>CM055064.1:48169906-48203768 GCA_029204045.2 Tillandsia leiboldiana | reverse complement strand
TGCACCTCCCTCGAGTCCGCACGCAAAATGTGCACGTCCTACAATCCTGCACGCAAAACGATGCATGTCATTAAAACCCATACGTAAAAAATGGTACCCGCCACTTCAGCGGGCACTCAAAACGATGCGCGGCAACACGATCTGCACGCGAAACGATGCACGTACCTCAAATCTTGCACGCAAAACGGTGCACGTCTGACTGTAGGGTTGCACGCAAAACGATGCATATTTTTTCTATCCCTCAAATCTGCACGCAAAATGGTGCACGCCTCACTGTAGGATTGCACGCAAAACGATGCATCTTTTTTCTAGTCCTGCGCGCAAATCGATGAAAAATATTAGACTTTGCACGTAAAAACGGTGCACAACAACTCAACTCTGCGCGTAAACGGAGCACATACCTCGGTTTGGCACGCAAAACGGTGCACTTTTCTTTTTAACGTTGCACGCAAAACGGTGCATGTTTTTCGAGTTTGCGTCCAAAACTGCGCATTTTTGTTGAATCCGCACGTAAAACCGTGCATTTTCTACAACTTGCACGCAAAACGAGACGCACCAAAATACCCGCGACAGTCCGTGCAACAAAACGGCACAGTATAACTTGGTTCCTAACACGCAATACGGTAATGAGGTCAAATCCAAATCCAAAGGAGGCATAAAAACTGTGCCAAAATACCGTGAAAATAACGTTACCTCGTACAGTCGCGCCGCCCATCCACTTTTGGAACGCCTTAGCGCTCCATGAGGTTCACGGCGCGCCGTTCCTCCTCACGAAATCCCCTTTTTTCTCTCTCTCTCTCTCTCTCTCTCTCTCTCTCTCTTTCTCTCGTGCTCTGGTGGAGAAGAAGAAGAGAAGGAAGGTCTGGTGCGGGAGAAGGATAAAGAAGAAAGAATAAGAAGAAGAAGGAAGAGGAGGGTTCATGGACCGGGTCCACGAAGCCTCCAATGAGGAACCATCGGGTGGCGGTCCACCACGCAGGGGGCACGCACCAGGTCCAAGCGGCGCCCCCCACGCCACGCGGCGCACGTCCCGCGCACGGATGCGCGCCAGCTGTGCGCATTGGGCAGCGCGCGCTTGTCTTGGAAATCCGTTTTTGTCCCGTTTTCTGCCTGTTTTTTCGTCCGTTTCCGTCTAAATTTGACAGGCAGCTTCGTTTTAGCTTAATTTACCACAGAAAAAATTTAAATTTTCAGTTTGGGTCATTTCTGGATCACCAAAGCCCTACTGTGTCCAGAATCATTGGCGGACCCCGTTCTCGCAATCCGGGTATCCGATCACGCGAAATTTTTACTGTGACCTTAAACATAATTACACAGCTCCTGTAATTTTCTCAGAATTTTCCGACACTGTTGGGGAGCCCGTTCTTCCTATCAGGCATCCGATCAACGCGAAACTTTTCTGTGGTCTTAAAACATATTTACGGGGCTCCCGTAATTTTCTCGGAATTTTCCGACACTGTCAATTTTCCACTAAAAATCTAGGCCCCCTTTCTCCAATAAATTTTTTAGATCTCTCCATTTTAACCCGAATTGGGCCCAACTCGCGTCCAAATGTTCCTTACTTCCCCAACTTTCATAACACTAGTATTTCATACCACCTTTATTTACATTTATTTATGTGCCGAAATTTCCGGTTCACTACATTCTACCCCCCTTAAAATAAGTTTCGTCCTCGAAACTTGAGTCACATCTCGACTCCTACTAGATCAAGAGGGAGAAAAACTTGCCCTCACTACTGGGCTGACTGAACCTCGTGACCGGCATCACACTGCCTGCTCGCCCAAAATTACACGGGCAACCCATTCATGGATCCCTATCTCTTTTCAGGAATAAACTCAGACCTGATGTCTGGACATTTTCACCAAATAGGTGAGAGACACATTTGAGCACTTGCTCTCTCGATTGCCACAAATGGCGAAGTCTCTTCTTGCGAAATCTTCACTTTAATTCCGTGATCATCTTATCTTTCACAAGGGGGTTGCATCTGCAACTAATTACATTTACCGCATTTTCCGGTCACTCCGCTGCCTAATGCGGAGGCAAAGGCCCATCCACAAGTCCTCAACTGTCTCTCACGCTGCTAGCGCTCTAAGTCCACGGGTTATCAGCTAACCCGATATCTCGGTCTACTAATAGGTCCACAGACCACGGTCCAATAGGGGCCTATAGCCCACCCAGACCAACCCTGTATAATGGCTCTCACTAGCACATAGACCCAATCATCACACGGGTAGATCCTCACTTAGGATTACTACACCCACACTCCCACTAGGAGCCACTGTACCTCAATCACCACTAGCTCTACGGCCTGGTCATATAACACTCTCAGTGTACTAATCTCAGTGTACTAATAGCCTCAATGCTCACACGTGGCATTCCACGTTCCGGGTCATCGCTCGGACTACCGTCCCGACCAAATCTCTATCATGCCCCGCAATCAGGTCTCGGGCCGCCGTCTCTCACAGCCGACTGCGCCTGCCCACTTGGCTACAGGCCCACAATCCACAAACATGGTCCAGGTACGGATCGTCCCCAAGCGAACCCGCTAATCGTTGCCACGCGACCACTATACTCACTGAGCAAAACCAACTAACTAGTCGTCAATCCACGACCCAAAACTCTCTATCAACTCTGGCCACACTGGGCAAAGGCTACTATGCTACCTAATCAGCTCTCTCTGGCTAAACAATACTTGTGCTCCATGAGCACCCAAACAATTGGGCGTCCTACGCCCCCATGCTAACTCGCAGAAAATCCAGCGTTAAGCGATTCGCTTACGTACCCCTACGGCTCTTGTGCACTCTCCCAACTGGGTCGAGGCACCACAACGACTGTCCACCAACTCTGGTGATCAACTCGCAAATACTACGGTGGCAACCCTTGCCATTACATCGATCCATCAGATCGGAGCCATAAAACTCCCGCTCACTTGCGAGGTTTTCGAATCTCGAAACCTGTCCCGGGTCTTACCAGCCCCACCATACGGCAATTTAGCCACAATGATATGGCACACGGTCACAACTGTCATCAGGGCGAACTTTCGCCGTTAGGCCCATAAATCTTTCTTGCCCTAACCCTTGGGACATACTTACTTGGTTCTCGCAACATAGCGATTACCATTTTCTTCGTGAGTCGGTCTCTCACTAGACCTTACTAACCATACTTTGCCAGCAACCTAGCTGACACAAGCTTATAACACCCCTTGCTAAAGGTGCGGGGTGCGCCGACAAAAGCTCGGCGGCCACTGCCACTCTCTACTGTCGCCCCTACAGGCGGCGACGCCGTATACTCATTCGTTGTTTGTGCAGCCTCAGCTTGCTGCGCTATCAGCCACTGGAGCCTATCTTTCTGCTCCGACTGTCACATCGACGCCACACTTAGGCGTTGGAATCAGCTTTCCTGTCGGAGGGAAATTTCCGCTGACGGCAAGAAGCTTGACCTGCTGCTGGACCACACCAATAAGTGCGGCCACCTGCTATCGCAGCCCGTGTACTCTGTTCGACCCAGAACGCTCTCCCTGCACGAGTCAAAACAAGCGCGTATTCCTGCGTGGTGTCATCGCTAATATGCACACCACAACGAAACGATTTGCCCAAATGTTAGCAATTTGAGCAACGCACAATCTATATACCAACAGAAAAGCTCGTCGACCCAATCATGCGAAAGTATAAAAGGGTACTCCTTTTCATCTCCAACATTACGTTGTCGGCCGCCAACGTAATATCCGAAGAATGAAAGCTCGTCACCCTCGATCAGTCCCAACATCCTTTTTGGGAACAACAATAACCAATCAAATACTTTCGCCCAGTAATCCACAACCTCTCTCGTGCTAATCCTTAGGGTCTCCCTAAGGTTCACTAACCACCTAGGACTATTCCTAGGCTCTGATACCACTCTAATCTGTCACGCCCCGAGTCCGCCAATTTGCACGGTTCGGGCACGCCAACAGACCCGCCAATCGGGTATGACCTTTCACTACCCGAAAGGAACGGTAACATCCATAATAACACATCAAGTGTATGCGGAAGCTCAATATCAGAGTACTAAACATCACTACTAATTTAAAACTTTCATTCAATAACAAACAGTTAATGGAAGCATGCAAGAGTGAACTATAATATAAATTTATTACACTTTACATCTCTGAACTTGCAAATAAAATTATTACAATTTCCTTTATATAATTTCCTCACCATACATAGTTCACTCAAGAAATATAAAAAGGGATACCTCTGCTAGACCCTCTAGGTCTCTATGCTGCTGGACACTTGCCCCTGTCGAATGCCTCGCTGTCTGCACCTGTCTCCGTCTCGACCGCGGCATCCATGCTCGAACCTGTGGGGGGTCACCCAAGGGGTGTGAGAACTCCGACAGAGTTCCCAGTGGGTTCAACCACCGAGAAAAAGTGTCCTACACCACTTGGTCCAATGGAAGAAATAATAATAGTGCTAGGAAACTAAAATCCTCAATATCAGTATACTGCTACGCAATATCATATATGACTACACTATCTGTGTATACTCATCGTCCCAGCACTACTCTGTCTAGCCACACTAGGCTGCTAAGCACCAACTCGGCCACTATGCCGCTGTATACAGGGTTGACTAACCCGGCCACCTTGGCCACTCTAAGTTCTCTTTATTCTTTAAATTCTAGTGCTTTAGTTCAAGTTAACCCTCAGAAATTCTTATCCAACGGGCCCCAGCCCGGTAGTCCTGCTACTATAAGATAAGATTTCTAAGGTTGCCGATAACACCCGCAAGTGTTACCCCGTCCTACGGAAGAACCGTCCCGAACGGGTCTCTACCCGGGAGAGGGGCACTGCCTGCAACTCCAACATGGGCCGCGTTTCTCACCGTAGGTCCGCCCGTTTTATCTTTATCTTTTCTTTTGCCTTTAGCTCTTCGTTTTGCCTTTACTTGGGAAGCTGAGTCATGCTCACACACTTCCCCCGGGAGTGACATATGCTCAACCCTCCCGTTGGCAACTTAGCTTTAATTGTTTAATTCACTTGGGAGTGACATATGCTCAACCCTCCCAAGGGCCATTTAGTCTTTTCTTTCACAGGGTCCGAGGGTTCCAAGAGACGAATGCCTACAACCCCAATCAAACAAGAACAGGTTGTAGCATCGCCTCCCGTAGTGCTCAGCCCAATACATTTTATCTTATCCTTTTTACCTTTCATTAATCATTCTTTTTCTTTAACCATTCTCTTTACACTTTATGTTCAGATGAGTTTAAGGCACCTTGGCACTCATCCACCCGGGAGTGACATATGCTCAACCCTCCCGTTAGCATTTATGCCTCAATGCTTCTCTTTTACTTTTCTCTTCTATTTCATGCACTTTGCTTGTCTTGATCATTAATCACTTTTAGCTCTCTCTCGAGCTTTATTTTTTTTTATCCTAAGTTCTTTACTCTAGGATAATTTGGGTGTCTATAACACCAATTTAAGTTTGAACAACTTATTCGTTTACATTCCACTTATTTTGCCACTCGGCAATATCTTAAGTTTCCTGACCACTTTACACTTTTCTTACTGGTTCTCAATTCACAACCCTAAGCTTCAATTACCCTTAAGGCTGCACTATATCACTGCACTATGTCACTAGGACACCAGTTACTTTCAATCTTATCTAACTCAAGAGTTTATTAACCCTATTTCCATTTTCTCTTTCTTTCATGTCTCCACATTTGGTCATTTTCCATTTCCTTTATTTAACTCAGATTGAAGTTAAACTAATTAATCCCTTTACCCAGACGTCCTATGACTTTCTGGGGTTACAATATTTAATTCTTTAACTTGGGGATCAAATCCCCATATTTTCTGATTCCTCACTGAATCCTAGAGTTTTACTAACTCTATTTTTCCTGTTCCATGTTTAACCTAGGGTTGCACTAACTCTATTTCATCACTAGAGTTTAACCCTACTAGTTCATCTTAGGTTCCTTTACCTAAGTTCCATATCTTGTTTAACCTAGAGTTCTCTGACTCTATGTTTAACACTCTATTGTCAACCTTAGGTTATTTTTTCTAAAATAATGCCACTCGTCGATCTAGGTATATCTCCTAGGTCATCATGCCACTCGTTAAATCTTAATCTAGATTTTCTCCTAGTCTTACTACCAACATGTCATGTTTCATTATGTTACATGATTCCTAGGGTTATACCCTAACATGCTCACAATCATAATAGCTAATCCTTTTTCATGCATGCAGTTATTTTCATTTCATTCATCAAGTAGTAATTACTTCTGCGCATGCATATTCATCATATATCTTTGGCAACCAACAGTTGCACTTTTTCCTCTGTGTTCATTTACACATGCACATCTATTCCTCTAACTCTGGCAACCAACAGTTGCACTTTTCCCTTTGAAACCATCTACACAGGCAATCATAATCATAATTACCTAACGCCTCTAACAGGCTACTATCTTGTTTCGAATCGAAAAGCAAGGGAGCAAGGGGAGAGGTCACCCAATTTCGGCAGAATTCCCCACCTTGTGGTGTCCCCAATTGCTTGTAGACACTTGCAATTGGTCCCTGCGCGATTCCACTTGTCTCCTCGAGCTTGCACGCAAAACGGTGCACCTCCCTCGAGTCCGCACGCAAAACGGTGCACGTCCTACAATCCTGCACGCAAAACGATGCATGTCATTAAAAACCCATACGTAAAAAATGGTGCGCGCCACTTCAGCCGGCATGCAAAACGATGCGCGGCAACACGATCTGCACGCGAAACGGTGCACGTACCTCAAATCTGCAGGCAAAACGGTGCACGTCTGGCTGTAGGGTTGCTAGCAAAACGATGTATATTTTTCTATCCCTCAAATCTGCACGCAAAACGGTGCACGCCTCACTGTAGGATTGCACGCAAAACGGTGCATATATTTTCTAGTCCTGCACGCAAATCGATGAAAAATATTAGCCTTTGCACGTAAAACGGTGCACAACAACTCAATCTGCGCGTAAAACAGAGCACATACCTCGGTTTGGCACGCAAAACGATACACTTTTCTTTTTCAACGTTGCACGCAAAACGGTGCATGTTTTTCGAGTTTGCGTCCAAATCTGCGCATTTTTGTTGAATCCGCACGTAAAACGGTGCATTTTTCTACAACTTGCACGCAAAACGAGATGCACCAAAAATACCCACGACTGTCCGTGCAACAAAACGGCACAGTATAACTTGGTTCCTAACACGCAATACGGTAATGAGGTCAAATCCAAATTCAAAGGAGGCATAAAAACTGTGACAAAAATACCGTGAAAATAACGTTACCTCGTACAGTCGCGCCGCCCATCGACTTTTGGGACGCCTTGCGCGCTCCACGAGGTTCACGGCGCGCCGTTTCTCCTAACGAAATCCCCTTTTTCTCTCTCTCTCTCTCTCTCTCTCTCTCTTTCTCTCGTGCTCTGGTGGAGAAGAAGAAGAGAAAGGGAAGGTCTGGTGCGGGAGAAGGATGAAGAAGAAGAGAATAAGAAGAAGAAGGAAGAGGAGGGTTCATGGACCGGGTCCACGAAGACCTCCAATGAGGAACCACCGGGTGGCGGTCCACCACGCAGGGGGCGCGCACCAGGTCCAAGCGGCGCCCCCCACGCCACGCGGCGCACGTCCTGCGCACGGATGCGCGCCAGCTGTGCGCATTGGGCAGCGCGCCGCTTGTCTTGGAAATTCGTTTCCGTCTAAATTTGACAGGCAGCTTCGTTTTAGCTTAATTTACCACAAAAAAATTTAAATTTTCAGTTTGGGTCATTTCTGGATCACCAAAGCCCTACTGTGTCCAGAATCATTGGCGGACTCCGTTCTCGCAATCCGGGTATCCGATCAACACGAAATTTTTACTGTGATCTTAAAACATAATTACACAGCTCCTGTAAGTTTCTCAGAATTTTCCGACACTGTTGGCGGAGCCCGTTCTCACTATCAGGCATCCGATCAACGCGAAACTTTTTCTGTGGTCTTAAAACATATTTACGGGGCTCCCGTAATTTTCTCGGAATTTTCCGACACTGTCAATTTTCCACTAAAAATCTGGGCCCCCTTTCTCCAATAAATTTTTAGATCTCTCCATTTTAACCCGAATTGGGCCCAACTCGCGTCCAAATGTTCCTTACTTCCCCAACTTTCATAACACTAATATTTCATACCACCTTTATTTACATTTATTTATGTGCCGAAATTTCCGGTTCACTACAGACTCCCCCTCACTTGATGACTCTCCGCCGGATGTTGATGTTTCATGCAAAATCAAAGGAATAGAGTCAGTGATTAAAGATAATAAGCAAACATTAGAAGAGGGAATTTGAGAGGCATGAAAGGCAACAACTTTTTTCTCTTTATTTGAGGTCGATTCATTAGAAGTAGAATCGTCCCAAGTTTTCGCTTGCAAAGCCTTCTTTTTATATGATTTCGGATAAGGACAATCCGTTGAAATATGGCCGTAGCCTTTGCATCTATAACATTGGATTTCCCCTTCGAATTCATCTTTTTCCTTAGAAGGTTTTGCAAAGCTTTTGAGGTTAGAGGATTTAGAACCCGATGATCCTTTAGATGGTTTTGAGGATGAAGATCCATCGGTTCGATTCTTCCAAAACTTCCGACAAAATTTCTTTATGATCCGCGCCGATTGTTCTTCAAAATCGGCAAAAGAGATTTCATCGTCGGAACTTGATTCGCCATCTTCTTCCCTTGTTGATTTGAATGCAACACCTGTAAGCTTAGAAGAAGACTTGGAAGAAACTTGATTAGTAGGAAATGTCATCTCATAAGTTTGTAAAGCACCTACTAATTCTTCTACTCTCATCTCATCCGGATGACTAACGGTTTCAATGGCGGTAACCTTTGCCCTAAACCGTTCCGGAAGAGTCCGAAGTATCTTTCTTACAACTCTCGACTCCCGGATCTTTTCTCCTAAATTAGCACAAGTATTGATTACATCTTGAAGTCTAGTGTAATAATCTGTAAACAATTCATGCTCTTCCATATGAATAGAGTCAAATTGACTTGTAAGCATCTGGAGCTTTTGAATTTTTACTAGCTTAGTACCCTCATGTGTAATTTTGAGAATATCCCAAATTTCTTTCGCGGTTTCACACGCGGAAATTCGTGTGAACTTAGTCGAGGAAAGAGAATTAAATAAAGCGTTCATACCTTTCCCATTGTAAGAAGATCTTTCGAATTCCTCTTTGGACCATATAGAGCGAGGTTTTGGGATAGTAGAATTTCCTACTTCCTCAACAGGATGCACCCAACCGTATTCCACGGATTGCCATACCCGCTCATCAATTGCGATGAGAAAAGCTCTCATCCGCACTTTCCAATAAGCATAATTAGTCCCATCAAAAATAGGAGGTCTATAAATATTACCACTTTCACCCGACATGATAGATAAACCTAAAACCCTCTCTGATACCACTTGTAGGTTTTTAATATATTTAAGGATCCACACGGATCTAAATAGGTACTATCAAACAACTAGAGGGGGGGTGAATAGGTGTAATACTTATAAAACTAATCTCAATGCAAAATAAAAACCAATGTGGAAAATAAAAATAGCACACCGAGATATACGTGGAAACTCCAATCCAGGAGAAAAACCACGGGACCAACACGCAATAACAATCCATTAAGAATAGAAGAATAACAAAGTGATTACCGACTCCACGGACTCAAACCCCTCCTTCAACTTCTTCGGACCTTGCGCTCACCGATTGCACGTCCACTGCACACGTTCGAATCCATGAACGCCACTCGAATCCACGAGCACACGTTTCGAATCCACGAAATGCCTTCAACACATCGAATCCACGATGCTACGTCGAATCCACGACGCAAACTTGATAAAAGCTTCGATGGTGATCCTTTGCTTAGAATATCATTGAAGAACCATGGATGGAATCTCTAAGCAAAGATTAGATCAATTCGACAAAAGATAGATCTTGGAAGAACCGTTGAATTGACCTAAAAGAGGCTAAAAGAAGAACGATAAAAAAATCTAGCCTCTACGGTTGCTCTCAAGTGTTTTATTAATTAATCGGTAGTTCTTGAGAAACCCTAAGTGTCTATTTATAGGTTAGAAACCATTGGAAAGAGATAAGCATCAAAAACTGACTTAACAGAATTTTTCCCGCACGACGGTCCGGACTGGATTGGCTGATCCGGACTGTCGTCCCTTTTTTCAGCAATTCCTGAAAAAACAAGGTTCGGGGTCCGGACCGTGGATTTCAGTCTGCACTGGAATTCTAATCCGGACTCTGAACATCCAATTTGTCCAGTTTTTGATTTTTAAGCAATGAAAACTTATCCAAGTGTTTCTAAACTACACAAATGTATTCGTATCACCAAAATTATTTAGTTAAACGCACCTGATCAATCCGAATCCATTTTCCTTGAGATTGATGTATATGATCCACAATTCTTCAACTTCAATCTTCAAGACTCAAAACACTGAGTGTCAACTTGAGATATTGTTGAATCTTCTCTGAGTCTTCAATTGCTGATTGACAATTTGATCACTTCAAGACTCGGACTCAACTCACGAAATATGCCAACACAAAAAGCCGTAACACCTAGTGCGTGCACCGCGCGGCCTGGGCTGGGCCGGCGCACGCGCTCGTGCACCGGGTTCGCTCATTCGGGCTGCGATGGCGTGCGCCGGGTGCATGCCGGTCCGGTGGACCGCTGTCACGCCCCGGGGGTTTTGTTTTAGCGGAAACGGTACACAAAAGTAAGCGTAAAGTGCGTACAAAATTTTTCTTTAAAACCTCCTTCCCCGGCGCGTGCCCAGACCCGCCGCATATACAGATTCACTCGAAAATCGGGCAGAGTCTCCTCTGTATATGCACGGCGTCGCGGCTATTACAACCGTCAAACACAAGCAATCATTTTCCATTTAATCACAACAGTTCGAAGTAGTACGGTGCATGAAGACAAAACAATACCCGTGGCCAGTCAAGTTGAAAGTATAAACTCACCGTTTTGAAAACAGGCCCACACGGCCTTAGGTTTTGAAAACAGATTGCAAAGCGGCATAAATCCACAAGGTTTGGAAAACGGGCCCACCCGACCCTAGACTTTTGAAAACGGTTTTCGAAGTCCTTTATCTTTTGTTTTCTAGTTGGTTTGTTTAGAAAACGGCCAAACGGGAACAATAAAGAAAACAGTAGTGCATAACCAGAACGAAAGTAATCAACATCCACACGACCCCACAAGGGTATCGAGAACCACACAGTAACCTACAATACCAAATGAATACTAGGGCTCCCACAGCCCGACTGCTCCCACCTCGGCCTCACCGTCGCATACCTCTACCCCCTGGAGGTACCTGCCACAGAGTGGGTAGTCAGCGACACTATCATAATAACAATACTAAAGCAGTAAAGTAATACCAAGCCACAAAAGTAAGACTAGCCGGAGCAACCACTCTACTCATAACGGTAACTCGCAACCACCTGTACCACCTGTAACACCTGTAACACCTGTAACCCCGGTAACACCTGTAACACCTTACCTCGTCGGGCACCAATCCCGGCAGGTCGAACACCTGACCTCGTCGGGCACCAATCCCGACAGGTCGCACCGCTCACACCTTGGTGCCTCGAACCCCACACCTACGGGGGCCCCACTACATCCCCTCGTGGGTAACACGGGTCGGAGACCGCCTTTCCGGAAAAGAGCACCCTTTGCGGTGGCCAGACCACGGGTGCGCGTGTCGCAACTCGAGCATAAGAAACCAAGACACGGGGTAATATAGTACATCATAAAAACCGTCAGCGTTAGTACCGATTAACATTTAATAAAAATCCCTTTCGGAATACTAACACTATACTAAGCCTCGACCGAAAACCCACCTTTTCGTTGTCGCGCTCCTGACCGATGCTAGGTTCTCCCGCGTCTCGGGTGCCCGCCCGTACCTACAAGAACCTGTCATACAGGAGTCAGAAATTTAGGACTCCGCAAGATCAAAGACTAGAACACCCGGCGCGCCCCCCCCCCCACCTTGCGCACAATTCGTACACATACGCGCCCGGCCCCGTGCGGCTGGGCGGCGTACTACCTGCGTGCGGCGCCGTCCGCATGCGGCGTCACCCGCATGCGGCGCTGCCCACTTGTGGGTGCGCGCGGCGCTGCCCGCATGCGGTGTTGCCCGCATGCAGGCGCGTGTAGTGCCGCCCGCATGCGGCGCTGCCCGCATGCGGGGGCATGCGGCGCCGCCCGCATGCGGGCGCATGCTGCGCCGCCCGCATCCGGCAGCGCCCGCATGCGGAAGCATGCGGCGCCGCCCGCATGCGGCACCGCCCGCATGCGGCGGCGCCCGCATGCGGAAACATGCGGCGCCGCCCGCATGCAGTGCCGCCCTCATGCGGCGCCGCCCGCATGCGGCACCGCCCGCATGCGGTGCCGCCCGCATGCGGCGGCGCCCGCATGCGGAAGCATGCGGCGCCGCCCGCATGCGGCGCCGCCCTCATGCGGCGCCGCCCGCATGCGCGGCTCCGGTGACGGTGCCGACTCCCCTCCTCCCTTTTACCTAAGAGAACCAAGAAAAGCCCAAATCAAGAACCCTAACCTATGCTCACCTTGGTTTCGTCGGCTAGGGTTGATCTAGGGGATGATCGTCCTGTTCTTGCGTGCCCGGTAACGAAGGGTATGCCGGCGATCTTCCCTCTCCTCACCTGCTCCGCCTTGCTTCTCCACTCGACCGGTTGGGAATCAGTAAGGTTCGGTTGGGAAACTGAAAGGTTTGGGAAGTGGGTTCTCGTTGCACTTGGGGTTTCGTACGCAGGGGAGTTGTGGGGGGAGTTGTGGGGAGTTGTGGGAAGTTGCGGGGAGTTGAGGGAAGTTGCACGACAGGGAAAAGGCGGGAGCGGTTAGGGTGGCGGGAGCGGTTAGAATTGGGGAATGGGAATGAACCCATTTCAAATCAAAAGCAGGTAAAAATAAGTCGGGTGCGAACCAGGGTCCGGTCTGCCTGAAAACCGCGCTGACCACCTGAACCGCTAGCCACCTTCCGGAATTTATTCCGGGAGATTCCGGCATCGGAATTCAAAACCGGTTGCGCCGCCGTTCTCCGTTTCGCGAGCTTTATTAACTAAAAATACCCGTGAGCCCCGATGGTCTGTCCGGAAATAAGGAATTATTCGATCACCTTCCGGCCCCCCCCCCCCCCCCCCCCCCGAAACGAATTGCGAAATTAAGAAACCAAAAGTAGACCCAAAAACATTTTAAACCAGCGGCTACTAGAACCGTGAGGCTGAAACAGGCCGGGAATGAACAGTAAACCCTAGATCATACCCCTTTTCCGGCTCCGGTTGCGACCACGCGACCCCGGCGGCTGCGGCGACGACCCCGTGACCAGGTTAACGGCGGCGGCAGCCTCCCGTTTGACAACGGCGGCGGCGGCCTCCCGTTCAATACCCAACCCGCATCGCCCGCGACATCCAAACCACCACCACCCGAAACGCCAACCCAAGCAAACAAAAGCAACGATGCTAACCTTGATTTCGCTGGAGGAGGAGGAAGAAGGAGGGCCTCGCTCGATCAATCCCGCAGAAAGGGGCCGTTTCTTCTTTCCTGTCCTCGTCTCTCCGTCTCGTTTCCTACGCCGTTTCTTGAAAAGAGGGAAAAGGGGTTTGGGGTTTTTCCCCGCACCCCCGATCGAAAATAAAAGATATGAAGAGAATTTTAAAATTAATCCCCAGTCAACAAACCCAGCCTTTTGAAATTGAACGAGAGGTCAAGATCACCTCAGAAAACGTGCCGATGGCCGGCACACATTCCGATGCACCCAAGCTGATAGAAAACTTCAAAAATTATTTCTGGGAGATCCCGGGGTCGGAATTCAAATCCGATTGCGCCACCGTTCACCGTTTTGCGGGCTCTACCACCTAAAAATACCCGCAAACCCCGACGGTCAGCCCAAAAATTCTCGAACTTCCAACCCCCCCTAACAACTAAAAAGATTCAGTTAAGACCAAAACGGAAAACCGGAAGGTCGAGGTATTACCAAAAATAATTAAAATAACCTAAAACCTAAATAACATGAAAAAGTCTGATCGTAGAAGGGTCCCGTTCGATCGCCTCGAAAAGCGTGCTGGCCACTTATCACGGATTCTGGTGCACAACTCAAAGGTAAACGCTTTGACCCCCATTCCGAAAGATCCGTAAATCGGAATCCGAATCCGATCGCTTTGCCGTTCTCCGTTTTCCGAGCTCAAACGCAGAAAAATACTCGCGGTCTAGGCTAGTCCATTGCAGAAAACACAGTGAAAAGCTTCCCCAACAATTTCGTCATAAAAAGAAGGTATTCAAACGCATTGGAACGCCAGGACTCTACAAAGGCCCTCAGCTCACTGATCTCAGAAGCTCCAGCCTGCTCCGGCTCAACACGGGGTGTAGGGGTACCCCGGGAAGGAATCTGACGTCGGGGAGGCATCCTGCCACAAGAAACCATACGTCAGTAACATAACCATACTCGACCCAATCTAGCGAAAGTCAAAGACATCCCCCTATTTCTGCAACCTTATGTTGTCCGCAGCCAACATAACTGTTCAACAGAAATAGGATATGTCGATCCCTCTTCACTCACTGGAAGAGTCGAATAAATAAATCACCGACTTTCGCAAAATATCACGCCACTCACGCCCTATCATCCTAAGTCCCAACTGACCTATAACCTGGCTATGATACCACCTAATCTGTCACGCCTCGGGTGTAAACCAGAACCCGGGCCCGTCTATAGATCTGCCGTGCACACGGTATTTCCCGCGTACACGAAGCGCCGGTAACCTGCTCAGATATAAGAGATAAAATAAAAGAGCATAAAAGCAGAGCTGAACTAAAACTACTACATCTCAGACTGAAGCTGAAAATAAAATACAGTACAACTGTAATTAAATACAAGTGTCTCTCCCAGCTCACCATAAATATACAAACAGCTGGCTAAAGCCAGACCCAAAAATAAAGGTACAAATACACTGTCTGAGAAGATAGTGTACAACAAAAGTCCAGCTAGCATACTGTCGGGTGGACGGTCTATCTAGTCCGCTATCCTCTTACATCGATTCGCCGCTGATGACCTAGTAGCTCCCGCAGACGACTCTGCAAAACAAGGGGGAAGAAAAGACAACAAGAATGGGGGTAAGAACTACAATAAACCAGTAGCCTCCCCCTAGTGCGTAAAGACTCAAACTCTGACGTGCCCACTAGGTCTACCAGTGGCGAAAGGTAAAGAAAGGCGGTAAGTTATGAACATAACTGCTGATAAAAGAAACTACCGCTACCTTACCTCTATATGTAGTGCCTAAAAGAGTAACCATATGAATGCATCAGTAAATGTGCCTGCCTAATAAACCCAATCTAACCACCAGTAAAAACTGGCACTGCCTGCTCTATTGTCGAACTCAAGAACTCAGTAGCAGAATCTGCACACATGGCTCGAATCCGCGGGATCGGCACACATAGCTCGCATCCCAATATAAGTATTAGACCGGCACACATGGCTCGGTCATAGGCCTACCTCCGGAGTGGCACTCGAGGGGAGCGACCCACACGAGTAAAGTACCTCTGTCACAAGTATCATGATATAATAGGACTGGATCACGACTATGATCGAAGTGGGAAACCCATCCACTAAAGAAAATCCGATCCCCCAATCTGATGCAATAATAGACATCCGGTCAACCGCCCAATGTTCGCGGTCACCGTAATATCCCACAATCCACAATCTGGTGGGACAAATCCCGACTCAATAAGCCCGGCTACACTATCCTACAACCCTGCTCAAACCGTGAGCAATATACCACATGTGCCTCGAAAAAAGGAGAAAAGGTGCCAACATGGTTTCTCCTAAGTCAAATCCCAATGATAGTGTAGCAGTAGAAGATGGCCTATCTAAATGTCGATACAAGCATGCAAGTGTCCTCATGATGATAAAAGAAAAACAGATATCATTGTTCTCACATTGATTAAAGCATGTTATTCCAGGATAATAATAAATCTCATAAGAATACTAAGTACTAACATAGTACATGTCCAATCTATACCTGTATGCATGTTATCCACAATGTACTAATTGGCATTCAACAACGGGGATTACTCTAATATTCGTAGTGAGTAAGTCAAAATGTGAGGTTCACAATAATCACCCACCTCGAAATGCGCAAACCACAACTGTATGAGACTCCTCGCTATCCAAGATCCTCTATCCCCGCAAACCTCCAAAATGCGAGAACTACTGCAAGATAGATCGCACACGGCGTAAATAAGCATCTTTAAACAGAAATTACTATTTTGCAAAATAACACGGAAAACGAGGAAATTCCACCTCAGTGCGGTCCTCAGAAAAATTTGAAAAATCGCCGTTGCGATCCTCGCGATGAGTAGATGAAAAACGAGTACTTACTCGTCCCGATCCGACACCTGTAGGCCAAGATACAAATTAATCACCGCGGTAAACGCGAAACTTCCAATGATCAAAAGTCTGCAGTAATCCGTCCAAAAAAAATATAATTTTCACCTTCGAGACAACCTTAGAAAAATCCAGAAAAATTACGACGATGTTCCTTCCGACGCGTAGATGTAAATCGAGTACTTGCACTCCTCGTTCCGACTCTCGAGTGCAGAGAAAACCCACAAAAACTCCGGTGCTGTCCAAAATTCCATCACAGAAAAGGGGTCACAAAAATAGTCCGAAAAGCCCAAGAAAACCTCGGAATGCGGAGAAGCTGAAAATACAAAAGTCGTAGCCCTACCTGTCGTAAAAACGTGGGCGCAAGAATCACCCAAAAACTCCTTTGGGGTAGCCCAGAAGAGTCCGCAGACCGAAACGCGACGAAAAAGGCTATCAAGGAAAGAGCGTCGCAGTGCACCGAATCGCAGTAGACGTCGAAGTAGAGTCCTCTAAAAATTCTAGAACTTCTCCACAAAGTGTAAAACAAATGGGTGAACAACTTCTCAGAAGGAAGCCCATAGCAAAAAGGTCCAAAAAAACCAAAATTATAGGCCCAACCCAAAAGGGCTTTCGGATCCGAGTTTTCGGGTGCCCGAATCTTTCGGGCGCAAAAATCCGCGCCCAATAGCCCGCTAAAGAGAGCCCGGATTCATCTACGTCCGCCACGTGTCCACCGAACACGGGACAGCGATGCAAGCGCGCTAGGACTGCGACGCGTGTCCCGCGCCCGGTCAACCGGGTAGGTGGCGCCCGCCAATGGCCGGGCGCCACATGTCCCGCCCGCACGACACGCCAGTCGCGCCCACGCGCCCTCGCCGGCTGCGCCGGCTGCCCCCCATGAGCGCACGCATCCCGAGGCACACGCACGCGCCTCTGTGGATCGCCCGCGTGAGCCCGCCAATCAACGGCTGCCACGTGTCCCCCGCGCCCGGACCAGAAATTTCGCAAGAACCATCCAAAGGTGAAGAACAATGGTAGTACACCCCACAAGACGACGTCATCATGGATACCAAAGAAAGGTGATCAAACGTACAAGACGCGTTCACCAAAGAGATCAACGTCACAATCATTGCTGACGTATTCCAAAACTCGTAAGGTTTGGGTGCGCAAAGGTGAACTCTTCCCTTGTCTTGTCATACACACATCACTACATGCATATGACAATTCGTCTTGGTATCTGGATAGTGGATGTTTCCGTCACATGACTGGTGATAAAAACTATTTTCAATCTTTAGAGAAAACCTCCGGAGGACTTGTAGTTTTCGGAGATGGACGATCTTCTAAAATAGTTGGAAAAGGAACAATCACTATTCCAGATTGCCCGGTTTTGAACAATGTTTTATTTGTTGAAGGCCTTAAGACTAACCTCATAAGCATTAGTCAATTGTGTGATAATGGTTTTTCAGTTAATTTCTCTGCTGTTGAATGTATTGTAACTGACAAAAACCATTCATTCTTTTTGAAAGGGGTTAGGTCACAAAACAATTGCTATGTAGTTCCTAATAAATTTTCTGAACATTGTAACCTAGTGTCACTTGATAATGAAACACTTTGGCATGAAAGATTAGGTCACATAAATTTTAAGGAACTATCTAGAATATCTAACAAAGACATAGTTAGAGGTGTTCCTAAATTGAACTTCAAAGAAAACCTTGTGTGTGGTGGTTGTCAAAAGGGAAAACAAACTAGATCCATTCACAAGAATTTGAACCATGTAGGAACCAAACGACCATTAGAATTATTGCATATGGACTTAATGGGGCCGACTCATCAACCAAGTTTGGGAGGTAAATGGTACATTTTTCTTTTGGTTGATGATTACTCTAGATATTTATGGGTAACAATTTTAAAAGAGAAAGCGGATACTTTCGATTCTTTTTATGAGATTTGTCTTCGTATTATGATTGAGAAGAATGAAAAGATCGTTCGTGTTCAACCGAATGGACGTTAAGAGCGCATTTTTAAATGGTTTTCTAAATGAGGAAGTTTATGTTGCTCAACCGAAAGGTTTCATTGATCATAAACTACCTAATCATGTTTTTCGATTGAAAAAGGCTTACGGTCTAAAACAAGCACCGCGAGCATGATACAAAAGATTGACAAAGCACCTTTTAGAAAAGGGCTATACTCGAGGGGGAACCGATCGGACACTCTTTGTGAAGCACTTTCAGGACAATTTCATTGTAGCACAAATATATGTGGATGACATCGTGTTTGGTGCTATAAGAAACAACGATGCTTCAAAATTCGCCGAAACAATAGAAAGCGAATTTGAGATGTCCATGATCAGCAAACTTACATACTTTCTTGGATTGCAAGTTAAGCAAAGTGAAGATGGCATACATTTATGTCAATCCAAGTATGCGAAGGAGTTGGTCAAGAAGTTCGGATTGGAGAATTCTAAAGACTTTTCGACTCCTATGGGAACTAGCTATAAGGGATTAGGAAGTGAATCTCACGGAGAGAGTGTAGACGAGAAGCTTTATCTAAGCATGATTGGAAGTCTACTCTACCTTACGGCTAGTCGCCCGGATATTTCTTTCAGTGTTGGGATTTGCACGAGATACCAATCAGCACCGAAGAAAATTCACCTGAAAGTGGTGAAAAGGATCATCCGGTACATCAAAGGTACTATCAATTTCAGAATTTGGTATCCTATAGGCACATCTCTCGACATAGTAGGATATTCGGATGCTGATTGGGCTGGATCAGTGGATGATCGGAAGAGCACGAGTGGTGCATGTTTTTACCTTGGCCATTGTCTTGTAGCATGGCATAGTAAAAAGCAAAACTACATTGCTCTCTCTACTGCCGAGGCGGGATACATTTCAGCGGGAAGTTGTTCAACTCAATTCATTTAGATGAAAAGTGTTTTGAGCGACTTTCGCATTCCTGCGACTTCGGTAACAATACTTTGTGACAACACTAGTGCCATAAATATTTCTAAAAACCCTGTGTTGCATTCAAGAACAAAACACATTGAACTTAGATATCATTTTCTTAGAGAGCTAGTTGAATCAAGCACTTTACAAATTTCTTATATTTCAACTGAAGATCAATTAGCCGATATTTTGACAAAACTTTTGGATCAAAAACGTTTTATTCATTTGCGTAAAGTAGTTGGAATGGTTTCTTTGAAATAACAATTTTTGAACCATTGCTTAGGTTAGGTTTTGTTTTGTGTTTTGTGTATATAGAACATTAACTGAGCATTTGTTAATTTGACTTTAATTGCATCTTTTCATGTTTTGAGAAATTTATTATAATTTGGATATCATTATAACTCTCTTGATGCACTGATCATTTGTATCAATTATTTCATCTTTATTTGATCAAAGTCGATTCCTCTCTCAATGATCTCTTGGTATAGTTTTTATCTTATTTGATAATTGAGTTAAGTATGAACACGAGATCAATTTTTGGTTGAATACTTTATATTTTATATAATTGATAGCCAATTGAGGGGGAGTATTATTTAAAGTTTCATGCTCAAAAGATGTGGAAAGAGTTACATCCCTTAGTGGAGTGTGAAAACTACCACCACATGGAGGAAAGAGCTACCACCTCGGTCGTCCGAGTACTGTGTGCAGCTACCACATGTTTACCAAAGCATGGTGATTTCTTGTTTATTAGATAAAATGCTTTTTGGAATACTTGACTTTGTCGAATTCCAAGGTTGGTATAAGGTGAAATTTCAAATTAAAAGATGCTCAAAGAGCCACTCCCTAAAACATTTTGACTAGATAGCATTATCTAATTTATTTGGGATTTCAAACATCTATCGATCTTTGTGCTTTAATTTTCTTTATTCAATTGATGATTTGATAAATGCATTACTCTTTAGATCGTGATTGATGTTTAGATCTTGCTTAACTTTAGAGGATTTAACTTTTATAAATTTTCGTTTCATTATTTGAGTATTAATGATCGATTTAGCATAATCTATTTCTTTTGATGTGAAACGATACTTTTTGTTAAAAGTTGATATACAAGAATACTTACATACTTTTTCTGGATTTTCTGAAATTTTTACAAATTTTTCTGGAGAAAAAGTTGCAGGCAGTCCGGACTGGATGGACTCAGTCCGGATCCCGAACGCTGGGATTTCTCTGTGGGTAGCCGATCCGGACTGAACTCCCAACCCGATCTGGACCGCGGCTAGGTTTTATAGGAAACGAAAGGCTTTTTAATTTTCATTCTTTCTAAACTTTTGTTTCTAGCTTCCTAGAGTTTCTCTCTCTAGAATCAAGGAGGTTTGGATTTGTTGCAACTTGTTTTCACTCGATCCAAGTAAGTTCTTATGGTCAAAATCTTTGTTTTTCCCTGTTTTATGCATATTCATCAAAACGTGAGGGAATTTCATGCTATAATTTTGATTTTGCACGATTTTTGATCAAATTTTTTTTGAAATAATAACTCTGGACACCTTAGTTTTGTTTCTATGCCTTGTATTCATTTTATTAACGAATTTTTGGGCTTCGATTTCTAAAAATTCTTCGATTTCTAAAAATTTGTTTTTAGGGCAAAATTTGGGAATTTTCTAAAATCATGCAATTGATCTATTTTTAAAATTTATTTTGTAAAACTACCTTGATAAAGATTGTTTGGGGATGATTTTTCAAAATTTTGAAAATTAAATAATTTTTCATGTTCTTGAGTTCTTAATCACAGGATCACTTTTTCAAACAATCCGACCAAGATGGTGTTTGGTTGGGTGATTGTGCTCATTATCGTGATGGTTAGCACTCGAGCATCTAATAAGCTCAAGAGGACAAGAAAGCCTCAAGAGGAGGAAGAGTTTGTGTCCCTGGATGATTCGGACACAGAATCGGAGGATTGGGATAAAATCTTTGAAGAAACCGCAGCATTGGCTGCAGCGGCATCAAAGGGCAAAGCCCTAGTTTCTTCAAAGGCGAAGACTCCGCCTACTGCCGCCGAGAAAGGGAAAGCACCAACGCAACCCCTGTCTACGAAAAAGAAAAGAGTTGCAAGGAAAAGGGGTCGAGCTCGTGGCATTGAGATTGAAGAGCCACTTGTGAGTGAGCCACCTCCACAGGACTTTGTGCATATCAGCACAGATCGGATGAAGGCATTTGAGAACCGAGAGTGCATTGGAGAACGACATGTCAATATCGCGGCTCTTCGAGATCGTTCTGCAGCTTTCGGAAATTTGATTGATCAAGCCAATTTCTCTCAAATTTGCCACTTTTCAGAGTCGTCTGGATATTGTCTACATTTGATACGGACATTTTACACTTATGCGCAGCAGCTTCAAGAGAATGAAGGTGGACCTATGAAGTTTAACACTTCGGTCCGGAACAAGAAACTTGCCATTACTCCTCAATTGATTGGAGAGGTGTTAGGCATGTCTTCAAGCTTGATCGGGACACACTATTTGAAGGGTTGTCCTATGACGAGCTTGGATTGGCGACGAGTTGTGGATGGCATCTGTATGCCAGAAACTCGATCAGCTGGAAACTCGGTATTATCAAAAGAACTTCGTCCAGAATACCGATTTCTCAATTTTATTGTTCGCTATAACATTCTGCCAAATATGCAAACAAAGGTTCTTCGTTGGGATAGAATGCTCTTTCTATATCTCCTTGGACATCCTACAGCTTCGTTGGGATCAAATTTCAACATTCCATATATCATCTGGAACAGGATGGCTCATTATGTGGAGCATTCTCATTAAACGGAAAGGCTTCCATTCCCAATGATAATTATGCGGATTTTGAGAAAATTTAACGTCGACATTCGATCGTCAAGTTACATGCATAGCTTGGGGACCATCAATGATACAACTGTGGTGAAGTCTTTACCCAAGAAACCGGATGATACCCCGACACCTCCTCGCAGCAAGTGACCGTCTACTTCAGCAGCACCAACAGCAACAGCAACAACAGCAACAACACAACATGTAACAACTTCAGGTCTTGGACAGCATGAGACCTCAGAGGATGAAGCCTCTGTCACATGTATCTACTAAGAACAGCAAAGATTATCATCGGAACAGGAACGCATGTCGAATGAAATAACTCAGATTTCTGAAGACATGGTCAAACTTACTACCAACCAAGTCGAGCTAAAGAACAAGTTTAAATCTTTTGCCAAGTTGGTCAAAAAGATTTTCACCAAGCTTGGGAGCAGTGACTCCGATGACACAGACTCTGGATGATTCATTTTTTTTTGTTCCAATCAGGTTTCTTTGCAGGTTTTTAATTTAAGTTCTTACTTTTTAAAAACTTTGCACTCCCTTTTTTTTAATTTTGGCTTAATTTCTGTGACAAAAAGGGGGAGAGACACTTGAACTTGAATGTTTGGAAACATTGATGCTTGAAAACGAATTTGAAAAACCTAATGGTAAGTTGAACTTGATCATACCACTACTAACTATTTGACTAATTATTTGGGCATGTAATATTATTAACAAGTTGCTTGATAACTGACATATTTGTGAACTTGTTAGAATCTTGATATGACATTTGAACATTTAAGGATTAGATGATATGTGAATCCGTGATTGCTTATTCTCATACATATCTGATAATTAATGTCATGGTGAGTATAAACTCTGTCTCTCTGATTGTTTATTGAATGTTTAAATTTTTGAGGTATCTAACGATTTCTTTTGTCAAGAATTATTTCTTTTGCAGAGAGTACAAACGTCTAAGTCTAGAGTTTGTTTTAAGAGTTTATCTCTTGTATTCATTTTTATTTAGATCATTCTTGTAAATTTTTGTTGTATGGTGATAGCAACAAAAATATCTTTTTGAATTTTTTAGTGGACTTTTTGTTTTGTCACGAAACCGCCAAAGGGGAAGATTGTTAAGGAATTTGTATTGGCGTATTTCATGAAATGTTTTATGTCTCGAAGATTGAAGATAAAGAATTGTGGATCATATATACATCAATCTCAAGAAGAATAAATACAAAAGGATCAGGTACGTTTAACTAAATAATTTTGGTGATCTGAATACATTCTTGTAGTTTAGAAACACTTGGAAGATTTTTCATTGCATAAAAATCAAAAAACTGGACAAGTTGGATGTTCAGGATCCGGATCAGACCATTCCAGTTCGGACCCCGAACATAGTTTAGTTCATGCGGAATTCCAGTCCGGACCCCGAACTATGTGTTTGTTGAAACCGCATGAACAATCCGGATCAGAGAATTTCAGTCCGGACCACGAACTTGTTTTTCTGAAAAAGTTCTGTAGTGTTCTGGTTTTTCCCATGCAACTTTCCGATGAATCCACTGTGTAGAACACCAAGTGTTGGTGTGTCTGGCCCACGGTGCATCAAAGGGATGCCACAGTTGGACCTAGTGAGACATTGATAGCTGATTTGGCCTTCGGCTGCATTTGCCGAATTTTAGAAAAGGTTTTGGGCCAATCTGAGGTCGGATTTGGATTCAGCGCGGAAAAACGCTTGAAAACGACTATTTGCTTGTTAAATTCGGAGTCCGGATAACTAAAAACGGGCTTCCGGAAGTTCGCGGGGATTTTCGGTGCATGGGGAAGGACCGTGGACCGGCCTGAGCCACGTGGCGGCCTGTTATTGGCCGGCTCACGCAGCTCAGTCCACGGGGAGGCGCGGCGGTGCATGGACCGCGGGCGGGGGACGCGTGGCGTGCCCGGAATGGCCGGCGCACGCGGCACGGCTCAGCGTCCTTGCGCGGCTGCGGTGGACCGGGCGCATGACACGTGGCGGCCGGGGATTGGCTGGCTCACGAGGGCGCGGTCCACGGTGTGCGCAGAGGGGCGCCTCGGGACGGCGAGCGCACAGGGGCGCCAGGCGGGCGGTCGGCCGCACTCGAGTGCGGACACGTGTCGGCACGCGACAGGCGGGCCGTACCTACCCCCGCTGACCGCGGGGGGACACGTGGCGCGCGGCGGGACCTTTGCACCGCTGTCCCCTGTTGTGGGGTGACGTGGCATCACCAGGGAGATTCGGGCGCGTCGGACAGGGAGTATACGACCGGGTTTCCGGGCGCAATGCGCCCGAAACTTGCGCCCGAAAACCCGGCCCAACAACACTTATGGGCTGGGCTATAAATAGGGTCCTTAGTGTTTTTTTTTGCTCTTCTGGATCTTTTTCCACAGAGAGTTCTTCAGAGAAAATTTCCCCCACACAGTGCACTATCCTTTGGAGGACTTTGAGGATTTTTCGGAGGCACGCATCCCGAGGTTCGCGATTTTACGGCGCGGCGCGACGCTTGTTCTCCGGCGACCCGCTTCGCCCCTTCTCAGTGTTTGGGCTCCCCCGACTCACCCCGACTTCCGATTTCGCCGATTTTCACGCCGTTGACTCACGACAGGTAGGACTTCAACTCTTGTGTTTTGAGGTTCCTCGTTTTCCGTGCTGGCCTTGGAGTTTTCTGAGCACCCATTTGACCCATTTTTCTTCGCGGATTTTTGGACAGCACCGCGGTGTTCTAGCCGTATCTTTTCGCTCAGACGTCGGATCGAGGCGATTCAAAAGGCAATTTTCATCGACACTTCGCAAGGAATCTCCTGGATTTTTTCCTGAATTTTTGGAATATTTTTCGAAGGTGAAAGTCTCCTTCCACTGTAGTTCTTTGACACAGATTTTCTGGACATTTGGATTCGGGGTGTTTCCCTTGCAGAATTTGTAACTCAGCGTAGAAAAATCGGATTTGAACGTGCAGGTACTCGTTTCGACGGGTTCGTCGCGAGGATCGCGACAGTATTTATCTTGGATTTTTTTGGGCATTTTTCACAGGTGAAAACAGACAAATAGTGGACTGTTTTAAAATTGGACAGATTTGGTTGGAATATTATATTAATTTATGTATGTTCCTTTGGGGTATTTTGTACAGAGTTGTGGTGACTATTTTGGACTGAGCGTGGGATTCGCTTTTGGGTCAGGGATTAGCGCTCGAGGTGGGTGATGTTGTAAACCTCCTACTTGTGATTTGTCACTAGGCCTATTAGAATGCTCTTGATCATGTTGTTAGTAGAACTGTGAAATGGACCTAGCATGCTTGTATGAGATCATGGTTTCTTTGTTAATAATTGCATTGCCAGAAAACTACAAGTTAGTAGGTTGTGTTTCCATGCTTTAGATATGTAGTATAATTACTTGGAAATCATGCTAAATCCATATCATGTTGAATGTTTAATGAAAGGTTGGGACATGTGGTTAGAGTACTTAAAATGGTTTCATTAAGAAAATGACATTTGCATGCTTGAATGGTCACCTAGATAGGTCACCTTTTTTTGCTACACTATCATGCTGGAATTGACTTAGGAGAAACCATGTTTCATTCTTTCTCCAGTCACTTAGACATAGGGGATAGTATGCTCTGATTAGAGCAGGGACTGGGATAGTGTAGTCAGCTTTGGGATTTGAGGACAGGGTACTCGCGGCAACCGCGGATTTCGGGCGGTTGACCGGACTGTTATTAGTGTATCAGATTTGGGGATAGGGGATCGGGTTACTTGTGACCGTGCCGGTCAGGAGCCGGTCTGTTGCAGTACTTGAGACCGTGCCGGTCAGGAGCTGGTCTGTTGCAGTACTTATGACCGTGCCGGTCAGGAGCCGGTCTGTTGCCTCTGGGATGGGACCGTGTCGGTCAGGAACCGGTCTGCATCCCGCAGCTGAGATGTGAGTTAGTGGGCATAGTAGGCAGTACCGGTGTTCACCGGTGTCTAGATTGGGTTACCCAGGCAGGCATATGTATACTCTGATGTATGCATTTAGCTACTCTTTTAGCTTATCACTTTAGAGGCATCTTAGTGGTAGCTTTTATCAGTTGTTATACGTATAGCTCACCACCTTGTTTTATTTCTCCGCCTCTTGTAGTCCTAGTGGGCAGGTCTGAGATAGAGGTTTACCCACTAGGGGAGGCTACTGTTTTTATAGTAGTTCTGACCCCCCACTGTTTTCCCTTTTTTTGTCCCCTTTGTTTTGCAGAGTCATCTGCCGGAGTGGCGGGACCCTCTTCCCAGGATCGAGGTAAGAGGATCGCTGACTAGATTGGTACTACCCCGAGCTCAAGTTTAGTAGTTTTGTTGTATCCCCTGTACACTCAGACGGTTGTATTTTCTTTTATTTTGGGTCTGGCTGCGGCCAGCTGGTTGTATTTATTTCGTGAGCTGGGAGAGACACATGTATATATTTGAGAGATTACTGTACTTTTATTTCCAGCATTTGTCTGAGATGTACTAGTTCTAGTTTAGCTCTGTTTTTGTGCTCCTGTATTATATCATTTATATCTAAGCAGGTTACCAGCGCTTCGTGTACACGGAAAATACCGTGTGCACGGCGGATCTGTGGACGAGCCCGGGTTCTGGTTTACACCCGGGGCGTGACAGATTAGGTTGGTATCAGAGCTTAGGGATAGGTCAGTTGGGACTTAGGAAACCCTAGGCTTGGGACAGACCCTAGGATGGCAGGGCGTGAGTGACGTGATAGTTTGCGAAAGTCGGCAATTTATTATTATTAAACTCTTCCTGAGAGTGAAGAGGGACTGGCATATCCTATTTCTGGGAAACCATTATGTTGGTTGCAGACAACATAAGGTTACAGAAATAGGAGGATGGCCATGACTTTCGCTGGATTGGGTCGAGAGTGGTTCTGTTTACTGACCCGTGGTTTCTTGTGTGACAGGATGCCTCCTAGGCGGCAGATCCCTACTCGGGGTACTCCTACACCCCTGAAGGAGCCGGAGCAGTCCGGGCCCTCTGAGATCAGTGAGCTGAGGGCCATGGTGGCCCAGTTGGTGGAGAGTCACCGCCGACAGGAGTAGAGGTTCGAGCAGCTGCTTGCTCAGGTTGGGGCACCTCCCCCTACTACTGTAGAGGCCCCTGTACCACCAGTTGTACCGCCGGCTATTCCACTAGTCCCTACGGCACCGTCGTCTAGCAGTGGGGCTCAAGGGGTGATCAGGCCATTGACCCCAGCGGAGGAGCAGGAGTTTGCTGACAAACTCGCCCAGTTCTGTAAGCGAGGACCACCTAGGTTCACGGGGCGGAGCACTCACCCATGGGAGATAGGATCGTGGTTAGCATCAATGGAGAAGTTGTTCAGAGATTTCTTCATTGATCCGAGATTCAGAGTACACATGGCTGTACATTGTCTAGAGGGGGATGCAGATGCTTGGTGGCGTCGGGTCGAGCACTTAGAGTTTCAGATCACCCGACAGCTACCCTGGTCGGAGTTAAGGAAGATGATACTTGATACCTATTTCTCCACGAGCGTGAAGAAAAAGCTAGAAGATGATCTGAAGAATCTTCAGCAGGGTGATCGGACAGTGTGGGACTACTTTCAGGAGTTCACGCAGTTGCTCAACTGCGTACCCTATGTTGCCAGGGATGGGCCGCACCAGGTGGAGCTTTTTGAGACGGGTCTACGCCCAGAGATTTATACCTTAGTGCATGCCCAGAGGCTCCAGACTTTGTCAGAGGCTGTGGATCACGCGCAGTGGGTGGAGAGGGGAGATCATGTGGTCGCTAGGCGCGGAGGCTTGGTCGCTCAGAGTTGTGAGAGGAAGCGGCCAGCGCCAGACGATGGGGGACAGGCCAGTTCATGGAGGCCGCCCCGACCGCCACCGCCTCAGTTTACGGGCCGTGGGCGTTCGGAGCGGCGAGGGCCTGGGGGATCCCAGAGGCCCCCACAGCAGCAGCAGCATCAGCAGCCCCAGCGGCAGGCAGCAGCACTCGCAGCAGCAGAGGTCGCAGTCGCGACAGCAGGGGTCACAGCGGCACAGGCAGCAGCAGCAGCAGTCGACGCAGCCCCGGTCTACAGTTGGGTGTTGTTTTTTGCAGGGGTCAGCACCCCTCTGATACTTGTGATTTGAGGCACGGTCGCTGTTTCAGATGCGGGCAGTCAGGTCATCGGCGAGCTACTTGCCCTTTTTCAACATCGCCGGCTCCTTACTCAGCATCAGTCCCTTCGGTGCCCCAGCAGCGGCCTTATGCTCCAGCGAGCAGGGCTCCTTCTTCCCACCCTGCAGATTACCGACCACCAGCTCAGAGCGGACGGGTTTTTGCCGCCCAGGTGGAGGACTCCTCGGCAGCCGACCACGTGGTGGCAGGTATTATTTTACTTTTCGGCATTAGAGCTCGCACTTTATTTGATACCGGTGCATCACATTCTTTTATCAGTAGAGCATTTGCATCATCTTATGGACTAGAGTTAGGTCGGTTGCCGCATGCATTAGAGGTACAGATTCCCGATCATATTTTGCATGTAGAGGAGTGTTGTTGGTCTTGCCCTGTACAGCTTGAGTCTTGGATTTTGCCAGCGGACCTGATGGTCCTTAGTCAGCTGCGAGATTTTGACATTGTACTGGGGATGGATTGGCTGGCTCGCTATTTCGCGACGATTGATTGCGCCGCGAGGACTGTTACTTTTAGCGAGCCAGGCCAGGAGGTGGTTTCGTTTACCGGGGGTTGCCAGAGTGCTTTCTTTGCCTCAGTGGTTTCGACTTCTCGAGCGAGGCATATGATGCGCAGTGGATGCGTGGCCTTTTTGGCGTCTGTGGTTAAGGAGCCTACGGCAGCACCGGGACTCACGGATATCCCTATTGTCCACGAGTTCCCGGATGTGTTTCCTCCAGAGCTTATTCATATGCCGCCGGATAGGGAGGTTGAGTTTTTGATTGACGTAGTTCCAGGAACTGCGCCAATCTCTAAGGCTCCTTACCGAATGGCACCGGCTGAGCTGCGAGAGTTAAAGGCGCAACTCCAGGATTTAATGGACAAAGGTTTTGTCAGACCAAGTGTATCGCCTTGGGGAGCGCCGGTGCTATTTGTGAAGAAGAATGATGGATCACTTCGACTATGTGTTGATTATCGGGAGTTGAATAAAGTGACCATCAAGAACAAGTACCCTTTGCCGCGCATTGATGACTTATTTGATCAGCTGCAAGGG
Source organism: Tillandsia leiboldiana (assembly GCA_029204045.2). NCBI lineage: Eukaryota > Viridiplantae > Streptophyta > Magnoliopsida > Poales > Bromeliaceae > Tillandsia > Tillandsia leiboldiana. The sequence continues at coordinate 48,174,414 of CM055064.1, read as the reverse complement.
TCTTGTGTCTTCTCCAAGATCGATTTACAGTCTGGTTACCACCAATTGAAGGTGAAGGCCGAGGACATCCCAAAGACGGCATTCAGGTCGCGGTACGGGCATTATGAGTTCACCGTCATGCCTTTTGGATTGACAAATGCCCCTGCTGCTTTTATGGATTTAATGAACAGGATTTTCGACCATATCTGGATCGGTTCTTCGTTGTTTTATCGATGACATCCTAGTTTATTCCCGGAGCGATGTGGAGCACGAGAGCACTTGAGGATTGTGCTGCAACTTCTGAGAGAGAGGAAGTTGTATGCCAAGCTATCTAAGTGTGATTTCTGGCTTCGGGAGGTTGTATTTTGGGCCACGTGATTTCAGCCGCTGGAGTGGCAGTAGACCCGGCGAAGATCGAGGCAGTCCGGGATTGGCCCCGACCGACGACGGTAGCAGAGGTCCGCAGTTTAGGGGCTTAGCTGGATATTACCGTCGGTTTGTGGAAGGTTTTGCGAAACTTTCCACACCCCTCACTCGTTTGACGCGAAAAGGGATTAAGTTTATTTGGAGTGAGGATTGCCAGAGGAGCTTTGAGGAATTAAAGAACAGATTGATGTCGGCTCCTATCCTTTCCCTCCCTGTTATGGGGAAAGGATATGTGATTACAGCGATGCATCGCACAGTGGACTTGGTTGCGTGCTGATGCAGGAGGAAGGGTAATCGCTTATGCCTCGGCAACTGAAGGATTATGAAAAGAATTACCCTACCCATGATTTGGAGCTAGCTGCAGTGATTTTTGCACTAAAGTTGTGGCGCCACTACCTGTATGGGGAGCACTACGAGATTTACACCGACCACCAAGAGCTTGAAATACCTGTTCACACAGAAGGAGCTCAACTTGAGGCAGCGCAGATGGTTGGAATTGTTGAAGGACTATGATGTAGACATATTATACCATCCTGGCAAGACCAACGTGGTTGCTGATGCCCTGAGCAGGAGGGCAGTACAGAGTTTATCTTCGATGATCACGATCAGGCGCCGTTACTTGAGTAGATGAGGCGGGTTAGAGCTCGAGGTTGTGTCCCCTAGGGTCTCTGCTAGACTTATGTCTCTAGTCGTGCAGCCCACTCTGTTGGACAGGATTCGAGAGAGACAGAGTGAGGACCCCCACCTGATGAGGATTCGAGAGCAGAACAGACTGGTTTGACAGGGGACTTTTCAGTTGATGCTTCGGGAGTACTGCGGTACAGGGACCGAGCTTGTGTGCCTATGGATGCAGAGATCCGAGAGCAGATCTTGAGGGAGGCCCACTATACACCTTATACCATCCATCCTGGTGGGACTAAGATGTATAGGGACCTTAAGGCACAGTTTTGGTGGAATGGGATGAAAGAGACATTGGGAGATTTGTAGCACACTGTCTAACTTGTCAGCAAGTAAAGGCTGAGCATCGTGTACCTGCTGGCAAGTTGCAGAGTCTCCCAATCCCTGAATGGAAATGGGAACATGTTACGATGGATTTTGTCACTGGTTTGCCGAGAGCACAGACGGGAGCGGATGCTATCTGGGTAGTCGTGGACAGACTTACCAAGTCCGCTCACTTTTTACCGGTTCAGATGACTTGGCCGATGGAGCGACTAGCACAGGTGTACTTGGCTGAGGTGGTTAGATTGCACGGGGTACCCGTTTCCATCGTATCAGATAGAGACCCGAGGTTTGTCTCGCATTTCTGGAGGAGTTTACAGACAGCCTTGGGGACGCAGCTCCGATTTAGTACAGCATTCCACCCACAGACCGATGGGCAGTCAGAGCGCACTATTCAGACCCTCGAGGATATGTTGAGAGCATGCGTTCTGGACTTTGGAGGAGGATGGTACCGACACTTGGATTAGTTGAGTTTGCGTACAACAACAGCTATCAAGCGAGCATTCAGATGGCTCCGTTTGAAGCGTTGTATGGACGCAAGTGTCGGTCACCCCTATATTGGAGTGACGTGGGGAGAAGAAGACTTTGGGTCCTGATCTACTATTAGAGGCAGAGAAAAGGTCAGATTGGTACGACGACATCTCGAGACCGCCCAGAGTCGACAGAGGAGTTATGCTGATACTCGACGGCGAGACTTAGAGTTTCAGGTGGGTGACCATGTTTTTCTGAAAGTCTCGCCTTCGAAGGGGATTCGGAGATTTGGTATTCGTGGGAAACTGAGCCCTCGTTATATTGGACCTTTCGAGGTGTTGGAGCGCTTAGGGCCAGTTGCCTACAGGCTTGCACTTCCTCCCAGGCTTTCAGGTGTTCACGATGTTTTTCATGTATCGACTCTGAGGAGGTATGTTCATGACCCGTCCCACATCATCGATTTCACCCCATTGGAGGTTGCTGAGAACCTGAGCTATGTTGAGCGGCCGTTGAGGATCTTGGACCGTGAGGTTAGGGAGTTGCGCAGTCGGGCCATCCCTTATGTGAAGATCCTCTGGAGCAGTCACGATGAGCGCGAGGCTACCTGGGAGCTGGAGTCAGCGATGATGGATGCTTACCCCCACTTGTTCGAGGCCCCTGTTTGAGGTATGACTTTTGTTTCGAGGACGAAACTTTTTCTTGTGGGGGAGGATGTAGTGTTCTGGTTTTTCCCATGCAACTTTCCGATGAATCCACTGTGTAGAACACCTAGTGTTGGTGTGTCTGGCCCATGGTGCATCAAAGGGATGCCACAGTTGGACCTGTGAGACATTGATAGCTGATTTGGCCTTCGGCTGCATTTGCCGAATTTTAGAAAAGGTTTTGGGCCAATCTGAGGTCGGATTTGGATTCAGCGCGGAAAAACGCTTGAAAACGGCTATTTGCTTGTTAAATTCGGAGTCCGGATGACTAAAAACGGGCTTCCGGAAGTTCGCGGGGATTTTCGGTGCATGGGGAAGGACCGTGGACCGGCCTGAGCCACGTGGCGGCCTGTTATTGGCCGGCTCACGCAGCTCGGTCCACGGGGAGGCGCGGCGGTGCATGGACCGCGGGCGGGGGACGCGTGGCGTGCCCGGAATGGCCGGCGCACGCGGCACGGCTCAGCGTCCTTTGCGCGGCTGCGGTGGACCGGCGCATGACACGTGGCGGCCGGGGATTGGCTGGCTCACGAGGGCGCGGTCCACGGTGTGCGCAGAGGGGCGCCTCGGGACGGCGCGCGCACAGGGGCGCCAGGCGGGCGTCGGCCGCACTCGAGTGCGGACACGTGTCGGCACGCGATAGGCGGGCCGTACCTACCCCCGCTGACCGCGGGGGGGACACGTGGCGCGCGGCGGGACCTTTGCACCGCTGTCCCCTGTTGTAGGGTGACGTGGCATCACCAGGGAGATTCGGGCGCGTCGGACAGGGAGTATACGACCGGGTTTCCGGGCGCAATGCGCCCGAAACTTGCGCCCGAAAACCCGGCCCACACACTTATGGGCTGGGCTATAAATAGGGTCCTTAGTGTTTTTTTTTAGCTCTTCTGATCTTTTTCCACAGAGATCTTCAGAGAAATTTCCCCCACACAGTGCACTATCCTTTGGAGGACTTTGAGGATTTTTCGGAGGCACGCATCCCGAGGTTCGTGATTTTACGGCGCGGCGCGACGCTCGTTCTCCGGCGACCCGCTTCGCCCTTCTCAGTGTTTGGGCTCCCCCGACTCACCCCGACTTCCGATTTCGCCGATTTTGCGCCGTTGGACTCACGACAGGTAGGACTTCAACTCCTGTGTTTTGAGGTTCCTCGTTTTCCGTGCTGACCTTGGAGTTTTCTGAGCACCCATTTGACCCATTTTTCTTCGCGGATTTTTGGACAGCACCGCGGTGTTCTAGCCGTATCTTTTCGCTCAGACGTCGGATCGAGGCGATTCAAAAGGCAATTTCATCTACACTTCGCAAGGAATCTCCTGGATTTTTCCCTGAATTTTTGGAATATTTTCCGAAGGTGAAAGTCTCCTTCCACTGTAGTGCTTTGACACAGATTTTCTGGACATTTGGATTCGGGGGTTCCCTTGCAAATTTGTAACTCAGCGTAGAAAAATCGGATTTGAACGTGCAGGTACTCGTTTCGACGGGTTCGTCGCGAGGATCGCGACAGTATTTATCTTGGATTTCCGGGCATTTTTCACAGGTGAAAACAGACAAATAGTGGACTGTTGTAAATTGGACAGATTTGGTTGGAATATTATATTAATTTATGTATGTTCCTTTGGGGTATTTTGTACAGAGTTGTGGTGACTATTTTGGACTGAGCGTGGGATTCGCTTTTGGGTCAGGGATTAGCGCTCGAGGTGGGTGATGTTGTAAACCTCCTACTTGTGATTTGTCACTAGGCCTATTGAATGCTCTTGATCATGTTGTTAGTAGAACTGTGAAATGGACCTAGCATGCTTGTATGAGATCATGGTTTCTTTGTTAATAATTTGCATTGTCAGAAAACTACAAGTAGTAGTTTGTGTTTCCATGCTTTAGATATGTAGTATAATTACTTTGGAAATCATGCTAAATCCATATCATTGGAATGTTTAATGAAAG
>CM055064.1:48138372-48169806 GCA_029204045.2 Tillandsia leiboldiana | reverse complement strand
ATGTGTTAAGGAATTTGTATTGGCGTATTTCATGAAATGTTTTTATGTCTCCTCGCAGATTGCAGATAAAGAATTGTGGATCATAATACATCAATCTCAAGAATAAAATACAAACGGATCAGGTACGTTTTAAATAAATAATGTTGGTGGTGTCTGAATACATGCTTGTAGTTTAGAAACACTTGGAAGATTTTTCATTGCAAAAAATCAAAAAACTGGACAAGTTGGAGTGTTCAGGATCCGGATCAGACCATTCCAGTTCGGCAACCCGAACATAGTTTATTTCATGCGGAATTCCAGTCCGTACCCGAACTATGTGTTTGTTGAAACCGCATGAACAATCCGGATTCAGAGAATTTCAACAGTCCGGACCACGAACTGTTTTTATATCTGAAAAAGTCTTTGTAGTTTCTGGTTTTTTCCCATGCAACTTTTCCGTGAATCCACTGTGTAGAACACCAAGTGTTGGTGTTGTCTGGCCCACGGTGCATCAAAGGGATGCCACAGTTGGACCTAGTGAGACATTGTGATAGCTGATTTGGCCTTCGGCTGCATTTGCCGAATTTTAGAAAAGGTTTTTGGGCCTCTGAGGTCGGATTTGGATTCAGCGCGGAAAAACGCTTGAAAACGACTATTTGCTTGTTAATTTAAATTCGGAGTCCGGATAACTAAAAAACGGGCTTCCGGAGTTCGCGGGGATTTTCGGTGCATGGGGAAGACCGTGGACCGGCCTGAGCCACGTGGCTCGGCCTGTTATTGGCCGGCTCACGCAGCTCAGTCCACGGGAGGCGCGGCGGTGCATGGACCGCGGGCGGGGGACGCGTGGCGTGCCCGAATGGCCGGCGCACACGCGGCACGGCTCAGCGTCCTTGCGCGGCTGCGGTGGACCGGGCGCATGATGACACGTGGCGGCAGGGGGATTGGCTGGCTCACGAGGGCGCGGTCCACGGTGTGCGCAGAGTGTCGCCGCGGACGCGGCGCACATGGGGACAGGCGGGCGGCATCGGGCCGGGCGGGCGGACGTGGCGCTCTGACACGAGTGTTACGGTCGGCGCACGCGACAGGCGGAGCGTACCTACCGCCGCTGACCGCGCGGGGGGACACTTGGCGCGCGGCGGGACCTTTGCACCGTCTGTCCCCTGTTGTGGGGTGACGTGGCATCACCAGGGAGATTCGGGCGCGTCGGACAGGAGTATACGACCGGGTTTTCCGGGCGCAATGCGCCCGAAACTTGCGCCCGAAAACCCGGCCCAACAACCACTTAGGGCTGGGCTATAAATAGGTCCTTAGTGTTTTTTTTTTCGCTCTTCTTCTGATCTTTTTTCCACAGAGAGTTCTTCAGAGAAATTTCCCCCACACGTGCACTATCCTTTGGAGGACTTTGAGGATTTTCGGAGGCACGCATCCCGAGGTTCGCGATTTTAACGGCGCGGCGCGACGCTTGTTCTCCCGGCGACCCGCTTCGCCCCTTCTCAGTGTTTGGGCTCCCCCGACTCACCCCCGACTTCCGATTTCGCCGATTTTCACGCCGTTGACTCCGACAGGTAGGACTTCAACTCTTTGTTTTGAGGTTCCTCGTGTTTCCGTGCTGCCTGGAGTTTTCTGAGCACCCATTTGACCCATTTCTTCGCGGATTTTTTGGACAGCACCGCGGTGTTCTTGCCGTATCTTTTCGCTCAGACGTCGGATCGAGGCGATTCAAAAGGCAATTTTCATCGACACTTTCGCAAGGAATCTCCTGGATTTTTTTCCTGAATTTTTGGAATATTTTTCGAAGGTGAAAGTCTCCTTCCACTGTAGTTCTTGACACAGATTTCTGGTACATTTGGATTCGGGTGTGTTTCCCTTGCAGAATTGTAATCACTCAGCGTAGAAAAACTCCGATTTGAACGTGCAGTACTCGTTTCGACGGGTTCGTCGCGAGGATCGCGACAGTATTTATTTGGATTTTTTGGGCATTTTTCACAGGTGAAAACAGACAAATAGTGGACTGTTTAAAATTGGACAGATATTTGGTTGGAATATTAATATAATTTATGTATGTTTCCTTTGGGGTATTTTGTACATTGTTGGTGTGACTATTTTGGACTGAGCGTGGGATTCGCTTTGGGTCAGGATTAGCGCTCGAGGTGGGTGATGTTGTAAACCTCCTACTTGTGATTTGTCACTAGGCCTATTAGAATGCTCTTGATCATGTTGTTAGTAGAACTGTGAAATGGACCTAGCATGCTTGTATGAGATCATGGTTTCTTTGTTAATATTGCATTGCCAGAAACTACAAGTTAGTAGGTTGTGTTTTCCAGTGCTTTAGATATGTAGTATAATTACTTGGAAATCATGCTAAATCCATATCATGTTGAATGTTAATGAAAGGTTGGGACATGTGGTTAGAGTACTTAAAATGGTTTCATTAAGAAAATGACATTTGCATGCTTGAATGGTCACCTAGATAGGTCACCTTTTTTTGCTACACTATCATGCTGGAATTGACTTAGGAGAAACCATGTTTCCATTCTTTCTCCAGTCACTTAGACATAGGGGATAGTATGCTCTGATTAGAGCAGGGACTGGGATAGTGTAGTCAGCTTTGGGATTTGAGGACAGGGTACTCGCGGCAAACCGCGGATTTCGGGCGGTTGACCGGACTGTTATTAGTGTATCAGATTTGGGGATAGGGGATCGGGTTACTTGTGACCGTGCCGGTCAGGAGCCGGTCTGTTGCAGTACTTGAGACCGTGCCGGTCAGGAGCTGGTCTGTTGCAGTACTTATGACCGTGCCGGTCAGGAGCCGGTCTGTTGCCTCTGGGATGGGACCGTGTCGGTCAGGAACCGGTCTGCATCCCGCAGCTGAGATGTGAGTTAGTGGGCATAGTAGGCAGTACCGGTGTTCACCGGTGTCTAGATTGGGTTACCCAGGCAGGCATATGTATACTCTGATGTATGCATTTAGCTACTCTTTTAGCTTATCACTTTAGAGGCATCTTAGTGGTAGCTTTTATCAGTTGTTATACGTATAGCTCACCACCTTGTTTTATTTCTCCGCCTCTTGTAGTCCTAGTGGGCAGGTCTGAGATAGAGGTTTACCCACTAGGGGAGGCTACTGTTTTTATAGTAGTTCTGACCCCCACTGTTTTCCCTTTTTTTGTCCCCTTTGTTTTGCAGAGTCATCTGCCGGAGTGGCGGGACCCTCTTCCCAGGATCGAGGTAAGAGGATCGCTGACTAGATTGGTACTACCCCGAGCTCAAGTTTAGTAGTTTTGTTGTATCCCCTGTACACTCAGACGGTTGTATTTTCTTTTATTTTGGGTCTGGCTGCGGCCAGCTGGTTGTATTTATTTCGTGAGCTGGGGAGACACATGTATATATTTGAGAGATTACTGTACTTTTATTTCCAGCATTTGTCTGAGATGTACTAGTTCTAGTTTAGCTCTGTTTTGTGCTCCTGTATTATATCATTTATATCTAAGCAGGTTACCAGCGCTTCGTGTACACGGAAAATACCGTGTGCACGGCGGATCTGTGGACGAGCCCGGGTTCTGGTTTACACCCGGGGCGTGACAGATTAGGTTGGTATCAGAGCTTAGGGATAGGTCAGTTGGGACTTAGGAAACCCTAGGCTTGGGACAGACCCTAGGATGGCAGGGCGTGAGTGACGTGATAGTTTGCGAAAGTCGGCAATTTATTATTATTAAACTCTTCCTGAGAGTGAAGAGGGACTGGCATATCCTATTTCTGGGAAACCATTATGTTGGTTGCAGACAACATAAGGTTACAGAAATAGGAGGATGGCCATGACTTTCGCTGGATTGGGTCGAGAGTGGTTCTGTTTACTGACCCGTGGTTTCTTGTGTGACAGGATGCCTCCTAGGCGGCAGATCCCTACTCGGGGTACTCCTACACCCCTGAAGGAGCCGGAGCAGTCCGGGCCCTCTGAGATCAGTGAGCTGAGGGCCATGGTGGCCCAGTTGGTGGAGAGTCACCGCCGACAGGAGTAGAGGTTCGAGCAGCTGCTTGCTCAGGTTGGGGCACCTCCCCCTACTACTGTAGAGGCCCCTGTACCACCAGTTGTACCGCCGGCTATTCCACTAGTCCCTACGGCACCGTCGTCTAGCAGTGGGGCTCAAGGGGTGATCAGGCCATTGACCCCAGCGGAGGAGCAGGAGTTTGCTGACAAACTCGCCCAGTTCTGTAAGCGAGGACCACCTAGGTTCACGGGGCGGAGCACTCACCCATGGGAGATAGGATCGTGGTTAGCATCAATGGAGAAGTTGTTCAGAGATTTCTTCATTGATCCGAGATTCAGAGTACACATGGCTGTACATTGTCTAGAGGGGGATGCAGATGCTTGGTGGCGTCGGGTCGAGCACTTAGAGTTTCAGATCACCCGACAGCTACCCTGGTCGGAGTTAAGGAAGATGATACTTGATACCTATTTCTCCACGAGCGTGAAGAAAAAGCTAGAAGATGATCTGAAGAATCTTCAGCAGGGTGATCGGACAGTGTGGGACTACTTTCAGGAGTTCACGCAGTTGCTCAACTGCGTACCCTATGTTGCCAGGGATGGGCCGCACCAGGTGGAGCTTTTTGAGACGGGTCTACGCCCAGAGATTTATACCTTAGTGCATGCCCAGAGGCTCCAGACTTTGTCAGAGGCTGTGGATCACGCGCAGTGGGTGGAGAGGGGAGATCATGTGGTCGCTAGGCGCGGAGGCTTGGTCGCTCAGAGTTGTGAGAGGAAGCGGCCAGCGCCAGACGATGGGGGACAGGCCAGTTCATGGAGGCCGCCCCGACCGCCACCGCCTCAGTTTACGGGCCGTGGGCGTTCGGAGCGGCGAGGGCCTGGGGGATCCCAGAGGCCCCCACAGCAGCAGCAGCATCAGCAGCCCCAGCGGCAGCAGCAGCACTCGCAGCAGCAGAGGTCGCAGTCGCGACAGCAGGGGTCACAGCGGCACAGGCAGCAGCAGCAGCAGTCGACGCAGCCCCGGTCTACAGTTGGGTGTGTTTTTTGCAGGGGTCAGCACCCCTCTGATACTTGTGATTTGAGGCACGGTCGCTGTTTCAGATGCGGGCAGTCAGGTCATCGGCGAGCTACTTGCCCTTTTTCAACATCGCCGGCTCCTTACTCAGCATCAGTCCCTTCGGTGCCCCAGCAGCGGCCTTATGCTCCAGCGAGCAGGGCTCCTTCTTCCCACCCTGCAGATTACCGACCACCAGCTCAGAGCGGACGGGTTTTTGCCGCCCAGGTGGAGGACTCCTCGGCAGCCGACCACGTGGTGGCAGGTATTATTTTACTTTTCGGCATTAGAGCTCGCACTTTATTTGATACCGGTGCATCACATTCTTTTATCAGTAGAGCATTTGCATCATCTTATGGACTAGAGTTAGGTCGGTTGCCGCATGCATTAGAGGTACAGATTCCCGATCATATTTTGCATGTAGAGGAGTGTTGTTGGTCTTGCCCTGTACAGCTTGAGTCTTGGATTTTGCCAGCGGACCTGATGGTCCTTAGTCAGCTGCGAGATTTTGACATTGTACTGGGGATGGATTGGCTGGCTCGCTATTTCGCGACGATTGATTGCGCCGCGAGGACTGTTACTTTTAGCGAGCCAGGCCAGGAGGTGTTCGTTTACCGGGGGTGCCAGAGTGCTTTCTTTGCCTCAGTGGTTTCGACTTCTCGAGCGAGGCATATGATGCGCAGTGGATGCGTGGCCTTTTTGGCGTCTGTGGTTAAGGAGCCTACGGCAGCACCGGGACTCACGGATATCCCTATTGTCCACGAGTTCCCGGATGTGTTTCCTCCAGAGCTTATTCATATGCCGCCGGATAGGGAGGTTGAGTTTTTGATTGACGTAGTTCCAGGAACTGCGCCAATCTCTAAGGCTCCTTACCGAATGGCACCGGCTGAGCTGCGAGAGTTAAAGGCGCAACTCCAGGATTTAATGGACAAAGGTTTTGTCAGACCAAGTGTATCGCCTTGGGGAGCGCCGGTGCTATTTGTGAAGAAGAATGATGGATCACTTCGACTATGTGTTGATTATCGGGAGTTGAATAAAGTGACCATCAAGAACAAGTACCCTTTGCCGCGCATTGATGACTTATTTGATCAGCTGCAAGGGTCTTGTGTCTTCTCCAAGATCGATTTACAGTCTGGTTACCACCAATTGAAGGTGAAGGCCGAGGACATCCCAAAGACGGCATTCAGGTCGCGGTACGGGCATTATGAGTTCACCGTCATGCCTTTTGGATTGACAAATGCCCCTGCTGCTTTTATGGATTTAATGAACAGGATTTTTCGACCATATCTGGATCGGTTCTTCGTTGTTTTTATCGATGACATCCTAGTTTATTCCCGGAGCGATGTGGAGCACGAGGAGCACTTGAGGATTGTGCTGCAACTTCTGAGAGAGAGGAAGTTGTATGCCAAGCTATCTAAGTGTGATTTCTGGCTTCGGGAGGTTGTATTTTTGGGCCACGTGATTTCAGCCGCTGGAGTGGCAGTAGACCCGGCGAAGATCGAGGCAGTCCGGGATTGGCCCCGACCGACGACGGTATCAGAGGTCCGCAGTTTTAGGGGCTTAGCTGGATATTACCGTCGGTTTATGGAAGGTTTTGCGAAACTTTCCACACCCCTCACTCGTTTGACGCGAAAAGGGATTAAATTTATTTGGAGTGAGGATTGCCAGAGGAGCTTTGAGGAATTAAAGAACAGATTGATGACGGCTCCTATCCTTTCCCTTCCTGTTATGGGGAAAGGATATGTGATTTACAACGATGCATTGCACAATGGACTTGGTTGCGTGCTGATGCAGGAGGGAAGGGTAATCGCTTATGCCTCTCGGCAACTGAAGGATTATGAAAAGAATTACCCTACCCATGATTTGGAGCTAGCTGCAGTGATTTTTGCACTAAAGTTGTGGCGCCACTACCTGTATGGGGAGCACTACGAGATTTACACCGACCACAAGAGCTTGAAATACCTGTTCACACAGAAGGAGCTCAACTTGAGGCAGCGCAGATGGTTGGAATTGTTGAAGGACTATGATGTAGACATATTATACCATCCTGGCAAGACCAACGTGGTTGCTGATGCCCTGAGCAGGAGGGCAGTACAGAGTTTATCTTCGATGATCACCGATCAGGCGCCGTTACTTGAGTAGATGAGGCGGTTAGAGCTCGAGGTTGTGTCCCCTAGGGTCTCTGCTAGACTTATGTCTCTAGTCGTGCAGCCCACTCTGTTGGACAGGATTCGAGAGAGACAGAGTGAGGACCCCCACCTGATGAGGATTCGAGAGCAGATACAGACTGGTATGACAGGGGACTTTTCAGTTGATGCTTCGGGAGTACCGCGGTACAGGGACCGAGCATGTGTGCCTATGGATGCAGATATCCGAGAGCAGATCTTGAGGGAGGCCCACTATACACCTTATACCATCTATCCTGGTGGGACTAAGATGTATAGGGACCTTAAGGCACAGTTTTGGTGGAATGGGATGAAAAGAGACATTGGGAGATTTGTAGCACACTATCTAACTTGTCAGCAAGTAAAGGCTGAGCATCGTGTACCTGCTGGCAAGTTGGAGAGTCTCCCAATCCCTGAATGGAAATGGGAACATGTTACGATGGATTTTGTCACTGGTTTGCCGAGAGCACAGACGGGAGCGGATGCTATCTGGGTAGTCGTGGACAGGCTTACCAAGTCCGCTCACTTTTTACCAGTTCAGATGACTCGGCCGATGGAGCGACTAGCACAGGTGTACTTGGCAGAGGTGGTTAGATTGCACGGGGTACCCGTTTCCATCGTATCAGATAGAGACCCGAGGTTTGTCTCGCATTTCTGGAGGAGTTTACAGACAGCCTTGGGGACGCGGCTCCGATTTAGTACAGCATTCCACCCACAGACCGATGGGCAGTCAGAGCGCACTATTCAGACCCTCGAGGATATGTTGAGAGCATGCGTTCTGGACTTTGGAGGAGGATGGTACCGACACTTGGGATTAGTTGAGTTTGCGTACAACAACAGCTATCAAGCGAGCATCCTGATGGCTCCGTTTGAAGCGTTGTATGAACGCAAGTGTCGGTCACCCCTATATTGGAGTGACGTGGGTGAGAAGAAGACTTTGGGTCCTGATCTATTATTAGAGGCAGAGGAAAAGGTCAGATTGGTACGACGACATCTCGAGACCGCCCAGAGTCGACAGAGGAGTTATGCTGATACTCGACGGCGAGACTTAGAGTTTCAGGTGGGTGACCATGTTTTTCTGAAAGTCTCGCCTTCGAAGGGGATTCGGAGATTTGGTATTCGTGGGAAACTGAGCCCTCGTTATATTGGACCTTTCGAGGTGTTGGAGCGCTTAGGGCCAGTTGCCTACAGGCTTGCACTTCCTCCCAGGCTTTCAGGTGTTCACGATGTTTTTCATGTATCGACTCTGAGGAGGTATGTTCATGACCCGTCCCACATCATCGATTTTACCCCATTGGAGGTTGCTGAGAACCTGAGCTATGTTGAGCGGCCGTTGAGGATCTTGGACCGTGAGGTTAGGGAGTTGCGTAGTCGGGCCATCCCTTATGTGAAGATCCTCTGGAGCAGTCACGATGAGCGCGAGGCTACCTAGGAGCTGGAGTCAGCGATGATGGATGCTTACCCCCACTTGTTCGAGGCCCCTGTTTGAGGTATGACTTTTGTTTCGAGGACGAAACTTTTTCTTGTGGGGGAGGATGTAGTGTTCTAGTTTTTCCCATGCAACTTTCCGATGAATCCACTGTGTAGAACACCTAGTGTTGGTGTGTCTGGCCCATGGTGCATCAAAGGGATGCCACAGTTGGACCTAGTGAGACATTGATAGCTGATATGGCCTTCGGCTGCGTTTGCCGAATTTTAGAAAAGGTTTTGGGCCAATGTGAGGTCGGATTTGGATTCAGCGCGGAAAAATGCTTGAAAACGGCTATTTGCTTGTTAAATTCGGAGTCCGGATGACTAAAAACGGGCTTCCGGAAGTTCGCGGGGATTTTCGGTGCATGGGGAAGGACCGTGGACCGGCCTGAGCCACATGGCGGCCTGTTATTGGCCGGCTCACGCAGCTCGGTCCACGGGGAGGCGCGGCGGTGCATGGACTGCGGGCTGGGGATGCGTGGCGTGCCCGGAATGGCCGGCGCACGCAGCACGGCTCAGCGTCCTTGCGCGGCTGCGGTGGACCGGGCGCATGACACGTGGCGGCCGGGGATTGGCTGGCTCATGAGGGCGCGGTCCACGGTGTGCGCAGAGGGGCGCCTCGGGACGGCGGGCGCACAGGGGCGCCAGGCGGGCGGTCGGCCGCACTCGAGTGCGGACACGTGTCGACACGCGATAGGCGGGCCGTACCTACCCCCGCTGACCGCGTGGGGACACGTGGGGCGCGGCTGGACCTTTGCACCGCTGTCCCCTATTGTGGGGTGACGTGGCATCACCAGGGAGATTCGGGCGCGTCGGACAGGGAGTATACGACCGGGTTTCCGGGCGCAATGCGACCGAAACTTGCGCCCGAAAACCCGGCCCAACAGCACTTATGGGCTGGGCTATAAATAGGGTCCTTAGTGTTTTTTTTAGCTCTTTAGATCTTTTTCCGCAGAGAGTTCTTCAGAGAAAATTTCCCCCACACAGTGCACTATCCTTTGGAGGACTTTGAGGATTTTTCGGAGGCACGCATCCCGAGGTTCGTGATTTTACGGCGCGGCGCGACGCTCCTTCTCCGGCGACCCGCTTCGCCCCTTCTCAGTGTTTGGGCTCCCCCGACTCACCCCGACTTCCGATTTTGCCAATTGTTGCGCTGTTGGACTCACAACAGGTAGAACTTCAACTCTTATGTTTTGAGGTTCCTCGTTTTCCATGCTGACCTTGGAGTTTTCAGAGCACCCATTTGACCCATTTTTCTTCGCAGATTTTTGGACAGCACCGCGGTGTTCTAGCCGTATCTTTTCGCTCAGACGTCGGATCGAGGCGATTCAAGAGGTAATTTTCATCTACACTTCGCAAGGAATCTCCTGGATTTTTCCCTGAATTTTTGGAATATTTTCCGAAGGTGAAAGTCTCCTTCCACTGTAGTGCTTTGACACAGATTTTCTGGACATTTGGATTCGGGGTGTTTCCCTTGCAGAATTTGTAACTCAGCGTAGAAAAATCGGATTTGAACGTGCAGGTACTCGTTTCTACGGGTTCGTCGCGAGGATCGCGACAGTATTTATCTTGGATTTTTCCGGGCATTTTTCACAGGTGAAAACAGACAAATAGTGGTCTGTTGTAAAATTGGACAGATTTGGTTGGAATATTATATTAATTTATGTATGTTCCTTTGGGGTATTTTGTACAGAGTTGTGGTGACTATTTTGGACTAAGCGTGGGATTCGCTTTTGGGTCAGGGATTAGCGCTCGAGGTGGGTGATGTTGTAAACCTCCTACTTGTGATTTGTCACTAGGCCTATTAGAATGCTCTTGATCATGTTGTTAGTAGAACTGTGAAATGGACCTAGCATGCTTGTATGAGATCATGGTTTCTTTGTTAATAATTGCATTGCCAGAAAACTACAAGTTAGTAGGTTGTGTTTCCATGCTTTAGATATGTAGTATAATTACTTGGAAATCATGCTAAATCCATATCATGTTGAATGTTTAATGAAAGGTTGGGACATGTGGTTAGAGTACTTAAAATGGTTTCATTAAGAAAAGGACTTTTGCATGCTTGAATGGTCACCTAGATAGGCCACCTTTTTCTGCTACAATATCATGCTGGAATTGACTTAGGAGAAACCATGTTTCATTCTTTCTCCAGTCACTTAGACATAGGGGATAGTATGCTCTGATTAGAGCAGGGACTGGGATAGTGTAGTCAGCTTTGGGATTTGAGGACAGGGTACTCGCGGCAACCGCGGATTTCGGGCGGTTGACCGGACTGTTATTAGTGTATCAGATTTGGGGATAGGGGATCGGGTTACTTGTGACCGTGCCGGTCAGGAGCCGGTCTGTTGCAGTACTTGAGACCGTGCCGGTCAGGAGCGGGTCTGTTGCAGTACTTATGACCGTGCCGGTCAGGAGCCGGTCTGTTGCCTCTAGGATGGGACCGTGTCGGTCAGGAACCGGTCTGCATCCCGCAGCTGAGATGTGAGTTAGTGGGCATAGTAGGCAGTACCGATGTTCACCGGTGTCTAGATTGGGTTACCCAGGCAGGCATATGTATACTCTGATGTATGCATTTAGCTACTCTTTTAGCTTATCACTTTAGAGGCATCTTAGTGGTAGCTTTTATTAGTTGTTATACGTATAACTCACCACCTTGTTTTATTTCTCCGCCTCTTGTAGTCCTAGTGGGCAGGTCTGAGATAGAGGTTTACCCACTAGGGGAGGCTACTGTTTTTATAGTAGTTCTGACCCCCCTCTGTTTTCCCTTTTCTTGTCCCCTTTGTTTTGCAGAGTCATCTGCCGGAGTGGCGGGACCCTCTTCCCAGGATCGAGGTAAGAGGATCGCTGACTAGATAGCTACTACCCCGAGCTCGAGTTTAGTAGTTTTGTTGTATCCCCTGTACACTCAGACGGTTGTATTTTCTTTTATTTTGGGTCTGGCTGCGGCCAGCTGGTTGTATTTATTTC
Source organism: Tillandsia leiboldiana (assembly GCA_029204045.2). Classification (NCBI taxonomy): domain Eukaryota; kingdom Viridiplantae; phylum Streptophyta; class Magnoliopsida; order Poales; family Bromeliaceae; genus Tillandsia; species Tillandsia leiboldiana. The sequence goes on along the minus strand of CM055064.1, from coordinate 48,158,189 downwards.
ATGAGCTGGGAGAGACACATGTATATATTTGAGAGATTACTGTACTTTTATTTCCAGCATTTGTCTGAGATGTACTAGTTCTAGTTTAGCTCTGTTTTTGTGCTCCTGTATTATTTCATTTATATCTGAGCAGGTTACCAGCGCTTCGTGTACACGGAAAATACCGTGTGCACGGCGGATCTGTGGACGAGCTCGGGTTCTGGTTTACACCCGGGGCGTGACAAGTTCTGTCTAAAGAAGACAGTCCGGATAAGATTTAATCCAGTCCGGACCACCGAGCAGGAAAATTCCAGATAAGGTAGTTTTTGATGCTTATCTCTTTCCAAAGATTTCTAGCCTATAAATAAACCCTAATTTCACATCTAGGGTAACCGAGAAAAAGAATAAAAACGAAGATAATCAAAGTCCACATATAGAGAAGAAAGGAAAACATGATCAATCATATGTTTCTTCATCTATATTGATCAATTTGATTATAAGATTTCCAAAATCCTATTTCTTGTAGAATCAAATTGAAGAATACTTAGATGGTGTTTTCTGATCTATCTTTGATCTAAATATTCGGCGGATTATCATCACCAACAAAACAACAATTTTCCCAAAAATCGGCGCGTGGATTCGCGTGGCCTTGTGGATTCAAGGTGCTATCGCTCTCGTGGATTCGGAGCGAGGTACGTTCGTGTGATCGATACGTACTACATTGGTGAAGACCGTGGATTCGGTTGGACGTCGTGGATTCGACGTTGGACTTCGTGGATTCGAAGTTGGACGCAAATCGTGGATTCAAGGAGCGTTGTGGAGCGAGCGGAGTAGATCAACTAGGAGCGTATGGAAAAGGTTAAGTCGTAGGGTTACGGTAAATCACCTTGTACGTGTTTAATCTTAGTGGATTTCGCCGTGTTATCAGTCCCGTCGTTTTTTACTCCTGTGATGGAGTTTTCCACGTAAAATCTTGCGTACTTATTTATTTTTCGCATTGGGTTATTTTTTACACAACGATTTGGTGTGTTTATTGTTTACACCTATTCACCCCCCATCTAGGTGGTTCTTTCCCAATTCAGATCCATATTAGCATAACCCACAGGTTTGTCCGTCTCGTGGGCAAAGTTTCAAAAAAGGGGGCATTTTTCGCTAACTCTGTTTTCCAACTGACCCTATTTCTGAAAATAGCTTTACAAAGCTGGCCCCAGAGCGTGACAGATTAAGATGGTATCAGAGCCAATCACCAGCCGAAAGTGTGTGATGAGTCTTGGCTAAGCCTGGGTCTAGATAACAGGACTAGCAAGACAAGTCTCATATCGCCTGGTGATCTTGGACTGTGTGTGTGTGTGTTTGGGTTGACGAGGACGTCAGGCCTAAACGGGGAGAGTCAGTGACACCCCAATAGTCCCACAATGGATGGGAATGAGATTGTGCTTTGGTATATAAGAGACATAGACACTAATAATAATAATTAGGCTTAAGCATTTTGGGTTGTGGTTTGTGCCCAACGAGTTATTATTGCTAGTGGGCTGGGTCGTTACTATGAGGACCCGAATCCCCGTGAGATGATTACTACTGGATCAGCAGCTTCTGGAGGCTTATTCAGTGTGTTGGAGGTGTTTGTGCGCGAGTCGGACCCAAGAAATAGACTCAGTGTGTAAAATGGGAGCAAGTTTGCCTAATCGGAAGCCTTTGATAAATTTTAGAAGTGGAATTGGGCAAAACGGACATCGGATTTGGATTTAGTGCGCGAAAACGATGAAAATGGACAATTTACTTGTATTTTTCGGGGCCCGAATGCCATAGCACGGATTTCGAGGCATTAGAGTACTGTTCTGGCGGCCGGCGGCGACGGGCAGGCGGCGGAGCGGCCGCAGGTAGCGGCTGGGCAGAGGCGCAGGCCGGCCGGTCCATGGGCGAGGCGTGCACCGGAGGTTGGACGCGTGGTGGCTCCCGGTTGGCCGGCACAGCAGGCACGGTCCACGGAGGCGAGCGGCCGGATGCATGGACCGGCGCGGCGACACGTGGCGGCCCCGGAGTGGTGGGGGAACGAGCGCGCTGTCACGTGTCGATCGTGTTGGTTCGACCGTGACATCCTTGGGGGCCACTTTTGGAGGACATTCGGTAGGCATTTGGGTCGACAGAGTTACAGGATTGCGAAGTTGAGACAATCCGTCAGGGTTGAGCCACGGGCGAACCAACGGAGGCAATTCCCTAGCAATGGCCCATGCCATGACTAGGAAATGGGTGCCGCATGCGGGGTTTCAAAACGTACCTCTCGGTGAGCACCTTTGTACCCCCGGGGTGCCAAAGGGGTGGATGCCTCGTGGGTTATATAGAGGAGGGGTTGGACACTTGCGAAGTGGCCCCGACTCCCCCGTTGGCTTATAGGACATAGGTCATCCCTTGGCGAGCGGAGTCGCCGAGCCTAGGTTCGTGTGAGCTGGATTCTAGGGTCGATGAGCACACGGGCTTAGGGTAATGCCAAAGACACGAGGTCGACGGCATTACGGAGCGGGGTAAGCCAAGAGGCTTTGCCTCTAGGTTCGCTTGCACTACCTTATGCCGTTTCGGATCTCTGTAGTGGAGCGAACGAGCGGATGAGGGACAGTCTTGCGAAGGTTGGTCCGCCTCAATGGACAAGGCTTGCGAAGGCATGTATGTGCCAAGCGGGGATTCGTGAGGTGCGAGGCCTACGAAGTTTGCGAGGCGAAGGAACAGTCGGTCCGCCGTAATGGACAAGGCTCGCGAAGGCAACGGTGCCGAGCGGGGATTCGTGCGGCGCGAGGCCCACGAAGCAAAATGAGACAATCGATGTTGGTTTCCATAAAGTGAGCCATGGAGAGGACCTAGGGTGTTGGGGGCCAGGCATGGCCGTCCAATGGAGGTGTCGAATGGCTAGCGAAGCGGAGCGAGGCCGATTCGATTGTGGGCGACATCCGTCAAGCAAACCTTGGATGCTGGGCCGAGTGAGTTGGCGGCCGAGCATGGTCGTGCAATGGAGGTGCCAGGGGGTTGGCGACGCGGGAAGAATATCGCTAGGTTGACAAACCCTTGTGAAGGGAACACACGCGGGAACAAGTAGTGTGGGGTATTCGGGAAGCGGACCTTGGGACCGAATCGGGAGCGATGACGGAACTAGGCGGCCGGCGGAACGGGACAGGCCCGACTCGACTATGGATCTCGTAGTGGAAGTTGAGGGGCGCGGGGCGCCTTGTTAAGGTAATGGGCTGGCGGACGGGCGAGATGCGTGGGACAGGTTGCTCGGTTAAGCAGACGAGCGGAACGCGCAAAGGCAGCTCGCTCGGGCCAATTCGAGTGGACTAAGTTGTGAGAACTTCTATTGTCCTGGATGCTTGCTTCGGAGGCAAAGGGGCATTCGGTTAAGTAGCACTCTTGAGGAGAGTTTGTCCGGCTAGGCGGAATATACTCGGCTTGAAGGCCAACCTCGTTAGCGGGGTTGTTTGTTCGGAACTCGCGGAGTTCGACAAGGGTTTCGATGTAAGGCGCGACGCCGGGCAGTCAGGCTCGTGGAGGAGCATGCTTGGTTAATGCTTGAGTTGTGATCCTGTTGTTTAAGTTTGAGGGCGTGTCCGTGGCAAGGGACTCGGGAAGGCTGGCTCAGGTGTGCGACACTTGAGCGCCGCACGGGGTAATTTTAAGGCAAAAAAGCTGGCCCCGTGACAAGTGGTATCAGAGCTACTTTGAGCTCATGGGTTAAAGATTTGGCCGGATGGTGCGACCTTGGCGGCGAAGTTGGTGTGAGTGGAGTCACTCCAACGAAGGTACTAGGCGTCGGCGAGGCACTGTGGCGGTATTACGCTTGTGGGAGATGTGGAGTCAGAGTGTGGCGGACTCTAGTACAGTACTTGTGAAAATGGCTAAGTCCTAAGTCGTGTGGCAGGCGACGAGGCAATGATTGGGAGAATCATTATGTGGTCCGTGGTCGCGGTTACCATGGAGTGGAATTAGGCGGGTGCCTAAGGAACCTGAGCTCGTGAAGTTGCGTTCGCGGCTTAGGAAAGGAGAGGAACACATTGAGCAGCAATGTGCTTCCGGGTTTGTGGTCTTGCAGCGAATGAATCTCTAGAAGGGAAGGATTGGGATGCAGCACACGCAGCAAAAGGGTTACTTCGTAGTGACTGAATTTAAGTATCTCAGTACAAGAAGATCGATGGGAGGTCGATTACTCTTTGAGCGTGTACCCATGAATTGGATAGAGTTATCTCGGTGCGAGAAAGTAATCACAATTGGATCTTTACTCTTCGAGTAAGGAGAAAAGTCTGTATCTGGGCAGGACGGTGACAGCGTTGATTGTTCAGAGCAGCATCCATGTGTACAATGGACGGATGACGTGGATCCCGCTGATGGGTGTAGTCATGGTTGTGGTAGAACCGAAACTCGCGCAGCGGAAGTGGGCATTGCGAATGCCTGGATTTGGTCTGAGTGCGCTCGGCGGTGCTTGTGACTTAGGGTGGGGGAGCACATTTGAGCAGAATGTGTCCCGATGTTTGGTGACTCGATAAAGGGATCTTGTCTAAGGAACGTGGCGGATAAAACACACATAACAGAAGAGTTCACTTCATGGAGCACAAGTTGGGAACCAAGACTGGTCGAGTCCGTGGCAGTAACAGCTAAGCTTTGGGCTAGGTTGTGAAGTGGGCCAAGGGTTGCTGGATGGTTTGGTGTTTCTCACTTGGGGCGAGAAGGCCAATGGGGAGATCGGTTGCTCTCGATGGTGTGGCCATAGGTTGGACGAATGACTATTCGAGTGGATCAAACGATGAGATTGGACTTTGTTCAGAGGAACAAGGTAAGGAGCTATGTTCTGGTAAAGCAGTGGCAGTGCTGAGGTCTCGAGATAGCGGGCACGCATCCATGCGGGACGAATCGTGTGGGCTCTGCTGGCAGATAGCAAAGGTTGTGTGAGGGCCGGAGCTTTTAGAGCAGAGAGACTTGGACTCGAGTGTAGACGAAGAGACAAGTCAAGACACTCGGGTGGACCTTGGTCCAGGATCGCCTAGTGACATGTTGTTGGGAGGGGAAAGACCCAGTTGTCAACTCAAAGGGTCGAGGTATCGCAATTTGTGAGTGGGTGGACGTTGGATGGCGACATCACCGTTATCAGCAGTTGCGAGAAAGACTAGCAGATGGGTTAAGCTTGGGTTCCGTTCAGCGGCTATCGCGAAGGTGATTGCTGGAGGTATGGAGGACGACAAGTTTGAGCAATGGAAACGAGGTGTCGTTAGTCTCGAACTTGGCCGAGGACTTTGGTGGGGAACCGAAGTCGGGTTTAGCGAAAGCCTAGAGGGAGTGGGCTTGAGCGACCGAGAGTACAGAAGCCTAAGGTGCTAAGCAGCAACGAGTAGCGAAAGTGCGGAGCAGTTAGGAGGCATGACAAGAGTTCATGGTGGAGCAAGTAGATGTGCGAAGTAGCCGAGGACAGGCTTGTCTCGGTAAAAGACTCGAAAACTCATAAAGACCATGGTGATGGCTTGACGTTACGTGATTGCGGGGGCATTTGTGAGGCAAAAGTTGTGTGCGGGAGTGGCACGAGATGGGCGTAAGTACTCATGGATATTGGAAGGGGTTGGATGTTGATCTGGCCCAACCGCAATTTGTGTATAGGGAGCTCCAGGGTGGAGAACCCTAGATTAATATTGTGATATTTCGAGGTGGAGAAGCGAAGCCGAGCTGCGAGATGATTCGCGTTGGACGCTCCAAGACGTGGGACGTTTGGAGTTTGACCTCGGAGGGAGCGAGGGAGGGCCACTCTACTAATTTTTAAAGGAACTCGTGCACGCTTGGGATGGGTGTACTCGCGGAGTATACCGAGTGCACTGGTTGGTCTGGTAGCGTTCTGGGAAGAGATCGCTAGCTGGATAGGGATTTCCCTATGAGGGAGGCACAAGATTGGCTACTGGATGCAGGAAACTTGGGTTAAGTAGGGGCGAAAGGGACAGAAGGGCCGAGTAGCGCCTCGAGAAGGACCGAGTTGCAGAGGAGTGCCAGTGCCATCTGGGTAGTCGTGAGCAGACGACCAGGTTAACATTCTAGTTCCGTGGAGGAGTTTTGTGGTTCGGGGGAGGCATCCGGAGCTGGGGAGCTTCAACTCATGGGGACAGAATGGTTCTTACAGAGTATTTGGTCGAGGAGGACCAAAGAGCTTCAGCGATGCGTTGGGTAGCGGACATGCTTAAAGGTGGGTCAGTGTAGCATGCGATGCCAAGGCCGAGGGCGGCTCTGATCTGGAGTAGTGGTTGGCAGCTATCAACCAAGCTGGAGAACGGATGTACATCGATGAGGGCGTCGATAACTTGGGTGGGGGAGTCTGTCACGTGTCGATCGTGTTGGTTCGACCGTGACATCCTTGGGGGCCACTTTTGGAGGACATCCGGTAGGCATTTGGGTTGACAGAGTTACGGGATTGCGAAGTTGAGACAATCCGTCAGGGTTGAGCCGCGGGCGAACCAACGGAGGCAATTCCCTAGCAATGGCCCATGCCATGACTAGGAAAAGGGTGCCGCATGCGGGGTTTCAAAACGTACCCCTCGGTGAGCACCTTTGTACCCCCGGGGTGCCAAAGGGGTGGATGCCTCGTGGGTTATATAGAGAAGGGGTTGGACACTTGCAAAGTGGCCCCGACTCCCCCGTTGCCCTATAGGACATAGGTCATCCCTTGGCGAGCGGAGTCTCCAAGCCTAGGTTCGTGTGAGGTGGATTCGAGGGTCGATGAGCACACGGGCTTAGGGTAATGCCAAAGACACGAGGTCGACGCCATTACGGAGCGGGGTAAGCCAAGAGGCTTTGCCTCTAGGTTCGCTTGCACTACCTTATGCCGTTTCGGATCTTTGCAGTGGAGCGAACGAGCGGATGAGGGACAGTGTTGCGAAGGTTGGTCCGCCTCAATGGACAAGGCTTGCGAAGGCATGTATGTGCCAAGCGGGGATTCGTGAGGCGCGAGGCCTACGAAGTTTGAGAGGTGAAGGAACGGTCGGTCCGCTGTAATGGACAAGGCTCGCAAAGGCAACGGTGCCGAGCGGGGATTCGTGCGGCGCGAGGCCCACGAAGCAAAATGAGACAATCGATGTTGGTTTCTGTAAAGTGAGCCATGGAGAGGACCGAGGGTGTTGGGGGCCAGGCATGGCCGTCCAATGGAGGTGCCGAATGGCTAGCGAAGCGGAGCGAGGCCGATTCGATTATGGGCGACATCCGTCAAGCAAACCTTGGATGCTGGGCCGAGTGTGTTGGCGGCCGAGCATGGTCATGCAATGGAGGTGCTACGGGGTTGGCGATGCGGGAAGAATGTCGCTAGGTTGACAAACCCTTGCGAAGGGAACACACGCGGGAACAAGTAGTGTGGGGTATTCGGGAAGCAGACCTTGGGACCGAATCGGGAGCGATGACGGAACTAGGCGGCCGGCGGAACGGGACAGGCCCGACTCGACTATGGATCCCGTAGTGGAAGTTGAGGGGCATGGGGCGCCTTGTCAAGGCAATGGGCTGGCGGACGGGCGAGATGCGTGGGACAGGTCGCTCGGTTAAGCAGACGAGCGGAACGCGCAAAGGTAGCTCGCTCGGGCCCATTCGAATGAACTAAGTTGTGAGCTCTTGTATTGTCCTGGATGCTTGCTTCGGAGGCAATGGGGCATTCGGTTAAGTAGCACTCTCGAGGAGAGTTTGTCCGGCTAGGCGGAATATACTCGGCTTGAAGGCCAACCTCGTTGGCGGGGTTGTTTGTTTGGAACTCACGGAGTTCGACAAGGGGTTCGACGTAAGGCGCGGCGCCGGGCAGTCAGGCTCATCGAGGAGCATGCTTGGTTAATGCTTGAGTTGTGATCCCGCTGTTTAAGTTCGAGGGCGTGTCCGTGGCAAGGGACTCGGGAAGGCTGTCTCAGGTGTGCGACACTTGAGCGCCGCACGGGATAATTTTAAGGCGAAAAAGCTGGCCCCATGACAGCGCGGTCGACGCGGCACGGCGGGTAGGTGCGGCGACGTGCGGGGCAGGTGGCCGTACGCGCGGGGCAGCCGGGCGACGTGCGCGGGGCAGGCGCGGGGGGTGCCACGCGGCACGGTCGGGGTAGCTGGCGTCGCTGTCCGCTGTGCAGGGGCTACATGGCGCGTTGTGGACAATCCGGGTGCTGATGGACGGTCCGGATTGGGTTGCGGATTTCTGCACTGTAGCAGCCCGAAACCTTCTGGGCGCCCGAAAGTTGGGACACAGAGGGAATTATTGGAATTGTTCAGTTGAGGCTATAAAAACCTCCTTTTGGCTGCATTTTCGGACCCTTTCCCGAGCTCCCCTGCGACAGAGCCCTTAAGCATTATTGTTCCTATTCTTGTGCTCCATCTTGTGAGGGATTTTCAGATTTTTTGGAGGCCGCGACATTGGCGTTTTTTGTGATGCGGCGCACTTCGACGCTTCTTGGATTTTGGCTTCCACCGTCGCTTCTCATCCCGCAAGACCCCCTGGATTACTCCAATGGAATTGTTAGACGATTTTTACGGCAGCGCTTTCACGAGAGGTATGCCTTCGATTTCCGTATTGATCACTTCGTCTCATTTTGAGTTTTTGGCATGGTTCCCGAGGCAAACTTTGACCCCTTGTACTGTTGTGAGATTTGGGACAGTGGTGGAGTATTGTTGGGTTTTCTCGGTCTACGAGTATCGGAATGAGGCGTTTAAGGACTCGATTGATATCTACGCTTCGAGAGTAACGCACCCATATTTTTATCCGAATTTTTGGAGGAATCTTCAAAGGTAATAATTAAGCTTCTTTCGGGCTGGTTTCCTACAGAATTTTGATAGTGGATAGTTTGACTTGTCGCAGTGTTTCATTTATATCTTGGCCTACAAGTGTCGGAACGAGGAGTGTAAATACTCGATTTGTATCTAGTCATCGCGAGGATCGCAGCCGTAATTTTTCTAGATTTTTTTGAGGACAGAATGCAGGTGAAAATGGGCCCTTCTTTGTGCTATTTTGGAAAAACAGTAAGAGTGTGTTGTGGTGTTATCTAATTGTGGGCTATGTTGTTGGTTTGAGTAGAGGCTTGTGCGACCGAGTACCGAGGGTGCAGTTTCGGCAGATTTTGGATTATGAGTGACTATGCACTTCACCGACTTCGGCTTTGCCTGTGAAAAGCGTTTCAGGTGGGTTACTTCGTCCCCAGAACCGGTGGACGGTTCTCTAATTCTATCTGATAGAATGCATGCATGTTAGGGTACAATGTTTGTGATTGAGAGGTAAGCTTATAATGATGATTGTATAAAGAATTGCAAGATTAATATTCATTTTATATATTACGAGGACTTGCAAGATTTGGACATCCATGTTGATGATTAGGGAAAGCTTACCTAAAGGAATGTTACCCTATGTGATTATTAGCATGCCATGTTAGCACATAATCTTTTATGAGATTTGATTATGCGACGGGGCAGGATTATGTATCTATGTGCGAATATCGCCTGAGTTGATTCTTATGAATCACGAATTATGGACATGTGTAGTTCATTAGTGATTTCGGCATGTGATTATACCTATGTGGAGCTACTATTGGTTATATTATCTTTTATCTTCCTTGAGGACAATGCATGCTTGTATGGACATCTAGATAGGCCATCTTTTACTGCTACACTATCATGTTGGGACTTGACTTAGGAGAAACCATGTTTGTTTCTTTTCTCCTTTTTAGTCAGACTTGTGATACATGTTGCTCGGGTTCGAGCAGGGGTTTGGGATAGTGTAGTCGAGACTTTGAGTCTGGGACAGGTTGGACTTGATTGTGGATTGTGGGGTGTTGCGGCAACCGCGGACACTGGGCGGTTGACCGGATGTTGGTTGTAGTACCAGGTTATGGACTTGTGGGTTATTGCGGCGACCGCGGACATTGGGCGGTTGACCGGATATGTACTTGTGCATCAGATTGGGTATCAGATTTCTCTAGTGGAAGGAGTTTCCCACTTATTGAGTACTATTGCATCTTATTGAGGACCGGGGTTTTCTTTAGTGGATGGGTTTTCCACTTCGATCAAAGTCGTGATCCAGTCCTGCTATATTATGATACTTGTTACTGAGATACTTTACTTGTGTGGGTTGCTCCCCTCAAGTGCCACTTCGGAGTGTGCGACAGACAGGCTTTGAGTCCTTGAAACTCCTTATTCCCATTGGTATTATGCATTGGCCAGTATACCCGATATCGCAGGCACAGCATGCTGGGTTATATATAATTGGATCTAAATAGGGGAAAAAATACCTAGAGGGGGGTGAATAGGTGTAAACAATAAACACTCAAAAATCTTTGCGATATAAAACCCAATGCGGAAAAATAAATAACACGCAGAGATTTTTACGTGGAAAACTCCAAACTGGAGTAAAAAACCACGGGACCGATAACACGGTGAAATCCACTAGAATTATAACACGTACAAAGGTGATATACCGTACTCACAGACGACTCAACCTTTTTCCATACGCTCCTAGTTGATCTTCTCCGCTCGCTCCGCAACGCTTCTCGAATCCACGATCTGCGTCCAACGCCGAATCCACGGCGTCCAACGTCGAGTCCACGACGTCCGACCGAATCCACGGTCTTCACCCAGTAGCACGTCTCGAATCCACGAACGTACCTCGCTCCGAATCCACGAGAGCGGTAGCACCTTGAATCCACAAGGCCACGCGAGTCCACGCGCCGATTTTGGGGAAATCGTTGTTTTTGGGTGGTGATGATCCGCCGAATACTTAGATTAGAAATAGATCGGAAATACCATCTAAGTATTCATTAATTTGATTCTACTCAAAATCTGAGTTTGGAAAACCTAGAATCAAATTAATAATATAGATGAAGAAACATAGAATTAAATCTAGTATTTCCTTTCTTCTCTATATGTGGATTTTTCTATTTCGGTCGTATTTTTTCATTTTGCGTCGTACCCTAAAAAATGAATTAAAGGGTCTATTTATAGGTTACAAACCGTTGGAAGAAGATAAGAATAAAAAACTAACCTTTTCTGGGATTTTTCAGGACGACGATCCGGATCGGATTTCGGTGATCCGGATTGCAGTAACGAGACAGACAGTTTCCTGAAAAACAAAGGTTCGGGATCCGGATCGAAGTGCCTGATCCGGATCGTTCATACAATTCAGCAAAAACCCATGTTCGGGATCCGGATCAAAAGAGGGCTTGGATCCGGATTGAATTTGCGTATGAACTAACACCCTTCGGGATCCGGATTGGAATGTCTGATCCGGATCCTGAACATGTCCCATGTCCAGTTTTTGATTTTTATGCAATTAAAAATTAATCCAAGTGTTTCTACACTATAAGAAGTATTCGGATCACCAAAAATAATTAGTTAAACATACCTGATCCTTTTGAATTCTTCTTTCTTGAGATTGAGTTATATGATCCAACCTTCTTTATCTTCAATCTTCAAGACTTAACCGAATTCACGAAATACGCCAACTCAAATTCCGTAACAATCTCCCCCTTTGGCGGTTTCGTGACAAAACACAAATCCACTCAAGAAAATTTAAAAAGATATTTTTGTTGATATCACCATACAACAAAAATTTACAATGAGACCCAAATAAAGATAGATACATGAGTTAAACTCCTAAAACAGACTCTAGACTTAGACATCTGTACTCTCTGCAAAAGAAATTATTCTTGACAAAAGAAATCGTTAGATACCTCAAGAATTTTATGTCATTCAAAAACCACACACAGAGATGAAGTTTATACTCATTTATACTTACCATGACATTTATACATTCAGATATGTAATTGGATCATAGTTAAAAACCAACATATCTTCTATGCATTCAAAATCCAAATGTCACAAAATTGTTAGTCAACATCAACTTGTTAGTTATATTACATGTCCAAATAGTTAATCGAATAGTTAGTCGAGGCATGCATGCAATCACAAAAGAAAACCCAAAAGTTGAAGTTATACTTACCTTCATGGTTCACAACTGGTCAATCGATCATAGTTTCATTGTTTCTGTTCTAATATTCTCTCCCCCTTTTTGTCACAAAGTTAGCCAAGATTGCAAAAATAATAAGGAGAGTTAAAAAGTTCGAGAACCAAAAGTTTGAGAACAAAAACTAAACAAAAATTAAAACCTGCACAAAGAAAAGAAAAGTTAGAATCTGAGGTTAGATCATCCCGAGTCAGAACTGGTGGGATTGCTACAATCCAACTTCTTCAAAATTGCTTTAAGCAATTTTGATATTGTGGAACACTTTCTTTTCATCTTGTGTTGCTCAGAGATAATCTGTTGGAGGTTTGTGGACAAACTGTCTTGTTCAGCAGACAATCTCCGCTGTTCTTGTCGAATGGAGGACCATACATTCGCTTTTGCAGTGTGTCTCCAGGACGTTGAGGGATGCAGTGTAGATGCAGATGGTGCACATTGTCCTTCATCCCATGGAGATTCTCTAGGGAGAGAGCGAGCTCTGGTGAGGGGTTCATCAATCTGAATTCCAGTGCCCCTTGAATTCTTTCGCCTAGTGTACTGCTTGGTTCTTGAGGAAGATTTCGTTAGCTTTTTGCTCTTTAAGTACAACCTGTCTTCTTTATCAACAGCTTGTTGTGCTTGTTTACAGATTTTCTCCCAATCTTCTTCATCTGATTCTGAATTATTTTGACATACTTTCCTTGTCTCTTCTTGACTTGATTCATCTTGTTCTCCTTTTATAGTCTTACGTGTGTGCACCATTGCAACCAGAAGGAAGATTATCCAGGCAAACGCCATTGGTGCAAGTGCTTAATAGATTTAAAGTCCTGCGAGCAACTACTCAAGAACACGAAAAATTGTCAATTTTTAAAAATTTGAAAGATTGTACCCAAATAATTATTATCGTGTAGAGAGACTAAGAATCAAATTAGTTTTGCAAAAGGAATTTTAAAAATAGATCAATCGCATGATTTTCGAAAATTCCCATTATATGCCCTAAAACCAAATTTTTTGAAATTGAAGGCCAAAAATCCGTTTATCATGAGAATATCTAGCATATAATCAAAACTAATCTACCCAGAGTTCTTATTTCAAAAGAAATTTGATCAAAAACTAATCCAAAACGAAAAAGATACAGAAATTTCATCACGTTTTGAAGAAGAATATGAAAAACTGTGAAAAAAAAAAACGAGATTTTGATCAATAAAACTTACTTAGAATCGAATAACTTGAGTTTGTAAGCTTCCAAGACGGATGAATTCTAGAGAGAGAAGCTCCGGAGACTTTGGAACAAAAGATTGAAGTAAAAAGAAATCAAACTCCTTTTGTTCTATATAAAACCCTAGCTGCGATCCGGATTAGTTCGTGAATCCGATCCGGATCGGCTACCCGCAGAAAATACCTGCATTCGGGATCCGGATCGGCTTGTCCAATCCGGATCGGCTCCAACTTTTTCATCAGAAAAATTCAGAAAAATTTCACAAAATCCAGAAAAAGTATGTAAGCACTTTTGTGTATCAACTTTAAATGAAAATCATCGTTTCATACAACAAGAAATAGATTATGTCAAATCTATCAATAACATCCAACAAATGAAACGAAGATTTATAAAAATTAAATCCCTTAAAGTTGAACAACTTCAATCACATCTAACATGATCTTATGAGTAATGCCTTTATCAAATCATCAATTTGGTAAAGAAAATGAAATACCAAGATCAATAGATGTTTGAAATCCCAGATAAGTTAGATAATATATCTAGTCAATTTATTGTAAGGAGTGGCTCTTTGAGCATCTTTCAATAAAATCCCCACCTTATACCAACCTTGAAATTTTGACAGAGTCAAGTATTTCAACATGCATTTTATTTAATCAAACTTGAAAAACCTTGCTTGGTATACATGTGGTAGCTGCACACAGTACTCGGACGACCGAGGTGGTAGCTCTTTCCTCCATGTGGTGGTAGTTTTCACACTCCTCATTGGGATGTAACTCTTTCCACATCTTTTGAGCATATTACATTTCTTTGACTCCCCCTCAATTGGCTATCAATTATTTAAGATATAAAGTATTCAACCAAATATTGATCTCGATTTCATACTCGACTAAATAGTCAAATAAGATAAAAACTATACCAAGAGATCATTGAGAGAGAAATTGACTTTGATCAAAACAAAGATGATTTAATTGACATAAATGATCATTGCATCAAATGAATTATTATGATATCCAAAGCATAATAAATTTCTAAATAGACGAAAAGATGCTATTAAAGTCAATAATACACATGCTCAATTAATGTTCTATGTCTAAGCATAGATAATGAACAAAAACACAAAAATAAAACCTAACCTAAGCAAAAGTTTCAAAAAGAGGTTATTTCAAGGAAAGCATTCCAATTGCTTTACGCAAATGAATAAAACGTTTTTGATCCAAAGGTTTTGTTAAAATGTCAGCTAATTGATCTTCAGTTGAAATGTAGGAAATTTGAAGAATATTTGATTCAACTAGCTCTCTAAGAAAATGATATCTAAGTTCAATGTGTTTTGTTCTTGAGTGCAACACAGGATTTTTTGAAATGTTTATAGCACTAGTGTTGTCACATAAAACAGTTACCGAAGTTGCTGAAATCCGGAAGTCGCTCAACACGCTTTTCATCCAAATGAGTTGAGTTGAACAACTACCCGCTGAAATATATTCCGCTTCGGCAGTCGAGAGTGCAATGCAGTTTTGCTTTTTACTATGCCATGCAATAAGACAATGGCCAAGATAAAAGCATGCACCACTCGTACTTTTCCGATCATCCACTGATCCTGCCCAATCGGCATCTGAATATCCTATAATGTCAAGACTTGTTCCCATAGGATACCGAATTTCGAAGTTTACAGTTCCTTTGACGTACCGGATGATCCATTTCACCGCTTTCAGGTGATCCTCCTTTGGTGCTCACTGATATCTCGCGCAGATCCCAACACTAAAGGATATGTCCGGGCGACTAGCTGTGAGGTAGAGTAGACTTCCAATCATACTTCGATAGAGTTTCTCGTCTACACTATCACTAAGAGATTCACTTCCTAATCCCTTATTGCTAGTTCCCATAGGAGTAGGAAAATCTTTAGAATCTTCTAATCCGAATTTCTTTACCAACTCCTTTGCATACTTGGATTGACATAGATGGATGCCTTCACCATTTTGTTTCACTTGCAATCCAAGAAAGTATGTCAGTTCGCCCATCATAGACATCTCAAATTCGCTTTCCATGGTTTTTGTGAATTTAGAAGCATCATTATCCTTTGTTGCTCCAAATACAATGTCATCGACATAGATTTCTGCAACAATGAAGTTATCCTGATAATGCTTCACAAAGAGAGTCCGATCTGCTCCCCCTCGAGTATAGCCCTTCTCCAAAAGGTGCTTTGTCAACCTTTCGTACCACGCTCGCGGTGCTTGTTTTAAACCGTAAAGAGCATTTTTCAAACGAAAAACATGGTTAGGTAGTTTACAGTCTACAAAACCTTTCGGTTGAGCCACATAAACTTCCTCATTTAAAAACCCATTTAAAAACGCGCTCTTAACGTCCATTTGAAAGAGTTTTATTTTAAAGTGACAAGCAATAGCGAATAAGATACGAATGGACTCGAGTCTAGCTACAGGGGCGAACGTTTCATCAAAGTCTATACCTTCTATTTGAGAGTAGCCTTGAGCAACTAAACGTGCTTTGTTCCTGATGATGGTACCATACTCATTTTTCTTGTTCTTGAAAATCCATTTAGTACCGATCACATTGTGTTGCTTCAGAGGCGTCGTTAATTCCCAGACTTTGTTTCGTTCAAACTGATGGAGCTCTTCCTGCATTGCTTCAATCCAGTAGTCATCCTGAAGAGCTTCATCGACGTTCTTTGGTTTGATCATGGAACGTAACAAGCGAATCCACAAACCAACTGCCTCCGAGTTCTGACTCCTTCTTGTGGGTCTCCAATAATGTTTGATTCAGGATGATCCTTGGAGATGCGTAACGTTTGAGGTAATGGAGTACTCGGAGGTACATGAGATGATTCCTGCACATCAGATAAACTTGAAGAACCATTAGATGAATCATTAATATTGGAAGTATTATCATGAGAAGATGCATTTACAGGAGTATCATCATTAAGAGAGATATCAGGGGTAGATTTATCAGATGCAAAGTGGAAAGCTTCGTCTACTTTAACATTTATGGATTCTACAATCGTTTTAGATTCCAAGTTAAATACCCGATATGCTCTACTATTTGTAGAATAACCCATGAAATCCGTTCGGTCACTTCGAAGAGTCAAATTTTTCAAGATTTTCGTGGTCACGTAAAATATAACACTGACTCCCAAAGATACGAAAATATTTGATGTTTGGTTTTCTACAAAACCATAGTTCATAAGGTGTATTTAAAGTTCCGGGCGCAAATAAACTCGATTAATAAACATAGATTGCAGTGTTCACAGCTTCAGCCTAAAAATATAACGGTAAATTCCGGCTATGAAGCATAACACGTGCCATCTCTTGTACAACCCTATTTTTGCGCTCGACTACATCATTCTGTTGAGGTGTATAGGGTGCTGAGAATTCATGTTTAATGCCATTGGAAGTGCAAAAATCAATGAATTTAGAATTTATGAATTCTCCACCTCTATCACTTCTAACACGAATGATCTTTTCATTCTTTTCAATCATAATACGAAGGCAAATCTCGTGAAAAGAATCAAAAGTATCAGCTTTCCTCTTTTAAAAATGCTACCCATGAGTATCTAGAGAAATCATCAACCAATAAGAAAATATACCATTTACCTCCCAAGGATGGTTGACGTGTCGGCCCCATAAGATCCCATATGCAATAATTCTAAGGGCCGATTAGTACCAACGTGGTTCAAGTTCTTGTGTGCAGTCCTGGATTTTTTCCCTTTTGACAACCACCACACACAATGTTTTGTTTAAGTGGAAAGTTTGGAACCCCCTTGACCACGTCTTTGTTTGAAATTCTAGCAAGTTCCTTAAAATTTATGTGACCTAGCCTTTCATGCCAAAGTGTTTCATTATTCAAAGAGGCTAAGTTACAATTTTCAGAAATTTTATTGGGAACAACATAACAATTGTTTTCAGATCTAACCCCCTTTAAAAAGAAAACATGGTCCTTATCAGTTACAATGCATTCAACAGATGAAAAATTAACTGAAAAACCATTGTCACAAAGTTGACTGATACTTATGAGGTTAGTCTTAAGGCCATCAAAAAATAACACATTATTCAGAATCGGGCCATCTGGAATAGCTACTGTTCCTTTTCAAACAATTTTGGAAGACTGACCGTCTCCGAAAACTACAAGTCCTCCGGAGATTTTCTCAAATTTTGAAAAGCAGTTTTTGTCACCGGTCATGTGACGGGAACAACCGCTATCCAGATACCAAGACGAATTATCATATGCATGCAAGGAAATATTTGTAACAAGATAAGGGAAGATTTCACCTTTGCGTACCCAACCTTTCGAGTTTTGGTTTATGTCGGAAATGATTGTGAAGTTGCTACCTTTGTGAAAGCGTCTTGTTTGATCTATCGCTTTTCCTTGACGTCGTCGTCTTGTTTGATGAACTACCGAGGCTCTTTTCCTTCGAATAATTTGTATTTGATTTCCGAGGACTCACCCTTTTGGTAGTCGTTGCAAGAAGTGCTTGAGTTGAGCGTTTGGCTCCCATCTTGCAATTTCTCCTTATGTGCCCTGCAATACCACAACGAAAACATACCTTGGTGGCTTGACGATTCCGAAGAGGGGGGAAGTAGGTTTGTTGTCGTTGTTTGTCAGTCAATTCCAGTGTCGGAGGAGGAGATACCGACTGGGGGCACAAAGACCTGTCCCACCGAACTAAATTATCTTCAGTTCGATTGTATCCGAGGCCGAATTTGTTTGATTGACCAAGACCAAGAAGCTTATCCAACTTACTCCTTCCTGATGAAAATCGCTTGTAAGTCATCCTTGAGTTGGAGAATGGTCCTCTGTCATTTCCAATTTTTCCTGTCGAGCCTCGCCGTTGAGCTTCAAGAAGTAATTCGCTTTGTTCACCATATCTACATAATTCTTCTCGAGTTGCTCATGGACTCTTGAAGGGAAACATTTATTTAATCAGATTATCCCCTTTCCACTTCAAGAGCGTTTGAGAGAGAAGATGCCCTTTTTGCTTCTTCTTCGAGATCCTGCAATCTCCCTCTCAAACTCTTGTTTTGCTTTGCCAGTTTCTTGAATCCCTCAAAAGCTTATGGTAGGCAAGAGCAAAGTCTTCACCTTCGGAATTATCCGATTCATCGTCCGTTGCATTTTTTCAACAGTGGAGTTGGACAATGACTCGGATGTACTAGCCATTAAGCACATGAAGGGTGAAGATGTGGACGCGTGGAACGCCGTTGCGTTATCTTCTTCATCACTTGACGATTACTCATTTGACGATGAGGTGTCATCCCAAGTGACGGCTTGCATCGCTTTCTTCTTTGACGGATTCTTATTGGGGACACTGCCGTTGAGATATGGCCGTACCCCTCGCACTTGAAGCATTGGACTTGTCCTTCTGAGCTTTTCTTATCCTTAGAAAAACCCTCTTGCTTTCTTGGTTTGAAAACTTGAAGAACCTTGCCGTTCTTGGACTTTACGAAGGATGGAGTTTTGCTTGAGTTACCCCTTCGAAAGTTTCGGCGAAATCTTCTTGTCAAGAGAGCGAGCTGCTTCTCAAAGTCCTCCATAGATAGGTTTCGTCATCGTCTGAGGAGGATGAATCCGCGTCTTCTTCTTTGTTGTTTTCAATGCTAAACCTGAAGACTTAGAAGAGGATGCTTTTTCAGAAGAATAGTTAGTAGGAAATGTCATTTCATAAGTTTGTAATGAGCCAACTAATTCTTCTACACGGATTTCGTCCGGGTATTTAATAGTTTCAATGGCCGTAACCTGGATCGAAATCTTTCAGGAAGAGTTCTTAATATTTTTCTTACAACTTTAAATTCTGGAATCTTCTCTCCCAAGTTAGCACATGAGTTTACGATGTCTTGCAATCGTGTGTAATAGTCTGTGAAAGATTCATTTTCTGCCATGAAAATAGAGTCAAACTTGCTCGTAAGCATTTGCAATTTTTGAATCTTCACAAGGTTAGTTCCCTCATGTGTAACTTGAAGAACATCCCAGATTTCCTTCGCAGTCTCACATGCCGAGATGCGAGAGAACTCAGTTTGAGACAAAGCATTAAATAGAGCATTAATCCCTTTGCCATTGTAAGAAGAAAAATCTATCTCTTCCTTGGTCCATTTCGACCTAGGTTTGATGGTGCGAAACAAACAGCAAGAATTCAGTTGGATTAGACCATCCTAATTCAATTGATTGCCACACCCGTTCGTCGATGGAAATTAAAAAGGCTTTCATCCGTACTTTCCAGTACGCATAATTCGTTCCATCGAAGAACGGAGGTCTGTTGATGTTTCCACCTTCAACCATTGTTTACAACCCTATTCCCGCTCCGATACCACTTGTTGGGTTATATATAATTGGATCTAAATAAGGGAAAAAAACACCATAGAGGGGAGTGAATAGGTGTAAACAATAACACTCAAAATCTTTGCGATATAAATCCAATGCGGAAAAAATAAATAACACGCAGAGATTTTTACGTGGAAACTCCAAACCGGAGTAAAAAACCACGGGACCGATAACACGGTGAAATCCACTAGAATTATAACACGTACAAAGTGATATACCGTACTCACAGACGACTCAACTTTTTCCATACGCTCCTAGTTGATCTTCTCCGCTCGCTCCGCAACGCTTCTCGAATCCACGATCTGCGTCCAACGCCGAATCCACGGCGTCCAC
>CM055064.1:48097524-48138272 GCA_029204045.2 Tillandsia leiboldiana | reverse complement strand
CGACAACAAGCCTACTTCACCCTCCTCGGGATCGTCAAGCACTAAGGTATGTTTTCGTTGTAATTTTGCAGGGCACATAAGAGAAATTGCAAGATGGGAGCCAACGCTCAACTCAAGCACTTCTTGCAACGACTACCAAAAGGGTGATTCCTCGAAATCAATGCAAATTATTCGAAAGAAAAAGCCTCGGTAGTTTCATCAAACAAGACGACGACGTCAAGGAAGCGACGGATCAAACAAGACGCTTTCACCAAAGGTATCACCTCACAATCATTTCCGACGTACACCAAAACTCGAAAGGTTTGGGTACGCAAAGGTGAAATCTTCCCTTGTCTTGTTACAATATTTCCTTGCATGCATATGATAATTCGTCTTGGTATCTGGATAGCGGCTGTTCTCGTCACATGACCGGTGACAAAAACTGCTTTCAAAATTTTGAGAAAATCTCCGGAGGACTTGTAGTTTTCGGAGACGGCCGTCTTCCAAAATTGTTGGAAAGGAACAGTAGCTATTCCAGATGGCCCGATTCTGAATAATGTTTATTTGTTGATGGCTTAAGACTAACCTCATAAGTATCAGTCAACTTTGCGACAATGGTTTTTCTGTTAATTTTTCATCTGTTGAATGCATTGTAACTGATAAGGATATGTTTTTTTTAAAAGGGGTTAGATCTGAAAACAATTGTTATGTTGTTCCAATAAAATTTCTGAAAATTGTAACTTAGCCTTTTTGAATAATGAAACACTTTGGCATGAAAGGCTAGGACACATAAATTTTAAGAAACTTGCTAGAATTTCGAACAAACGTGGTCAAGGGGGTTCCTAAACTTTCACTTGAACAAAATTGTGTGTGGTGGTTGTCAAAAGGGAAAACAATCGGGCTGCACACAAGAACCTGAACCACGTCGGTACCAAACGCCCTTGGAATTATTGCATATGGATCTTATGGGGCCGACACGTCAACCATCCTTGGGAGGTAAATGGTATATTTTCTTATTGGTTGATGATTTCTCTCGGTATTCATGGGTAGCATTTTTAAAAGAGAAAGCTGATACTTTTGATTCTTTTCACGAGATTTGCCTTCGTATTATGATTGAAAAGAATGAAAAGATCATTCGTGTTAGAAGTGATAGAGGTGGAGAATTCATAAATTCTAAATTCATTGACTTTTGCACTTCCAACGGCATTAAGCATGAATTCTCAGCACCCTATACACCTCAACAGAATGGTGTTGTCGAGCGCAAAAACAGGTTGTTCAAGAGATGGCACGTGTTATGCTTCATAGCCGAATTTACCGCTACATTTTTGGGCTGAAGCTGTGAACACTGCAATCTATGTTAAATCGAGTTTATTTGCGCCCGGAACGTTAAATACACCATATGAACTATGGTGTGTAGAAAACCAACATCAAATATTTTCGCATCTTCGGGAGTCGGTGTTACATTTTACGTGACCGTGAAAATCTTGGAAAGTTTGACTCTCGAAGTGACGAAGGGATTTTCTTGGGTATTCTACGAATAGTAGAGCATATCGGGTATTTAACTTGGAATCTAAGACGATCGTAGAATCTATAAATGTTAAAGTAGATGAAGCTTTCCACTTTGCATCTGATAAATCTACCCCTGATATCTCTCTTGATGATGATACTCCTGTAGTGCATCTTCTCATGATAATACTTCCAATATTAATGATGCATCTAATGGTTCTCTCAAGTTTATCTGATGTGCAGGAATCATCTCATGTACCTCCGAGTACTCCATTACAACAAACGTTACGCATCTCCAAGGATCATCCTGAATCAACATCATTGGAGACCCACAAGAAGGAGTCAAAACTCGGAGACAGTTGGTTTGTGGATTCGCTTGTTACGTTTCCACGATCGAACCAAAGAACGTCGATGAAGCTCTTCAGGATGACTACTGGATTGAAGCAATGCAGGAAGAGCTCCATCAGTTTGAACGCAACAAAGTCTGGGAATTAACGACGCCTCCGAAGCAACACAATGTGATTGGTACTAAATGGATTTTCAAGAACAAGAAAAATGAGGATGGTACCATCATCAGAACAAAGCACGTTTAGTTGCTCAAGGCTACTCTCAAATAGAAGGTATAGACTTTGATGAAACGTTCGCCCCTGTAGCTAGACTCGAGTCCATTCGTATCTTATTCGCTATTGCTTGTCATTTAAAATAAACTCTTTCAAATGGACGTTAAGAGCGCGTTTTTAAATGGGTTTTTAAATGAGGAAGTTTATGTGGCTCAACCGAAAGGTTTTGTAGACTGTAAACTACCTAACCATGTTTTTCGTTTGAAAAGGCTCTTTACGGTTTAAAACAAGCACCGCGAGCATGGTACGAAAGGTTGACAAAGCACCTTTTGGAGAAGGGCTATACTCGAGGGGGAGCAGATCGGACTCTCTTTGTGAAGCATTATCAAATAACTTCATTGTTGCACAAATCTATGTCGATGACATTGTGTTTGGAGCAACAAAGGATAATGATGCTTCTAAATTCGCAGAAACCATGGAAAGCGAATTTGAGATGTCTATGATGGGCGAACTGACATACTTTCTTGGATTGCAAGTGAAACAAAAATGATGAAGGCATCCATCTGTGTCAATCCAAGTATGCAAGGAGTTGGTAAAGAAATTCGGATTAGAAATTCTAAAGATTTTCCTACTCCTATGGGAACTAGCAATAAGGGATTAGGAAGTGAATCTCTTAGTGATAATGTAGACGAGAAACTCTATCGCAGCATGATTGGAAGTCTACTTTACCTCACAGCTAGTCGCCCGGATATATCCTTTAGTGTTGGGATTTGCGCGAGATATCAATCAGCACCAAAGGAGGTTCACCTGAAAGCGGTGAAACGGATCATCCGGTACATCAAGGAACTGTAATTTCGAAATTTGGTATCCTATGGGAACAAGTCTAGATATTATTGGATACTCAGATGCCGATTGGGCAGGATCTGTGGATGATCGGAAAAGTACAGAGGTGCATGTTTTATCTTGGCCATTGTCTTGTTGCATGGCATAGTAAAAGCAAAACTGCATTGCACTCTCGACTGCCGAAGCGGAATACATCTCAGCGGGTAGTTGTTCAACTCAACTTATTTGGATGAAAAGCGTGTTGAGCGACTTCCGGATTTCAGCAACTTCGGTAACTGTTTTATGTGACAACACAAGTGCTATAAACATTTCAAAAAACCCTGTGTTGCACTCTAGAACAAAACACATTGAACTTAGATATCATTTTCTTAGAGAGCTAGTTGAATCAAATATTCTTCAAATTTCCTACATTTCAACTGAAGATCAATTAGCTGACATTTTAACAAAACTTTGGATCAAAACGTTTATTCATTTGCGTAAAGCAATTGGAATGCTTTCCTTGAAATAACCTCTTTTTGAAACTCTTATTTAGGTTAGGTTTTGTTTTTGTGTTTTTGTTCTTATCTATGCTTAGACATAGACATTAATTGAGCATTAGTTTTTTGACTTTACTGCATCCTTTTATATATTTAGAAATCTATTATGCCTTAGATATCATAATATTTCATTTGATGCAATGATCATTTATGTCATTAACTCATCTTTGTTTTGATCAAAGTCAATTTCTCTCTCGATGATCTCTTGGTATAGTTTTATCTTATTTGACTGTTTAGTCGAGTATGAAATCGAGATCAATATTTGGTAAATACTTTATATCTTAAATATTGATAGCCAATTGAGGGGAGTCAAAGAAAAGTATTATGCTCAAAAGATGTGGAAAAGTTACATCCCAATGAGAGTGTGAAAACTACCACCACAGGAGGAAAGAGCTACCACCTCGGTCGTCCGAGTACTGTGTGCAGCTACCACATGTACCAAGCAAGGTTTTTCAAGTTTGATTAATTAAAATGTTTTGAAATACTTGACTCTGTCAAATTTCAAGGTTGGTATAAGGTGGGATTTTAATGAAAGATGCTCAAAGAGCCACTCTCTTCAATAAATTGACTAGATATATTATCTAACTATCGGGGAGTTAGACATCTATTGATCTTTGTATTTCATTTTCTTTACCGAATTGATGATTTGATAAAGGCATTACTCATAAGATCAAGTTAGATGTAATTGAAGTTGTTCAACTTTAAGGGATTTAATTTTTATAAATTTTCGTTTCATTTTGTTGGATGTTATTGAAATAGATTTTTGTCACGCCCCGGGTGTAAACCAGAACCCGGGCCCGTCCACAGATCCGCCGTGCATACGGAATTTTCCGTGTACACGAAGCGCTGATAACCTGCTCAGATATAAAACAAGTAATAAAGGAGCATAAAACAGAGCTAACTAAAACTAATACAACTCAGACAAATACTGGAAAGGAAAGTACAGTAAGCTCTCAAAATATACAAGTGTCTCTCCCAGCTCACGAAATATACAACCAGCTGGCCGCAGCCAGACCCAAAATAAAAGGAAAATACAACCGTCTGAGTGTACTGGGGATACAACAAAACTACCAAAAACTCGAGCTCGGGGTAGCAGCTATCTAGTCGGCGATCCTCTTACCTCGATCCTGGTAGGAAGGCCCCGCAACTCCGGCAGATGACTCTGCAAAACAAAGGGGACAAGAAAAGGGAAAAACAGTGGGGGTCAGTACTACAGTAAAGACAGTAGCCTCCCCTAGTGGGTAAACCTCAACACGAACTCCTACCTGCCCACTAGGTCTACCAGAGGCTAAAGGAATAAATGGGTAACTAAGAGTATGACTCCTGATAAAAGCTACCACTAATATGCCTCTACCTGCCCAGCTAAAGATAGCTAAAAGTATGCATCAGAGAATCGAAGCCTGCCACATCGGTATGCCAGCCTACGCATAACGCCGGTGTGGAATAGGAGTCTCAATGTCTGCCAAATCGGGTATGCCAGCCTACGCATAACACCGGTATGGGACAGGAGTCTCAAGGTCTGCTAAATCGGGTATGCCAGCCTACGCATAGCACCGATAAGGGGTAGGGTTCTCAATGTCTGCCAAATCGGGTATGCCAGCCTACACATAACACCGATATGGGACAGGAGTCCCAGGGTCTCAAGTCTGCAAATCGCGCACATCTCCATCCGCTCTATAAGGAAGTACCGTCTCCCAAAGGAAGCCCAAAACCCTCTCCCCGAAACCCAAGTATCTGACTACACTAACCCAGCCCCTGCTCCAACCCGAGCATAATATCCCCTATGTCTAAGTGACTGAAGAAAGAATGCAACATGGTTTCTCCTAAGTCAATTCCAGCATGATAGTGTAGCAGAAAAAGGTGGCCTATCTAGGTGACCATTCAAGCATGCAAAGTCATTAACTTGATAACCTCTTTTTAATTATTCTAACATATGCAACATTAAATGTTTGGACCCTCCGATGTACACGTGCATGATATACGATACATGATACAATTTAGATGTACAATTAACTAGCAAGTACCCCTTTTACAACATGCATTCTAACCACATGCCCAACCTTTCCTTAACACACAATATGATATGGCTATAGCATTCATTCCAACTAATTAAATTGCATATCTAAACATGGAAACACCACTCATGAACTTGTAGCTTGCTAACAATGCAAGTATTAGCAAAAGAACCTTAATATCATGCAAGCATGCTAGATACATTCATATTAATAACATATAATCGTGGCATTCCAATAGGCCTAGTGACATTCACAAGCAGGAGGTTCTCAACATCCCCACCTCGAGCGCTATTCCAAAATTCCCAAAGGCGAAGTCCAAGATCAGTCCAACACACCACCAATCTGTACAAAATACCCCAAAGGAAAAATACATAAGCTTAACATCCACAATTCCAGAATCTGTCCCCCAACCAGCAGTCCACAATTCACTAATTTTTACCTGCGAATAATGCCCAGAAAAATCCAAGAAAAATACTATCGCGATCCTTGCGACGAGCCCGTCGAAACGAGTACCTGCACGCCCAATTTGGAGTTTCCTACGCTGAGATAAAAATCCGACAAGGGGTACACCCCAAACCCAAACTGCACTAAATTCCTGTAACAAGGAACCACAGAGGAAGAAGATTCTCACCCTCGAGTAAAATCAGAAAATTCTGAGAAAAATCCAGGAGACTCCTTGCGAAGCGTAGATGAAAATTGCCTTTTGAATCGCCTCGTTCCGATCCGAGCGAAAAGATATGGCAAGAACACCGCGGTGCTGTCCCAAAAGTCCGCGAAGAAAAAGGGTCAAATGGTTGCTCGGAAAACTCCAATATCAGCACGGAAATCGAGGAACCACAAAACACAGGAGTTGAAGCCCTACCTGTCAAGAGTCCAACGGCGCAAGAATCGGCGAATTCCGAGGTCGGGGTGAGTCGGAGGAGTCCAAACACTGAGAAGGGTGAAGAGGATCGCCGGAGAACAAGCGTCGCGCCGCGCCGTAAAATGGTGAACCTCGGGATGCGTGCCTCCAAAAATCTTCAAACTTCTCCAAAGGGTTGAGCTCTGAGAGAGGAGGAATCGCCGTGAAGAAAGCCCAGCGAAATAGAGTCCAAAAAGCACAAGACGAATGGGGGAGCTATTTATAGCCCAGCCCACTAAGCATTCGGGCCGGGTTTTCGGGCGCAACTTTCGGGCGCACTGCGCCCGGAACCCGGTCGCACCGCCCCTGTCCGACGCGCCCGAAAAACCAGGAGCGGCCACGTCACCCCCAAACAGGGGACAGCGGATCCCAGCGGCCCGCCTACGCCACGTGGCCCCCCGCAGTCAACGGGGGTAGGTACGGCCGGCCAATCTCGAGGCGACACGTGTCGCACTCGAGTGCGGCCGACCGCCCCCCCCTGGCGCCACTGTGCGCGCACGTGCGCGCACAGTACCGAGGCGCCCTCCCCCGCGCACCCGTGGACCGCGCCCACGTGGACCGACGAATCCGAAGCCGCCACGTGTCATGCGCCCGGTCCACCGCCAACCCGCAATTCCTCGTGAGCCGTGCCGCGTGCGCCCGCCTACCAGGGCACGCCACGCGTCCACCCGCCGCGGTCCATGCACCGCCGCGCCACTTGCGTGGACCCCCGCGTGAGCCGGCCAATAAAAGGCGCCACGTGGCGCTGGCCGGTCCACGCGTCACCCCCGTGCACCGAAAATCCCCCAAATCTTCCGGAAGCCCGCATTTGGTCATCCGGACTCCAATTCAACAAGCAAATAGCCGTTTTCAAGCGTTTTTTCCGCGCTGAATCCAAATCCAACCTCAGATTGGCCCAAAACCTTTTCAAAAATTCGGCAATCACAGCCGAAGGCCAAATCATCTATCCAAGTCTCACGAGGGTCCATCTGTGGCATCCCTTCGATGCACCATGGGCCAGACACAACACTAGTGTTTCTACACAGTGGATTCATCGGAAATCGCAAGGGAAACCCAGTACACTACACCTCCCCTACAAGAAAAAGTTTCGTCCTCGAAACAAAATCATACCTCAGACAGGAGCCTCAAACAAGTGGGGGTGAGCATCCATCATCGCTGACTCCAACTCCCAGGTAGCCTCGCGCTCATCATGACTGCTCCAGAGAACCTTCACATAGGGGATGGCCCGACTGCGCAACTCCCTAACCTCACGCTCCAAGATCCTCAACGGCCGCTCAACATAACTCAGGTCCTCAGCAACCTCCAATGGAGTGAAATCGATAATATGAGACGGGTCATGAACATACCTCCTCAGCGTCGATACATGAAACACATTGTGAACACCTGAAAGCCTGGGAGGAAGCGCAAGCCTGTAGGCAACTGGCCCTAAGCGCTCCAACACCTCAAAAGGTCCAATAAACGAGGGCTCAGTTTCCCACGAATACCAAATCTCCGAATCCCCTTCGAAGGCGAGACTTTCAGAAAAACATGGTCACCCACCTGAAACTCTAAGTCTCGCCGTCGAGTATCAGCATAACTCCTCTGTCGACTCTGGGCGGTCTCTAGGTGTCGTCGTATCAATCTGACCTTTTCCTCTGCCTCTAACAGTAGATCAGGACCCAAAGTCTTCTTCTCACCCACGTCACTCCAATAAAGGGGTGACCGACACTTGCGTCCATACAACGCTTCAAACGGAGCCATCTGAATGCTCGCTTGATAGCTGTTGTTGTACGCAAACTCAACTAATCCCAAGTGTCGGTACCATCCTCCCCAAAGTCCAGAATGCATGCTCTCAACATATCCTCGAGGGTCTGAATAGTGCGCTCTGACTGCCCATCGGTCTGTGGGTGGAATGCTGTACTAAATCGGAGCTGCGTCCCCAAGGCTGTCTGTAAACTCCTCCAGAAATGCGAGACAAACCTCGGGTCTCTATCTGATACGATGGAAACGGGTACCCCGTGCAATCTAACCACCTCAGCCAAGTACACCTGCGCCAGTCGCTCCATCGGCCAAGTCATCTGAACCGGTAAAAAGTGAGCGGATTTGGTAAGCCTGTCCACGACTACCCAATAGCATCCGCTCCCGTCTGTGCTCTCGGCAACCCAGTGACAAAATCCATCGTAACATGTTCCCATTTCCATTCAGGGATTGGGAGACTCTGCAACTTGCCAGCAGGTAACACGATGCTCAGCCTTTACTTGCTGACAAGTTAAACAGTGCTCTACAAATCTCCAATATCTCTTTTCATCCCATTCCACCAAAACTGTGCCTTCAGATCCCTATACATCTTAGTCCACACCAGGGTGGATGGTATAAGGTGTATAGTGGGCCTCCCTCAAGATCTGCTCTCGAATCTCTGCATCCAAAGGCACCAAGCTCGGTCCCCTGTACCGGAGTACTCCCGCAGCATCAACTGAAAGTCCCCTAACAAACCAGTCTGCATCTGCTCTCGAATCCTCACCAGGTGGGGGTCCTCACTCTGTCTCTCCCGAATCCTGTCCACAGGAGTGGGCTGCACGACTAGAGACATAAGTCTAGCAGAGACCCCAGGGGACACAACCTCGAGCTCTAACCGCCTCATCTGCTCCAGTAATGGCGCCTGATCGGTGATCATCAAAGATAAACTCTGTACTGCTCTCCTGCTCAGGGCATCAGCAACCACGTTGGCCTTGCCAGGGTGGTATAGAATGTCTACATCATAATCTTTCAACAATTCCAACCATCTACGCTGCCATCAAGTTGAGCTCCTTCTGTGTGAACAGGTATTCAAGCTCTTGTGGTCGGTGTAAATCTCGCAGTGTTCCCCATACAAATAGTGGCGCCACAACTTTAGTGCAAAAATCACTGCAGCTAGATCCAAATCATGGGTAGGGTAATTCTTTTCATAATCCTTCAGTTGCCGAGAGGCGTAAGCGATACCCTACCCTCCTGCATCAGCACACAACCAAGTCCACTGTGCGATGCATCACTATAAATCACGTATCCTTTCCCCATAACAGGGAGGGAAAGGATAGGAGCCGACATCAACCTGA
This sequence comes from Tillandsia leiboldiana, assembly GCA_029204045.2. NCBI lineage: Eukaryota > Viridiplantae > Streptophyta > Magnoliopsida > Poales > Bromeliaceae > Tillandsia > Tillandsia leiboldiana. Next base: position 48,128,861 of record CM055064.1, on the reverse strand, counting down.
TCTTTAATTCCTCAAAGCTCCTCTGGCAGTCCTCACTCCCAAATAAACTTAATCCCTTTTCGCGTCAAAAACGAGTGAGGGGTGTGAAAGTTTCGCAAAACCTTCCACAAACCGACGGTAATATCCTGCTAAGCCATGAACTACGGACCTCTGATACCGTCGTCGGTCGGGGCCAATCCCGGACTGCCTCGATCTTCGCCGGGTCTACTGCCACTCCAGCGGCTGAAATCACGTGGCCCAAAAAGGGCAACCTCTCGAAGCCAGAAATCACACTTAGATAGCTTGGCATACAACTTTCTCTCTCTCAGAAGTTGTAGCACAATCCTCAGATGCTCCTCGTGCTCCACATCGCTTCGGGAATAAACTAGGATGTCATCAATAAAAACAACAACGAACCGATCCAGGTATGGTCGAAAAATCCTGTTCATCAAATCCATAAAAGCTGCAGGGGCATTTGTCAGTCCAAAAGGCATGACGGTGAAACTCGTAATGCCCGTACCGCGACCTGAATGCCGTCTTTGGGATGTCCTCGGCCTTCACCTTCAATTGGTGGTAACCAGACTGTAAATCAATCTTGGAGAAGACACAAGACCCTTGCAGCTGGTCGAATAAGTCATCAATGCGCGGCAAAGGGTACTTGTTCTTGATGGTCACTTTATTCAGCTCCCGGTAATCTACACACAGTCGAAGTGAACCATCCTTCTTCTTCACAAATAGCACCGGCGCTCCCCAAGGTGATACACTAGGCCTCACAAAACCCTTGTCCATTAAATCCTGGAGTTGCGCCTTTAACTCCCGCAGCTCGGCCGGTGCCATTCGGTAAGGAGCCTTAGAGATTGGCGCAGTTCCGGGAACTACGTCAATCAAAAACTCAACCTCCCTATCCGGCGGCATATGAACTAGCTCCGGAGGAAAAACATCCGGGTACTCATGGACAATAGGAATATCCGTGAGTCCCGGTGCCGCCGTAGGCTCCTTAACCACCGATGCCAAAAAGGCCACGCATCCACTGCGCATCATCTGCCTCGCACGAGAGGTCGAAACCACAGAGGCAAAGAAAGCACTCTGGCACCCCCTGTAAACGAACACCTCCTGGCCTGGCTCGCGAAAGGTAACAGTCCTCGCGGCGCAATCAATCGTCGCGAAATAGCGAGCCAGCCAATCCATCCCCAGAACAATGTCGTAATCTTGCAGCTCACTAAGGACCATAAGGTCCGCTGGCAAGATCCAGGACTCAATCTGAACAGGGCAAGACCAACAACACTCCTCTACATGCAATGTATGATCAGGAATCTGTACCTCTACTGCATGTGGCAACCGACCTAACACTAGTCCATGAGATGATGCAAATACTCTACTGATAAAAGAATGTGATGCACCGGTATCAAATAAAGTGCGAGCTCTAGTACCAAGAAGTAAAGTGATACCTGCCACCACGTGGTCGGCTGCCGTGGAGTCCCCTACCTGGGCGGCGTAGACTCGCCCGCTCTGAGCTGGTGGTCGGTAATCTGCAGGGTGGGAGGAAGGAGCCCCGCTCGCTGGAGCATAAGGCCGCTGCTGGGGCACTGAAGGAGCTGATGCTGAAGAAGGAGCCTGCGGTGTAGAGAGAGGGCAAGTAGCTCGAATATGGCCGGACTGTCCACACCGATAACAGCGGCCATACCTCTGGTCACAAGTATCCGCCGCGTGCTGTCCCCTACAAAAGACGCACCTGACCCCAGACTGGGACTGCCTCGACTGCTGCTGCTGCTGTCCTTGCCGCTGTGACCCCTGCTGTCGCGACTGCGACCTCTGCTGCTGCGAGTGCTGCTGCTGTCGCTGGGGCTGCCGCTGCTGCTGCTGCTGCTGCTGTGGGGGTCTCTGGGATCCACCAGACCCTCGCCGCTCCGAACGCCCACGGCCCGTAAACTGCGGCGGTGGTGGTCGGGGCGGCCTCCATGAACTGGCCTGTCCCCCCTCGTCTGGCATTGGCCGCTTCCTCTCAGAACTCTGAGCGGCCAAGCCCCCACGTCTAGCGACGACGTGATCTCCCCTCTCGACCCACTGTGCATGATCCACTGCCTCTGATAAAGTCTGAAGCCTCTGGGCATGTACCAAGGTATAGACCTCGGGGCGCAAACCTGTCTCAAACAGCTCCACCTGGTGCAGCCCATCCCTGGCAACATAGGGTACGCAGTTGAGCAACTGCGTAAACTCCTGATAATAATCCCATACCGTCCTGTCCCCCTGCTGGAGATTCTTCAAATCATCCTCAAGCTTTTTCTTCACGCTCGTGGAGAAATAAGTGTCAAGGATCAACCGTCTAAACTCCGACCAGGGTAGCTGTCGGGTGATCTGAAACTCCAAGGGCTCGACCCGACGCCACCAAGCATCTGCATCCCCCTCTAGGCAATGTACAGCCATATGCACTCTGAACCTGTGGTCAATGAAGAAGTCTCTGAACAACTTCTCCATTGCTGCCAGCCATGATCCTATCTCCGATGGGTGAGTACTCCTCCCAGAGAACCTAGGTGGTCCTCGCTTACAGAACTTGGCGAGTTTGTCAGCAAACTCCTCCTCCTCCGCTGGGGTCAACGGCCTGAACTCCCCCTGAGCCCCACTGCTCGACGACGGTGCCGTAGGGACTAATGGAATAGCCGGCGGTACAACTGGTGGTACAGGGGCCTCTACAGTAGTAGGGGGAGGGGCCCCAACCTGAGCCAGCAACTGCTCGAACCTCTGCTCCTGTCGGCGGTGGCTCTCCGCCAACTGGGCCACCATGGCCCTCAGCTCACTGATCTCAGAAGGCCCGGACTGCTCCGGCTCCTCCGGGGGCGTAGGAGTACCCCGAGTAGGAATCTGCCGCCTAGGAGGCATCCTGTCACACAAAATCCACGGGTCAGAAAACCAAACCACTCTCGACCCAATCACGCGAAAGTCATGGGCATTCCCCTATTTCTGTAACCTTATGTTGTCTGCAGCCAACATAATAGTCCCCCAGAAATAGGCTATGCCAATCCCTCTCCACTCACAGGAAGAGTTAACAACCAATTACCGACTTTCGCACAATATCACGTCACTCACGCTCGGCCTTCCTAGGGTCTGCCAAAAGCCTAGGGTTTCCTAAGTCCCAACTGACCTATCCCTAAGCTCTGATACCAACTAATCTGTCACGCCCCGGGTGTAAACCAGAACCCGGGCCCGTCCACAGATCCGCCGTGCATACGGAATTTTCCGTGTACACGAAGCGCTGATAACCTGCTCAGATATAAAACAAGTAATAAAGGAGCATAAAACAGAGCTAAACTAAAACTAATACAACTCAGACAAATACTGGAAAGGAAAGTACAGTAAGCTCTCAAAAATATACAAGTGTCTCTCCCAGCTCACGAAATATACAACCAGCTGGCCGCAGCCAGACCCAAAATAAAAGGAAAAATACAACCGTCTGAGTGTACTGGGGATACAACAAAACTACCAAAAACTCGAGCTCGGGGTAGCAGCTATCTAGTCGGCGATCCTCTTACCTCGATCCTGGTAGGAAGGCCCCGCAACTCCGGCAGATGACTCTGCAAAACAAAGGGGACAAGAAAAGGGAAAAACAGTGGGGGTCAGTACTACAGTAAAGACAGTAGCCTCCCCTAGTGGGTAAACCTCAACACGAACTCCTACCTGCCCACTAGGTCTACCAGAGGCTAAAGGAATAAATGCGGTAACTAAGAGTATGACTCCTGATAAAAGCTACCACTAATATGCCTCTACCTGCCCAGCTAAAGATAGCTAAAAGTATGCATCAGAGAATCGAAGCCTGCCACATCGGGTATGCCAGCCTACGCATAACGCCGGTGTGGAATAGGAGTCTCAATGTCTGCCAAATCGGGTATGCCAGCCTACGCATAACACCGGTATGGGACAGGAGTCTCAAGGTCTGCTAAATCGGGTATGCCAGCCTACGCATAGCACCGATAAGGGGTAGGGTTCTCAATGTCTGCCAAATCGGGTATGCCAGCCTACACATAACACCGATATGGGACAGGAGTCCCAGGGTCTCAAGTCTGCAAATCGCGCACTCCGCTCTATAAGGAAAGTACCGTCTCCCAAAGGAAGCCCAAAACCCTCTCCCCGAAACCCAAGTATCTGACTACACTAACCCAGCCCCTGCTCCAACCCGAGCATAATATCCCCTATGTCTAAGTGACTGAAGAAAGAATGCAACATGGTTTCTCCTAAGTCAATTCCAGCATGATAGTGTAGCAGAAAAAGGTGGCCTATCTAGGTGACCATTCAAGCATGCAAAAGTCATTAACTTGATAAACCTCTTTTTAATTATTCTAACATATGCAACATTAAATGTTTGGACCCTCCGATGTACACGTGGCATGATATACGATACATGATACAATTTAGATGTACAATTAACTAGCAAGTACCCCTTTTACAACATGCATTCTAACCACATGCCCAAACCTTTCCTTAACACACAATATGATATGGCTATAGCATTCATTCCAACTAATTAAATTGCATATCTAAACATGGAAACACCACTCATGAACTTGTAGCTTGCTAACAATGCAAGTATTAGCAAAAGAACCTTAATATCATGCAAGCATGCTAGATACATTCATATTTAATAACATATAATCGTGGCATTCCAATAGGCCTAGTGACATTCACAAGCAGGAGGTTCTCAACATCACCCACGTCGAGCGCTATTCCAAAATTCCCAAAGGCGAAGTCCAAGATCAGTCCAACACACCACCAATCTGTACAAAATACCCCAAAGGAAAAATACATAAGCTTAACATCCACAATTCCAGAATCTGTCCCCCAAACCAGCAGTCCACAATTCACTAATTTTTACCTGCGAATAATGCCCAGAAAAATCCAAGAAAAATACTATCGCGATCCTTGCGACGAGCCCGTCGAAACGAGTACCTGCACGCCCAATTTGGAGTTTCCTACGCTGAGATAAAAATCCGACAAGGGGTACACCCCAAACCCAAACTGCACTAAATTCCTGTAACAAGGAACCACAGAGGAAGAAGATTCTCACCCTCGAGTAAAATTCAGAAAATTCTGAGAAAAATCCAGGAGACTCCTTGCGAAGCGTAGATGAAAATTGCCTTTTGAATCGCCTCGTTCCGACGTCCGAGCGAAAAGATATGGCAAGAACACCGCGGTGCTGTCCCAAAAGTCCGCGAAGAAAAAGGGTCAAATGGTTGCTCGGAAAACTCCAATATCAGCACGGAAATCGAGGAACCACAAAACACAGGAGTTGAAGCCCTACCTGTCAAGAGTCCAACGGCGCAAGAATCGGCGAATTCCGAGGTCGGGGTGAGTCGGAGGAGTCCAAACACTGAGAAGGGGTGAAGAGGATCGCCGGAGAACAAGCGTCGCGCCGCGCCGTAAAATGGTGAACCTCGGGATGCGTGCCTCCAAAAATCTTCAAACTTCTCCAAAGGGTTGAGCTCTGAGAGAGGAGGAATCGCCGTGAAGAAAGCCCAGCGAAAATAGAGTCCAAAAAGCCTACAAGACGAATGGGGGGAGCTATTTATAGGCCCAGCCCACTAAGCATTCGGGCCGGGTTTTCGGGCGCAACTTTCGGGCGCACTGCGCCCGGAAACCCGGTCGCACCGCCCCTGTCCGACGCGCCCGAAACAACCAGGAGCGGCCACGTCACCCCCAAACAGGGGACAGCGGATCCCAGCGGCCCGCCTACGCCACGTGGCCCCCCGCAGTCAACGGGGGTAGGTACGGCCGGCCAATCTCGAGGCGACACGTGTCGCACTCGAGTGCGGCCGACCGCCCCCCCCCTGGCGCCACTGTGCGCGCACGTGCGCGCACAGTACCGAGGCGCCCTCCCCCGCGCACCCGTGGACCGCGCCCACGTGGACCGACGAATCCGAAGCCGCCACGTGTCATGCGCCCGGTCCACCGCCAACCCGCAATTTCCGTGAGCCGTGCCGCGTGCGCCCGCCTACCAGGGCACGCCACGCGTCCACCCGCCGCGGTCCATGCACCGCCGCGCCATTGCGTGGACCCAGCCGCGTGAGCCGGCCAATAAAAGGGCGCCACGTGGCGCTGGCCGGTCCACGCGTCACCCCCGTGCACCGAAAATCCCCCAAATCTTCCGGAAGCCCGCATTTGGTCATCCGGACTCCAAATTCAACAAGCAAATAGCCGTTTTCAAGCGTTTTTCCGCGCTGAATCCAAATCCAACCTCAGATTGGCCCAAAACCTTTTCAAAAATTCGGCAATCACAGCCGAAGGCCAAATCATCTATCCCAGTCACACGAGGTCCATCTGTGGCATCCCTTCGATGCACCATGGGCCAGACACCAACACTAGGTGTTCTACACAGTGGATTCATCGGAAAATCGCAAGGGAAAACCCAGTACACTACAGATTTGGTATAATCTATTTCTTGTTGTACGAAACGATGATTTTCGTTTAAAGTTGATACACAAAAGTGCTTACAATCTTTTTCTGGTCTTTCTTGAATTTCTCTGAAATTTTCTAAAGAAAAAGTTGGAGCCGATCTGGATTGGACCTGCCGATCCGGATCCCGAACGCAAATATTCTTCTGCGGGCAGACGATCCGGATTGGACCTGCCGATCCGGATCCCGAACGCAGTTTTTCACTGCGGGTAGCCGATCCGGATCGCAATCACGAACTGATCCGGATCGCGGCTAGGGTTTTATATAGAACAAAAGGGTTTTGATTTCTTTTACTCCAATCTTTTGTTCCAAAGTTTCCAGAGCTTCTCTCTCTAGATTTCATCCATCTTGGAAGCTTTCAAACTCAAGTTCTTCAACTCCAAGTAAGTTTTATTGATCAAAATCTCGGTTTTTCATAGTTTTTCTTATTCCTCCTCAAAACGTGATGAATTTCTTGTATCAATCTCATTTGTGGATGGTCTTTGATCAAATTTCTTTTGAAATAAGAACTCTGGGTAGATTAGTTTTGATTATATGCTAGGTATTCTCAAGATAAACGGATTTTTGGTCTTCGATTTCAAAAATTTCGGTTTTAGGGCATATAATGAGAATTTTCCAAAATCATGCAATTGATCTATTTTTAAATTTCCTTTTGCAAAACTAATTTGATTACTAGTCTCTCTACACGATAATGATTGTTTGGGTACAATTTTTCTAATTTTTGAAAATTAACAATCTTTTCGTGCTCTTGAGGTGTTGCTCACAGGATTTCTTTTCACAAGAAACCAATAGCAATGGTGATCACCTGGATCATTTTCCTTCTGGCTGCTATGGTACATACGAGAGACACTGTCAAGCCCAAGAGGGCTAAGAAAGCAAAGAAAGCGAAAGATGATTCCGATACAGAATCGAAGACGGAATCGATCAATTGGGATGAGTTGCAAGTTGAAGCAACAACTGTTCCCGCTGCTTCAAAGGGAAAAGCGCCTGCGGAAACATCGAAGGCTCCGCCTACTGCTGCTGAAAAGGACAAAGCTCCAATGGAAGAAACTTCTGGGAAGACAAGAAGAAAAAGCGTTGCTCGCAAAAGAGGGAGTGCTCGAGGAATCTCCATTGAGCAACCAGTTGATAGGCAACCATCTCCACAAGACTTTATCAGCTCAGCTAGGATAAAGGACTTTGAAAACAGGGAATGCATTGGCGAAAGGCATGTTGATGTCAAAGCCTTGAAAGAGCGTTCTCGGCCATTTGGGACTTTGTTTGACCAGATAGGTCTTGCTCCCATTTGCGACTTCCCCGAGACCACTGGGTATTGTCTTCACTCAGTGAGGATGTTTTATCAGAATGCTTGCTATCTAGTTGATCAGGAGAGCGGACGTCGAGACTTTCAAACATTGGTCAAGAATGTTAAGATTAAAGTAACGCCGCAACTGATTGGAGAGGTATTAGGGATGACGGCCCGAGCCGATGGCGCTCATTACCAGAAGAATCAAGTTTTCAACACCAACTCCTGGAGAGTGGTTGTTGATGGCATCTGTCTGCTCGATACTCTGTCTACAGGAAACTTCGTCTTTTCAAAAGAACTACGACCAGAGTATCGCTTCTTAAACTTCATTGTTTGTTATAACGTCCTTCCAAATATGAACACGAAGATTCTTCGGTGGGATAGGATGTTATTCCTTTATCTTCTTGGAAACCCCACAGCAGCAATGGGAGCAAACTTAAACATTCCCTACACCATCTGGGCGAGGATGGCTCGCTATGTGGAACATGCTCACCCTTCAGAGAGACTACCTTATCCAATGATCATCATGCGCATTATTCGAAAATTTAAAGCTGACACGAATGCGAGTTCCTACATGCACAGTCTGGGAACGATCAATGAAACAACGATTGTAAAGTCTCTCTCGACAAAGCCAGACGAGCCCATATTACCTCCTCACCGACAACGAGCACAACAACAGCAAGCGACAACCTCTGCACCGGCAGCAACTCCTCCAGTCCAACCAGCACAACAAGCACCTCCATCAACTTCTGATGATGATGCATCAGTTACCTCAATCTATAAAGAACAGTAAAGGCTCTCCAACGAGCAAGAACGTATATCAAATGAGCTCATTGAGGTAAAGGAAGAAATAAAAAAGGTAAATAAGAATCAGTCATCAATGAACAAGAGATTAAAGAAAATCTTTCAAATTCTTGGTTGTATCAGTTCAGAGGAGTCTGAATGATCCGTATCCTTCCAATTTCTGTTTATAATGCATATGTTTAATCCTTCTCTTGTGCAGGAACTTTATTTTTTTAAACTTTCTTTTGTGCAGGTCTTTTAGTTTTAGTTTTAAGTTTTAGTTTCTCAAACTTGTGGTACTTGATCTGTTAACCATTCTCTCCATTTTGTTTTTTTTTGGCTTATTTCTGTGACAAAAAGGGGGAGAGAGAAGTATAAACAACGATACTATGATACAATGGTTATGTAGTAACCATGATTTTAAAATCCAGAATTCAGGTTTAAATAATTTCAGAATTATTTAAATAGCAAAAATTGGTAGATAGTAGTGCAACAGTGGCCCTAAAATATTGACTTTTGATCGGGGCCTGATCTCGAAAATCCGAGAGTACCATTGCGATCGTTTCGACGAAACATGAAAGTTTCATAATCACTTGTCGACGATCCAACGGTCGGATCTTCCGCAAAACAGCAAAGAAGAACGGGTCCCACAACTTAAGTTGTGAATAGTAACCTTGTATTTTTAATCCCCTTTCGACCACTATTGGCCGAACCACTATCTAGAGTTTTAACCTACAGGTATGAGTAATGGAACCTAGCTAATTTCGACGTTCTGAGCGCAATGGCACTGACGGATTTCGCGTTTGGCGACCCGGGTGCATCGAAGTGCGTGCCACGCGCGATAATTCGACGAACTTTATGGAACGACTTTTAATCCGAGCGTCGAACAAACCAAACAAACACGCTACCTGACAGGTCTCGACGATCCGGACGTCGTGGCGAAGTCCATTTTCAGTTTCGGTGACTCGAGTGCCTCGAAATACGCGGAAAGTGCTGAAAGAGTCTTTTATTTTGCAAGAAACTTAATGTTTCTTGGGCCTGAGCTATTGGGGCTTTGGAGCTGGGCTCCTGCTAGCATTTGGAGCCCGCGAGTGGGTGCTGGAGGCTGGAGGCAGGCCTGGTGGTGGTGGGTAAAAGAATATCCGAAATTATGTTATTCTCCACCATGTCTTTTGGGCTTCCTCGTGGGAGGTTACACAAGGAAGGCTCTTGGGATCTTCTAACTCCCAAGAGTTAATCCTCTTTAAGCTGGGTGTGGTGAGGCCGAGGGTCACCCCCTCCATAGATGTAAACCGAGAGAGAGAGAGAGAGCAAAGAAGGTTGGAACCAAACCTTTACCAAGTTGGAGTTGAAGTTCCCTGTGGTGTTTCTCAGTACCAGAGGAGCATTTGGAGGCTTGCTGAGGCCGCGCGAAGGAGGAAGAAGAAAACCGGCTTCTTCCATCTTCCACAACTCCGGCCAAGGTAAGGGCTTCTAAACCTCGGTTGGTTTTAGCCCGAGACCACTAGTAGTAGGTTAGTTAGGATCTTGTGATGCTCTCTGCAAGGCCTGAGCTTCCCATGCACGTTGCATGGCCGGCGGGAGCAAGTTCTCGCCGGAAACCTAGCCGAGCTCCGCCGCGGCATTTCTTCGCAACCAGTGAACCAAATTAAAATATAAAATGATGGGATTTTACTGTTGGATCTAGTGATCATCTTCACCAAATTTGGTGGAGTTTGATCAAGCCAATTGGTGGCAGATTCATGCCCTAGCTTTCGGGTTTTTGTGCATGTTGGCCGAACTTTCATTTCCGGCGCCGGCGGGCTTCCCCGACGCCGGCCACCTACCCAGAAGTATTGCTGGGACCCAGAGGACCTCAACCATGCTTTTGCATGGCTCCCATGCAGCCCGAATGAGGGTTGGCCATGGATGACCCGAAATTGGAACCCAACGTCGCCGCCGACGATCCGGCCACCTCCGGCCGGGGAGAGGTGGTTGGGAAGCTTCATATGACCCCATGGAAGCTATCCATCCATGTTGGAGGGCTTCAAAATGCTTCTATCAAAATCCGCCATTAACGGGGTGAAGCTCCAAACCGACCTTTGCTCCCCGCCGCCGCCGCCGCACCCCGTCGCCGGGCACGGGTTCAGGTAAGTTAGTTGTGATGTATAGAAACATTTTGGTCAAGTTTTTGAGCCCCAGACTCCCTGGTTGATTGGTCACGATTTTCAAAGTGAATGGCTTCATCTTCCTCCTCGAGCCCGCGGCCAACTCTGGGTTTTGGCTTGCTCCAAGTTGCTGGAAAAACTCCTGCAACCTGGAGGAACATTTCCCTCCAAGTTTAATAGAGTTTGGTTCAGTGTTTGCAGAAAACCAACCTTAGGTTGGTGTTGTGTAGATGTTTGTATAAGGTGCACACCAACTGTTTGTTATAATGCCACAAAGAGTTTTTAAATGGATTTAGGTTTCAAGTTAAATATGAAACTTGCTTCAAATGTTTCCCTGAGCTTGATGCTCACTTCAGATTAAAGTAGATCTGTGTGGATTGATGTTTGGAGCATTGTCGGTTTGTTAGAGAGCAAGGTTATTGTTCTGGTTAAACCAGCAAGGCTGGGCTGCCAATAGGGCAAGCCCTGTGTTTTTTTAGGCATATTGAACATACACCTAAAGCAGAATTTTGATTGGATTAATAGAATTTAAGTTATAGTGAAATCAACCTCTAAATAAATAGTTGGCCCAAAGTTTATTCCGGGCTGTTTGCGAAGCCGCGACAGTGAGCTCCTGGCTAATTTGGGGTCACTGGACGCGATGCTCGCGTTAGATTTAGGTTTCGATGATCCGGAGAAACAAAAATGCAAAATGACTATGTTAGCAAGGTCTTTTATGGCCCGAAGTTTTCCTCGGGTTGCGTGCTGCCACAAATGTGTGAGCACGGTGTTCAGCAAGATAAATGTCACCTGCTGGAGGTGACGGCTCGTAAAAATGATTTTCTGTTTAAGAGAACGAGAGAAAACAGTGCTCAAAAAGCATTAAAAGTGCGATTTTTGAAAACCTTAAGGGTCTAGGTAAGTTGTTGGTCGGGTTTGAGTTTTCCCTGAACAGTATTTTTGATTCAGGTTGGCACGGTTTGCCTCTGGTTTCGAGCGTTCAATCGATACTGTTTGGTCGCCTGCAAAACGACAGGTGGGTTTATCTTCGGTCCGGGCTTTATCATTTCGGCCCTCTGTGTACGGTATTGGTTGGACCCCTATTTTTGGTTAACCTGGATATAATTGAGCCTATCTGCCTTTGATTGAGTTATATTACTGTTTGTTGCTTTGCCTGATTGGTCATTACTTGTTTGCACATTTATACTTGATTATCAGTATCTATATCCTGATTCATGTTCTAGTTGTGGTTGATCATATTCCTGCCTATGAGTTGAGATTCAGTTGATTCTGATATTGCATCCTTGATTGGATAGTTGATAATTATTCCTGCATATGAGTTGAGATTCAGTTGATTCTGACATTTCATCATTGATCGGATTGTTTCGGCTTGTTGTTCACCCGTTATACTGCTAAATACATGATTTTATTAAATAAATGTTTTTACCGAGCTTCGTAGGGTAGCCTGAGTCTGTTCTTGTTTGATAGGACAAGGGCATAGCTCTGCGAGATTTGGACCTAGAACTTGTTTTCAAAATGTTTTCTCAAAAACATCATGTGTTTAGTTGTATGATCGATTGGTAGTTGATTTCCATGTTAGTACTTGTTCGTGATTATTGCGACATCTGAGATATCAGTTCCCATGATTGTTCCTGGATCATTATAGTTGCTGTTGTTCTTGCATGTGATTGAGATGATATTCTGATATGGTATTATTGCTGAATCCCAAAAGGGATAGTTCCCGGCTTATTGCCGATTACCCGGTCAGAGGACCGTGAGCTTGAGCATTCGCATGATTTATCGCCCGCACTGTTGTACTTCACGAACATCAGCGGAGTCATGACCCGTGTGGATGTTCTTTACCGGTAAAGTGGTCTGGTGTATGACCCGTGACTCCCAGGTTAGTGCCCAAGGGTGCCGGAGTGTTGACTCCCAGGTTAATGCCCGAGGGTGCCGGAGTATGTCAGCCAGGTTGGTGCCAGGTTCGGCGAGGTTTTCCCTGAGGTCTTGATGACCAATATGGTGGCTTGAGATTGGGTTGGTTTTAGTATTTCATCTATTGATGCATGAGTTGCTGATTGATATGTTTACTTCATTATCCATTGATTCCTGGATTTGATTTCAATTATCCACCTATACATGTCGAGATTTGATATGATGCCTTTACTTTTAGTATCATGATTATTGAGTTGCTGATCCTACCGGTGCTTTCATATCTGCTGACACTCCATGACACTTTCATGAGGATATACTTGTTGATCTCCACGTTGCTTCCATTATAATAGAGTTGTCGATCTCTATGTTATCCCATAATGATATTTCTTATCTGTCCTAACTCATAATGACTTTACATAGAGTAAACACTGCTCCTTTATGATAATTGCTTTTCCTAACAGTGATCTTTTACTATCCTCTAGTATTGTATACCAGTAGGTACGATCTGCTATTTCTCGGCTCGTCGTGCCCACTGGGATACACTCCGGTGTGTCTCACACCCTCGGGTGACTGTTTTTCAGGTCGCGCGGGTGTTGGGATGTCGGGACGAATTGGCGAGGTATCGATATAGAGATTGACCCTGGACAGCCGAATGCACATGTATTTGTATCAGTTAAAAGAAATGTGTAATTCATTTGTTGAGTTGTTGTAATAATTAAATTGTAATTTTTTGATAGTTGTAGTACGTAGTTAGTACTCTGATGTTGTTGCCAAGCTAGCCGTGCATATATAGAGAAGGCTCAATCCCATGGGGGATTGGGACTCTTCTATATATGCGGCGGTCTGTCATTGCCCTCGCTGTTTTTGCAACTCTGATTTATAAAAAAAAAAAATTATACACTGATTTTTTGAACTCGGGGCGTGACAGATTAGATGGTATCAGAGCAATAGGAATACGATGCCTAGGTTTGGTTAGGAACGAACCCTAGGATGACTTGTGTTCACGAGAGAGCGCTGGGTTTTGGCATAGTGACTGTGTAGGGAGGTATGTAATGTACCTTCAGATGTGAGTTGTGTCCCCAACTAGTGGTTGGCGACATATCTATGGTATTTCGCCTTTCTTTTGGTAAGCACGTTGGCGGCCGACAACGTACTTTCGAAAGAATTGAGAAATAATTTGCCCTGTAAAAGGGAATATTCAGATTGGGTCTAAATGAGTAATCTGAGAGTTGTCAATATTTTGTGACTGATTGTCACTACTGTGAACCTGTTAGAAGCGTAATAGTGGATTAGTTAAGTTTAAGTTTCGAGGACGAAACTTCTTAAAGTGGTGAGTGATGTAGTAACCATGATTTTAAAATCCAGAATTCAGGTTTAAATAATTTTCAGAATTATTTAAATAGCAAAAATTGGTAGATAGTAGTGCAACAGTGGCCCTAAAATATTGACTTTTGATCGGGGCCTGATCTCGAAAATCCGAGAGTACCATTGCGATCGTTTCGACGAAACATGAAAGTTTCATATTCACTTGTTGACGATCCAACGGTCGGATCTTCCGCAAAACAGTAAAGAAGAACGGGTCCCACAACTTAAGTTGTGAATAGTAACCTTGTATTTTTAATCCCCTTTCGACCACTATTGGCCGAACCACTATCTAGAGTTTTAACCTAGAGGTATGAGTAATGGAACCTAGCTAATTTCGACGTTCTGAGCGCAATGGCACTGACGGATTTCGCGTTTGGCGACCCGGGTGCATCGAAGTGCGTGCCACGCGCGATAATTCGACGAACTTTATGGAACGACTTTTAATCCGAGCGTCGAACAAACCAAACAAACACGCTACCTGATAGGTCTCGACGAGCCGGACGTCGTGGCGAAGTCCATTTTCAGTTTCGGTGACTCGAGTGCCTCGAAATACGCGGAAAGTGCCGAAAGAGTCTTTTATTTTGCAAGAAACTTAATGTTTCTTGGGCCTGAGCTATTGGGGCTTTGGAGCTGGGCTCCTGCTAGCATTTGGAGCCCGCGAGTGGGTGCTGGAGGCTGGAGGCAGGCCTGGTGGTGGTGGGTAAAAGAATATCCGAAATTATGTTATTCTCCACCATGTCTTTTGGGCTTCCTCGTGGGAGGTTACACGAGGAAGGCTCTTGGGATCTTCTAACTCCCAAGAGTTAATCCTCTTTAAGCTGGGTGTGGTGAGGCCGAGGGTCACCCCCTCCATAGATGTAAACTGAGAGAGAGAGAGAGAGCAAAGAAGGTTGGAACCAAACCTTTACCAAGTTGGAGTTGAAGTTCCCTGTGGTGTTTCTCAGTACCAGAGGAGCATTTGGAGGCTTCCTGAGGCCGCGCGAAGGAGGAAGAAGAAAACCAGCTTCTTCCATCTTCCACAACTCCGGCCAAGGTAAGGGCTTCTAAACCTCGGTTGGTTTTAGCCCGAGACCACTAGTAGTAGGTTAGTTAGGATCTTGTGATGCTCTCTGCAAGGCCTGAGCTTCCCATGCAAGTTGCATGGCCGGCGGGAGCAAGTTCTCGCCGGAAACCTAGCCGAGCTCCGTCGCGGCATTTCTTCGCAACCAGTGAACCAAATTAAAATATAAAATGATGGGATTTTACTGTTGGATCTAGTGATCATCTTCACCAAATTTGGTGGAGTTTGATCAAGCCGATTGGTGGCAGATTCATGCCCTAGCTTTCGGGTTTTTGTGCATGTTGGCCGAACTTTCATTTTCGGCGCCGGCGGGCTTCCCCGACGCCGGCCACCTACCCAGAAGTATTGCTGGGACCCAGAGGACCTCAACCATGCTTTTGCATGGCTCCCATGCAGCCCGAATGAGGGTTGGCCATGGATGACCCGAAATTGGAACCCAACGTCGCTGCCGGCGATCCGGCCACCTCCGGCCGGGGAGAGGTGGTTGGGAAGCTTCATATGACCCCATGGAAGCTATCCATCCATGTTGGAAGGCTTCAAAATGCTTCTATCAAAATCCGCCATTAACGGGGTGAAGCTCCAAACCGACCTTTGCTCCCCGCCGCCGCCGCCGCACCCCGTCGCCGGGCACGGGTTCAGGTAAGTTAGTTGTGATGTATAGAAACATTTTGGTCAAGTTTTTGAGCCCCAGACTCCCTGGTTGATTGGTCACGATTTTCAAAGTGAATGGCTTCATCTTCCTCCTCGAGCCCGCGGCCAACTCTGGGTTTTGGCTTGCTCCAAGTTGCTGGAAAAACTCCTGCAACCTGGAGGAACATTTCCCTCCAAGTTTAATAGAGTTTGGTTCAGTGTTTGCAGAAAACCAACCTTAGGTTGGTGTTGTGTAGATGTTTGTATAAGGTGCACACCAACTGTTTGTTATAATGCCACAAAGAGTTTTTAAATGGATTTAGGTTTCAAGTTAAATATGAAACTTGCTTCAAATGTTTCCCTGAGCTTGATGCTCACTTCAGATTAAAGTAGATCTGTGTGGATTGATGTTTGGAGCATTGTCGGTTTGTTAGAGAGCAAGGTTATTGTTCTGGTTAAACCAGCAAGGCTGGGCTGCCAATAGGGCAAGCCCTGTGTTTTTTTAGGCATATTGAACATACACCTAAAGCAGAATTTTGATTGGATTAATAGAATTTAAGTTATAGTGAAATCAACCTCTAAATAAATAGTTGGCCCAAAGTTTATTCCGGGCTGTTTGCGAAGCCGCGACAGTGAGCTCCTGGCTAATTTGGGGTCACTGGACGCGATGCTCGCGTTAGATTTAGGTTTCGATGATCCGGAGAAACAAAAATGCAAAATGACTATGTTAGCAAGGTCTTTTATGGCCCGAAGTTTTCCTCGGGTTGCGTGCTGCCACAAATGTGTGAGCACGGTGTTCAGCAAGATAAATGTCACCTGCTGGAGGTGACGGCTCGTAAAAATGATTTTCTGTTTAAGAGAACGGGTGAAAACAGTGCTCAAAAAGCATTAAAAGTGCGGTTTTTGAAAACCTTAAGGGTCTACGTAGGTTGTTGGTCGGGTTTGAGTTTTCCCTGAACAGTATTTTTGATTCAGGTTGGCACGGTTTGCCTCTGGTTTCGAGCGTTCAATCGATACTGTTTGGTCGCCTGCAAAACGACATGTGGGTTTATCTTCGGTCCGGGCTTTATCATTTCGGCCCTCTGTGTACGGTATTGGTTGGACCCCTGTTTTTGGTTAACCTGGATATAATTGAGCCTATCTGCCTTTGATTGAGTTATATTACTGTTTGTTGCTTTGCCTGATTGGTCATTACTTGTTTGCACATTTATACTTGATTATCAGTATCTATATCCTGATTCATGTTCTAGTTGTGGTTGATCATATTCCTGCCTATGAGTTGAGATTCAGTTGATTCTGATATTGCATCCTTGATTGGATAGTTGATAATTATTCCTGCATATGAGTTGAGATTCAGTTGATTCTGACATTTCATCATTGATCGGATTGTTTCGGCTTGTTGTTCACCCGTTATACTGCTAAATACATGATTTTATTAAATAAATGTTTTTACCGAGCTTCGTAGGGTAGCCTGAGTCTGTTCTTGTTTGATAGGACAAGGGCATAGCTCTGCGAGATTTGGACCTAGAACTTGTTTTCAAAATGTTTTCTCAAAAACATCATGTGTTTAGTTGTATGATCGATTGGTAGTTGATTTCCATGTTAGTACTTGTTCGTGATTATTGCGACATCTGAGATATCAGTTCCCCTGATTGTTCCTGGATCATTATAGTTGCTGTTGTTCTTGCATGTGATTGAGATGATATTCTGATATGGTATTATTGCTGAATCCCAAAAGGGATAGTTCCCGGCTTATTGCCGATTACCCGGTCAGAGGACCGTGAGCTTGAGCATTCGCATGATTTATCGCCCGCACTGCTGTACTTCACGAACATCAGCGGAGTCATGACCCGTGTGGATGTTCTTTACCGGTAAAGTGGTCTGGTGTATGACCCGTGACTCCCAGGTTTGTGCCCAAGGGTGCCGGAGTGTTGACTCCCAGGTTAGTGCCCGAGGGTGCCGGAGTATGTCAGCCAGGTTGGTGCCAGGATCGGCGAGGTTTTCCCAGAGGTCTTGATGACCAATATGGTGGCTTGAGATTGGGTTGGTTTTAGTATTTCATCTATTGATGCATGAGTTGCTGATTGATATGTTTACTTCATTATCCATTGATTCCTGGATTTGATTTCAATTATCCACCTATACATGTCGAGATTTGATATGATGCCTTTACTTTTAGTATCATGATTATTGAGTTGCTGATCCTACCAGTGCTTTCATATCTGCTGACACTCCATGACACTTTCATGAGGATATACTTGTTGATCTCCACGTTGCTTCCATTATAATAGAGTTGTCGATCTCTATGTTATCCCATAATGATATTTCTTATCTGTCCTAACTCATAATGACTTTACATAGAGTAAACACTGCTCCTTTATGATAATTGCTTTTCCTAACAGTGATCTTTTACTATCCTCTAGTATTGTATACCAGTAGGTACGATCTGCTATTTCTCGGCTCGTCGTGCCCACTGGGATACACTCCGGTGTGTCTCACACCCTCGGGTGACTGTTTTTCAGGTCGCGCGGGTGTTGGGATGTCGGGACGAATTGGCGATGTATCGATATAGAGATTGACCCTGGACAGCCGAATGCACATGTATTTGTATCAGTTAAAAGAAATGTGTAATTCATTTGTTGAGTTGTTGTAATAATTAAATTGTAATTTTTTGATAGTTGTAGTACGTAGTTAGTACTCTGATGTTGTTGCCAAGCTAGCCGTGCATATATAGAGAAGGCTCAATCCCATGGGGGATTATATATGTGGCGGTCTGTCATTGCCCTGGCTGTTTTTACAACTCTGATTTATAAAAAAAAAAAAATTATACACTGATTTTTTGAACTCGGGGCGTGACAGGTTACTGAGAAAACTTGAAACTATAGAGGTAAGTATAACCTCAACTTGAAAGGTAAGTAGAACTTCAACTTTCGGTTTTCATTTATGTTTGAATGCATGCCTCGACTAACTATTCGACTAACTATTTGGGCATGTAATATAACTAACAAGTTGATGTTCACTAACATGACATTTGGGTTTTTGATTGCATAGAAGATATGTTGGTGTTTTAACTATGATCAGTTTACATATCTGAATGTATAAATGTCATGGTAAGTATAAATGAGTATAAACTTCATCTCTGTATGTGGTTTTTGAATGATATAAAATTCTTGAGGTATCTAACGATTTCTTTTGTCAAGAATGATTTCTTTTGCAGAGAGTACAGATGTCTAAGTCTAGAGTCTGTTTTAGGAGTTTAACTCATGTATTTTATTTTGGATCTCCATTGTAAATTTTTGTTGTATGGTGATAGCAACAAAAATATCTTTTTGAATTTTCTTGAGTGGATCTATGTTTTGTCACGAAACCGCCAAAGGGGGAGATTGTTACGGAATTTGAGTTGGCGTATTTCGTGAATTCGGTTAAGTCTTGAAGATTGAAGGTAAAGGAAGTTGGATCATATAACTCAATATCAAGAAAGAAGAATTCAAAAGGATCAGGTATGTTTAACTCAATATCTTTGGTGATCCGAATACTTCTTATAGCGTAGAAACATTTGGATGGATTTCTTATTGCATAAATATCAAAAACTGGACATGGGACATGTTAAGGATCCGGATCAGACTGTTCAATCCGGATCCCGAAGGTGGTTCGTTCATACACCAGTTCAATCCGGATCGTAACTTCCCTTGATCCGGATCCCGAACATTGAGTTTACCATTTTCCTTGAACGATCCGGATCAGGCTTCGCAATCCGGATCCCGAACGTTGATGTTTGGTGAACTGTATGAACGATCCGGATCAAGCACTTCGATCCGGATCCCGAACCTTCGTCTTTCTGGAATCTGTTTTTCTCGCTACTGCAATCCAGATCGCCGATTTCCGATCCGGATCGTCGTCATGTAAAAACTCCAGAAAAGGTTAGTTTTTTATCCTTATCTTCTTCCAAGGGTTTCTAACCTATAAATAGACCCTATAATTCTTTTTCTAGGGTTAGTCCAAAAAGTAGCCGTCATAATCAAATATCATTTTATACGGCCTCAGATCCACATATAGAGAAGAAAGGGAATAACTAGATTAATTCTATGTTTCTTCATCTATATTGATTAGTTTGATTCTAGGTTTTCATACTCACATTTTGAGTTGAATCAAACTAATGAATACTTAGATGGTATTTCCTATCTATCTTTGATCTAAGTATTCGGCGGATCATCACCACCCAAAAATAACGATTTACCCCAAAATCGGCGCGTGGACTCGCGTGGCCTTGTGGATTCAAGGTGCAACCGCTCTCGTGGATTCGGAGCGAGGTACGTTCGTGGATTCGAAGCGTACTACTGGGTGAAGACCGTGGATTCGGTCGGACGTCGTGGACTCGACGTTGGACGCCGTGGATTCGGCGTTGGACGCACATCGTGGATTCGAGAAGCGTCTAGAGCGAGCGGAGAAGATCAACTAGGAGCGTATGGAAAAGGTTGAGTCGTCTGTGAGTACGGTATATCACCTTGTACGTGTTTAATTCTAGTGGATTTCACCGTGTTATCGGTCCCGTGGTTTTTTACTCCGGCTTGGAGTTTTCCACGTAAAAATCTCTGCGTGTTATTTATTTTTCCGCATTGGGTTTTTATATCGCAAAGATTTTTGAGTGTTTATGGTTTACACCTATTCACCCCCCCTCTAGGTGTTTTTTCTCCTATTTAGATCCTATTATACATATAACCCAACAGCTATATCATGATACTTGTGACAGAGGTACTTTACTCGTGTGGGTCGCTCCCCTCGAGTGCCACTCCGGAGATAAGCCTATGACCGAGCCATGTGTGCCGGTCTGATACTTATATTGGGATGCGAGCCATTTGTGCCAATCCCGCGGATTCGAGCCATGTGTGCAGATTCCGCTACTGAGTTCTTGAGTTCGACAACAGAGCAGGCAGTGCCAGTTTTTACTGGTGGTTAGATTGGGTTTATTAGGCAGGCACATTTACTGATGCATTCATATAGTTACTCTTTCAGGCACTACATATAGAGGCATAGTAGCGGTAGTTTCTTTTATCAGCAGTTATGTTCATAACTTACCGCCTTTCTTTCCCTTTTGCCTCTGGTAGACCTAGTGGGCACGTCAGAGTTTGAAGCTTTACCCACTAGGGGGAGGCTACTGGTTTATAGTAGTTCTTACCCCTATTCTTGTTGTCTTTTCTTCCCCCTTGTTTTACAGAGTCGTCTGCGGGAGCTGCTGGACCTTCAGCGGCGGATCGAGGTAAGAGGATAGCGGACTAGATAGACCGTCCACCCGATAGTATGCTAGCTAGACTTTTGTTGTACCCTATCTTCTCAGACTGTATTTGTACCTTTATTTTTGGGTCTAGCTTTAACCAGCTGTTTGTATATTTGTGGTGAGCTAGGAGAGACACTTGTATTTAATTATAGTTGTACTTTATTTTATTTCCAGCTTCAGTCTGAGATGTAGTAGTTTTAGTTTAGCTCTGCTTTTATGCTCTTTTATTTTATCTCTTATATCTGAGCAGGTTACCGGCGCTTCGTGTACGCGAAAAATACCGTGTGCACGGCGGATCTGTAGACGGGCCCGGGTTCTGGTTTACACCCGGGGCGTGACAGTGGCAGTCAGTGAGATTGGATAGATCTTAAATATCGTGTGAGAGTAGATGCATTTTCTTTCCCCTGCTATTTCTTGAGCATTGTAGATAAAGGTATAGTAGCTGTAGTTTTACTTCCACCTTTTACCTTCCTATTGTTTAGTTGTAGATTTTACTTATGCCTCTAGTGGACCTACTGGGTAGATCGTTGATATTGGTGACGATACCCATTGAGAACTATTTTTTTTTATAATTCTCACACCTATTATTAGTGTTCTTTTTGTACAGACATTTGCCCCTATTCCTGCACCAGCTGCGTCGCTTTATCGAGATAAGGGAATCACGAATTAAATCCCTATCTATGGATCTGGAGAGTTAGATGTACCCCCTTCTTTTTCAGGTTTTGGTTGTTATATATAGTCATGTACGGTGTAAGAGTTATATCTTTTATTTTCAACTTCCGGAGATACTTTTGTATTTTGGATGTTTATCAAATATACAGTGAATTTTATTTTAACAATAGTATTTCATTCTAGCTCTGATGTTTATCTGTTTAGTATTGATAGATATTATCTTTTATAGATTAAACGTTTTTGCCTATATAGTATTTTTTCCATATGGGTGGTAAATTTATTGACAAGTCCAGATCACTATTTGATCTAGGGCGTGACATCTAACCAAATTCTTTATGCCGTTGTTTCGAATAATTCAAATCGCTTAGACTACTAATCGAGAACCTCCGCTCCACTGCCGACTTCAATCACGATGACGCATGCGAAGTTGCCGAACACGTCCTTCTCTTAGCAGTCGCACGTGCTTGGAGGCCGCGCCGTCAATTACCTTATACCTAATGCTAATTTATTGAGCCACACTTCTGTATGCTATACCTATGTATATTTATATAGGTCGACCTTTATCCTATCCCTAATTCAACTCCAAATTCAATTATTAGGTGCTGCTCTCAACCAATAGGAGTCAACTTGACATCCTTTCTAACTATTCTATACTCGATTGTAATTAAAAGGAAAAATATATTTCTTAACACTGAAAACACTAGATTATCATAAGTTAGAAAATATTCTCATTTTCAATATACTTAATGGGAATCATTAGTATTCCATTAATAAGATGTACAAGCTCTTAACAACCTTCTGACCCAAATGATTTGATAATTTAATAATAAACTTATCATTCTAAATATATAATATATAATATTTTTAAAATATTATAAATTTTGAACCAAACAGCCTGTTAGTGTAAAAGAAAAAATATATATATGTTTAGAAAGTAGTTAGGAAGGTATGCTTATCTTTTATTTAGAGTTACACTTCAGCTACTGTTGTTGGAACTGCTGCTAATTTAGGTGTAGTTTCAGCTACTGCAGTTGAACCTCCTTATGCGCAGCTCGAATTATAGGAGTTAGATTCAAATATATCAAACTAAACAATAAATTTAAATCTACATATAGTTATCGCTGTAGTACAATTATAACTACAAAAACAACCAAACATCCCTAAATAAACTGCGTCAACTCAAAATGTATCACAAAAAATTAATAATTTATATAATTATTTAATATTCAACACGAGTAACAAACTCTTTGATGCCGTATCGTGCAGGCCCAACTAGCCTTTCGACCCAACTAATAAATTGGGCCTTAGGATACAATCGTTTCTGTTTTGGTTTTTTTATTTGCTTTTTTTTTTAAGAAAATAAGGTATATTTATAGAACTAGACTACTGTAGCACCAGTTATTTGTGTGTATAGTTAAGATGATAGTAATTTTTTAGAGTTTAGTGATTGATTGATGAAATAATATGATTAAAAAAATAAAAAATGTCAAATGAATAAATCTAACTATAGAAAATTTAATAGTACCGAAATAGTAAAATAGCCGGACTCTAAATTTAAAAAATTTATTTCAATTCACCTTAGGAAATTTATATATCCATATATATATTTCATGTACATTATGACAACCACATAATCTGCTATTAATCTACAGCTCCACAGATTTTGTATGTTAGATGCCTTCATTTCTCTCAAAGAACATATATTTTGTACGATGGGAAATTCAAATTAGCGATTCACATTGTTAAATATAATTCTAGATTATTAAAATTTTAAATATTAAATTTTATAATTTTTTTATATTAATTGCTTAGTACATAGAAAATCTAAAAGACGACAATTTTTAATGGATAATAGATGAATTTATGATCATTTGGCCACTATAAATAATATTGCAAAATTTTGAATATCTTTGATCATGTTTAGCAGCATCGATCGTTAATTTGAATATTGCATATTGTAAGAACGCCACACATAACTAAACAGCAACCTCATTTACATGTATAGGAATATTTACAATTTACTCCAAAATTTGCTAAAAGCGTCTTAACTTTCGCCTGTGTGCATATAACCATCTAAATTTTTTTTTTTTTTTGAGAGAAAGATAATATGCTACTCACTTTATTTATTTTTAAAATAAACTTAACTAAAAATGTGAAGCAACTAGGATTCGAACTCGGGTCTCGAGTATCAACCACCAAATCTTTTGCCACTTTTAAAATTTTTAAACTTTTAAAATTTCACATTGACCATTCAAGTTTCTAATTTTTTGTAATTAACCACTCAAGTTTATTTTTTTTCAATTTATAGGAACTAGCACTAGTAACAATACAAAAAGGATCTTGTTAACTTTCAGATTCAGTCTTGTAGGAAACGAATTATATTTTATTATTTAATAGTTACAAATTAGATATGATATTTATAGCCAACTTAGTCCCAAAAAAAACAATTTTTGGTATAAAAAAGGACTCTTTTGTATCAATAACGTCCGCCTTTTATTATTTCTTAAATATTTTACTAATATTATTGACTTGTGCAAAAGTTCAAGCAATTTTTTGTGCATTTAACTCTTAAATCTCTCTCAAAAAAATCTTAAATCTAATTACAGCAAAAAAAATAAATAAAAACATCCAAAGCGAACAACAACAAAGAAAAATAAGAGCAATGCTACTCGTACATCTATTTTTAGGTGTACGATGTACATCCCACCCATTTCAGGATGGAGTGTACTTTATTGATCATTTCGAAATGACCAGTAAAATTCATCCCATTCTGCGGTGAGTATGATATAAGATGTACACCTGAAAGTTCAGGATGTACATCTAGCATTTTCTAAGAAATAATATTAGGCTGAATCTTGCACTTGAGTCCCTCTTAGGGATGTCAATGGGTACGAATATTCGAAATTTTATCCAAACCCGAATCCGAACGGAATGAATTTACCCGATGTTAAACGGATATGGATTCGGATATGGATATAAAAAATGAAAATCTGACCGATATAAATTTGGATATAAATTTTGATTATATCCGACCCGAACCCGAATTAATTTTATGTTATATAATATATGTGTATATAAATATTTGATATTATATTTAAATTTATATTTTAAAATTTTAAATTTAATATAATATATTTTGAAATATTGTAAAAAAAATAATAATTATTATTTCCGGTTTGGATTTTCGGGTTCGGATTCGGGTTCGAATTTTAGATTTTTAGTCGGGTTCGGATTTGGATATGAATTTTTAAAATCCGTCGGATTCGGATTCGGTAGTCGAGTTCGGGTTTGGATTCGGATTTGGGTTTTTAAAAATCTGCCTCGAATTTGATCCGTTGACATCCCTAGTCCCTCTCTCAATTACCCCTAATATTAAGAGTTGCATTATGGTGGCCCAGGTTTCCATGCACCCTTGTTCCTGTGAATCCACTGTTTAGAACACCTAGTGTTGGTGTATTTGGCCCATAACGCATCAAAGAGATGCCATAGATGGACCCTGTGTGATATCTTTAGCTGTTTTGGCCTTCGGCTGCATTTGCCAAAATTTTGAAAAAAGTTTTTGGCCAAACAGAGATTGGAATTGGATTCAGCACGGAAAAACGCTTGAAAACGGCTATTTGCATGTTTGATTCTGAGTCCGGATGCCCAAAAACGGACTCCCGAAAGTTTTTATTGGCTTTTGGTGCATGGGAGGGGCCGTGGACCGCCGGCATGCCACGTGGCGGCCTGTTATTGGCCGGTCCGTAGCGCTCGGTCCACAGAGAGGCGCGGCTGGGTGCACGGACCCGGCGCATAGACACGTGGCGCCGCCTGATTGGCGGGCTCTTGATGCGCGGTCTACAGAGTTGGCGCGGCGGTGCATGGACCAAGGCGGGTGGACACGTGGCAGCCCCCGGTTGGTCGGTGCACGCAGCGCGGTCCACGGAACCCGAAATAGGGTGCGTGGACCGGGTGCAGGGGACACGTGTCGTAGCGTCGTTGGCTGGCTCATTGGGCGCGGCGCACGGAAGCGCGGGACCCCGCCTCGGGGCGCGTGCGTGCCGGCGGCGCCTGCCCGCACGTGTGACCGCGACCTTAGTGCGGGACAGGTGGCGCTCCGCTATTCGCGGGCGCCACCTACCCGTTTGACCGGGGGAGGCGCCACGCGGCGAGACCACACGCGCCCCGCACAGCTGTTTGCTGTGCGGGACACGTGTCGGTCTCCGGGAGGGCCACGTGGCCACTGTTACGACTTTTTTGTGTTGGCATATTTCGTGTGTTGATTCGGAGTCTTGAAGTGATCAAATTGTCAATCAGCAATTGAAGACTCAGAGAAGATTCAACAAGAGCTCAAGTTGACACTCAGTGTTTTGAGTCTTGAAGATTGAAGTTGAAGAATTGTGGATCATATACATCAATCTTAAGGAAAATGGATTCGGATTGATCAGGTACGTTTAACTAAATAATTTTGGTGATCCGAATACATTTGAGTAGTTTAGAAACACTTGGATAAGTTTTCATTGCATAAAAGTCAAAAACTGTTTTTTCAGGAAATTCGTTCAGGACTGGAAATTCTGTTCAGGACTGTGTTATTAATCCAGTCCGGACCGTGGATTCCAGTCCGGACCCCGAACCTTGTTTTTTCATGAATTGCTGAAAAAAAGACGACAGTCCGGATCAGCCAATCCAGTCCGGACCGTCGTGCGGAAAAAATTCTGTTAAGTCAGTTTTTGATGCTTATCTCTTTCCAAAGGTTTCTAACCTATAAATAGACACTTAGGGTTTCTCAAGAACTACCGATTAATTAATAAAACACTTGAGAGCAACCCTAGAGGCTAGGTTTTTTATCGTTCTTCTTTATAGCCTCTTTTATGTCAATTCGACGGTTCTTCCAAGATCTATCTTTTGTCAAATTGATCTAATCTTTGCTTAGAGATTCCTTCTACGGTTCCTCAATGATAATCTAAGCAACGGATGGCCATCGAAGCTTTTATCAAGTTTGCGTCGTGGATTCGACGTAGCATCGTGGATTCGATGTGTTGAAGGCGTTTCGTGGATTCGAAACGTGTGCTCGTGGATTCGAGTGGCGTTCGTGGATTCGAACGTGTGCAGTGGACGTGCAATCGGTGAGCGCAAGGTCCGAAGAAGTTGAAGGAGGGGTCGAGTCCGTGGAGTCGGTAATCACCTTGTTATTCTTCATTTTCTTAGTGGATTGTTATTTCGTGTTGGTCCCGTGGTTTTTCTCCTGGATTGGAGTTTCCACGTATATCTCGGTGTGCTATTTTTATTTTCCGCATTGGTTTTTATTTTGCACTGAGATTGGTTTTATAAGTATTACACCTATTCACCCCCCCCCTCTAGTTGTTTGATAGTACCTATTTAGATCCGTGTGGATCCTTAATATATAAAAACCTACAAGTGGTATCAGAGCGGGTTTTAGGTTTATCTATCATGTCGGGTGAAAGTGGTAATATTTTTAGACCTCCACTTTTTGATGGGACTAATTATGCTTATTGGAAAGTGCGGATGAGAGCTTTTCTCATCGCAATTGATGAGCGGGTATGGCAATCCGTGGAATACGGTTGGGTTCATCCTGTTGAGGAAGTAGGAAATTCTACTACCCCAAAACCTCGCTCTAGATGGTCCAAAGAGAAATTCGAAAGATCTTCTTACAATGGGAAAGGTATGAACGCTTTATTTAATTCTCTTTCCTCGACTGAGTTCACACGAATTTCCGCTTGTGAAACCGCGAAGGAAATTTGGGATATTCTCAAAATTACACATGAGGGTACTAATCTTGTAAAAATTCAAAAGCTCCAAATGCTTACAAGTCAATTTGACTCTATTCATATGGAAGAGCATGAATTATTTACAGATTATTACACTAGACTTCAAGATGTAATCAATACTTGTGCTAATTTAGGAGAAAAGATCCCGGAGTCGAGAATTGTAAGAAAGATACTTCGGACTCTTCCGGAACGGTTTAGGGCAAAGGTTACCGCCATTGAAACCGTTAGTCATCCGGATGAGCTGAGAGTAGAGGAATTAGTAGGTGCTTTACAAACTTATGAGATGACTTTTCCTACTAATCAAGTTTTCTTCCAAGTCTTCTTCTAAGCTTACAGGTGTTGCATTCAAATCAACAAAGGAAGAAGATGGCGAATCAAGTTCCGACGATGAAATCTCTTTTGCTGATTTTGAAGAACAATTGGCGCGGATCGTAAAGAAATTTCGTCGGAAGTTTTGGAAGAATCGAACCAATGGATCTTCATCCTCGAAACCAACTAAAGGATCATCGGGTTCTAAATCCTCTAACCTCAAAAGCTCTGCAAAACCTTCTAAGGAAAAAGATGAATTCGAAGGGGAAATCCAATTTATAGATGCAAAGGCTACGGCCATATTTTAACGGATTGTCCTTCTCCGAAATCATATAAAAAGAAGGCTTTCCAAGCGAAAACTTGGGACGATTCTACTTCTAATGAATCGACCTCAAGTAAAGAGGAAAAAAATATTGCTTTTCATGCCTCTCAAATTCCCTCTTCTAATGTTTGCTTATCATCGTTAATCACTGACTCTATTCCTTTGATTTTGCATGAAACATCAACATCCGGCGGAGAGTCATCAAGTGAGGGGGAGTCGGACGAAGAAGAACTCGTTGAGGCATATCAACAACTTCTTACGGAATCAAAGAAGATGGCCAAGCACATTAAGAAGTTGAGGAAGCAACGACTTGAGACTCAAGACGAGAATCATGCTTTAAAGATAAAATTTTATGATCTCGAGGAGGAACGAGAACGTTTATTGGATAACAATAAAATCCTCCAAGAAAAGCTAAACCAATCAGAGACAAACGCTAAATCATATATAGACAAGATTGGTTTTCTAGAAAAACAGTTTGAGGATATTCATGTCACCAATCAAGCTTTGACCAAGCAAGTTCATCAACTTAAATCCGACATACAAAGGCTTTCTACTGGTTTCCAAGAAATTTGATTGTATGTCCGGATTAGGTCAAACAAACAAGGTTGGTTTGGGATTCAAAAAGAACCAAACTGTGAAGGCTTCAAGTTCCACAACTAGATTGAAAGGAAGAACTTGTTACCAATGTGGACTTGAAGGACACATGATGAAGTCGTGCCCGAAAAGAGAAAGAAGAATTCTTCGGCAACTTCATCTACGGAGCGAACTCAACGGAATCAAAAGCAACATCAATTTAATGGAGTTCCCTCAATCCACCAAAGGTCCGAGCCACAACATCAATCATTCAAGTGGATCATTGCAATTCAAAGACCTAAGGTGGATCAACAGTCAAATGCGGACAACCCACGGCCACAATGACTCAAGACAACCCAAAATCCGACAATTTTAGATACGGAAAGGTGATATCTTTCCATGTCTTAAGTTCTAAATAGCTTATGACTGTATGTAATGCTTTGATTGGTTTTCCTTTCATATTTTTCTGAATCTCTGCATTACATGTTTTCAATGCTCTTCGTTTTATGTTTTGTTTTTGAACAAAAGGGTTTTTTTAACGAACAAGTGCATTGAATAAAAAGGATTTCACCGTCAATCACTCCAATTTAATTTTATATGAATTATCAACTTTACTCTATAATCATAATTCTTGAAGATACTTCATTATAAGAGTTTTGATAATTATATTCATCAAATTTTAGTAATCGTTGTGTGATCTTTAAAAGATTAATCTATCTCGGTTGTGTGAGTTCTTTGTGATAAACATGAGACAACCGATAGACTAAAATTTGGGATTTAATTCTTTCACATAAGAGATTGTATTTCTTACAAGGGTAATGAAAATGAATTGCAAAAGATGTGGAAAGAGTTACATCCGAAAGGAAGTGTGAAACTACCACCACATGTTGGAAAGAGCTGCCACCCGGGTCGTCCGGTTAGTGTGTGAAGCTACCACATGTTTTGGTGCTTGAAAAATATTTATAAAATTTTTTTTAGTTGAAGCATTCGGAGATTTAAATTCAAAGTTTCTATTTTGAACAATCTCCTGGTTGGTATAAGGTGGGATAGTTAAAGATGCTCAAAGAGCACCCTTAGGTATTTTAAGCATATCTCAATTTGAGGTTAAATTTATACCAATTGATGTCATTTGGAAATCTCTGTAAGTCATCTTTGTAAATCCGTTACATCTGATAGACTTTGGATCTCAAGATTATTTTTGATGACTTGTTTTTGACGTATATAATATGAAAAAACGGTTTATAATGTCTTATCTTTGTTTTTCATGATTTCGAGTAAATCTTTTTAATTTGTAAAATTAATTGGATGAATGACATCTATGTGATCTCATATTATTTTCAAGCACTTAAATTGTTTCTTGAGGAATACAAATCGGTAATTTGAAAGATTTCAAAATTGGATTTGTTTCAAGAATGGTTTTGTGATTTGTTCGCCAGTACGGTACGAAATCTGCATTTTTGTTATATACCCGGAACTGAGCTTTATCTCTCCTCTATGAACTAATGATGTTAGGAGTTTCCTTGTGAGTATTCACTGTTTGACAATTTGTGACAAAAAGGGGGAGAACAGAAATGGGGGAGGAAGAGATCACGAGAAGGGGGAGACAGAGATGCGATCATCGAGATAGGGGGAGATGATGAAAAAGGATGCCGAAAAAAAAAAAGACCCAAAAGGACGAATCAAATGTTTAATTTTGACAATGACTTTTGAGTTGTTTGGAGTTTTGTTTTTGCAGGAATCTACATCACTTTAAGACTCCAAGTCCTAAGTCATAGGTTTGTTCTAAGACTGGTTCAAATGTAATTTTTGTTTATGGATCTTTCACGCAAAGAAAGTCAATGTTTTGGTGATGACATTGAGTTTCGATTTTTGGGTTTAAGATGAGGACTGAGCGTTTATGTATTTTTGGGTTTGTCAGAAATTGCAAAATGGAGAGATTGTTAGGCTTTTTGTGTTGGCCAATATTTCGTGAGTTGATTCGGAGTCTTGAAGTGATCAATTGTCAATCAGCAAATGAAGACTCAGAGAAGATTCAACAAGAGCTCAAGTGGACACTCAGGTTTTTTGTCTTGAAGATTGTTTAAAGTGAAGAATTGTGGATCATTAAATCATTTAAGGAAAAATGGACTCGGATTGACAGGTACGGTTAACTAAATAATTTGTGGTGATCCGAATACATTTGAGTGTTTAGAAACACTTGGATAAGTTTTCATTGCATAAATAGTCAAAAACTTTTTTCAGGAAATGTTCAGGACGGAAATTCTGTTCAGGACTGTGTGGTAATCCAGTCCGGACCGTGGATTCCAGTCCGGACCCCGAAACTTGTTTTTCAATGAATTGCTGAAAAAAAGACGACAGTCCGACCAAGCCAAATCCAGGTCCGGACCGTCGTGCGGAAAAAATTCTGTTAAGTCAGTTTTTGATGCTGATCTCTTTCCAAAGGTTTCTAACTATAAATAGACACGTGGGGTTCTACAAGACTACCAATAATCTAATAAAACACTTTGAGAGCAACCCTAGCGGTAGTTTTTTATCGTTTTTCTAAGCTCTTTAGTCAATTCGACGGTTCTTCCAAGACTATCTTTGGTCGAATTGATCTAGTCTTGCTTAGAGATTCCTGCGACGGTTTCTTCATGATAAATCTAAGCAAAAGGAGCACAATCGAAGCTGTTCTCAAGTTTGCGTCGTGGATTCGACGTACACGGGATCGTGGTTGAAGGCGTTTCGTGGATCGAAACGTCGTGCGCGTGGATTCCGAGTGGCGTTCGTGGACTCCGAACGTGTGCCGTGGACGTGCAATCGGTGAGCGCAAGT
>CM055064.1:48063988-48097424 GCA_029204045.2 Tillandsia leiboldiana | reverse complement strand
ATTCGACGAACTTTATTGGAACGACTTTTAATCCGAGCGTCGAACAAACCAAACAAACACGCTACCTGATAGGTCTCGACGAGCGGAAACGTCGTGGCGAAGTCCCATTTTCAGTTTCGTGACTGAGGTGCCTCGAAATACGCGAAAGTGCCGAAGAGTCTTTTTTGCAAGAAACTTAATGTTTCTTGGGCCTGAGCTATTGGGCTTTGGAGCTGGGCTCTGCTAGCATTTGGAGCCCGCGAGTGGGTGCTGGAGGCTGGAGGCAGGCCTGGTGGTGGTGGGTAAAAGAATATCCGAATTATGTTATTCTCCACCATGTCTTTTGGGCTTCCTCGTGGGAGGTTACACGAGGAAGGCTCTTGGGATCTCTAACTCCCAAGAGTTATCCTCTTTAAGTGGGTGTGGTGAGGCCGAGGGTCACCCCCTCCATAGATGTAAACTGAGAGAGAGAGAGAGAGAGCAAAGAAGGTTGGAACAAACCTTTACCAAGTTGGAGTTGAAGTTCCTGTGGTGTTTCTCAGTACCAGAGGAGCATTTGGAGGCTTCCTGAGGCCGCGCGAAGGAGGAAGAAGAAAACCAGCTTCTTCATCTTCCACAACTCGGCCAAGGTAAGGGCTTCTAAACCTCGGTTGGTTTTAGCCCGAGACCACTAGTAGTAGGTTAGTTAGGATCTTGTGATGCTCTCTGCAAGGCCTGAGCTTCCCATGCAAGTTGCATGGCCGGCGGGAGCAAGTTCTCGACGGAAAACCTAGCCGAGCTCCGTCGCGGCATTTCTTCGCAACCAGTGAACCAAATTAAATATAAAATGATGGGATTTTACTGTTGGATCTAGTGATCATCTTCACCAAATTTGGTGGAGTTTGATCAAGCCGATTGGTGGCAGATTCATGCCCTAGCTTCGGGTTTTTGTGCATGTTGGGCCGAACTTTCATTTTCGGCGCCGGCGGGCTTCCCCGACGCCGGCCACCTACCCAGAAGTATTGCTGGGACCCAGAGGACCTCAACCATGCTTTTGCATGGCTACATGCAGCCCGAATGAGGGTTGGCCATGGATGACCCGATTGGAACCCAACGTCGCTGCCGGCGATCCGGCCCACCTCCGGCGGGGGAGAGGTGGTTGGGAAGCTTCATATGACCCCCATGGAAGCTATCCATCCATGTTTGGAAGGCTTCAAAATGCTTCTATCAAAATCCGCATTAACGGGGTGAAGCTCCAAACCGACCTTGCTCCCCGCCGCCGCCGCCGCACCCCGTCGCCGGGCACGGGTTCAGGTAAGTTAGTTGTGATGTATAGAAACATTTTGGTCAAGTTTTTGAGCCCCAGACTCCCTGGTTGATTGGTCACGATTTTCAAAGTGAATGGCTTCATCTTCCTCCTCGAGCCCGCGGCCAACTCTGGGTTTTGGCTTGCTCCAAGTTGCTGGAAAAACTCCTGCAACCTGGAGGAACATTTCCCTCCAAGTTTAATAGAGTTTGGTTCAGTGTTTGCAGAAAAACCAACCTTAGGTTGGTGTTGTGTAGATGTTTGTATAAGGTGCACACCAACTGTTTGTTATAATGCCACAAAGAGTTTTTAAATGGATTTAGGTTTCAAGTTAAATATGAAACTTGCTTCAAATGTTTCCCTGAGCTTGATGCTCACTTCAGATTAAAGTAGATCTGTGTGGATTGATGTTTGGAGCATTGTCGGTTTGTTAGAGAGCAAGGTTATTGTTCTGGTTAAACCAGCAAGGCTGGGCTGCCAATAGGGCAAGCCCTGTGTTTTTTTAGGCATATTGAACATACACCTAAAGCAGAATTTTGATTGGATTAATAGAATTTAAGTTATAGTGAAATCAACCTCTAAATAAATAGTTGGCCCAAAGTTTATTCCGGGCTGTTTGCGAAGCCGCGACAGTGAGCTCCTGGCTAATTTGGGGTCACTGGACGCGATGCTCGCGTTAGATTTAGGTTTCGATGATCCGGAGAAACAAAAATGCAAAATGACTATGTTAGCAAGGTCTTTTATGGCCGAAGTTTTCCTCGGGTTGCGTGCTGCCACAAATGTGTGAGCACGGTGTTCAGCAAGATAAATGTCACCTGCTGGAGGTGACGGCTCGTAAAAATGATTTTCTGTTTAAGAGAACGGGTGAAAACAGTGCTCAAAAAGCATTAAAAGTGCGGTTTTTGAAAACCTTAAGGGTCTACGTAGGTTGTTGGTCGGGTTTGAGTTTTCCCTGAACAGTATTTTTGATTCAGGTTGGCACGGTTTGCCTCTGGTTTCGAGCGTTCAATCGATACTGTTTGGTCGCCTGCAAAACGACATGTGGGTTTATCTTCGGTCCGGGCTTTATCATTTCGGCCCTCTGTGTACGGTATTGGTTGGACCCTGTTTTTGTTAACCTGGATATAATTGAGCCTATCTGCCTTTGATTGAGTTATATTACTGTTTGTTGCTTTGCCTGATTGGTCATTACTTGTTTGCACATTTATACTTGATTATCAGTATCTATATCCTGATTCATGTTCTAGTTGTGGTTGATCATATTCCTGCCTATGAGTTGAGATTCAGTTGATTCTGATATTGCATCCTTGATTGGATAGTTGATAATTATTCCTGCATATGAGTTGAGATTCAGTTGATTCTGACATTTCATCATTGATCGGATTGTTTCGGCTTGTTGTTCACCCGTTATACTGCTAAATACATGATTTTATTAAATAAATGTTTTTACCGAGCTTCGTAGGGTAGCCTGAGTCTGTTCTTGTTTGATAGGACAAGGGCATAGCTCTGCGAGATTTGGACCTAGAACTTGTTTTCAAAATGTTTTCTCAAAACATCATGTGTTTAGTTGTATGATCGATTGGTAGTTGATTTCCATGTTAGTACTTGTTCGTGATTATTGCGACATCTGAGATATCAGTTCCCCTGATTGTTCCTGGATCATTATAGTTGCTGTTGTTCTTGCATGTGATTGAGATGATATTCTGATATGGTATTATTGCTGAATCCCAAAAGGGATAGTTCCCGGCTTATTGCCGATTACCCGGTCAGAGGACCGTGAGCTTGAGCATTCGCATGATTTATCGCCCGCACTGCTGTACTTCACGAACATCAGCGGAGTCATGACCCGTGTGGATGTTCTTTACGGTAAAGTGGTCTGGTGTATGACCCGTGACTCCCAGGTTTGTGCCCAAGGGTGCCGGAGTGTTGACTCCCAGGTTAGTGCCCGAGGGTGCCGGAGTATGTCAGCCAGGTTGGTGCCAGGATCGGCGAGGTTTTCCCAGAGGTCTTGATGACCAATATGGTGGCTTGAGATTGGGTTGGTTTTAGTATTTCATCTATTGATGCATGAGTTGCTGATTGATATGTTTACTTCATTATCCATTGATTCCTGGATTTGATTTCAATTATCCACCTATACATGTCGAGATTTGATATGATGCCTTTACTTTTAGTATCATGATTATTGAGTTGCTGATCCTACCAGTGCTTTCATATCTGCTGACACTCCATGACACTTTCATGAGGATATACTTGTTGATCTCCACGTTGCTTCCATTATAATAGAGTTGTCGATCTCTATGTTATCCCATAATGATATTTCTTATCTGTCCTAACTCATAATGACTTTACATAGAGTAAACACTGCTCCTTTATGATAATTGCTTTTCCTAACAGTGATCTTTTACTATCCTCTAGTATTGTATACCAGTAGGTACGATCTGCTATTTCTCGGCTCGTCGTGCCCACTGGGATACACTCCGGTGTGTCTCACACCCTCGGTGACTGTTTTTCAGGTCGCGCGGGTGTTGGGATGTCGGGACGAATTGGCGATGTATCGATATAGAGATTGACCCTGGACAGCCGAATGCACATGTATTTGTATCAGTTAAAGAAATGTGTAATTCATTGTTGAGTTGTTGTAATAATTAAATTGTAATTTTTTGATAGTTGTAGTACGTAGTTAGTACTCTGATGTTGTTGCCAAGCTAGCCGTGCATATATAGAGAAGGCTCAATCCCATGGGGGATTATATATGTGGCGGTCTGTCATTGCCCTGGCTGTTTTTACAACTCTGATTTATAAAAAAAAAAAAATTATACACTGATTTTTTGAACTCGGGGCGTGACAGGTTACTGAGAAAACTTGAAACTATAGAGGTAAGTATAACCTCAACTTGAAAGGTAAGTAGAACTTCAACTTTCGGTTTTCATTTATGTTTGAATGCATGCCTCGACTAACTATTCGACTAACTATTTGGGCATGTAATATAACTAACAAGTTGATGTTCACTAACATGACATTTGGGTTTTTGATTGCATAGAAGATATGTTGGTGTTTTAACTATGATCAGTTTACATATCTGAATGTATAAATGTCATGGTAAGTATAAATGAGTATAAACTTCATCTCTGTATGTGGTTTTTGAATGATATAAAATTCTTGAGGTATCTAACGATTTCTTTTGTCAAGAATGATTTCTTTTGCAGAGAGTACAGATGTCTAAGTCTAGAGTCTGTTTTAGGAGTTTAACTCATGTATTTTATTTTGGATCTCCATTGTAAATTTTTGTTGTATGGTGATAGCAACAAAAATATCTTTTTGAATTTTCTTGAGTGGATCTATGTTTTGTCACGAAACCGCCAAAGGGGGAGATTGTTACGGAATTTGAGTTGGCGTATTTCGTGAATTCGGTTAAGTCTTGAAGATTGAAGGTAAAGGAAGTTGGATCATATAACTCAATCTCAAGAAAGAAGAATTCAAAAGGATCAGGTATGTTTAACTCAATATCTTTGGTGATCCGAATACTTCTTATAGCGTAGAAACACTTGGATGGATTTCTTATTGCATAAATATCAAAAACTGGACATGGGACATGTTCAGGATCCGGATCAGACTGTTCAATCCGGATCCCGAAGGTGGTTCGTTCATACACCAGTTCAATCCGGATCGTAGCTTCCCTTGATCCGGATCCCGAACATTGAGTTTACCATTTTCCTTGAACGATCCGGATCAGGCTTCGCAATCCGGATCCCGAACGTTGATGTTTGGTGAACTGTATGAACGATCCGGATCAAGCACTTCGATCCGGATCCCGAACCTTCGTTTTTCTGGAATCTGTTTTTCTCGCTACTGCAATCCGGATCGCCGATTTCCGATCCGGATCGTCGTCATGTAAAAACTCCAGAAAAGGTTAGTTTTTTATCCTTATCTTCTTCCAAGGGTTTCTAACCTATAAATAGACCCTATGATTCTTTTTCTAGGGTTAGTCCAAAAAGTAGCCGTCATAATCAAATATCATTTTATACGGCCTCAGATCCACATATAGAGAAGAAAGGGAATAACTAGATTAATTCTATGTTTCTTCATCTATATTGATTAGTTTGATTCTAGGTTTTCATACTCACATTTTGAGTTGAATCAAACTAATGAATACTTAGATGGTATTTCCTATCTATCTTTGATCTAAGTATTCGGCGGATCATCACCACCCAAAAATAACGATGTACCCCAAAATCGGCGCGTGGACTCGCGTGGCCTTGTGGATCAGGTGCAACCGCTCTCGTGGATTCGAGCGAGGTACGTTCGTGGATTCGAAGCGTACTACTGGGTGAAGACCGGGATTCGGTCGGACGTCGTGGACTCGACGTTGGACGCCGTGGATTCGGCGTTGGACGCACATCGTGGATTCGAGAAGCGTCTAGAGCGAGCGGAAGAAGATCACTAGGAGCGGTATGGAAAAGGGTTGAGTCGTCTGTGAGTACGGTATATCACCTTGTACGTGTTTAATTCTAGTGGATTCACCGTGTTATCGGTCCCGTGGTTTTTACTCCGGCTTGGAGTTTTCCACGTAAAAATCTCTGCGTGTTATTTATTTTTCCGCCATTGGGTTTTTATATCGCAAGATTTTTGAGTGTTTATGGTTTACACCTATTCACCCCCTCGAGGTGTTTTTTCTCCTATTTAGAATCCTATTATACATATAACCAACAGCTATATCATGATACTTGTGACAGAGGTACTTTACTCGTGTGGGTCGCTCCCCTCGAGTGCCACTCCGGAGATAAGCCTATGACCGAGCCATGTGTGCCGGTCTGATACTTATATTGGGATGCGAGCCATTTGTGCCAATCCCGCGGATTCGAGCATGTGTGCAGATTCCGCTACTGAGTCTTGAGTTCGACACAGAGCAGGCAGGTGCCAGTTTTTTACTGGTGGTTAGATTGGGGTTTATTAGGCAGGCACTTTACTGATGCATTCATATAGTTACTCTTTCAGGCACACATATAGAGGCATAGTAGCGGTAGTTTCTTTATCAGCAGTTATGTCATAACTTACCGCCTTCTTTCCTTTTGCTCTGGTAAGACCTAGTGGGCACGTCAGAGTTGAAGCTTTACCCCACTAGGGGAGGCTACTGGTTTATAGTAGTTCTTACCCCGATTCTTGTTGTCTTTTCTTCCCCCTTGTTTTACAGAGTCGTCTGCGGGAGCTGCTGGACCTTCAGCGGCGGATCGAGGTAAGAGGATAGCGGACTAGATAGACCGTCCACCCGATAGTATGCTAGCTAGACTTTTGTTGTACCCTATCTTCTCAGACTGTATTTGTACTTTATTTTTGGGTCTAGCTTTAACCAGCTGTTTGTATATTTGGGGTGAGCTAGGAGAGACACTTGTATTTAATTATAGTTGTACTTTATTTTATTTCCAGCTTCAGTCTGAGATGTAGTAGTTTAGTTTAGCTCTGCTTGTATGCTCTTTTATTTTATCTCTTATATCTGAGCAGGTTACCGGCGCTTCGTGTACGCGAAAAATACCGTGTGCACGGCGGATCTGTAGACGGGCCCGGGTTCTGGTTTACACCCGGGGCGTGACAGTGGCAGTCAGTGAGATTGGATAGATCTTAAATATCGTGTGAGAGTAGATGCATTTTCTTTCCCCTGCTATTTCTTGAGCATTGTAGATAAAGGTATAGTAGCTGTAGTTTTACTTCCACCTTTTACCTTCCTATTGTTTAGTTGTAGATTTTACTTATGCCTCTAGTGGACCTACTGGGTAGATCGTTGATATTGGTGACGATACCCATTGAGAACTATTTTTTTTTATAATTCTCACACCTATTATTAGTGTTCTTTTTGTACAGACATTTGCCCCTATTCCTGCACCAGCTGCGTCGCTTTATCGAGATAAGGGAATCACGAATTAAATCCCTATCTATGGATCTGGAGAGTTAGATGTACCCCCTTCTTTTTCAGGTTTTGGTTGTTATATATAGTCATGTACGGTGTAAGAGTTATATCTTTTATTTTCAACTTCCGGAGATACTTTTGTATTTTGGATGTTTATCAAATATACAGTGAATTTTATTTTAACAATAGTATTTCATTCTAGCTCTGATGTTTATCTGTTTAGTATTGATAGATATTATCTTTTATAGATTAAACGTTTTTGCCTATATAGTATTTTTTCCATATGGGTGTAAATTTATTGACAAGTCCAGATCACTATTTGATCTAGGGCGGACATCTAACCAAATTCTTTATGCCGTTGTTTCGAATAATTCAAATCGCTTAGACTACTAATCGAGAACCTCCGCTCCACTGCCGACTATCAATCACGATGACGCATGCGAAGTTGCCGAACACGTCCTTCTCTTAGCAGTCGCACGTGCTTGGAGGCCGCGCGCCGGCAATTACCTTATACCTAATTGCTAATTATTGAGCCACACTTCTGTATGCTATACCTATGTAATTTATATAGGTCGACCTTTATCCTATCCCTAATTCAACTCCAAATTCAATTATTAGGTGCTGCGCTCAACCATAGGAGTCAACTTGACATCCTTTCTAACTATTACTATACTCGATTGTAATTAAAAGAAAAAATATTCTTAACACTGACAAACCACTAGATTATCATAAGTTAGAAAATATTCTCATTTTCAATATACTTAATGGGAATCATTAGTATCCATAATAAGATGTACAAGCTCTTAACAACCTTCTGACCCAAATGATTTGATAATTTAATAATAAACTTATCATTCTAAATATATAATATATAATATTTTTAAAATATTATAAATTTTGAACCAAACAGCCTGTTAGTGTAAAAGAAAAAATATATATATGTTTAGAAAGTAGTTAGGAAGGTATGCTTATCTTTTATTTAGAGTTACACTTCAGCTACTGTTGTGGAACTGCTGCTAAGTTAGGTGTAGTTTCAGCTACTGCAGTTGAACCTCCTTATGCGCAGCTCGAATTATAGGAGTTAGATTCAAATATATCAAACTAAACAATAAATTTAAATCTACATATAGTTATCGCTGTAGTACAATTATAACTACAAAAACAACCAACACTCCCTAAATAAACTGCGTCAACTCAAAAATGTATCACAAAAATTAATAATTTATATAATTATTTAATATTCAACACGAGTAACAAACTCTTTGATGCCGTATCGTGCAGGCCCAACTAGCCTTTCGACCCAACTAATAAATTGGGCCTTAGGATACAATCGTTTCTGTTTGGTTTTTTATTTGCTTTTTTTTTTAAGAAATAAGGTATATTTATAGAACTAGACTACTGTAGCACCAGTTATTTGTGTGTATAGTTAAGATGATAGTAATTTTTTAGAGTTTAGTGATTGATTGATGAAATATATGATTAAAAAAAATAAAAAATGTCAAATGAATAATCTAACTATAGAAAATTTAATAGTACCGAAATAGTAAAATAGCCGACTCTAAATTTAAAAAATTATTTCAATTCACCTTAGGAAA
This sequence comes from Tillandsia leiboldiana, assembly GCA_029204045.2. Lineage (NCBI taxonomy): Eukaryota > Viridiplantae > Streptophyta > Magnoliopsida > Poales > Bromeliaceae > Tillandsia > Tillandsia leiboldiana. The sequence continues at coordinate 48,088,660 of CM055064.1, read as the reverse complement.
TTTATATATCCATATTATATTTCATGTACATTATGACAACCACATAATCTGCTATTAATCTACAGCTCCACAGAGTTTGTATGTTAGATGCCTTCATTTCTCTCAAAGAACATATATTTGTACGATGGGAAATTCAAATTAGCGATTCACATGGTTAAATATAATTCTAGATTATTAAAATTTAAATATTAAATTTTATAATTTTTTTATATTATTGCTTAGTACATAGAAAATCTAAAAGACGACAATTTTAATGAGAATAGATGAATTTATGATCAGTTGGCCACTATAAATATATTGCAAAATTTTGAATAGCGTTGAGCATGTTTAGCAGCATCGTCGTTAATTTGAATATTGCTATTGTAAGAACGCCACACATAACTAAACAGCACCTCATTTACATGTATAGGAATATTTACAATTACTCCAAAAGTTGCTAAAGCGTCTTAACTTTCGCCTGTGTGCATATAACCATCTAAATTTTTTTTTTTTTTGAGAGAAAGATAATATGCTACTCCCTTTATTTATTTTAAAATAAACTTAACTAAAAATGTGAAGCAACTAGGGATTCGAACTCGGGTCTCGAGTATCAACCACCAATCTTTTGCCACTTTAAAATTTTAAACTTTAAAATTTACATTGTACCATCAAGTTCTAATTTTTGTAATTAACCACTCAAGTTTATGTTGTTTCAATTTATAGACGAACTAGCACGAGTAACAATACAAAAAGGATCTGTTAACTTTCAGATTCAGTCTGTAGGAAACGAATTATATTTTATTATTTAATAGTTACAAATTAGATATGATATTTATAGCCAACTTAGTCCCAAAAAAAACAATGTTTGGTATAAAAAAGGACTCTTTTGTATCATAACGTCCGCCTTTTATTATTTCTTAAATATTTTACTAATATTATTGACTTGTGCAAAAGTTCAAGCAATTTTTTGTGCATTTAACTCTTAAATCTCTCTCAAAAAAAATCTTAAATCTAATTACAGCAAAAAAAATAAAATAAAAACATCCAAAGCGACAACAACAAAGAAAAATAAGAGCAATGCTACTCGTACATCTATTTTTAGGTGTACGATGTACATCCCACCCATTTCAGGATGGAGTGTACTTTATTGATCATTTCGAAATGACCAGTAAAATTCATCCCATTCTGCGGTGAGTATGATATAAGATGTACACCTGAAAGTTCAGGATGTACATCTAGCATTTCTAAGAAATAATATTAGGCTGAATCTTGCACTTGAGTCCCTCTTAGGGATGTCAATGGGTACGAATATTCGAAATTTTATCCAAACCCGAATCCGAACGGAATGAATTTACCCGATGTTAAACGGATATGGATTCGGATATGGATATAAAAAATGAAAATCTGACCGATATAATTTGGATATAAATTTTGATTATATCCGACCCGAACCCGAATTAATTTTATGTTATATAATATATGTGTATATAAATATTTGATATTATATTTAAATTTATATTTTAAAATTTTAAATTTAATATAATATATTTTGAAATATTGTAAAAAAAAATAATAATTATTATTTCCGGTTTGGATTTTCGGGTTCGGATTCGGGTTCGAATTTTAGATTTTAGTCGGGTTCGGATTTGGATATGAATTTTTAAAATCCGTCGGATTCGGATTCGGTAGTCGAGTTCGGGTTTGGATTCGGATTTGGGTTTTAAAAATCTGCCTCGAATTTGATCCGTTGACATCCCTAGTCCCTCTCTCAATTACCCCTAATATTAAGAGTTGCATTATGGTGGCCCAGGTTTCCATGCACCCTTGTTCCTGTGAATCCACTGTTTAGAACACCTAGTGTTGGTGTATTTGGCCCATAACGCATCAAAGAGATGCCATAGATGGACCCTGTGTGATATCTTTAGCTGTTTTGGCCTTCGGCTGCATTTGCCAAAATTTGAAAAAAGTTTTTGGCCAAACAGAGATTGGAATTGGATTCAGCACGGAAAAACGCTTGAAAACGGCTATTTGCATGTTTGATTCTGAGTCCGGATGCCCAAAAACGGACTCCCGAAAGTTTTTATTGGATTTTGGTGCATGGGAGGGGCCGTGGACCGCCGGCATGCCACGGGCGGCCTGTTATTGGCCGGTCCGTAGCGCTCGGTCCACAGAGAGGCGCGGCTGGGTGCACGGACCCGGCGCATAGACACGTGGCGCCGCCTGATTGGCGGGCTCTTGATGCGCGGTCTACAGAGTTGCGCGGCGGTGCATGGACCAAGGCGGTGGACACGTGGCAGCCCCCGGTTGGTCGGTGCACGCAAGCGCGGTCCACGGAACCCGAAATAGGGTGCGTGGACCGGGTGCAGGGGACACGTGTCGTAGCGTCGTTGGCTGGCTCATTGGGGCGCGGCGCACGGAAGCGCGGGACCCCGCCTCGGGGCGCGTGCGTGCCGGCGGCGCCTGCCCGCACGTGTGACCGCGACCTTAGTGCGGGACAGGTGGCGCTCCGCTATTCGCGGGCGCCACCTACCCGTTTGACCGGGGGAGGCGCCACGCGGCGAGACCACACGCGCCCCGCACAGCTGTTTGCTGTGCGGGACACGTGTCGGTCTCCGGGAGGGCCACGTGGCCACTGTTACGACTTTTTTGTGTTGGCATATTGTCGTGTGTTGATTCGGAGTCTTGAAGTGATCAAATTGTCAATCAGCAATTGAAGACTCAGAGAAGATTCAACAAGAGCTCAAGTTGACACTCAGTGTTTTGAGTCTTGAAGATTGAAGTTGAAGAATTGTGGATCATATACATCAATCTTAAGGAAAATGGATTCGGATTGATCAGGTACGTTTAACTAAATAATTTTGGTGATCCGAATACATTTGAGTAGTTTAGAAACACTTGGATAAGTTTTCATTGCATAAAAGTCAAAAACTGTTTTTTCAGGAAATTCGTTCAGGACTGGAAATTCTGTTCAGGACTGTGTTATTAATCCAGTCCGGACCGTGGATTCCAGTCCGGACCCCGAACCTTGTTTTTTCATGAATTGCTGAAAAAAAGACGACAGTCCGGATCAGCCAATCCAGTCCGGACCGTCGTGCGGAAAAAATTCTGTTAAGTCAGTTTTTGATGCTTATCTCTTTCCAAAGGTTTCTAACCTATAAATAGACACTTAGGGTTTCTCAAGAACTACCGATTAATTAATAAAACACTTGAGAGCAACCCTAGAGGCTAGGTTTTTTATCGTTCTTCTTTATAGCCTCTTTTATGTCAATTCGACGGTTCTTCCAAGATCTATCTTTTGTCAAATTGATCTAATCTTTGCTTAGAGATTCCTTCTACGGTTCCTCAATGATAATCTAAGCAACGGATGGCCATCGAAGCTTTTATCAAGTTTGCGTCGTGGATTCGACGTAGCATCGTGGATTCGATGTGTTGAAGGCGTTTCGTGGATTCGAAACGTGTGCTCGTGGATTCGAGTGGCGTTCGTGGATTCGAACGTGTGCAGTGGACGTGCAATCGGTGAGCGCAAGGTCCGAAGAAGTTGAAGGAGGGGTCGAGTCCGTGGAGTCGGTAATCACCTTGTTATTCTTCATTTTCTTAGTGGATTGTTATTTCGTGTTGGTCCCGTGGTTTTTCTCCTGGATTGGAGTTTCCACGTATATCTCGGTGTGCTATTTTTATTTTCCGCATTGGTTTTTATTTTGCACTGAGATTGGTTTTATAAGTATTACACCTATTCACCCCCCCCTCTAGTTGTTTGATAGTACCTATTTAGATCCGTGTGGATCCTTAATATATAAAAACCTACAAGTGGTATCAGAGCGGGTTTTAGGTTTATCTATCATGTCGGGTGAAAGTGGTAATATTTTAGACCTCCACTTTTTGATGGGACTAATTATGCTTATTGGAAAGTGCGGATGAGAGCTTTTCTCATCGCAATTGATGAGCGGGTATGGCAATCCGTGGAATACGGTTGGGTTCATCCTGTTGAGGAAGTAGGAAATTCTACTACCCCAAAACCTCGCTCTAGATGGTCCAAAGAGAAATTCGAAAGATCTTCTTACAATGGGAAAGGTATGAACGCTTTATTTAATTCTCTTTCCTCGACTGAGTTCACACGAATTTCCGCTTGTGAAACCGCGAAGGAAATTTGGGATATTCTCAAAATTACACATGAGGGTACTAATCTTGTAAAAATTCAAAAGCTCCAAATGCTTACAAGTCAATTTGACTCTATTCATATGGAAGAGCATGAATTATTTACAGATTATTACACTAGACTTCAAGATGTAATCAATACTTGTGCTAATTTAGGAGAAAAGATCCCGGAGTCGAGAATTGTAAGAAAGATACTTCGGACTCTTCCGGAACGGTTTAGGGCAAAGGTTACCGCCATTGAAACCGTTAGTCATCCGGATGAGCTGAGAGTAGAGGAATTAGTAGGTGCTTTACAAACTTATGAGATGACTTTTCCTACTAATCAAGTTTCTTCCAAGTCTTCTTCTAAGCTTACAGGTGTTGCATTCAAATCAACAAAGGAAGAAGATGGCGAATCAAGTTCCGACGATGAAATCTCTTTTGCTGATTTTGAAGAACAATTGGCGCGGATCGTAAAGAAATTTCGTCGGAAGTTTTGGAAGAATCGAACCAATGGATCTTCATCCTCGAAACCAACTAAAGGATCATCGGGTTCTAAATCCTCTAACCTCAAAAGCTCTGCAAAACCTTCTAAGGAAAAAGATGAATTCGAAGGGGAAATCCAATTTATAGATGCAAAGGCTACGGCCATATTTTAACGGATTGTCCTTCTCCGAAATCATATAAAAAGAAGGCTTTCCAAGCGAAAACTTGGGACGATTCTACTTCTAATGAATCGACCTCAAGTAAAGAGGAAAAAAATATTGCTTTTCATGCCTCTCAAATTCCCTCTTCTAATGTTTGCTTATCATCGTTAATCACTGACTCTATTCCTTTGATTTTGCATGAAACATCAACATCCGGCGGAGAGTCATCAAGTGAGGGGGAGTCGGACGAAGAAGAACTCGTTGAGGCATATCAACAACTTCTTACGGAATCAAAGAAGATGGCCAAGCACATTAAGAAGTTGAGGAAGCAACGACTTGAGACTCAAGACGAGAATCATGCTTTAAAGATAAAATTTTATGATCTCGAGGAGGAACGAGAACGTTTATTGGATAACAATAAAATCCTCCAAGAAAAGCTAAACCAATCAGAGACAAACGCTAAATCATATATAGACAAGATTGGTTTTCTAGAAAAACAGTTTGAGGATATTCATGTCACCAATCAAGCTTTGACCAAGCAAGTTCATCAACTTAAATCCGACATACAAAGGCTTTCTACTGGTTCCAAGAAATTTGATTGTATGTCCGGATTAGGTCAAACAAACAAGGTTGGTTTGGGATTCAAAAAGAACCAAACTGTGAAGGCTTCAAGTTCCACAACTAGATTGAAAGGAAGAACTTGTTACCAATGTGGACTTGAAGGACACATGATGAAGTCGTGCCCGAAAAAGAGAAAGAAGAATTCTTCGGCAACTTCATCTACGGAGCGAACTCAACGGAATCAAAAGCAACATCAATTTAATGGAGTTCCCTCAATCCACCAAAGGTCCGAGCCACAACATCAATCATTCAAGTGGATCATTGCAATTCAAAGACCTAAGGTGGATCAACAGTCAAAGCGGACAACCCACGGCCACAATGAATCAAGACAACCCAAAATCCGACAATTTTAGATACGGAAAGGTGATATCTTTCCATGTCTTAAGTTCTAAATAGCTTATGACTGTATGTAATGCTTTGATTGGTTTTCCTTTCATATTTTTCTGAATCTCTGCATTACATGTTTTCAATGCTCTTCGTTTTTATGTTTTGTTTTTGAACAAAAGGGTTTTAACGAACAAGTGCATTGAATAAAAAGGATTTCACCGTCAATCACTCCAATTTAATTTTATATGAATTATCAACTTTACTCTATAATCATAATTCTTGAAGATACTTCATTATAAGAGTTTTTGATAATTATATTCATCAAATTTTAGTAATCGTGTGTGATCTTTAAAAGATTAATCTATCTCGGTTGTGTGAGTTCTTTGTGATAAACATGAGACAACCGATAGACTAAAATTTGGGATTTAATTCTTTCACATAAGAGATTGTATTTTCTTACAAGGGTAATGAAATGAATTGCAAAAGATGTGGAAAGAGTTACATCCGAAAGGAGTGTGAAAACTACCACCACATGTTGGAAAGAGCTGCCACCCGGGTCGTCCGGTTAGTGTGTGAAGCTACCACATGTTATGGATGCTTGAAAAATATTTATAAAATTTTGTTTAGTTGAAGCATTCGGAGATTTAAATTCAAAGTTTCTATTTTGAACAATCTCCTGGTTGGTATAAGGTGGGATAGCTAAAAGATGCTCAAAGAGCCACCCTTAGGTATTTTAATGCATATCTCAATTTAGAAGGGTAAAATTTAAAATTGATGTCATTTGGAAATCTCTGTAAGTCATCTTTGTAAATCCGTTACATCTTGATAGACTTTGGATCTCAAGATTATTTTTGATGACTTGTGTTTGACGTATATAATATGAAAAACGGTTTATAATGTCTTATCTTTGTTTTTCATGATTTCGGAGTAAATCTTTTTAATTTTTGTAAAATTAATTGGATTGAATGACATCTATGTGATCTCATATTATTTTCAAGCACTTAAATTGTTTTCTTGATGGAATGCAAATCGGTAATTTGAAAGATTTCAAAATTTGGATTTGTTTCAAGAATTTTTGTGATTTTTGTCTTCGAGTACCGGTACGAAATCTGCATTTTTGTTATATACCGGAACTGAGCTTTTATCTCTCTTTCTCTATGAACTAATGATGTTAGTGATTTTCTTTTGTCTAGTATGTTCACTGTTTGACAATTTGTGACAAAAAGGGGGAGAAGAGAAATGGGGGAGAAGAGCTCATCGAGATAGGGGGAGACGGAGATGAGATCATCGAGATAGGGGGAGATGATGAAAAAGGAGCCGAAAAACAAAAAGAACCAAAAGGACGAATCAAATGTTTAATTTCTGACAACTGACTTTTGATTTGTTTGGAGTTTTGTTTTGCAGGATCTACATCACTTTAAGACTCCAAGTCCTAAGTCATAGAGTTTGTTCTAAGACTGGTTCAAATGTAATTTTTGTTTATTGGATCTTTCACGCAAAGAAAGTCAATGTTTTGGTGATGACATTGAGTTTCGATTTTTTGGTTTAAGATGAGTGACTTGAGCGTTTTATGTATTTTTGGGTTTTGTCACGAAATTGCCAAATGGAGAGATTGTTACGGCTTTTTGTGTTGGCATATTTCGTGTGTTGATTCGGAGTCTTGAAGTGATCAAATTGTCAATCAGCAATTGAAGACTCAGAGAAGATTCAACAAGAGCTCAAGTTGACACTCAGTGTTTTTTGTCTTGAAGATTGAAGTTGAAGAATTGTGGATCATATACATCAATCTTAAGGAAAATGGACTCGGATTGATCAGGTACGTTTAACTAAATAATTTTGGTGATCCGAATACATTTGAGTAGTTTAGAAACACTTGGATAAGTTTTCATTGCATAAAAGTCAAAAACTGTTTTTTCAGGAAATCCGTTCAGGACTGGAAATTCTGTTCAGGACTGTGTTGTTAATCCAGTCCGGACCGTGGATTCCAGTCCGGACCCCGAACCTTGTTTTTTCATGAATTGCTGAAAAAAAGACGACAGTCCGGATCAGCCAATCCAGTCCGGACCGTCGTGCGGAAAAAATTCTGTTAAGTCAGTTTTTGATGCTTATCTCTTTCCGAAGGTTTCTAACCTATAAATAGACACTTAGGGTTTCTCAAGAACTACCAATTAATTAATAAAACACTTGAGAGCAACCCTAGAGGCTAGGTTTTTTATCGTTCTTCTTTATAGCCTCTTTTATGTCAATTCGACGGTTCTTCCAAGATCTATCTTTTGTCGAATTGATCTAATCTTTGCTTAGAGATTCCTTCTACGGTTCCTCAATGATAATCTAAGCAAAGGATCACCATCGAAGCTTTTATCAAGTTTGCGTCGTGGATTCGACGTAGCATCGTGGATTCGATGTGTTGAAGGCGTTTCGTGGATTCGAAACGTGTGCTCGTGGATTCGAGTGGCGTTCGTGGATTCGAACGTGTGCAGTGGACGTGCAATCGGTGAGCGCAAGGTCCGAAGAAGTTGAAGGAGGGGTCGAGTCCGTGGAGTCGGTAATCACCTTGTTATTCTTCATTTTCTTAGTGGATTGTTATTGCGTGTTGGTCCCGTGGTTTTTCTCCTGGATTGGAGTTTCCACGTATATCTCGGTGTGCTATTTTTATTTTCCGCATTGATTTTTATTTTGCACTGAGATTGGTTTTATAAGTATTACACCTATTCACCCCCCCCCCCTCTAGTTGTTTGATAGTACCTATTTAGATCCGTGTGGATCCATAATATATAAAAACCTACAGCCACTCCCGGCACGCCCCGCACAGCTGTTTGCTGTGCGGGTGACGTGGCGGCTCCCGGGCGTTTCGGGCGCATCCCTGCGGTAGGTTATTCCGCCGGTTTCGTGCGCCCGAAAAATAGTCCAGCGCCCGAAACGGGGGATACAGAGGGAATTAACCCATTTGTTTTGTGGGCCTATAAATAGCCTGAACTCACTTCACAGCGGGCTTTTTAGCTGTTCTAGGCCTTTTCTCTCTCGGATTTCTTCAGAGAAGTTGATCCTCGTGCAGTGCGGCTTCCATCTGCGGATTTTGGGGATTTTTTGTGGCATGCTTTTCGAGATTCCCTTTTTCTTGGCACGTCGCGACGTTCTTTCGCCGGTGTTTCTTCCATCGCGTTTCGGTGCGCGAGCTCTCCCGGCCTACTCCGACCACCTTTTTGAGCGATTTTTTCGCCGTTGGATCCGCGACAGGTAAGGTTACAATCTTGATATTTTCATCTTTCCCTCATTTCGCGCTTTTCGAGAAGTTTTTTCGTGCTCACTGGGGACCTTATTTTCCGTGAGGATTTTGAGGACAGCGGACTGTTTCGGGTTTATCTCCGCGCTCGAGCGTCGGATCGAGACGAGCCTGTACACTTTTTGCATCTACTCGACGCGAGGATCATCACCGTATTTTTTCTTGGATTTTTCCGAGACCTTCCCGGAGGTATACTTTTCCCCTTTTATCTGTGCAAGATTTTACAGTTGTGTGATTGTATGTTTTTGCGCGCCTGTACTGTGGAATTTGTAACTTGGCCTACGGGGCTCGGAATTGGGCGTGCAGGTACCTGTTTCGAAGGTCTCGACGCGAGGATCACTGTGGTATTTTTATTGGAAATTTTCGGGCACTTTCAGCAGGTGAAATAATTGCATCTTTGGGGCTGTTTTCATATTGTGTTGTTTGGGTAAATTTTGGGAATTTAAGTGTAACTGTGAACTTTGTGTTGTACCCAGGAGAGTTTGCGGATATTGCTGAACCTGTTGGATTGGGAGATAGTGATTTCTGGGTATTATCAGCTGTGGGACTTCAGGCAGTTTAGCTTTTCAGGTGGGTGGCCTTGTCTTCACGACCTATGGACTGCGCATTAATTCTATCTGTGTAGGGACTTGCATGTTGTAAATGTATTCTGTATAGCATGCTATAACATAGGAATTTATGTTCCTGATGTTGTTAGATAATCATGTGTTTATTTCTTCCCTACAAGCTGTTGTTTATTGATATCTTGGAACTTGACCTAGCATCCCCGCCATATGCAGCATGTTCAGCCAGACTGTAGAAAACTTCAACTTGGGCTAGATTTTTATTGCTCTAGACTTTCCCACATCACTATTCTATATATATCATTCTGGACTTAGCTTTTTCCTCGCCCGTGTAGTGGGCCGAGAGGTCGGGTTGTTGTGGGATGCATTTACACTCGTGTCTGGGGACCGAGTGGAGTCTGATAGCAGTCTGTAGATCAGGGTTCTTTGGGAGCCGTCAGAGTGACAATGGGTCTCGGCTGTGTAGTTTTCCAGCCTGTGAGTGAGACAGTGTTTTGTTGGTTACAGCCGATCTTGTTGATCGAGGATTTGGATTATAGCCTGCATGAGCCACATTTGAGCTCGACAGAGATGCGCGGATACTTTACTCGTTGGGGTCGCGCCCCTCGAGTGCCACTCCGGAGTTGGGCCTGTTACTTCTATCGCGACTTGTCGACGCAGTCCCTCTGGCTGGGCCAGTTTTGGCAGTCACGGACGCCCTACGTAAGTCCGGTCCTCCGGGATGTAACGGCAGTAGGTAGGCACAGGTTTGACTGAACCCGAGGAGGCAGTCAGTTTAGATTGGGTGATCTGAGTTGAGAGCTAGTTGTGGCATTATGTTCTTTCTGTTCCACTCTTTGAGCATCTAGATAGAGGCATAGTAGCTGTAGAGTTTACTTTTCCAGCTTTTCCTTACAGCACTGCATATGTTACTTTATGCCTCTAGTAGACTTAGTGGGCAGACCGTCGGGCTTGTTGGCGGCATCCACTGAGAACTACTGTGGGATGTAGTTCTCACACCCGTCGTGGTGTCTTTTCCCCAGGGACTTCTGCTCAGGTTCCTGCTGCTCCTGTGATGATCCGGACTTCCGCAGGAACCGTTGCAACATTAAACAGTGACTGTAGGAAGCTCATACGATGTATCGGAGCTAGTAGTGTCAAAAACGAATTTTTAAAATGGATCCGGCATGAAAAACGGAGCAAGTGGGCTTTTCCGGGAGCTTTCGGCAAAATTTCGGATGAGAATTTGGCGAAATGGACAGCGGATTTGGACTCAGCGCGCGAAAACGGTCAAAATGGTATATTTACTTTATTTTTTTCGCCAAATTTTACTGTTCACCGGAACAGTAACTCCGGCCGGCCGGAATTACTGTTCCGGCCGCCGGCGGCGACCGGCGGGTGGCGGCGCAGCGGCGGAGCACGGCGGAGCGCGGCAGAGCACAGCGGCACGCGGCCCGGGCAGGCGCGGGCAGGCACGCGGGAGCGCGGTCCACGGCCTGGCGTGCACCGGGAGCACCGAAGACTCCCCTTGCCACGTGGCAACTCCTGATTGGCTGGCTGGCTTCTAGAAGGCTGGGTTGTCTGTGACACGTGGCAGCACCCCATTGGCCGACATTTTCCGGAAGACCCGGCGCGGGGACCGGGCATGTGCACCATGTGGCCACGTGGCGGTTTCTGAGTGGCCCTTGCACAGGCTGTTTCCTGTTTTGTGGACACGTGGCGCTTCCTGGTTGGTCCATTTTGGTGTTTCCTGTTCTGCCCGGGATCTGGTGTGGGAAGATTCCCTTTGGCCCATTATAAATAGGATCCCCACCCCCTTCCCTTTCCCACCTCGGGATCCGACCTTAGAGAGAGAAACAGAGCTTGGGCTCTGTATGAAAATTCTTCCTCTCTCTCTCTTCTCTCTCTCTCCTAAAAATTTCAGAATTTTTGGAGTTACTGATAGTGAGTTATCTGCGACGCGGCGCACTGCGACGATTTTCTTTTTCGGCCCATTTCCCGTCGCAGTTCAGTCGAAAAATCCCTGTGGGCTAACCAGGAGGAATTTTTGAACGATTTTTGCGACAGTGCGTTCCTAAGAGGTAAGGCTTCGATTTTCGTGTTGATCACTTCGCTACATTTCGTACTTTTGGCACGATTCCCGAGGTCTCTTTGACCCCACCTTTTTGCTGTGGAAATTTCTGGACAGCATCGACTTCTCCGATTTTTATCTTGGCGTAGGAGCATCAGATCGAGGCGTTTAAAGAGTCGATTTCGATCTACTCGTCGCAAGGAACGCAAGCGTAATTTTTCTGGATTTTTCTGAGTAGAATACAGAGGTGAAAAACTCCTCTCTTTTCGTGCTATTTGAAAAACAGCAAAAACAGTATTTTTATGAATAAAATAGTTACACCCTGTGCAATGTGTGTTGCTGTAGGGCACCGTTTTCGGCAGACAGCAGTTCTAGGGGACCGTGGACAGCCAGAAGACTATCTGGGTGTGATTTGAGCTGTTCGAGGTGGGCGGTTGTTGCTTACCTCATTTTTTACAAGCTCACTGGGATTATTAGAACTCCCCAAAAATATTGATAAGAACCATTGGGACGAACTAATATGACAATTGATGAGAACCATTGGGACGAGCTAATATGACAATTGATGAGAACCATTGAGACGAACTAATATGACAATTGATGAGAACCGCTGGGACGAACTCTCCTAAAATTTAATATGACCCCACAGATTATATGATAACTTATCTTGGGACACTGTGATTGGGACAACGGCTATAATCTCGCATGCAAATAACTTTTATATCAGTACAGTAAATCAATCTTTTTAAAATAAATATTTGACACATTTCCACAGCTTTTAAATAGTACAATAGCATGCTTGCTTGGACATCTAGTTAGCCACTATTTATTGCTACACTATCATATTGGGGCTTGACATGTTTTATTGCTCTCCTTTGCATTCAGATACTTGTTGCTCGAGTATGAGCAGGGGTTTGGGATAGTGTAGTCGAGATTGTACTAAATTGTGGACTTGTGGGGTATTACGGTAACCGCAGACATTAGGCGGTTGACCGAATGTTTATCTTTGCATCAGATTGAGGTTGAGTCTTGTCGATCTTTGCATCAGATTGAGGATCGGGCTTTTTCTAGTGGATGGAGTTTTCCTACTTATTGAGTACTATTGCATCAGATTGGGTATCAGGTCTCTTTAGTGGATGGTTTTTCCCACTTTGATTAGAGTCGTGATCCAGTCCTGCTGTTTTATGGCACTTATGATACTTATCACTGAGATACTTTACTCGTGTGGGTCGCTCCCCTCGAGTGCCACTCCGGAGTGTGCGACAGACAGACTTTGAGTCCTTGAGACTCCTATTTCCCTATCGGTGTTATGGATTGGCCGACATACCCGATTTGGCAGGCAAGGCACAGCAGGCAGTACCAGTCCTTACTGGTTCACTGATTGGGTTATTTCAGGCAGGCATGTTAGATACTGATGCATACATACAGTCATTCCTTTTGGCACTGCATTTAGAGGCATGCTAGTGGTGGTTTCCCCTTTATTCAGCAGTTCTGTTTACAGTTTTACCACTTATTCCTTTCTTGCCTCTAGTAATCCTAGTGGGTGCGTCAGAGTTGAGGTTTTTGCCCACTAGGGGAGGCTACTGGTTTATCTGGTAGTTCTCACCCCCATTGTTGTTTCCTCTCTTTCTTCTCCCATGTTTTGCAGAGTCGTCAGCGGGAGCTGCTAGGCCATCGGCAGCTGATCGAGGTAAGGGGATCGCTGAATAGATAGATCTCCTGGGAGACTGAGAGCTGTTAGATAGATGCTGCACCCTTTACTCAGACTGTGGTATTCCTCTTTTATTTTAGGTCTGGCTTTCGCCAGCTGGTTGTACTATTTTGGTGAGCTGGGAGATTATTGTACTTATTACAGCTTTATTTGTAGTTCCAGTCTGAGATACTATGTGGTTCTTCTACTTCAGCTCTGTATTATGCTCTTTTATTGTATATCTTATATCTGAGCAGGTTACCAGCACTTCGTGTACTCGGGAAATCCCGGGAGCACGGCGGATCTGTTGGCGAGCCCGGGTTCCGGGGCGTGACAGATTAAGTTGGTATTAGAGCTTAGGGATAGGTCAGTTGGGACTTAGGAAACCCTAGGCTTTTGGCAGACCCTAGGATATTAGGGCGTGAGAGACGAGACATTTTGCGAAAGTCGTTGATTTATTTATTTGACTCTTCCAGTGAGCGAAGAGGGATCGACATACCCAATTTCTGGTGAACAGTTATGTTGGCTGCAGACAACATAAAGTCACAGAAATAGGGGGATGTCTTTGACTTTCGCTAGATTGGGTCGTGTGGGGTTTTGTTTTGCCGATTTGTGGCTTCTGGTGACAGTATGTCGCCCCGTCGTCGTTTTTCCGCTGGGGGTATTCCCACTCCTTTTGAGGAGCCCGAGCAGGCAGTATCTGCCGAGCTGGGAGAACTGCGGGCCTTGGTGACCCATTTGGCGGCAAGGAGCTTTCGACATGGCCAGTGCTTGGAGCAGCTGTTGGCGCAGAGGAGTGATCTGGCAGTCGAGGAGAGGGCCAGGGCTCCTGAGGGGCATTTTGAGAGAAAACGCCCAGCCCCGGAAGTTGATGGACAGGCCAGTTCTCGGAGTCGGCCACAGCTTCACGACAGAGACAGATGTATATTCTATGGAGGACCTCATTTGTCGCACACTTGCGACTTGAGGTGGGGTCGATGTTTCCGTTGTGGGCAGCCGGGCCACATCCGAGCTACATGCCCCCTCCCGACCTTTGTAGCACCTTCTTTAGCGTTGGACTCTATCGCATCCCAGCAGAGGTCTCAGCAACAGTCTCGGAGACGGAGGCAGCAGGCGAGGCGGCCCCAGGCTACGGTCAGGTGCATTTTCTGCCGGGGACAGCATACTTCTGGTACTTGTGATCTGAGGTTTGGCCGCTATTATCGGTGTGGACAGTCTGGCCACGTCCGAGCTACTTGCCCTTATGCGCCATCGACAGCCCCTTCTTTAGCATCTGCTCCATCTTCATCGCAACAGCGGTCGACGGCTCAGCGGCCATATGCTCCAGCGAGCAGGCTATCTTCTTCCCATCCTACGGATTATCGCCCTCCAGCTCAAAGTGGGCGAATGTATGCTGCGCAGGAAAAGGATTCTTCGGCAGCAGATCTTGTGGTGGCAGGTATCACCTTACTTTCTGGCATTAGGACTCGTACCTTATTTGATACGGGAGCATCGCATTCTTTCTTTAATAGATCATTTACATTACTACATGGATTAGAGGTAGGACTATTACCACGTGCACGAGAGATTCAGATTCCCGATCACACCTTGCACGTAGAGGAGTGTTGTTGGTCCTGCCCGATGCAAATCGAGTCCTGGATTATGCCAGCAGACCTGTTGGTCCTGAGACAATTGAAGGACTTCGATGTGGTCCTCGGGATGGACTGGCTGGCTCGGTATTTTGCGACTATTGATTGTGCCGCAAGGACCGTCACTTTTAGAGAGTCAGGCCAGGAGATGTTGGTATATCGGGGATGTCAGAATGCTTTCTTTGCCTCTATGGTTTCGACTTCCCGAGCGAGACAGATGATCCATCGAGGATGTGTAGCCTTTTTGGCTAGTGTTGTTGAGGGGCCTACGGCGGCGCCGGGACTCGGGGATATCCCTATTGCCCGCGAGTTTCCGGATGTTTTTCCCCCTGAGCTTACTAGCATGCCGCCAGATAGGGAAATTGAGTTCGTGATTGACGTAGTCCCAGGAACTGCGCCAATCTCTAAGGCTCCTTACCGGATGGCACCGGCTGAGTTGCGAGAGCTTAAGGCGCAACTTCAGGATTTAATGGATAAGGGTTTTATTAGGACGAGTGTATCGCCTTGGGGAGCGCCGGTGCTATTCGTGAAAAAGAAGGATGGGTCACTTCGTGTGATGACCTGGATCTCTGCAGAGCTGTGGTAGAGTCATTGGTGACATCTGGGAGCCTGTTTTGTGTGTCGGGGGTGTTTGTGCACCAATTGGACACAAGTGGCGGACTTCGGGCTTAATGGATCACGTGGGTGATCAATGGACTTCGTCGGATCGTTAGAAGTGGTTGCGCGCGAAGTGGATATTAAAAATGGACTCAGCGCGAAGTTTGGACCAAGGATTACCTTTCCGGATGCCTTCGGCAAATTTTGGGGTTGGAATTTGGCAAAATGGACATCAAATTCGGATTCAGCGCGCGAAAACGGTCAAAACGGACTACCCACTTGTTATTTTTGAGCATCGGGTACTGTTCATGCCGGAACAGTGTCTCCGGCCGCCGGCGGGCAGCGGCGGCGGCGGCGGGCAGCGGCGGAGCGGCCGCGGGCAGCGCGGCGGGCAGAGGCGCGGGCCGCCCGGTCCACGCGGCAGGCGTGCACCGGGGGCGGGACGCGTGGCGGCTCGGGAGTGGGCCGGTCCGCGGGGCGGGGTCTACGGAGAGTGCGGGGCGCACGGTGGACCGGGGTGGACACGTGGCATTACTGGATTGGTCGATGCAGTGGACTTGGTCTACGGAGCAGGCGGGCGTGGTGCATGGACCGGCGGGACACGTGGCGTCTTGTGGTTGGTGGGCTCATGGAGTCTGGGTCCACGGAGGTGAACCGGGGCGCCTCGGGATTCGCGCCTGGCAGGGGGCGCAGGCGGCGGGCGCAGGCGGCGGGCGCAGGCGGGCACGTGGGCGCGGCAGGTGGGCGTTGACCGGGTGCGCGCCACGTGTCGCCGCAGCATTGGCCCACGCGTCGCGCAGTGGACGGCCAGCGTGGCTGTTCGCTGTGCGGGGGGCGACGTGGAGGCCGGAGGCGTTTTCGGGCGCGCACAGTGTTGGGCCGGGCCCAACACTGTAGCCGCCCGAAATCGGGAGCGCCCGGAAATTGGGACTTAATGGGTATTTTCAGATTTGTTTTCTTCCAGCTATAAAAGGCCGAGTTCTTTTGCAGAGAACTTCTTCTCTGCGCGGATTTTCACTGTGCAACCTTCACAAGAAATGCTCCTCTCCCTGTGGCGATTCCATCTGCAGATTTCTAGATTTTTCAGCGGCACGCATTCCGAGGTTACCATTTTTACGGCGCGGCGCGACGCTCGTTCGTTTGTGATCTTCTTCGTCGCATTTCGGTGCGAGGACTCCCCCGGCTTACTCCGACCTCCGAATGAGGCGATTCTTGCGCCGTTGGCTTCACGACAGGTAGGGCTACGTTTCCCATGTTTACTGGTTTTTCCCATTCCGAGCTGTTCATGGGTTTTTCGGATCATCTTGTGACCTCATTTTCTGGGTCGGAGTTTTGGGACAGCGGTGTGGTATTTTGGCGATATCTTCGCGCACAGGCATCGGATCGGGGCGATTCAAGAGGCATTTTGCATCTACACATCACGAGGAATATCTCCAAATTTTCTTGGAATTTTCTGAATTTTGCCCCGAAGGTGAATATCCCTGTTTACAGAACCTTGTGGTTCAGTTTTTGTGAGCAGTTTGTTTCGAGATGGTTCTCTTGTCGGATTTGTTTCTCAGTGTAGGAAACTCGGATTTGAGTGTGCAGGTAGTCATTTCGACGGGTTCGTCGCGAGGATCGTGACAGTATTTTTTCTTGGAATTTTCCGGGCATTTCTCGCAGGTAAAAACAGGGGAACTGTGGACTGTTGTGTTTGGGACAGTTTTGTGTGAGCATTGTATGTTATTTATGTATGTTCTTTTGGAAATTTTGTACAGCGATCGCGGCGGCTTATCGGTTTGGGCGAGGGCACTTTTTGGGACTTGGAATTAGCGATCGAGGTGGGTGGTTGTTGTTTACCTCTATTTTGACATGCTCACTAGGAATATTAGAGTGATCCCTTTATTTGGACATGCATGCTTAAGTGATATAAATTGTGAGCTTTTCCTATGGAAATTACTATTGTGGATATTTGATAGTGGTTGGGACTTATACATGTTTGTATGGATGGAATGTTAGCGTTTAACCTTGCATGTGGATTGGATTAATTATCATGGGCTTTATGATTATCCTGTTAGTGGTTGGTACTATTTGAGGACTTTATGACATGCATAGGTGGATAGTGACGCTTTATTATGGATCATAGACATGTGTGGTTGGATAATGTTTTAGCATGATGGTTATATCTATGCGGATCTATTAATTGTTACACATGTGGAACCACTATTGGACACCTTTTCCTTTATTTCCTTGAGAACACTTGCATGCTTGTTTGGACATCTAGGTAGGCCATCTTTTATCGCTACACTTTCATGCTGGAACTTGACTTAGGAGAAACCTTGTTTGCTTCTTTCTCCTTTTCGTTAGTCAGGTGGGTTTGCTCGGGTTTGAGCAGGGGTTTGGGATAGTGTAGCCGGGGCCTGGATTATGGATCATGGGTTTTGGCGGCGACCGCGGATATTGGGCGGTTGACCGGATGTCGGTTATAGGACATCGGTGATGGGGCATGATTATGGACTAGAGGGTTTTGTGGCAACCGCGGATAGTAGGCGGTTGACCAGATGTCGGATGTGGGACATGTTTGTGATTGTGGGTTTTTACGGCGACCGTGGATATTGGGCGGTTGACCGGAGGTCGGTTGTTAGACCTGGTCGTGGATTGTGGGGTATTGCGGCAATCGCGGATATTGGGCGATTGACCGGATGGTTACTCTTGCATCTGATTGGGAATCAGTTTTCTTTTAGTGGAGGGTTGGGTTCCACTGGGGCTTTATAGTTGTGATCCAATCCTGCTTTTATCACCGGCGCGGTTATTGCCCGGTGATGCTTTTATTACACCGGCGCGGTTATTGCCCGGTGATGCTTTACTCGTGTGGGTAGCTCCCCTCGAGATCCCCTTCGGAGGCCGGGGCCGGACAGTTATGGACAGGTTTGCTATCACATCGGCGCGGCTTATTTGCCCGATGATGAGGGCGGCAGCAGGAATTTTGCTATCACATCGGCGCGGCTTTCTTGCCCGATGATGAGGGCGGTACAGATTGGGTTTATCTGGGACGGTTGGTTATTGTGGCATACGGTTATTCCAGTCTAGGACTGTATTTTAGAGGCATAGTAGTGGTAGATTTCCCTTTTGCAGCGGTTTCATTTCTTACCACTCTTCTTTCCTTTTTGCCTCTGGTAGGCCTAGTGGGTGTGTCAGAGTTTGAGGTTTTACCCACTAGGGGAGGCTACTGGTTTACTAGTAGTTCTCACCCCCATTCTTCTTTCCTCTTTTTCTTCTTCCTTGTTTTGCAGTGACTTCTGCGGGTGCTGCTGGGCTTTCAGCGGCGGGTCGAGGAGAGAGGACGGCTGAGTAGGTAGATCTCGAGGCAGGATGAGCGTGTTAGCTGGACTGTTGGTGTACCCAGGTTTCCTCTGACGGTCGTACTTTTACATTTGGGACTGGCTTTTGCCAGCAGGTTGTATTTATTTTGGTGAGCTGGGAGAGACAAATGTATCATTTATACAGATGTATTGTATTTTATTTCCAGCTTCATTCGGAGATGTATTAGTTTTAGTTCAGCTCTGTTTTATTGCTCTTTTATTGATATCTCTTATATCTGAGCAGGTTTGGCGCTTCGTGTACACGGGAAATACCGTGTGCACGGCGGATCTGTAGACGGGTCCGGGTTCTGGTTTACACCCGGGGCGTGACAGATTAGGTGGTATCAGAGCTTAGGGATAGGTCATTTGGGACTTAGGAAACCCTAGGCTTTTCGGCGGACCCTAGGATGTTTGTGCGTGAGAGACGCGACATTTTGCGAAAGTCGGCGATTTATTTGTTTGACTCTTCCTGTGAGTGAAGAGGGATCGACATATCTTATTTTTGTGGGACAGTTATTTTGGCTGCAGACAACATAAAGTTACAAAAATAGAGTGATGTCTTTGACTTTCGCTAGATTGGGTCGAGTGTTTGGGGTGTGCTGATTTGCGGTTTTGTTGTGGTGAGCGGTGTCTCCCCGACGTTGGGCCCTGACCCGGGTGCACCTTGGTGCGGCAGTTGGGTCTGAGCTGGTTGTTTCGGGCCGGATATCCAGATTGGAGTCTGAGAGCTCCGGACTCGAAGGGTAGGTGTGTTGGAGGTAGATCAGCAGCGCAGTGGCACAGTTGTCGGATCAGCGCCAGTGGCACAGTTGTCGGAGTGGTGACACAGTTGTCGGATCAGCGCAGTGGCACAGTTGTCGGAGCGGTGACACAGTGGTCGGATCAGCGCAGTGACACAGTTGTCGGATCGGCGCAGTGGCACAGTTGTCGGAGTAGCGAGTAGCCCCTTTCGTGCCGACGTTTAGTGTTGGGGGGGGCACCGAGGTAGGGTGGACAGTTGACAGCGGGTAAGCTGTGGGATTGCTTTGATCGAGTGAGCCAGTTTTGGCGGATGAGTCACCCCGATTTGTGGGATTGAGTATGGAGCCCTTGGAGGCAGGGTCTTGTTCGGTGGGGGATAGAGAGTACTTGAAGGTCTTTATGGCAAGAGTTAACGCAGTTGCTGAACTGCACGCTCCATGTATAGAGGGACGGGGCGCATAGGATATGAGTGTCTGAGAGTGGATTGCGCCAGGATACCTTGTAACTCATTGGGTCCCTCCAGTACGGATTTAGGACGCCTCATTGGAGTAGGCGCCGGGTGTGGAGCGTGGTATTGTAGTTCCTTTGGATTGGGATCTACCGCCTGAGGCGAGGTTCTGGTTAAGGCGCTTGGCGCCGGGTGATAGAGGACAGATCAGTCGGTGGAGGCATCCCGATTTCTTTTTCCAGGATAGTGGATTCTGAGACTGTCGGAGCACATATGTTACATCGGTCGGTGGTGGTGGTCACTTGTTGGGCTGGCGGGTTCGGTTCCTTTCGCGGCGGGATGATTATGCCGCAAGGACAGTTTTCTTGGGGAGCCAGGCCCGAGGGTGTTGGTGTGCTTGGGTTGCTTGAGGGTTATCTTCGCCTCTATAGTTTTGACTTCGGGAGCGAGGCGGATGTTTCGCTGTGGATGAGTAGACTTTTGGCTGGGTGTTGATGCCGGAGAGTCGGGGAATTGCTTCTACATCCCGACGGTTTAGAGATTTGAGAGCAGAGTCTATGTGATCAGTTGGGGGGCTTATATTGGATCCTTGGGAGTACAGAGGTATGGGATCGAGCATTTGTGCCGATGGACTTGTGTTGGATTATCTGAGACCTAGGAGGAGCAGATGCCTGTACCGATGCAGGCTACTTGGTAGCTCGAGCGGTTTAGCCCAGCTGTACTTGGATGAGGTGGTGCGGTTTTCTGGAATGCCCGCCTCTATTTTGTTCTAGTTAGAGACCCGAGGGTTGTATCGCGTCTCTGGAGGAGGTATTAGACAGCTTTGGGAGCTTGAGTGGTGGATGATTGGATATTTACCCCTCTATTTGGTTGAGGTTTCGGGAGTGAGGGATAACTTTAGTTTCGAGGACGAAACTTTCTTTTAGTGGGGGAGGATGTGATGACCTGGATCTCTGCAGAGCTGTGGTAGAGTCATTGGTGACATCTGGGAGCCTGTTTTGTGTGTCGGGGGTGTTTGTGCACCAATTGGACACAAGTGGCGGACTTCGGGCTTAATGGATCACGTGGGTGATCAATGGACTTTCGTCGGATCGTTAGAAGTGGTTGCGCGCGAAGCGGATATTAAAAATGGACTCAGCGCGAAGTTTGGACCAAGGATTACCTTTCCGGATGCCTTCGGCAAATTTTTGGGTTGGAATTTGGCAAAATGGACATCAAATTCGGATTCAGCGCGCGAAAACGGTCAAAACGGACTACCCACTTGTTATTTTTGAGCATCGGGTACTGTTCATGCCGGAACAGTGTCTCGGGCCGGCGGGCAGCGGCGGCGGCGGCGGGCAGCGGCGGAGCGGCCGCGGGCAGCGCGGCGGGCAGAGGCGCGGCGCCCGGTCCACGCGGCAGGCGTGCACCGGGGGCGGGACGCGTGGCGGCTCGGGAGTGGGCCGGTCCGCGGGGCGGGGTCTACGGAGAGTGCGGGGCGCACGGTGGACCGGGGTGGACACGTGGCATTACTGGATTGGTCGGTGCAGTGGACTTGGTCTACGGAGCAGGCGGGCGTGGTGCATGGACCGGCGGGACACGTGGCGTCTTGTGGTTGGTGGGCTCATGGAGTCTGGGTCCACGGAGGTGAACCGGGGCGCCTCGGGATTCGCGCCTGGCAGGGGGCGCAGGCGGCGGGCGCAGGCGGGCACGTGGGCACGGCAGGCGGGCGTTGACGGGTGCGCGCCACGTGTCGCCGCAGCATTGGCCCACGCGTCGCGCAGTGGACGGCCAGCGTGGCTGTCCGCTGTGCGGGGGGCGACGTGGAGGCCGGAGGCGTTTTCGGGCGCGCACAGTGTTGGGCCGGGCCCAACACTGTAGCCGCCCGAAATCGGGAGCGCCCGGAAAATGGGACTTAATGGGTATTTTCAGATTTGTTTTCTTCCAGCTATAAAAGGCCGAGTTCTTTTGCAGAGAACTTCTTCTCTGCGCGGATTTTCACTGTGCAACCTTCACAAGAAATGCTCCTCTCCCTGTGGCGATTCCATCTGCAGATTTCCAGATTTTTCAGCGGCACGCATCCCGAGGTTACCATTTTTACGGCGCGGCGCGACGCTCGTTCGTTTGTGATCTTCTTCGTCGCATTTCGGTGCGAGGACTCCCCCGGCTTACTCCGACCTCCGAATGAGGCGATTCTTGCGCCGTTGGCTTCACGACAGGTAGGGCTACGTTTCCCATGTTTACTGGTTTTTCCCATTCCGAGCTTTTCATGGGTTTTTCGGATCATCTTGTGACCTCATTTTCTGGGGCGGAGTTTTGGGACAGCGGTGCGGTATTTTGGCGATATCTTCGCGCACAGGCATCGGATGGGGCGATTCAAGAGGCGTTTGCATCTACACATCACGAGGAATATCTCCAAATTTTCTTGGAATTTTCTGAATTTTGCCCCGAAGGTGAATATCCCTGTTTACAGAACCTTGTGGTTCAGTTTTTGTGAGCAGTTTGTTTCGAGGTGGTTCTCTTGTCGGATTTGTTTCTCAGTGTAGGAAACTCGGATTTGAGTGTGCAGGTAGTCGTTTCGACGGGTTCGTCGCGAGGATCGTGACAGTATTTTTCTTGGAATTTTCCGGGCATTTCTCGCAGGTAAAAACAGGGGAACTGTGGACTGTGTGTTTGGGACAGTTTGTGTGAGCATTGTATGTTATTATGTATGTTCTTTTGGGAATTTTGTACAGCGATCGCGGCGGCTTATCGGTTTGGGCGAGGGCACTTTTGGGACTTGGAATTAGCGATCGAGGTGGGTGGTGTTGTTTACCTCTATTTTGACATGCTCACTAGGAATATTAGAGTGATCCTTTATTTGGACATGCATGCTTAAGTGATATAAATTGTGAGCTTTTCCTATGGAAATTACTATTGTGGATATTTGATAGTGGTTGGGACTTATACATGTTTGTATGGATGGAATGTTAGCGTTTAACCTTGCATGTGGATTGGATTAATTATCATGGGCTTTATGATTATCCTGTTAGTGGTTGGTACTATTTGAGGACTTTATGACATGCATAGGTGGATAGTGACTTTATCATGGATCATAGACATGTGTGGTTGGATAATGTTTTAGCATGATGGTTATATCTATGCGGATCTATTAATTGTTACACATGTGGAACCACTATTGGACGCCTTTTCCTTTATTTCCTTGAGAACACTTGCATGCTTGTTTGGACATCTAGGTAGGCCATCTTTTATCGCTACACTTTCATGCTGGAACTTGACTTAGGAGAAACCTTGTTTGCTTCTTTCTCCTTTTCGTTAGTCAGGTGGGGTTTGCTCGGGTTTGAGCAGGGGTTTGGGATAGTGTAGCCGGGGCCTGGATTATGGATCATGGGTTTTGGCGGCGACCGCGGATATTGGGCGGTTGACGGATGTCGGTTATAGGACATCGGTGATGGGGCATGATTATGGACTAGAGGGTTTGTGGCAACCGCGGATAGTAGGCGGTTGACCAGATGTCGGATGTGGGACATGTTTGTGATTGGGGTTTTACGGCGACCGCGGATATTGGGCGGTTGACCGGAGGTCGGTTGTTAGACCTGGTCGTGGATTGTGGGGTATTGCGGCAATCGCGGATATTGGGCGATTGACCGGATGGTTACTCTTGCATCTGATTGGGAATCAGTTTCTTTTAGTGGAGGGTTGTGTTCCACTGGGGCTTTATAGTTGTGATCCAATCCTGCTTTTATCACCGGCGCGTTATTGCCCGGTGATGCTTTTATTACACCGGCGCGGTTATTGCCCGGTGGTGCTTTACTCGTGTGGGTAGCTCCCCTCGAGATCCCCTTCGGAGGCCGGGGCCGGACAGTTATGGACAGGTTTGCTATCACATCGGCGCGGCTTATTTGCCCGATGATGAGGGCGGCAGCAGGAATTTTGCTATCACATCGGCGCGGCTTTCTTGCCCGATGATGAGGGCGGTACAGATTGGGTTTATCTGGGACGGTTGGTTATTGTGGCATACGGTTATTCCAGTCTAGGACTGTATTTTAGAGGCATAGTAGTGGTAGATTTCCCTTTTCAGCGGTTTCATTTCTTACCACTCTTCTTCCTTTTTGCCTCTGGTAGGCCTAGTGGTGTGTCAGAGTTTGAGGTTTTACCCACTAGGGGAGGCTACTGGTTTACTAGTAGTTCTCACCCCATTCTTCTTTCCTCTTTTTCTTCTTCCTTGTTTGCAGTGTCTTCTGCGGGTGCTGCTGGGCTTTCAGCGGCGGGTCGAGGAGAGAGGACGGCTGAGTAGATAGATCTCGAGGCAGGATGAGCGTGTTAGCTGGACTGTTGGTGTACCCAGGTTTCCTCAGACGGTTGTACTTTTACATTTGGGACTGGCTTTTGCCAGCAGGTTGTATTTATTTTGGTGAGCTGGGAGAGACTGATGTATCATTTATACAGATGTATTGTATTTTATTTCCAGCTTCAGTCTGAGATGTATTAGTTTTAGTTCAGCTCTGTTTTATTGCTCTGTTTGTTGATATCTCGATATCTGAGCAGGTTTGGCGCTTCGTGTACACGGGAATACCGTGTGCCCGGCGGATCGGTAGACGGGTCCGGGTTCTGGTTTACACCCGGGGCGTGACACTTCGATTG
>CM055064.1:47921435-48063888 GCA_029204045.2 Tillandsia leiboldiana | reverse complement strand
AGATTTTACAGTTGTGTGATTGTATGTTTTTGTGCGCGCCTGTACTGTGGCATTTGTAACTTGGCCTACGGGCTCGGATTGGGCTTGCAGTACCTGTTTTTCGAAGGTCTCGACGCGAGGATCACTTTGGATCTTTTTAATTGGAAATTTGCGGGCACTTTCAGCAGTGAAATAATTGCATCTTTGGGGCTGTTTTCATATTGTGTTGTTTGGTAACTTTGGGAATTTAAGTGTAAACTGTGGAACTTTGTGTTGTACCCGGAGTTTTGCGGATAGTGCTGAACCTGTTGGATTGGGAGATATTGATTTCTGGGTATTATCAGCTGTGGGCCTTCAGGCATTTAGCTTTTCAGGTGTGGCCTTGTCTCACGACCTAGGACTGCGCATTAATTCTATCGGTGTAGGACTTGCATGTTGTAAATGTATTCTGTATAGCATGCTATAACATAGGAATTTTGTTCCTGATGTTGTTAGATATCATGTGTTTATTTCTTTCCTAAGCTGTTGTTTATTGATATCTTGGAACTTGACCTACGCATCCCCGCCATATGCAGCATGTTCAGCCAGACTGTAGAAAACTTCAACTTGGGCTAGATTTTATTGGACGGTCTAGATTTCCCACATCACTATTCTATATATTCATTCTGGACTTAGCTTTTCCTCCCCTCGCCGTGTAGTGGGCGAGAGGTCTGGTTGTTGTGGGATGCATTTACACTCGTGTCTGGGGACCGAGTGGAGTCTGATAGCAGTTGTAGATCAGGTTCTTTGGGAGCCGTCAGAGTGACATGGTCTCGGCTGTGTAGTTTTTCCAGCCTGTGAGTGAGACATTGTTTTGTTGGTTACAGCCGATCCTTGTTGATCGAGGATTTGGATTATAGCCTTAGCATTTTCCATTTGAGCTCGACAGAGATGCGAGGTAACTTTACTTACTCTTGGGGTCGCGCCCCTCGAGTGGCCACTCCGAGTTGGTCCTGTTACTCTCTATCGGGCGACTTGTCGACGCAGTCCCTCTGGCTGGGCCAGTTTTGGCAGTCACGAACGCCCTACGGAAGTCCGTCCTCCAGGGATGTAACGCAGTAGGTTAGGCACCGGTTTGACTGAACCGAGGAGGCAGTCAGTTTAGATTGGGTGATCTGAGTTGAGAGCTAGTTGTGTCAGTATGTTCTTCTGTTCCACTCTTTGAGCATCTAGATAGAGGCATAGTAGCTGTATAGTTTACTTTTCCAGCTTTTCTTACAGCACTGCATATGTTACTTCTGCCTCCTCTGTAGACTTAGTGGGCAGACCGTCGGGCTTGTTGGCGGCATCCACTGAGAACTACTGTGGGATGTAGTTCTCACACCCCGTCGTGGTGTCTTTTCCCCAGGGACTTCTGCTCAGGTTCCTGCTGCTCCTGTGATGATCGGACTTCCCGCAGGAACCGTTGCAACATAAACAGTGACTGTAGGAAGCTCATACGATGTATCGGAGCTAGTAGTGTCAAAACGCAATTTTTAAAATGGATCCGGCATGAAAACGGAGCAAGTGGGCTTTTCCGGAGCTTTCGGCAAAATTTCGGATGAGAATTTGGCGAAATGGACAGCGGATTGGACTCAGCGCGCGAAAAACGGTCAAAATGGTATATTTACTTTATTTTTTTCCGCCAAATTTTACTGTTCAAACCGGAACAGTACTCCGGCCGGCCGGAATACTGTTCCGGCCCGCCGGCGGCGACCGGCGGGTGGCGGCGCAGCGGCGGAGCACGGCGGAGCGCGGCAGAGCACAGCGGCACCGCGCCCGGGCAGGCGCGGGCAGCACGCGGGAGCGCGGTCCACGGCCTGCGTGCACCGGAGCACCCGAAGACTCCCCTTGCACGTGGCAACTCCTGATTGGCTGGCTGGCTTCTTAAGGCTGGGTTGTCTGGTGACACGTGGCAGCACCCCATTTGCCGACATTTTCCGGAAGACCCGGCGCGGGGACCGGGCATGTGCACCATGTGGCCACGTGGCGGTTTCTGAGTGGCCCTTGCACAGGCTGTTTCCTGTTTTGTGGACACGTGGCGCGTCCTGGTTGGTCCATTTTGGTGGTTTCCTGTTCTGCCCCGGGATCTGGTGTGGGAAGATTCCCTTTGGCCCATATAAATAGGATCCCCACCCCCTTCCCTTTCCCACCTCGGGATCCGACCTTAGAGAGAGAAACAGAGCTTGGGCTCTGTATGAAAATTCTTCCTCTCTCTCTCTTCTCTCTCTCTCCTAAAAATTTCGAAATTTTTGGAGTTACTGATAGTGAGTTATCTGCGACGCGGCGCACTGCTCGATTTTCTTTTTCGGCCCATTTCCCGTCGCAGTTCAGTCGAAAATCCCTGTGGGCTAACCAGCGAATTTTTGAACGATTTTGCGACAGTGCGTTCCTAAGAAGTAGGCTTTTTTTTTCGTTTTCGTGTTGATCACTTCGCTACATTTCGTACTTTTGGCACGATTCCCGAGGTCTCTTTGACCCCCACCTTTTTGCTGTGGAAATTTCTGGACAGCATCGACTTCTCCGATTTTTATCTTGGCGTAGGAGCATCAGATCGAGGCGTTTAAAGAGTCGATTTCGATCTACTCGTCGCAAGGAACGCAAGCGTAATTTTTTTCTGGATTTTTTGAGTAGAATACAGAGGTGAAAAACTCCTCTCTTTTCGTGCTATTTGAAAAACAGCAAAAACACATATTTTTATGAATAAAATAGTTACACCCTGTGCAATGTGTGTTGCTGTAGGCCACCGTTTTCGGCAGACAGCAGTTCTAGGGGACGTGGACAGCCAGAAGACTATCTGGGTGTGATTTGAGCTGTTCGATGGTGGGCGGTTGTTGCTTACCTCATTTTTTACAAGCTCACTGGGATTATTAGAACTCCCCAAAAATATTGATAAGAACCATTGGGACGAACTAATATGACAATTGATGAGAACCATTGGGACGAGCTAATATGACAATTGATGAGAACCATTGAGACGAACTAATATGACAATTGATGAGAACCGCTGGGACGAACTCTCCTAAATTTAATATGACCCCACAGATTATATGATAACTTATCTTGGACACTGTGATTGGGACAACGGCTATAATCTCGCATGCAAATAACTTTTATATCAGTACAGTAAATCAATCTTTTTAAAATAAATATTTGACACATTTCCACAGCTTTTAAATAGTACAATAGCATGCTTGCTTGGACATCTAGTTAGCCACTATTTATTGCTACACTATCATATTGGGGCTTGACATGTTTTATTGCTCTCCTTTGCATTCAGATACTTGTTGCTCGAGTATGAGCAGGGGTTTGGGAGTGTAGTCGAGATTGTACTAAATTGTGGACTTGTGGGGTATTACGGTAACCGCAGACATTAGGCGGTTGACCGAATGTTTATCTTTGCATCAGATTGAGGTTGAGTCTTGTCGATCTTTGCATCAGATTGAGGATCGGGCTTTTTCTAGTGGATGGAGTTTTCCTACTTATTGAGTACTATTGCATCAGATTGGGTATCAGGTCTCTTAGTGGATGGTTTTTTCCCACTTTGATTAGAGTCGTGATCCAGTCCTGCTGTTTTATGGCACTTATGATACTTATCACTGAGATACTTTACTCGTGTGGGTCGCTCCCCCTCGAGTGCCACTCCGGAGTGTGCGACAGACAGACTTTGAGTCCTTGAGACTCCTATTTCCCTATCGGTGTTATGGATTGGCCGACATCCCGATTTGGCAGGCAAGGCACAGCAGGCAGTACCAGTCCTTACTGGTTCACTGATTGGGTTATTTCAGGCAGGCATGTTAGATACTGATGCATACATACAGTCATTCCTTTTGGCACTGCATTTAGAGGCATGCTAGTGGTGGTTTCCCCTTTATTCAGCAGTTCTGTTTACAGTTTTACCACTTATTCCTTTCTTGCCTCTAGTAATCCTAGTGGGTGCGTCAGAGTTGAGGTTTTTGCCCACTAGGGGAGGCTACTGGTTTATCTGGTAGTTCTCACCCCATTGTTGTTTCCTCTCTTTCTTCTCCCCATGTTTGCAGAGTCGTCAGCGGGAGCTGCTAGGCCATCGGCAGCTGATCGAGGTAAGGGCGCTGAATAGATAGATCTCCTGGGAGACTGAGAGCTGTTAGATAGATGCTGCACCCTTTACTCAGACTGTGGTATTCCTCTTTTATTTTAGGTCTGGCTTTCGCCAGCTGGTTGTACTATTTTGGTGAGCTGGGAGATTATTGTACTTATTACAGCTTTATTTGTAGTTCCAGTCTGAGATACTATGTGGTTCTTCTACTTCAGCTCTGTATTATGCTCTTTTATTGTATATCTTATATCTGAGCAGGTTACCAGCACTTCGTGTACTCGGGAAATCCCGGGAGCACGGCGGATCTTTGGCGAGCCCGGGTTCCGGGGCGTGACAGATTAAGTTGGTATTAGAGCTTAGGGATAGGTCAGTTGGGACTTAGGAACCCTAGGCTTTTGGCAGACCCTAGGATATTAGGGCGTGAGAGACGAGACATTTTGCGAAAGTCGTTGTTTATTTATTTGACTCTTCCAGTGAGCGAAGAGGATCGACATACCCATTTCTGGTGAACAGTTATGTTGGCTGCAGACAACATAAAGTCACAGAAATAGGGGGATGTCTTTGACTTTCGCTAGATTGGGTCGTGTGGGTTTTGTTTTGGCCGATTTTGGCTTCTGTTGACAGTATGTCGCCCCCGTCGTCGTTTTTTCCGCTGGGGGTATTCCACTCCTTTTGAGGAGCCCGAGCAGGCAGTATCTGCCGAGCTGGGAGAACTGCGGGCCTTGGTGACCCATTTGGGCGGCAAGGAGCTTTCGACATGGCCAGTGCTTGGAGCAGCTGTTGGCGCAGAGGAGTGATCTGGCAGTCGAGGAGAGGGCCAGGGCTCCTGAGGGGCATTTTGAGAGAAAACGCCCAGCCCCGAAGTTGATGGACAGGCCCAGTTCTCGGAGTCGGCCACAGCTTCACGAGAGAGAGATGTATATTCTATGGAGGACCTCATTTGTCGCACACTTGCGACTTGAGGTGGGGTCGATGTTTCCGTTGTGGGCAGCCGGGGCCACATCCGAGCTACATCCCCCTCCCGACCTTTGTAGCACCTTCTTTAGCGTTGGACTCTATCGCATCCCAGCAGAGGTCTCAGCAACAGTCTCGGAGACGGAGGCAGCAGCGAGGCGGCCCCAGGCTACGGTCAGGGCATTTTCTGCCGGGGACAGCATACTTCTGGTACTTGTGATCTGAGGTTTTGGCCGCTATTATCGGTGTGGACAGTCTGGCCACGTCCGAGCTACTTGCCCTTATGCGCCATCGACAGCCCCTTCTTTAGCATCTGCTCCATCTTCATCGCAACAGCGGTCGACGGCTCAGCGGCCATATGCTCCAGCGAGCAGGCTATCTTCTTCCCATCCTACGGATTATCGCCCTCCAGCTCAAAGTGGCGAATGTATGCTGCGCAGGAAAAGGATTCTTCGGCAGCAGATCTTGTGGTGGCAGGTATCACCTTACTTTCTGGCATTAGGACTCGTACCTTATTTGATACGGGAGCATCGCATTCTTTCTTAATAGATCATTTACATTACTACATGGATTAGAGGTGGACTATTACCACGTGCACGAGAGATTCAGATTCCCGATCACACCTTGCACGTAGAGGAGTGTGTTGTTGGTCCTGCCCGATGCAAATCGAGTCCTGGATTATGCCAGCAGACCTGTTGGTCCTGAGACAATTGAAGGACTTCGATGTGGTCCTCGGGATGGACTGGCTGGCTCGGTATTTTGCGACTATTGATTGTGCCGCAAGGACCGTCACTCTTTAGAGAGTCAGGCCAGGAGATGTTGGTATATCGGGGATGTCAGAATGCTTTCTTGCCTCTATGGTTTCGACTTCCCGAGCGAGACAGATGATCCATCGAGGATGTGTAGCCTTTTTGGCTAGTGTTGTTGAGGGGCCTACGGCGGCGCCGGGACTCGGGGATATCCCTATTGCCCCGCGAGTTTCCGGATGTTTTTCCCCCTGAGCTTACTAGCATGCCGCCAGATAGGGAAATTGAGTTCGTGATTGACGTAGTCCCAGGAACTGCCGCCAATCTCTAAGGCTCCTTACCGGATGGCACCGCTGAGTTGCGAGAGCTTAAGGCGCAACTTCAGGATTTAATGGATAAGGGTTTTATTAGGACGAGTGTATCGCCTTGGGGAGCGCCGGTGCTATTCGTGAAAAAAGGATGGGTTCACTTCGTGTGATGACCTGGATCTCTGCAGAGCTGTGGTAGAGTCATTGGTGACATCTGGGAGCCTGTTTTGTGTGTCGGGGGTGTTTTTGCACCAATTGGACACAAGTGGCGGACTTCGGGCTTAATGGATCACGTGGGTGATCAATGGACTTCGTCGGATCGTTAGAAGTGTTTGCGCGCGAAGTGGATATTAAAATGGACTCAGCGCGAAGTTTGGACCAAGGATTACCTTTCCGGATGCCTTCGGCAAATTTTGGGGTTGGAATTTGGCAAAATGGACATCAAATTCGGATCACAGCGGCGAAAACGGTCAAAACGGACTACCCACTTGTTATTTTTGAGCATCGGGTACTGTTCATGCCGGAACAGTGTCTCCGGCCGCCGGCGGGCAGCGGCGGCGGCGGCGGCAGCGCGGAGCGGCCGCGGCAGCGCGGCGGGCAGAGGCGCGGGCCGCCCGGTCCACGCGGCAGGCGTGCACCGGGGGCGGGACGCGTGGCGGCTCGGAGTGGGCCGGTCCGCGGGCGGGGTCTACGGAGAGTGGGGGCGCACGGTGGCCGGGGTGGACACGTGGCATTACTGGATTGGTCGTGCAGTGGACTTGGTCTACGGAGCGGCGGGCGTGGTGCATGGACCGGCGGGACACGTGGCGTCTTGTGGTTGGTGGGCTCATGGAGTCTGGGTCCACGGAGGTGAACCGGGGCGCCTCGGGATTCGCGCTGGCAGGGGGCGCAGGCGGCGGGCGCAGCGGCGGGCGCAGCGGGCACGTGGCGCGGCAGGTGGGCGTTGACCGGTGCGCGCCACGTGTCGCCGCAGCATTGGCCCACGCGTCGCGCAGTGGACGGCCAGCGTGGCTGTTCGCTGTGCGGGGGCGACGTGGAGGCCGGAGGCGTTTTCGGGCGCGCACAGTGTTGGGCGGGCCCAACACTGTAGCCGCCCGAAATCGGGAGCGCCCGGAAATTGGGACTTAATGGTATTTTCAGATTTGTTTCTTCCAGCATATACAAGGCCGAGTTCTTTGCAGAGAACTTCTTCTCTGCGCGGATTTTCACTGTGCACCTTCACAAGAATGCTCCTCTCCCTGTGGCGATTCCATCTGCAGATTTCCAGATTTTTCAGCGGCACGCATCCGAGGTTACCATTTTTACGGCGCGGCGCGACGCTCGTTCGTTTGTGTCTTCTTCGGCGCATTTCGGTGCGAGGACTTCCCCCGGCTTACTCCGACCTCCGAATGAGGCGATTCTTGCGCCGTTGGCTTCACGACAGGTAGGGCTACGTTTCCCATGTTTACTGGTTTTTTCCCATTCCGAGCTGTTCATGGGTTTTTCGGATCATCTTGTGACCTCATTTCTGGGTCGGAGGTTTGGGACAGCGGTGTGGTATTTTGGCGATATCTTCGCAGCACAGGCAATCGGATCGGGGCGATTCAAGAGGCATTTTGCATCTACACATCACGAGGAATATCTCCAAATTTTCTTGGAATTTTCTGAATTTTGCCCCGAAGGTGAATATCCCTGTTTACAGAACCTTGTGGTTCAGTTTTTGTGAGCAGTTTGTTTTCGAGATGGTTCTCTGTCGGATTTGTTTCTCAGTGTAGGAACTCGGATTTGAGTGTGCAGGTAGTCATTTCGACGGGTTCTCGCGAGGATCGTGACAGTATTTTTCTTGGAATTTTCCGGGCATTTCTCGCAGGTAAAACAGGGGAACTGTGGACTGTTGTGTTTGGGGACAGTTTTGTGTGAGCATTGTATGTTATTATGTATGTTCTTTTGGAATTTTGTACAGCGATCGCGGCGGCTTATCGGTTTGGGCGAGGGCACTTTTGGGACTTGGAATTAGCGATCGAGGTGGGTGGTTGTTGTTTACCTCTATTTTGACATGCTCACCTAGGAATATTAGAGTGATCCCTTTATTTGGACATGCATGCTTAAGTGATATAAATTGTGAGCTTTCCTATGGAAATAACTATTGTGGATATTTGATAGTGGTTGGGACTTATACATGTTTGTATGGATGGAATGTTAGCGTTTAACCTTGCATGTGGATTGGATTAATTATCATGGGCTTTATGATTATCCTGTTAGTGGTTGGTACTATTTGAGGACTTTATGACATGCATAGGTGGATAGTGACGCTTTATATGGATCATAGACATGTGTGGTTGGATAATGTTTTAGCATGATGGTTATATCTATGCGGATCTATTAATTGTTACACATGTGGAACCACTATTGGACACCTTTTCCTTTATTTCCTTGAGAACACTTGCATGCTTGTTTGGACATCTAGGTAGGGCCATCTTTATCGCTACACTTTCATGCTGGAACTTGACTTAGGAGAAACCTTGTTTGCTTCTTTCTCCTTTTCGTTAGTCAGGTGGGTTGCTCGGGTTTGAGCAGGGGTTTGGGATAGTGTAGCCGGGGCCTGGATTATGGATCATGGGTTTTGGCGGCGACCGCGGATATTGGGCGGTTGACCGGATGTCGGTTATAGGACATCGGTGATGGGGCATGATTATGGACTAGAGGGTTTTGTGGCAACCGCGGATAGTAGGCGGTTGACCAGATGTCGGATGTGGGACATGTTGTGATTGTGGGTTTTTTACGGCGACCGTGGATATTGGGCGGTTGACCGGAGGTCGGTTGTTTAGACCTGGTCGTGGATTGTGGGGTATTGCGGCAATCGCGGATATTGGGCGATTGACCGGATGGTTACTCTTGCATCTGATTGGGAATCAGTTTTCTTTTAGTGGAGGGTTGTGTTCCACTGGGGCTTTATAGTTGTGATCCAATCCTGCTTTTATCACCGGCGCGGTTATTGCCCGGTGATGCTTTTATTACACCGGCGCGGTTATTGCCCGGTGATGCTTTACTCGTGTGGGTAGCTCCCCTCGAGATCCCCTCGGAGGCCGGGGCCGGACAGTTATGGACAGGTTTGCTATCACATCGGCGCGGCTTATTTGCCCGATGATGAGGGCGGCAGCAGGAATTTTGCTATCACATCGGCGCGGCTTTCTTGCCCGTGATGAGGGCGGTACAGATTGGGTTTATCTGGGACGGTTGGTTATTGTGGCATACGGTTATTCCAGTCTAGGACTGTATTTTAGAGGCATAGTAGTGGTAGATTTCCCTTTTGCAGCGGTTTCATTTCTTACCACTCTTCTTTCCTTTTTGCCTCTGGTAGGCCTAGTGGGTGTGTCAGAGTTTGAGGTTTTACCCACTAGGGGAGGCTACTGGTTTACTAGTAGTTCTCACCCCCATTCTTCTTTCCCTCTTTTTTCTTCTTCCTTGTTTTGCAGTGACTCTGCGGGTGCTGCTGGGCTTTCAGCGGCGGGTCGAGGAGAGAGGACGGCTGAGTAGGTTAGATCTCGAGGCAGGATGAGCGTGTTAGCTGGACTGTTGGTGTACCCAGGTTTCCTCTGACGGTCGTACTTTTACATTTGGGGACTGGCTTTTGCCAGCAGGTTGTATTTATTTTGGTGAGCTGGGAGAGACAAATGTATCATTTATACAGATGTATTGTATTTTATTTCCAGCTTCATTCGGAGATGTATTAGTTTTAGTTCAGCTCTGTTTTATTGCTCTTTTATTGATATCTCTTATATCTGAGCAGGTTTGGCGCTTCGTGTACACGGGAAATACCGTGTGCACGGCGGATCTGTAGACGGGTCCGGGTTCTGGTTTACACCCCGGGGCGTGACAGATTAGGTGGTATCAGAGCTTAGGGATAGGTCATTTGGGACTTAGGAAACCCTAGGCTTTTCGGCGGACCCTAGGATGTTTGTGCGTGAGAGACGCGACATTTTGCGAAAGTCGGCGATTTATTTGTTTGACTCTTCCTGTGAGTGAAGAGGGATCGACATATCTTATTTTTGTGGGACAGTTATTTTGGCTGCAGACAACATAAAGTTACAAAAATAGAGTGATGTCTTTGACTTTCGCTAGATTGGGTCGAGTGTTTGGGGTGTGCTGATTTGCGGTTTTGTTGTGGTGAGCGGTGTCTCCCCGACGTTGGGCCCTGACCCGGGTGCACCTTGGTGCGGCAGTTGGGTCTGAGCTGGTTGTTTCGGGCCGGATATCCAGATTGGAGTCTGAGAGCTCCGGACTCGAAGGGTAGGTGTGTTGGAGGTAGATCAGCAGCGCAGTGGCACAGTTGTCGGATCAGCGCAGTGGCACAGTTGTCGGAGTGGTGACACAGTTGTCGGATCAGCGCAGTGGCACAGTTGTCGGAGCGGTGACACAGTGGTCGGATCAGCGCAGTGACACAGTTGTCGGATCGGCGCAGTGGCACAGTTGTCGGAGTAGCGAGTAGCCCCTTTCGTGCCGACGTTTAGTGTTGGGGGGGGCACCGAGGTAGGGTGGACAGTTGACAGCGGGTAAGCTGTGGGATTGCTTTGATCGAGTGAGCCAGTTTTGGCGGATGAGTCACCCCGATTTGTGGGATTGAGTATGGAGCCCTTGGAGGCAGGGTCTTGTTCGGTGGGGGATAGAGAGTACTTGAAGGTCTTTATGGCAAGAGTTAACGCAGTTGCTGAACTGCACGCTCCATGTATAGAGGGACGGGGCGCATAGGATATGAGTGTCTGAGAGTGGATTGCGCCAGGATACCTTGTAACTCATTGGGTCCCTCCAGTACGGATTTAGGACGCCTCATTGGAGTAGGCGCCGGGTGTGGAGCGTGGTATTGTAGTTCCTTTGGATTGGGATCTACCGCCTGAGGCGAGTTCTGGTTAAGGCGCTTGGCGCCGGGTGATAGAGGACAGATCAGTCGGTGGAGGCATTCCCGATTTCTTTTTCCAGGATAGTGGATTTCTGAGACTGTCGGAGCACATATGTTACATCGGTCGGTGTGGTGGTCACTTGTTGGGCTGGCGGGTTCGGTTCCTTTCGCGGCGGTTGATTATGCCGCAAGGACAGTTTTCTTGGGGAGCCAGGCCCGGAGGTGTTGGTGTGCTTGGGTTGCTTGAGGGTTATCTTCGCCTCTATAGTTTTGACTTCGGGAGCGAGGCGGATGTTTCGCTGTGGATGAGTAGACTTTTGGCTGGGTGTTGATGCCGGAGAGTCGGGGAATTGCTTCTACATCCCGACGGTTTAGAGATTTGAGAGCAGAGTCTATGTGATCAGTTGGGGGGCTTATATTGGATACCTTGGGAGTACAGAGGTATTGGGATCGAGCATTTGTGCCGATGGACTTGTGGTTGGATTATCTGAGACCCTAGGAGGAGCAGATGCCTGTACCGATGCAGGCTACTTGGTAGCTCGAGCGGTTAGCCCAGCTGTACTTGGATGAGGTGGTGCGGTTTTCTGGAATGCCCGCCTCTATTTTGTTCTAGTTAGAGACCCGAGGGTTGTATCGCGTCTCTGGAGGAGGTATTAGACAGCTTTGGGAGCTTGAGTGGTGGATGATTGGATATTTACCCCCTCTATTTGGTTGAGGTTTCGGAGTGAGGGATAACTTTAGTTTCGAGGACGAAACTTTCTTTTAGTGGGGGAGGATGTGATGACCTGGATCTCTGCAGAGCTGTGGTAGAGTCATTGGTGACATCTGGGAGCCTGTTTTGTGTGTCGGGGGTGTTTGTGCACCAATTGGACACAAGTGGCGGACTTCGGGCTTAATGGATCACGTGGGTGATCAATGGACTTCGTCGGATCGTTAGAAGTGGTTGCGCGCGAAGCGGATATTAAAAATGGACTCAGCGCGAAGTTTGGACCAAGGATTACCTTTCCGGATGCCTTCGGCAAATTTTGGGGTTGGAATTTGGCAAAATGGACATCAAATTCGGATTCAGCGCGCGAAAACGGTCAAAACGGACTACCCACTTGTTATTTTTGAGCATCGGGTACTGTTCATGCCGGAACAGTGTCTCCGGCCGCCGGCGGGCAGCGGCGGCGGCGGCGGGCAGCGGCGGAGCGGCCGCGGGCAGCGCGGCGGGCAGAGGCGCGGGCCGCCCCGGTCCACGCGGCAGGGCGTGCACCGGGGGCGGGACGCGTGGCGGCTCGGGAGTGGGCCGGTCCGCGGGGCGGGGTCTACGGAGAGTGCGGGGCGCACGGTGGACCGGGGTGGACACGTGGCATTACTGGATTGGTCGGTGCAGTGGACTTGGTCTACGGAGCAGGCGGGCGTGGTGCATGGACCGGCGGGACACGTGGCGTCTTGTGGTTGGTGGGCTCATGGAGTCTGGGTCCACGGAGGTGAACCGGGGCGCCTTGGGATTCGCGCCTGGCAGGGGGCGCAGGCGGCGGGCGCAGGCGGGCACGTGGGCACGGCAGGCGGGCGTTGACCGGGTGCGCGCCACGTGTCGCCGCAGCATTGGCCCACGCGTCGCGCAGTGGACGGCCAGCGTGGCTGTTCGCTGTGCGGGGGGCGACGTGGAGGCCGGAGGCGTTTTCGGGCGCGCACAGTGTTGGGCCGGGCCCAACACTGTAGCCGCCCGAAATCGGGAGCGCCCGGAAATTGGGACTTAATGGGTATTTTCAGATTTGTTTTCTTCCAGCTATAAAAGGCCGAGTTCTTTTGCAGAGAACTTCTTCTCTGCGCGGATTTTCACTGTGCAACCTTCACAAGAAATGCTCCTCTCCCTGTGGCGATTCCATCTGCAGATTTCTAGATTTTTCAGCGGCACGCATTCCGAGGTTACCATTTTTACGGCGCGGCGGGACGCTCGTTCGTTTGTGATCTTCTTCGTCGCATTTCGGTGCGAGGACTCCCCCGGCTTACTCCGACCTCCGAATGAGGCGATTCTTGCGCCGTTGGCTTCACGACAGGTAGGGCTACGTTTCCCATGTTTACTGGTTTTTCCCATTCCGAGCTGTTCATGGGTTTTTCGGATCATCTTGTGACCTCATTTTCTGGGGCGGAGTTTTGGGACAGCGGTGTGGTATTTTGGCGATATCTTCGCGCACAGGCATCGGATCGGGGCGATTCAAGAGGCGTTTTGCATCTACACATCACGAGGAATATCTCCAAATTTTCTTGGAATTTTCTGAATTTTGCCCCGAAGGTGAATATCCCTGTTTACAGAACCTTGTGGTTCAGTTTTTGTGAGCAGTTTGTTTCGAGATGGTTCTCTTGTCGGATTTGTTTCTCAGTGTAGGAAACTCGGATTTGAGTGTGCAGGTAGTCGTTTCGACGGGTTCGTCGCGAGGATCGTGACAGTATTTTTTCTTGGAATTTTCCGGGCATTTCTCGCAGGTAAAAACAGGGGAACTGTGGACTGTTGTGTTTGGGACAGTTTTGTGTGAGCATTGTATGTTATTTATGTATGTTCTTTTGGGAATTTTGTACAGCGATCGCGGCGGCTTATCGGTTTGGGCGAGGGCACTTTTTGGGACTTGGAATTAGCGATCGAGGTGGGTGGTTGTTGTTTACCTCTATTTTGACATGCTCACTAGGAATATTAGAGTGATCCCTTTATTTGGACATGCATGCTTAAGTGATATAAATTGTGAGCTTTTCCTATGGAAATTACTATTGTGGATATTTGATAGTGGTTGGGACTTATACATGTTTGTATGGATGGAATGTTAGCGTTTAACCTTGCATGTGGATTGGATTAATTATCATGGGCTTTATGATTATCCTGTTAGTGGTTGGT
Organism: Tillandsia leiboldiana; assembly: GCA_029204045.2. Classification (NCBI taxonomy): domain Eukaryota; kingdom Viridiplantae; phylum Streptophyta; class Magnoliopsida; order Poales; family Bromeliaceae; genus Tillandsia; species Tillandsia leiboldiana. The sequence continues at coordinate 48,050,054 of CM055064.1, read as the reverse complement.
ACTATTTGAGGACTTTATGACATGCATAGGTGGATAGTGACGCTTTATTATGGATCATAGACATGTGTGGTTGGATAATGTTTTAGCATGATGGTTATATCTATGCGGATCTATTAATTGTTACACATGTGGAACCACTATTGGACACCTTTTCCTTTATTTCCTTGAGAACACTTGCATGCTTGTTTGGACATCTAGGTAGGCCATCTTTTATCGCTACACTTTCATGCTGGAACTTGACTTAGGAGAAACCTTGTTTGCTTCTTTCTCCTTTTCGTTAGTCAGGTGGGTTTGCTCGGGTTTGAGCAGGGGTTTGGGATAGTGTAGCCGGGGCCTGGATTATGGATCATGGGTTTTGGCGGCGACCGCGGATATTGGGCGGTTGACCGGATGTCGGTTATAGGACATCGGTGATGGGGCATGATTATGGACTAGAGGGTTTTGTGGCAACCGCGGATAGTAGGCGGTTGACCAGATGTCGGATGTGGGACATGTTTGTGATTGTGGGTTTTTACGGCGACCGCGGATATTGGGCGGTTGACCGGAGGTCGGTTGTTAGACCTGGTCGTGGATTGTGGGGTATTGCGACAATCGCGGATATTGGGCGATTGACCGGATGGTTACTCTTGCATCTGATTGGGAATCAGTTTTCTTTTAGTGGAGGGTTGTGTTCCACTGGGGCTTTATAGTTGTGATCCAATCCTGCTTTTATCACCGGCGCGGTTATTGCCCGGTGATGCTTTTATTACACCGGCGCGGTTATTGCCCGGTGATGCTTTACTCGTGTGGGTAGCTCCCCTCGAGATCCCCTTCGGAGGCCGGGGCCGGACAGTTATGGACAGGTTTGCTATCACATCGGCGCGGCTTATTTGCCCGATGATGAGGGCGGCAGCAGGAATTTTGCTATCACATCGGCGCGGCTTTCTTGCCCGATGATGAGGGCGGTACAGATTGGGTTTATCTGGGACGGTTGGTTATTGTGGCATACGGTTATTCCAGTCTAGGACTGTATTTTAGAGGCATAGTAGTGGTAGATTTCCCTTTTACAGCGGTTTCATTTCTTACCACTCTTCTTTCCTTTTTGCCTCTGGTAGGCCTAGTGGGTGTGTCAGAGTTTGAGGTTTTACCCACTAGGGGAGGCTACTGGTTTACTAGTAGTTCTCACCCCCATTCTTCTTTCCTCTTTTTCTTCTTCCTTGTTTTGCAGTGACTTCTGCGGGTGCTGCTGGGCTTTCAGCGGCGGGTCGAGGAGAGAGGACGGCTGAGTAGGTAGATCTCGAGGCAGGATGAGCGTGTTAGCTGGACTGTTGGTGTACCCAGGTTTCCTCTGACGGTTGTACTTTTACATTTGGGACTGGCTTTTGCCAGCAGGTTGTATTTATTTTGGTGAGCTGGGAGAGACAAATGTATCATTTATACAGATGTATTGTATTTTATTTCCAGCTTCAGTCGGAGATGTATTAGTTTTAGTTCAGCTCTGTTTTATTGCTCTTTTGTTGATATCTCTTATATCTGAGCAGGTTTGGCGCTTCGTGTACACGGGAAATACCGTGTGCACGGCGGATCTGTAGACGGGTCCGGGTTCTGGTTTACACCCGGGGCGTGACACTTCGATTGTGTGTGGACTATAGGGAATTAAATAAAGTGACCATTAAGAACAAGTACCCTTTGCCGCGCATCGATGATCTTTTTGATCAGCTGCAAGGGTCTTGTGTCTTCTCTAAGATAGATTTGCAGTCCGGTTACCACCAGTTGAAGGTGAAGGCCGAAGATATTCCGAAAATGGCATTTAGATCACGGTATGGGCATTATGAATTTACAGTTATGCCCTTCGGACTAACTAATGCCCCTGCCGCATTTATGGATTTAATGAACCGGATCTTCCCACCGTACTTAGATCGATTCGTGGTAGTTTTCATTGATGATATCTTGGTCTACTCCCGAAGTGATGCGGAGCATGAGGAGCGCTTGAGGATTGTGCTGCAACTTCTACGAGAGAAGAAGTTGTTTGCCAAGCTGGCAAAGTGCGAGTTTTGGCTTCGGGAGGTAGTCTTCTTGGGCCATTTGATTTCCGCCGCAGGTGTGGCGGTGGACCCAGCGAAGATTGAGGCGGTCCGGGATTGGCCCCGACCGACGACCGTTTCTGAGGTGCGTAGTTTTATGGGCTTAGCTGGTTATTATCGTCGGTTTGTGGAAGGCTTTGCGAAGCTCTCCACACCCCTCACTCGTTTGACGCGTAAGGGAGTAAAGTTTGTCTGGAGTGAGGACTGTCAGAGGAGCTTTGAGGAGCTGAAGAGTAGACTGATGACCGCTCCTATCCTTTCCCTCCCTGTTATGGGAAAAGGATATGTAATCTACAGTTATGCATCACACAGCGGACTTGGAAGGGAGGGTAATTGCTTATGCATCAAGGCAACTCAAAGATTACGAGAAGAATTACCCTACCCATGACTTGGAGCTTGCTGCTGTAGTATTTACACTGAAGCTTTGGCGTCATGGGGAACACGGTGAAATCTATACCGACCACAAGAGCCTAAAGTATCTGTTCACGCAAAAGGAGCTGAATTTGAGGCAACGTAGGTGGTTAGAGCTACTAAAAGGATTATGATGTGGACATTCTCTACCACCCAGGCAAGGCTAATGTGGTCGCTGATGCCTTGAGAAGGAGGGCGGTGCAAAGTTTATCTATGTTGATCACAAACCAGGCACCGCTATTAGAGGAGATAAGACGACTAGAGATAGAGGTGGTGTCCCCTGGGGTTTCTGCTAGACTGACGTCTTTAGTATTGCAGCCCACTCTGCTGGACAGAATCAAAGAGAAACAGAGTGAGGACCCCCACTTGACCAGGATTAGAGATCAAATCCCGAGTGATCGGTCAGGGGACTTTATAGTGGATGCCTCGGGAGTACTAAGGTGCAGAGACCGAACATGTGTGCCAATAGATGTGGAGATTAGAGAGCAGATATTGCGAGAGGCCCATTATACACCTTATACCCTACATCCTGGTGGGACTAAGATGTATAAGGACCTCAAGGCACACTTCTGGTGGAATGGCATGAAAAGGGATATCGGGAGATTTGTGGCTCAGTGTTTAACTTGTCAGCAGGTGACAGCTGAGCATCGAGTGCCAGCTGGCAGGTTACAAAGTCTCCCAATTCCCGAGTGAAAGTGGGACCACATTACGATAGATTTCGTGGTCGGACTACCTAGGGCACAGGGAGGAGCTGATGTTATCTGGGTAGCTGTAGATCGACTTACCAAGTCGGCACACTTTCTGCCCATGCAGACTACGTGGCCACTTGAGCGACTAGCCCAGCTATATCTAGATGAGATAGTGAGATTACATGGAGTACCCGCCTCCATTGTTTCAGATAGAGACCCAAGGTTTGCTTCGCGTTTCTGGAGGAGCTTGCAGACAGCCTTGGGGACTCAACTCAGGTTCAGTACGGCTTTTCATCCGCAGACTAATGGGCAGTCAGAGCGGACTATACAAATCCTGGAGGACATGTTGAGGGCTTGCGTCCTGGATTTCGGCGGAGGGTGGATTCGACATTTATCTTTGGCTGAATTCGCGTACAATAATAGCTTTCAAGCGAGCATTCAGATGGCTCCGTTTGAAGCATTGTATGGACGCAAGTGTCGGTCACCACTTTATTGGAGTGACGTGGGCGAGAGGCGGACCTTGGGACCAGATATATTGTTAGAGGCAGAAGAGAAGGTCCGAGTGATCCGACAGCATCTTCAGACCGCCCAAAGCCGACAAAGGAGTTATGCCGATGTTCGGCGACGAGACTTAGAGTTTTAGGTTGGTGATCATGTTTTCCTGAAAGTCTCGCCATCCAAAGGGATCAGGAGGTTCGGCATTCGTGGGAAACTTAGCCCCCGATATATTGGACCCTTTGAGGTATTGGAGCGTATCGGGCCAATTGCCTACCGACTTGCACTTCCTCTGAGGCTTGCTGGTGTCCACGATGTATTTCACGTTTTTACTTTGAGGAGGTATGTCTTCGACCCATCGCACGTCATCGATTTCACCCCGCTGGAGATTAGCGAGGATTTGAAGTATGAGGAGCGCCCACTACAAATTCTGGATCGAGAAGTGAAAGAATTGCGCGGTCGAGCCATTCCCTATGTAAATATCCTTTGGAGCAATCATGACGAGCGCGAGGCTACGTGGGAGCTCGAGTCAGAGATGAGAGATACCCACCCCTACTTATTTGAGACATCGGACTGAGGATTGTTGTTTAGTTTAGTCTCGTTTCGAGGACGAAACTCTTTTTAGTGGGGGAGGATGTGATGATCCGGATTTCCGCAGGAACCGTTGCAACATTAAACAGTGACTGTAGGAAGCTCATACGATGTATCGGAGCTAGTAGTGTCGAAAACGGATTTTTAAAATGGATCCGGCACGAAAAACGGAGCAAGTGGGCTTTTTCGGGAGCTTTCGGCAAAATTTCGGATAAGAATTTGGCGAAATGGACAGCGGATTTGGACTCAGCGCGCGAAAACGGTCAAAATGGTATATTTACTTTATTTTTTTCGCCAAATTTTACTGTTCACCGGAACAGTAACTCCGGCCGGCCGGAATTACTGTTCCGGCCGGCGGCGGCGACCGGCGGGCGGCGGCGGGCGGCGGCGCAGTGGCGGAGCACGGCGGAGCGCGGCAGAGCACAGCGGCACGCGGCGCGGGCAGCGCGGGCAGGCACGCGGGAGCGCGGTCCACGGCCTGGCGTGCACCGGGAGCACCGAAGACTCCCCTTGCCACGTGGCAACTCCTGATTGGCTGGCCGGCTTCTGTGACACGTGGCAGCACCCCATTGGCCGACATTTTTCGGAAGACCCGGCGCGGGGACCGGGCATGTGCACCATGTGGCCACATGGCGGTTTCTGAGTGGCCCTTGCACTGGCTGTTTCCTGTTTTGTGGACACGTGGCGCTTCCTGGTTGGTCCATTTTGGTGTTTCCTGTTCTGCTCGGGATCTGGTGTGGGAAGATTCCCTTTGGCCCATTATAAATAGGATCCCCACCCCCCTCCCTTTCCTACCTCGGGATCCGAGCCTTAGAGAGAGAACCAGAGCTTGGGCTCTCTATGAAAATTCTTCCTCTCTCTTCTCTCTCTCTCCTAAAAATTTCAGAATTTTTGGAGTTACAGATAGTGAGTTATCTGCGACGCGGCGCACTGCGACGATTTTCTTTTTCGGCCCATTTCCCGTCACAGTTCAGTCGAAAAATCCCTGTGGGCTAACCAGGAGGAATTTTTGAACGATTTTTGCGACAGTGCGTTCCTAAGAGGTAAGGCTTCGATTTTCGTGTTGATCACTTCGCTCCATTTCATACTTTTGGCACGATTCCCGAGGTCTCTTTGACCCCACCTTTTTGCTGTGGAAATTTCTGGACAGCATCGACTTCTCCGATTTTTATCTTGGCGTAGGAGCATCAGATCGAGGCGTTTAAAGAGTCGATTTCGATCTACTCGTCGCAAGGAACGCAAGCATAATTTTTCTGGATTTTTCTGAGTAGAATACAGAGGTGAAAAACTCCTCTCTTTTCGTGCTATTTGAAAAACAGCAAAAACAGTATTTTTATGAATAAAATAGTTACACCCTGTGCAATGTGTGTTGCTGTAGGGCACCGTTTTCGGCAGACAGCAGTTCTAGGGGACCGTGGACAGCCAGAAGACTATCTGGGTGTGATTTGAGCTGTTCGAGGTGGGCGGTTGTTGCTTACCTCATTTTTTACAAGCTCACTGGGATTATTAGAACTCCCCTAAAATATTGATAAGAACCATTGGGACGAACTAATATGACAATTGATGAGAACCATTGGGACGAGCTAATATGACAATTGATGAGAACCATTGAGACGAACTAATATGACAATTGATGAGAACCGCTGGGACGAACTCTCCTAAAATTTAATATGACCCCACAGATTATATGATAACTTATCTTGGGACACTGTGATTGGGACAACGGCTATAATCTCGCATGCAAATAACTTTTATATCAGTACAGTAAATCAAACTTTTTAAAATAAATATTTGACACATTTCTACAGCTTTTAAATAGTACAATAGCATGCTTGCTTGGACATCTAGTTAGCCACTATTTATTGCTACACTATCATATTGGGGCTTGACATGTTTTATTGCTCTCCTTTGCATTCAGATACTTATTGCTCGAGTATGAGCAGGGGTTTGGGATAGTGTAGTCGAGATTGTACTAGATTGTGGACTTGTGGGGTATTGCGGTAACCGCAGACATTAGGCGGTTGACCGAATGTTTATCTTTGCATCAGATTGAGGTTGAGTCTTGTCGATCTTTGCATTAGATTGAGGATCGGGCTTTTTCTAGTGGATGGAGTTTTCCCACTTATTGAGTACTATTGCATCAGATTGGGTATCAGGTCTCTTTAGTGGATGGTTTTTCCCACTTTGATTAGAGTCGTGATCCAGTCCTGCTGTTTTATGGCACTTATGATACTTATCACTGAGATACTTTACTCGTGTGGATCGCTCCCCTCGAGTGCCGCTCCGGAGTGTGCGACAGACAGACTTTGAGTCCTTGAGACTCCTATTTCCCTATCGGTGCTATGGATTGGCCGACATACCCGATTTGGCAGGCAAGGCACAGCAGGCAGTACCAGTCCTTACTGGTTCACTGATTGGGTTATTTCAGGCAGGCATGTTAGATACTGATGCATACATACAGTCATTCCTTTTGGCACTGCATTTAGAGGCATGCTAGTGGTGGTTTCCCCTTTATTCAGCAGTTCTGTTTACAGTTTTACCACTTATTCCTTTCTTGCCTCTAGTAGTCCTAGTGGGTGCGTCAGAGTTGAGGTTTTTGCCCACTAGGGGAGGCTACTGGTTTATCTGGTAGTTCTCACCTCCATTGTTGTTTCCTCTCTTTCTTCTCCCATGTTTTGCAGAGTCGTCAGCGGGAGCTGCTAGGCCATCGGCAGCTGATCGAGGTAAGGGGATCGCTGAATAGATAGATCTCCTGGGAGACTGAGAGCTGTTAGATAGATGCTGCACCCTTTACTCAGACTGTGGTATTCCTCTTTTATTTTAGGTCTGGCTTTCGCCAGCTGGTTGTACTATTTTGGTGAGCTGGGAGATTATTGTACTTATTACAGCTTTATTTGTAGTTCCAGTCTGAGATACTATGTGGTTCTTCTACTTCAGCTCTGTATTATGCTCTTTTATTGTATATCTTATATCTGAGCAGGTTACCAGCGCTTCGTGTACTCAGGAAATCCCGGGAGCACGGCGGATCTGTTGGCGAGCCCGGGTTCCGGGGTGTGACAGCTCCAGTTGCTGATCCTACTCCTTCAGACCGAGGTAAGGGAGTCGCGAGATAGATCCCTTCCAGTCTTCCTCTGAGAGAGAGAGAGAGTAGATGTACCCCTTACCAGTTTTTGTGAGTGATATGTTGAGCGACCCTTGTAGTGAGTTATCGAGTTGTATTTTGGTGAGAATGGTTTGTATTATTTGAGAGTTGTAGTTGTTTATTTATCTTTTATTTCAGCATTTTTCTTTTCAACTCTGATATCTGTTAGTGTAGATGATTCTTTTGCAGGTTAGTCGCTACGTCTATACGGGGCTTCCCGTATGTGCGGCGGATCTGTTGGCGAGCCCTGGGTCACAATTTCGATCCCGGTACATGACATGCGTCAACCACCTCCCTACACTTGGATATTTTATCTAACAAATCCAAAATTTTAGATTAATGGTTGAATTCAGATTTTAAACTTTGGAGAAACAAATGGGTGAATAAAGTAAGTTATAATTAATACATTAGAATTATATAAATTGGAAAAAAAAAATTGTTCAATAAATTAACAAGTTAAATAATAGGGTTAATCACATACGGCTCCATCTAAACATATCGAATAGCAGATATATTCCTACAAAGTTCAACTTTTCATATTTATCCCTTCAAAAGTCCAACGCTATTCATATGCATCCCTCCGGTTTATTATCGTTAGTTCACTGTTTATTTTTTAACAAATTATATATGAAATGACAGTTTTGCCCTTTCAAAGATATCCCTCTATGCATAAATATCTGGAAGGGTAAAAAGGTATAATTTACCTCACAAATTAACCAAGATTAAGTATTTAACCTATGGTTAACTAAATTTTTCTAACAGAAATAGATAGTAGAGATATATATGAATAACGTTGGACTTTTGAAGTGATAAATATGAAAAGTTGAACTTTATAGGGATATATCTGCTATTCGATATATTTACTAGGAACCGTATGCAATTAATCCTTAATAATAATAATAATAATAATAATAATAATAATAATAATAAGGGATAATTGCCTGTGTACCCCTGAAATATGAAGAAATATCTGATTTACCCATCTTATTTTTTTCTTTCCAATATACCCTTCATACGTTCCACTGTTATTAAAAATACCCCTACCGTTTCCCTTTGTTAAGTTAACTAGGGTTAAACTAGAGTTAAATAATAATCAGAGTTGAAAACTATCAGATATACCTATTTTGTCCAGGTTTAGGGTTTAGGGTTTAGGGTTTAGGGTTTAGGATTTTTTAGGGTTTTAGGGTTTAGGGTTTAGGGTTTTAGGGTTTAGGGTTTAGGGTTTTTTAGGGTTCTAGGGTTTAGGGTTTAGGGTTTTAGGGTTTAGGGTTTAGGATTTTTTAGGGTTTAGGGTTTAGGGTTTTAGGGTTTAGGGTTTAGGGTTTTAGGGTTTAGGGGTTTAGGGTTTTAGGGTTTAGGGTATATTTGAAGGGGCAAAATAGTAATTACACACAGATAACGGCAGTTCCAAACGGTACACTAACAGAGTTTAACTCCAGGGGTATTTTGGAAAGAAGTTAGAACGTAAGAAGGGTAGTTTTAATATTAGCCTTCTAAGAGGGGTAAATCTGAAAACAGGGAAATTTTTAGGGATATGTAGGAAATTGCCCCTAATAATAATAATAATAATAATAATAATAATAAAATATCTGTTTTATATAATTCTTTGAGACTGTTTTGTGAAATTACACATTAGATAGATGCTGAGATACAGAATAATTAATGTGATATATACCAACTCATTTTAATAAAGCTTTACAATCTAATTCAGTCATTATCTTAAGTTTCTGGACCTGTTTGAAATAACAGCGAAGTATAGGAAGCTAATTGGCGCAATATTCAATGCAAAGGTTACATAAGTGCAGAGATACTTTTGTAATTAAGCCATAATATTATGTGTAAGTTTACAGAGCAAACAACTACTAACACACTGAAAAAATAGAGAAATAAGAAATTCAATAGTTAAAGCGACGCGTGTTGCAGCTGATCTACGTTTATCCTTCCTAAATTTCGAAGAATAGCTTCAAAAATATGATTATTTCAAGTAATTTGTGTTGGATTATGTAAAATCATATTTCGAGTCCATATGGATTTGATCCAATCTTGTTCCTAAAGATTAGGGATGATTTAGGAATATCTTAAAGATAATTCTTAAGAGGATATAGACGACGACTAGAAGTGATTTAAAATTTCGGATGAACGGTGGAGATCGTTTCCTATTAGAATTAGGTTTTTAGAGTTATATTAACTCTTGCGATTCATCTTTTATTTTTTAGGGCTTCATTGAAAAATCCTAATTGAGAGGAAAAACGTGGAGAGCCTCCGTGAGAGAGTTTTTTGTAATCCAATTTTACTCCTTGTACTTTTGTGCCGTGGATTAATCGAATAACGCATTGAGGTGGTCTTGCCCGTGGACGTAGGTTGACACATTGTTGGCCGAACCACGTAATTCTCGTGTCCTTACATTCCCTTATTTATTTTATTTCTTTAGTTATTCTCGTGCTTGTTTTCTACAATCGTTTTCGCCTACTTTCATCTACGAAAGATTCTGTTTCCGCTGCGCTCGTGTGCCGTGTGGGTTGAGGTGTGCTCGGTAACCCCACGGCCGGTCCCCCTTCAATTGGTATCGGAGCGTTTGGTTATTCGTAGTTCGTTGACGGTGAAACGATGGCGGGAAAAGTTTCAGCGACAAAGTATGAGATTTCTCGATTTGATGGAGCGAACTTTGCGTTGTGGAAACTGAAGATGCAAGCAGTTTTGATTAAAGATGCTTGTGAGATCGCCCTGCAAGGAACAGAGAATAAACCGGAAGGGATGACGGATAAACAATTTGAAGAGAAGGACAAGATGGCTTTGGCAAACCTATATTTGGCACTGGATGATTCGGTGTTATTCAATGTGGAGACCGAGACTACCGCAAAAGGAATTTGGGATAAATTAAAAAATCTCTATGAAGGAAAGTCATTGGTGAACAAAATTTTTTTAAGGCGACAATTGTACAATCTAAAGATGAAGGACGGGGCACCGGTACAAGAACATCTAAGTACATTCAACTCTATCGTGAGCAAACTCGCTGCCCTAGACGTGAGAATTGATGAAGAAGAAAAGGCAAGTATTTTACTTTGCTCGATGCCGGAAACTTGGGATAATTTGATTATGAACTTGAGCCATGTTGAAACCCTTAAGATGGAGTCGGTTGTTGCATCATTACTTACCGAGGAGATGAGGCGGAAGTCTAGCCAAGGAAGTTCTTCGGGGGAGGCTATGATAGCATGGGGAAGACCTTTCGAGAGGGAGTATGGTGATCGAGGAAAGTCGAGATCAAAATCCAAGGGCAAAAAGAAAGTAAAGTGCTGGAATTGTGGAAAGTTGGGGCACGTGAAGAAAGATTGTCGGGTTAAAGGAGTTGATGGTAAATCCGATTCAAATAATTTTCAAGGTAATATAGCCGAAGCAGATGCTAAGTCAGCTAGTTCAGAAGACGGAGATGCGTTAGTCGTATTGGATAGATCCGAGCTTATTTATCATTGGATCTTGGATTCGGGGGCGTCATTCCACATGACTCCCTATAGGGAGTGGTTTCATTCTTATAAGTCACGGGATTGTGGAGTTATCTATTTGGGTGACAACACGGCATGTCCGGTGGTTGGAGTGGGAGACGTTCGGATCAAGATGTTTGATGGTGTTATTCAGACGGTTTCTAATGTTCGACATGTTCCTGCACTTCGAAAAAGTCTTCTATCACTTGAAAAATTTTGCAAACAAGAGTTTAAATTCATCGGCGAGAAAGATCACTTGAAGGTATGTCAAGGTTGTTTGGTGTTGATGAAAGGAGAGCAAGTAGATGGCCTTTATAGATTAGTGGGCGAGACTCAAGTGGGAGAAGCGGTTGTTGCAAGCGCAAAGGTGGAGTCTTCAACGGTGTGGCATCGCCGTTTAAGACACATGAGTGAGCGCGGATTGCAGGTATTATCCAACCGTGAACTTCTTTCAGGTTACAAGTCCGCGCCATTAGATTTTTGTGAAGATTGCATCTACGGGAAGCAACAAAGGTTGTCTTTTTCTCTATCACATCAAAGAAGTAAGAAGCATCTCGAGTTGATTCATTCGGATACTTGGGAGTCGCCCTATACTTCATTGGGCGGATGTTCTTACTTCGTTTCATTTATTGATGATTACTCTCGGAAGGCTTGGGTGTATATTCTAAAGCGAAAGTCCGATGTGTTTGAGACTTTTAAGAAGTTCAAAACTCTTGTGGAGAATGAAAAGGATTTAAAAATTAAGTGCCTACGTTCTGATAACGGAGGGGAGTATTGTTCAAGAGAATTTGATGAGTTTTGTATTGAGCATGGAATTAAGCGGCATCTCACGGTACCCGGTACACCGCAACAAAACGGTGTAGCGGAGAGGTTAAATAGAACACTCATGGAGAGGGCCCGTAGCATGTTGAGTACTTCAAAACTCGACAAGAGATTTTGGGCGGAAGCCGTGAGCACGGCTTGTTATTTGATTAATCGAGCGCCGACAAAATCACTTGGTTTGGAAATTCCTGAAGAAGTCTGGAGCGGCAAGTCCGTTGATTACTCCTATCTTCGTGTCTTTGGATGTGATGCTTATGCGTGGATACCGAAGGAGAAAAGGTCAAAATTGGATAAGAACTCTCGGAGGTGTATATTTCTTGGCTATGCGAAAGGTGTTAAGGGGTATCGATTGTGGGACCCTACTACCCACAAAATAGTCATAAGTCGTGACGTTATCTTCAGTGAAGGGTCCTTTCAAGGCACCAAGGAAAAGCAAGATGATGATGCTATGATTCCAATTGAGCTCTTTGAAGCGCGCGATGAGGTGCAAGTTGAGCAAGCACAACAGGATGATGAAGTGGTTGATGATGAACCTGACTTGGAATCTCCGCAATCATCCGAAGATACAAATTCACCGGTAGAATCGCCAGCGGATTCCGGGCGTCCTAGTAGAGTTATTAGATCTCCTGCGAGGTATAATGACTATATTATTTCATTTATTCCTTCTGCAAACCATGTTAGTGCATATGTTGCTTTAGCGGAAGAAGATGAGCCGACTTCGTATAAGGAGGCTTGTGAGTCGACTGACGCTGGGAAGTGGCAATGCGCGATGGAGGAGGAGATGGAGTCAATTCGGAAGAACAAGACTTGGGAACTTGTTGATTTGCCAAAGGGAAGGAACGCGATTGGATGTCGGTGGGTGTTTAAGGTGAAAAAGGATACAGATGGGAATGTGGAGAGGTTCAAGGCAAGATTGGTGGTGAAGGGATATGCTCAGAAGCCGGGAATCGACTTCGATGAGATCTTCTCACTGGTGGTTCGTCTTACCACCATTCGGGTTGTTTTGGCGATCGCGGCGGTCATGGATTTGGAGCTCGAGCAGATGGATGTAAAAACAGCATTCTTGCATGGTGACCTGGAGGAGGAGATATATATGTCGCAACCGGAAGGCTTTGTCGAAAAAGGCAAGGAGTATTTGGTTTGTCGGTTGAACAAATCGTTGTACGGCTTGAAACATGCGCCAAGGTGTTGGTACAAGCGATTTGATTCCTTCATTATAAGTTTGGGTTTTAATAGGCTTGAAGCGGATCATTGTGCATATTTCTGCGATTATAATGACGGGAGCTTCTGTATTTTGTTATTATATGTCGACGACATGGTGGTCGCCGGAAATAACAAGGGCAAGATATCTATCTTGAAGACTCAGTTAGCCGGTGAGTTCGATATGAAGGACTTAGGAACTGTGAATCAAATACTCGGGATGAAGGTACTACGGAAGAGAAAGAATAGGAAAGTTTGGCTTTCACAGAAGAGTTATGTGGAGAAGGTTCTGCGGCGCTTCAACTTGCAGAACGCAAAGCTAGTTTCTACCCCGTTTCCTATTCATTTAAAATTGTCGGCCGAGCAATCACCGGGTACGGAAGCAGAAAAGACCGACATGGCTCGGGTACCATATTCATCGGCAGTAGGGAGCCTTATGTTTGCCATGGTGTGCACGAGACCCGACATTGCTCAAGCAGTGGGAGCAGTGAGTCGGTATATGGCGAATCCAGGTTGTGAACATTGGAATGCAGTGAAGTGGATTCTCAGATATTTGAGAGGTACTGCGGATTTCTCACTCTGTTATGGTTCTGCGGGTTTGGAGTGCGTCGGATGTGTGGATGCAGATTTCGCAGGAGATAAAGACAGAATAAAGTCTACCATGGGTTATGTTTTCTCCATGGGCGGTGGTGCTATTAGCTGGGAGTCGAAGCTTCAATCGGTAGTCGCTTTGTCGACGACGGAGGCGGAGTACATAGCAATGACACATGCTTGTAAGAAGACTATCTGGCTAAAAAGACTTTTAGGAGAATTAAAAGTGAAGCAAGATGTTGTGGGAGTGATTGTGATAGTCAAAGTGCAATACACTTGGCGAAGAATCCGGCGTTTCACTCTCGGACGAAACACATTGATATTCGTTATCACTTCGTGAGAGATGTGGTGGATGAGGGTTTTATTTCATTGTTGAAAATTCACACAGATGCAAATCCAGCGGATATTTTAACGAAACCGGTAACTCGAGAGAAGTTCAATTGGAGTATGACTTCTCTCGGTCTTGGAGGTACATGAGGAGAGTGGGAATTTGGCAAGATCTTCAATTTTGTGTTTTATGAAATTCGGCACATATTTTTAAGTAGGAGAATAGTTGGATTATGTAAAATCATGTTTCGAGTCCATATGGATTTGATCCAATCTTGTTCCTAAAGATTAGGGATGATTTAGGAATATCTTAAAGATAATTCTTAAGAGGATATGGACGACGACTAAAAGTGATTTAAAATCTCGGATGGACAGTGGAGATCGTTTCCTATTAGAATTAGGTTTTTAGAGTTATATTAACTCTTGCGATTCAACTTTTATTTTTTAGGGCTTCATTGAAAAATCCTAATTGAGAGGAAAAACGTGGAGAGCCTCCGTGAGAGAGTTTTTTGTAATCCAATTTTACTCCTTGTACTTTTGTGCCGTGGATTAATCGAATAACGCATTGAGGTGGTCTTGCCCGTGGACGTAGGTTGACACATTGTTGGCCGAACCACGTAATTCTCGTGTCCTTACATTCCCTTATTTGTTTTATTTCTTTAGTTATTCTCGTGCTTGTTTTCTACAATCGTTTTTGCCTACTTTCATCTACGAAAGATTCTGTTTCCGCTGCGCTCGTGTGCTGTGTGGATTGAGATGTGCTCGGTAACCCCACGGCCGGTCCCCCTTCAATTTGATCACATAGCCAGTGTGGGTACAAAAGGGGATACCCCCCTTTGGAACAAGATCGGGATGGGGGATGGGATATCCCCCCTTACCCCCCCCTTACCCCACCCCCAGCCTCGAACAACCCAGAATAACGTAAAGGGGCACTTTTTCTTCTTCTTCTTCTTCTTCTTCTTCTTCTTCTTCTTTTATGCTTCTTTTGATTTTTTTTTTTTTTAATTAAAATTTTTAAATTTTAAAAGATATTTAAATTTTAAATTTTAAATTTTATAAATTTTAATTTTATATTTTAATAAATCTAAAAATTTTATTTTTTTGTTTTAAAAAAATATTAATTTTAAAATTTTAAAATTTATACCATTTTTTTATAATTTTTTTAAAATTTATATAAATTTAAAAATTAAAATTTGTACTCCTACTTAAAATTTAAAAATTAACTTTTTTTTTTGCTCCCACTTAAAATTTTTATAAAAATTAAAATTAATAAATATTAAAATTTGAATAAATTTTGAAATTTTAATTTTGAAAAAAAAAACTAAAAATAAAAGAATATTTTAATCTTTTAACACAAAAGTCAACTATTTATTCCTCTTATTCTTCAATCACTACCCAGCACTATTTTTCTTATACCTGGTACTAATCTAATACCCAACCAAAAACAAATTCACATTATACCTAACTTATTCCTAAATTTATACTTATCCCTGGTACTACTAATTCTTTCTAATACACGAACCAAACGAAGCCATAAGGAATAAACTGTAGACTTTAAGGATTTGAGTAAATGAAAACAACTTAAAATTCCGACCTGTATGTATTTGAAGAGAAAAAACATTCATAAACTATTGAATAAACCAATTTATTTCTTCATTTAGCTATTATACACTATGGACTAGTCTCTAATGACTAACACGAGTATAAGATATAATTTAAGTCTCATAACTTAACACAGCTCGTATTCAAATGCACTTAAACTGTTATTTGTAAACTGCAGTTGAAGTGAAAATACTAATCAAAGAATCTTGATGTTTACCCCGGCTCTATAAATCTGCAACGGCCCAGAATCTGCTGAAGAAGCACTAACCCTAATTTCACTATGCGCGGGCAAGAAGAATACGTCGCCCTCTGCCACCGTCTCTTCTTCGTCGGCAGAAGAATCCACGGTGATACTCCCTTTCCCGGACACTACGACGAAAATAGATGGGCCTGGAACTGCGGAGAAAACCACCGACTCTCGTGGGGGGAGCAAGCAGTGGTCGACTTCGAACTCGTCAAATGGAGGAGTGTACCGTGATACAAAGGGGTTTAAGGTGACTCCTCGCAAGATTTCGGGAAAACTCTGAAAATTGCGCATTCATTTTGCCATGAGAGAGTATATATATAGTCATAAAAATAAAAGAAAATAATTAAACAGAGTTAATAAGAATACAGTGCCCTTGGTGGTAGAAAGGAAAACTAATTTTGACTTGAAAATTAGTAGCGTAAACGAAAAGAACAAGTAGACAGACGAGAAAATTGAGGAATGGAAATAAGCATGGCTGAATGTTGAAGTAGATCTATTGCTAGCAAATTTCTATCATTCAATAGATCCAATTGAAATAGACTAATAAATCTTCAATACATTTAAAAATAATAATAATAATAATAATAGTCACCTAGATATCCATATCCCAACATGACAAGACATGCATAAAGCCAAAAAAAAAAAAAGATTCACACACTAGATCAAAAGCAGACAACAGCTGGGGAGAGCATGTTCAACAAAAAAGGGTGCAGTGCAACTGGAAGGAAATTCCCACAAAGCAAAAGCTGATCCGCAGTCTTGTCTATGGCAGATATGCTCAAAGCACAAGAAATAAGTGTTGGAAAAAGAAGGAAAAATGAGGAGCATGCTATTAGCAATAGAATGAAGAATTTGAAAACTATAAAGAAAACCACAGGATAATAGTATAATCGGTTAAATTAAATTAGTTGACCAGACTATAAAGGGATACATGCGTAAGTTAAACTCTAAACATTGGCACACAGATTAGACTGCTATTTCTGTTCTCTCTAAACTAGAAACTAAAAGCATCTAGAAAAGGGAAAATAGAAAGAGAAGAAAAAAGACTCCAGTGCGCAAGGTTCAATAAGGGGGTGAGATCATGATATAGCCACCCTTATGCCAATTACACCACACATTTACTACACAACTACATGCCATCAAGTTGCTTCATAGCAAAGCGTACGGTTAGACTTCCAAAGCTATCAAACTAATAAATTAATTTGGATTGAGAGATGAAGTTGTAAGCCTGTAGGTTAAGCATGAGATACTAATTATTACTTTAAAGGGCACAAAAAGCATAGCCAGTAAAAATGAATAAAACCAGTTACAAGTATGCCAAATATACAGTATAGTTCTGTTAATGGCGGTAGGATCTATTAATATTAATCTATGATTTGCAATACAATTAAAATACAAAAGATTCAAGCAATTTAGAAATTCCTGGGCGAATAATATTATCAAAATTTGACCACTTGAGTAAGAAGGAAAAAGATTTCTCCAAGAACCAAATCTTTATCAATTAGGCACTTAAGATCCAAGATTTATTTTACAATATTGACCTTCAACACTTCCTACTATTTACATATGTCAGTAAGGTTGAAGTTAATTAGCATTAAATATTTGTAAGCCAATATATCATGGTTGTTTGGAAAATGCTATCTTATTGTATAGATGTTTGAGCCTTTCTAATTTGAACATTTACAAATTTCCTGAAGATACCAGTTTTAGCCTTTTGGAGTGTCACGCTTCTAAAGTCAGTCTAAGTACCCAGCGGTGATAACAAGTTACTACAGAAGAAGATTGCATAGTTATAAGCAGGTTAAAAAAATTGATGCAGGCCACATGCCATATATACAGTCAAAACACAGATTGCAAATGATAAAGTAAATTAAAGTTCAATAGCATTGAAAACAATAAAAAAAAAATTGAATAGAAGATCAAAAGTGTATACAAACCTGTTTATATGTTAGCATGGAACAAAGAGTTTGCACATCCCTGAATTTAGGAGTCAGACCAGCTCGCACAACATTGTCCGAAGTGGCCATACATTCGATGCATTCACCAGATAAATAAGCATGTGGTTCATTTGCAGCAATATAGAGTGCTTCCCCAGGGCTAAGCTTCACATAGTTAAAGAAAAATGCCGATATGACACCAACATCACCAGGATACTGCTTCTCCAACAATAATACTAGTTGCTCCTTCTCTGTTAGCATCCTCTTCTGATTCAAGCAAGGAAAAAGATCAATATCCAAAGTGAAAAACAAAGAAAATCTATCAGAAAGAACTGATCCTTCAATAGAGACATGGAAATGTGAATACAAGATGTTTTAGAAGAGCATAATCTTCAGAGACAACATTATTGTACCTTAACATTTGAGGGACATGAACTGATCATAATTATGTCACATAATCAAGTAACCCAAGTATCTTAAATCAAGTCTCTTGCATCATATATCAAGTTTCTGGGTCCAGTTCTGGTAAAATTAATCTATTTAGAAAGCAGATGTTCCGTCTTATTTTACGATCTAGTATTTCAAATATTAGATCACAA
This sequence comes from Tillandsia leiboldiana, assembly GCA_029204045.2. Lineage (NCBI taxonomy): Eukaryota > Viridiplantae > Streptophyta > Magnoliopsida > Poales > Bromeliaceae > Tillandsia > Tillandsia leiboldiana. The sequence continues at coordinate 48,031,859 of CM055064.1, read as the reverse complement.
CCGTTATCATAACGATCAAAATAAATTGTAGGAAACACTACAAAGAGAAAGAGAACAAAATGGCATGGAAAGGCATAAAAAATGAACTGCAAAGATGACATGTAACTCCTGAATCCGCAGGCTTCCAAGTTTTGTTGCACTTCAAAGAATATAATTTGTAGTATGTATGATATACTCTATCATGCTCAATCAGCGGATTTCACGAATGATACAAATGTTCTTTTTAAATGTCTAGAGTACGTGGTACATATGCATTAGCCGACCTATCAAAATAATGTTAGACCATTTAAAACAACACCAACCAAATCTAAGAATTTTGCATGATCGGGCTTGTCGGAGGCCTCTTTTGTAGAGGAAAAGGAGAAAGATATTAAGAAGACAAAAAATTAGCAAAATTGAGAGACATTCTCTAGGTTTCAAGACTTTATAAAGTGAACTGGTCTCTGGAAAGAGTCTATTTGGATTCCGATGGTGCCAATATAAAAGTTAGAAACAGCATTTTCTCTCAAGGAAATCTATTCTTTTTGAGCAAGAAAAAAAAATTGTAAGAGCTGAGACATCCATCTTCCTTTTGGTATGCTTTTCTTTTCTCCTCACATTTTCCACTATTAAACATCATTTAATGAAAACATTTAATTCTTCCTTTATGATCCATAAAATAAGATTTCACCTTAATCTAGTTGGTAATCCGCCTACTAGTTGGCGCTACTAATCTAAAAAAAATCATTTCATTACCAAAAAAGCCATTTAAACAAAAATCTACAGTGGATAACCATCAAATCCTGTTTCTTCCCACCTGAAACTGATTGTAAGACTGGTTTAACATCAAACTGAGAACTGAAATAACATGTCCAGCAAATACGAAGCTTTACATGGCACAAACCACAGCAAAGTTATTTCGTCATTTAATCCAATTTCAAGGCCAATTTCTTATTTAGGAATTCCTTAATGCTTGAATTCTAATGAAAACATTTGATCCACATTGCACAACCCTCCTCAAATTGATCCAAGTAATTTCCAGTATAATAAATGATGTATCTCTTATATTGAATCATAAGTAATAGAAAAACTCTCCTTAAAACAATGCTAATAGTAATATAGTAATATCACATTTTACAAGGAAATCCATCCTATTGACAATCAAAGCTATTAATAATACAGTGATATCCTATTTCTAAAAGGGTTGTTCATCTATGGCTAATTTAAACTACTTTTCCTACCACTCAACGGAAGCCCTTCTTACAGAATCTAAGGGCAGAAATATCACATGCTGATCTCTATACCATTTCAAACTGAAAAGGAGAATGCATAAACCATGACAAATGCAAGATCTATGAAATTCTCCCAAAATCCACAACTATATTGTCTAACAAAAGCTTACAATAATAAACAGACTACTAACAAGGGCATATCAGAAAATTAGCGTGAACTGGTCCAGTAAAGAAGGGTCTACATTTGATTTTTCATATCACTACGTTCACAAAAAGCTTAGAGAAATAAACAGATGTAGAAATGCTGGTTCCACAGTACAACCAAAAATGGAGAAAAAGCATGGATTGCACAAAAGCAGCATAATAAAGCAAGATACAATTATACTAAAGCTTAATAAAAATAGCAGAATAACAAAGCTAGATACAATATGCTAAAGCTTAATAAAAATAGCAGAATATGAATTCCATTGCCAAAGATCAGTGAAGAATAAAGTAATAAAACAAAACCATAACATTGAAATTAGGATCAACAACGGAATGGTTTTGATTAAGACCAAGAAACAGACCAATGAGCAGCCTAATAGCTAAAACAAGCATGACTATAAAAATTGTAAATGAAACTTTCTTGTATGTTCATTTCAAGTTATTATTAGTATTTGTTTTATTATTATTAGTATTTGTTTTTTCAGTGTATGCTAGTTTACAAATTTCCTTATCTATATGAACACAGTAAAGATACAGTAAGTTGGCAGCGTTTAATGCAATAGCATTATATACTTTTCCAGATACATAAAAGGAAACCAAAATGGACTAATCAACTATGATGCACAAAATAACAATAACGACCTGACCCGCTAGCAATAATTATAGCTCGTTGGGCTCAAACTACTGGCCCAAAATGTCATTATTACTAGAATGTGTTTTCACTTATATTACCAATCAAAATCCCTTTTCCATTCGATGTGGGACTATTGGGTGTTACAAACTCTTTCCATTTAGACCCTGATGTCTTCATTAGGTCCAAACTCAATCACACACATAAACCAGAATTACCAAACGATGTGAAATTTTAGATGTGGCTCCTGCAGGTTTAAGAAGTGGCTCCCATCAAACCCATAGTGTAGTACTTTGTCCCGCATAGCACTTAGTTCTCACACTTCCGACTAGTATTCGCTCTAATACCAGGTGTAACGAACCAACCCGCTAGCAATAATAACTCGTTGGGGCCAAACCACCGGCCCAAAATGCTTAAGTATAGTTATTATTACTAGGGTATGTGGCCTCTTATATTCCCAATCAGAATCTCTTTTCCATTGGGATGTAACAATAATAATGCTAGGTTAGTTCAACCAAACAACTTGACCCAGCCATAAAATAGTTAATTAGACAATAGCCAAGGATTTTAGGAGGAAACTATTATTAATTATAATACTTAAACTAATCAAATCCAACTAAAGATACGTTAATTGCAACTACCTTATTATCGCTGTTCAAACGGCTTTTCAGTTTCAATACTGCTTCAGAAACTGCTTCTTTGTTGGCTGACATAAGCCTTGTAAAAATTGACTGAAGAAAAGATTTTGGTTCTATTTGTCCGTCATGCTCTTTGTCATTCATAATCTTCCTGACTTCCTCATAACCAACCAGCTCTAGAATCTCAGGCACAGTTGTGAGCACATCCTCAAGCTCCTGCAAAGCCACATTATCACCACAAGTAGAACTGCTTTTCAAGAGCGATTCAGTATATCATGAATAATAAGAAACACGAGGAATGGCTAGAATTAATTTGTACTGTAAGAAAGTAATAAAGCACAATATTTCAATTAAGAAAACAAATGCATCCGTTTTAGAGCAGTAGAGAGAAAGTGAGACTTCCCAAAAACCAAGTTGAACTAATGGAAGGAAAAAAAGTACAAAGTATTACAAGACAAAGAACCAAGAATAATAATAACTTAATAAAGGAAAAAAAATAAGAAATTTATTCAATCAATAGATAGAGGTCAAATATTACATGAGAGAGAAAAATCATGTATTCAAATTAAAGCTTGGCTTGAAGTTTCGGCCGCACAACAAATTTTAACACAAACACTTCAGTTTGGTAGGAACTGAAAATTTTGGCACAAAACAAAAATGTTTATTCAGTTAAATCAATCCAAAAAAAAAGAAGAAAAAAACAAATGATAATAGGTATCTAAAGCGTCACCTAAAATCAGTACAAAACCTCTCCTAGGACAACAAATATGACACTTCAAGTGTGCTCAGGCAAATAACCAAGCAAATGTGTACTATATGTCATCAAATGAGGCTAATATCACAGAGAACAAGAAGCAATTGTATGCTTACAGTAATTATGGTAGACAGTTGGCCAAGTAGGAAGAAATGCTTGTCACTTGCTACTCTTGGAATAATAAAATAAGAGACATTATGTACACATCCATATGATGCAAAATATCCATCTTGTAAGCATTTCAATTTTTTGAAAAAAAAATCAGATCGTTCAGGAACTTTAGGTATTATAAATATCTCCAGAATTTGCTAATCCATTCTAGGAAATTACCAGAAACCGATCAAATGTAATGTTTTTATACTCTGAAAATGAAATATATGACACTACTATAAATGAAATTTTTCTTCCTATATTTCTGCTGTTGTATATTTATATCTTAAAAATTACTCTACTTCTATTTCATTTTCCAATGCCTTAATACTTCCCAAATTCCAATTTTTTAAAACTTTTCCCACTTTCCCCAGGATGCGAAACTTGCGGCATTGTTGCTACGTCCGTACAGGAAGACATATTAAACAAAGAATGCTAGCCTCTGCAATTCAGACTGCCGCCATGAGCAATGTGTGTATCATTCAACAAATAGCGAAATTTGACAAAAAAAATGTCCTGCAAGAGCTCAGATGAGGTACAGCAGCATCTAGGATGCAGATCTAAAAGCATTCTACGAATCAGCCGCTAATGTAGCACACCTATTGTAGCATTGATACCAGGCGAAAGTTCCCTCTTCGGAAAGTGAAGAACCAATTAATAAAAATTGTTCAGAAAAAAGCCAAATAGACAATAACAAGAGAAATTTGCACAGGCCGATTGTGACAAGAAAAATATCTATAAAAAAGGAGAGAGAAAAAGAATAGAAAGGGAAGCATATGCTACAAGAGTAGAAGTACATAAATAAGGATCCCATGATAGATTGTGAATCTACAGCTAGAAGGTTAAAACATATCTTGCAATAAAAAGAGTAATAATTAATATATTTATTTACATATATATTATAAATTAGCATATCTTAAAAAGTACTTTCTTTGCCTTTGAGAATTAATTCACTAAACAGTCATTTTTTCAAGTGTTTTTATCTTTACGAATCTTTCCGACCAATCAACTAAGTACTGGAAGACTTGCTGACACTCTAGCGGCCAAACAGCATCGTTTCATTCCTTAAACAGCAAGATAAATTACCATCAAACTATAAATGCTGCAATATCATACTTTTTAACTTTTGTCCAGCAGTTATTAATGAGAAACAGAAGCCAAAGCAGATATGGATTCTGCATCTGCATATTCTTTCCCAAATAGATAAATGCAGACAGAAAGTTGAATAAACAAACTTAAACCATTCCAACCTCAGCTAAACTTAAACCAGTCCTAGAAGCTTATGAATGCTAAGTCAGAAGAGTAAAATGGCGATTAGATAAATCATACAACGTGCACCGACACGCACGCGAGGTAACAGAACAAGTAAAGGATGAACATTTCTACCAACTGAACAGTGGATTGGGGAATCCAACTCACGACCTCTTGACCTCTTGAAATCGAGGGGGGCTTAGGATTGATCTCATAGAAACTAAACCATAGCAATCATAGCATCGTACAAGCAAACAGAAGAGGCCAATTTTATACTATTTTAAGATAACGTAAGCCCCATAAATTTGGTAATCAATCCATTTCGAAGTAAAAGTTCCACGATCCAATACCTCAATGGTGACAAACCCACAGAGGGCCCTGAAATCGGTGAGGGCGATGGCCATCTCCGGCTTGTGATTGGCGTCTTTGTAAATGTTGGGCCGCATCTTATGCAGCACCTTCGCCAACTCCTTATCCGGGTGCGCCTGTATCGACAGCGCCTTCGCCACGGACAACACCTACTCATCCCAAACACACACACACACACACAACCCCGCGAAAACATAAAACACTACATTTACTAACAATAGATGGAAAAAGGAAAACTTAAAAACATGCCAAATTTAGCGGAAAAAGGGGGGGTGGGGGGCGGGACCTTGAAGAGGAAGGGGAGATCGCCGCCCCAGCGCGCCGCGACCTTCTCCCCGAGGACGCTAGGGTTTTGGAGGATCCACTCCTTGAGCGCTACGGGGGCGGCGGCGGAGAGGAGGAGGAAGGAGGGGCCGGAGTCGTGGGTGCCCATCCAGAACTCGGCGTAGGGGCGCTCGGGGTCGACCCCGGCGGCGGAGTTGCGCGCGAATAGGCGCGCCACGCGCGAGTCCTCGCCTTGGCATCCCCAGTCGTAGGTTTGGACGGAGCACCGGAGCCGCAGCAGCGGCGGCGGTGGCGGCGGCAGCGACGGCGGCGGTGTCGCCATTGTGGGGGCTTCGTCGCCCTTGTTGCCGTTCTCGACCATTCGGAACCCAAGGAGGAGGAGGAGGCGGATGGGGGATCCGGGGAAGAGGGGGAGGTGGAGGGGGATGGGAAGGAGAGGAGAGGAGTGTCGCCATTGAAGAGCATCGGGTGCGAGGTTTTTAAAGAGGAGAGGGAAAGGAGAAGAGGTGGGGATTTGGGAGGTGAGAGCGACCGGGGGTTCAGAGAACGACCGCGACCCGGATACACTCACTTCTCTCGGCTCGGCTCGGCTCGGCTCACAAAATGGTAATTCCCACGATAGAGATTTTTTTCACAAAAAAAAAAAAAAAAAAAAAAAATGCTACTATGTACTCTCTAATAAATTTCACTTATTCTTCACCTACTTCATACTCTATGGTATTTTAGTTGAACACGATGATTCAATTTATGATATTTTAGTTGAACATGATGATTCAACTTAAAAACGTCATCTAAGCACTCGTGTGGCAAAAAAAGGACTATTTATGCAAATATAAATTTATTAAAATTAATTATAAAAAAAAAATTGAGGGGGCTAAATGCAAAATAAAAAAAATAAAAAATAAAAAATAAATTATCTCAGGAGAAGAAAATATTGTATTTTACAAAAAAAAAAAAAAAAAAAAAAAAAAAAAAAAAAAAAAAAACTCAACTATAGAAAAAAATGCATACCTTTCTAATTCATTTGGTGATAATTTTACTATTTTATATATAAAGTAATAAAAGTTTGTAAATACATTTGGTAACTGCATCCATTCAAACAAATATGATTGCAATATTTTTTATTATGTACATACAACCAAATAAGATTTATATAATTATAAATTATCTATGTTTAGTTATATATATTTTTAATTATATTGTATTTATAATTACATCCAACCAAGACCTCTTAGACACTCCAATTCCTTAAGTTTTATATATATTTTTATACTTTAGTCCTTGGTTGTTATAAAAATCTAAATTATTTAACAAATTGGCTATCTTTAAGTATTAAATTTACTACATATAATATTTACAAAGCTCTATACTTTAAAAAAAAAAAAAAAAAAAAAAAAAAAAAAAAAAGACTATTGTACATTTGTACTTACAAAGTACATTATATAAATTAAAATTGAAATTAAATTAAACTAAATAAAAATATAATAAGAACTAAATTACATTAAAAATTCTAACAGCAAAAAGTCTATCTATGCATTTTAACTTTAAAATAAGAATAAATATTTTAATTTTTAGTTTACAAAAAAAATTATATAAAATAGAATAGTAAAGTAAATAATTTATAAAAAGAAACACAGTATGGCAAATTAAAAAAATATGTTAAACCGCAGAGGGTCAAGATACAACTTTTTAAACCACGAAGTGGCAAAGTAAAACTAAATTAAATTATAAGAGAGCAATTTGATTTCAAATTGACAAATTAAATCTATAGTAGTGTTGGGTCGAAAAGGTCGGTAGTCGATCGGTCCCGGAGGTATTCGTTCAACCCTCTGAGTGTGATGCGCCGCGTGCCAAAATAGATCAAATGATCGAGCCGAGAAGAGATCTGCTCGGCCGGGTTCTTCTCACTCAACTCTCACGTCCGTTCGGCTTAAAATAGTTGAATCGGAATATAGAGGCAGAGAAAGGCCGAGTCCGACCTAAAGTAGCCGACTCAGAAAATAGAGACAAAGAATTGACACGACTTATGAGCTAATTATGAATTATATTGCTTGAAAAGGGGATACAAGGAAGAGAAAATGGATAGAAATTACAAACAAGTCTACTCTTAGAAAATGCGGTAAACTTATATAGGAAAACAATAAATGCAGATATGAAAGATATGAAAAAGTATGGGGTGGTCCTGGCTTACGAGGTTATAGGATCCCTTTCTCATCGCTGGTTCGGGTATTTATACACTCCCCAAAGTATACTTACAGACGCCGATTTGAAATATCGACGCGATTTGGAGAAAGTCTTCGTGAAATTCTTAACTTTTTTTTTTTTTAGTCGAAACCTTTTCAAATAGGATAATAGCCGCTTTTCCGTCCAGATTCATTTCCTTATTAGCGCGCCGAAACGTAATTTTCGGCGCTTTTCAATGCTGGACGTCGCTTACGGTTCCGAAGTAAGTTTCGATATTCGCATCCTAATCTTGCACTCTTTTCTTTCAAAGTCTTTCCCTCTGTGGCTTGGGCAACCGACCGTTGATTTAGACTCTGCCTTTTTCATCGTTTGACCGGAGGGGTTTGATATTTTTCTTCAGCCAAAGTCGATCTTGAATGATGTGATAATCTTTGCGTCGGCTGCTTCTCCTATTGGCTGATGCCTCCAACCGATAGTATGCATCACGTGCTGCGTTCTTATGCGACCAAGATCGGTCCAGATCGGGACGCGGATCCTTCTTCGATTGACCCATTCCTTCGTGGGCTAATGTCTTTAGCCGACGATTGTTACCACGTGTCGCGTCCTTGAGTGGTGAAAATTCTGGTCTCAACAAGTAATTATTTAAAATTATAGCTCGTTAATTTTTTAAAAGAATATTTTCATAATAATAATAATGTAATTGAATTTACAATTTACATATGTCTCTGTTCCATAGGCTTGGTCCACGCTGTTATTTAAATTGCGACTCGGCTCAGCTCGGCTCGGCTCGGCGCTGCGCCGATTTGTCGTAGTTGCAGTAACGGCTCGGAACGACGCGGTTACTTCGTTTCTTCTCCCGTATCTAAATACGGTTGGACTCTACTGAAAAAAGCGGGTAACCTTTGCCACTACATTTCTCGAAAACTACGAAAACACCCTTTTTCGTTTCCCACAGTGTAGAGAACTCCGCCACGTGTCTCATTTTAAGCCGTTGGATCTTACATTAGTCGAATCAAACGTACGGCCATGATTGGGCGGTGTTCGTGTAACGCACACGTCACGCGTTTCGCGTGTGCGGATAGAGTCGAAACTACGTACTACGGGAAAATGTGGATCTCAGGTTAATCCACAAATTAAGCATTATTTTTTAAAAACTAAAATATAGAGAGATGAACTGGAATAATATTAGTAGTAAAAATATTTATTTATTTATTTTTTATAATAAAACTTCTAAATCACCGATGGACATAGTCTAGATCGCTAAAAATATTTTTAAATCAAATTTTAAATATTATTGAACTAATGATTAAGAAATTACAAAATTTATAATTTAATAATAAATATAAATTTTTTGCTCGTAAAAAAATTTAAATAAATTATATTTTTTAACTATTTAAAATAAAATTTATACTCTCAATCTTGATTATAAGACTAGTATTAATATATATTTTTTTAAAACGGTATTCATTTTAAGTCGTTGATTATTGTGTCAACTTGAATAAAATAAAATATCAAAAAAATATGAAATTTAATTTTCAGATAGCTTAAATAGCTTAGATCATATTTAAGGACGTCGATCATCGTTTTGAAAGGTTCATTATAAAAAATAAATGAATAGCAACGGAGTACGTTTGCTACGGATAGAATTTCAGTTCATCTCACTCTCCATATATATATATATATATATATATATAGAGGGTAAATTTCAAATAGTTCCTTAATTAAAAAAAAAGAATGTTAGATTAGCTACCTTAATTTATTTTTTAGAACTTATGGGAATAACCATGAAAAGTTAGAGACATTTTTAAAGATCAGAATATATGAAATTTAATACTCAATTTTTTAATTAATTTAATTTTAAATTATTTAATTATTTTTTTTTATTTTAAAATTTGAATTCACAATTTGGTTATTGGGCTTGATTAGAAAATCATATATGATTCATGCACGCAACAGAGAAGTATAAATTAAATGACTAAATTAAAGTAATTAAAAGGTTAAAATGTATAGAATTTACCAAATCGTATCACCTATTTTCATCCAAGTGTTTAAATTTTAAAAATTTTAATTTTACTATCCAATTTTTTAAATTTATATGATTTAAGCCGATTTAGTACTTTGTCATTTTGAATTTTGAATGTGTTGCTTCTCTTTACTAATTTAATTAATATATTTTAATCAACTATTTTACACTAAAAGAAATCTATACCTATATATGATTCCTCCTTATTTTTGCCACATGTCAACATTTCCTTCATGGTTTAATTTTTCTTTCCTTCACTCTTTTCTTCATGGCTTAATATTACCCCAATTAATTAGCTCCAATTAATTTCCTTCACTCTTTCCTTCATGGTTTAATATTATCCTAATTAATTAGCTCCAATTAATTACCCATGTATCATGTCATTCTAAAACGTACACCCCCTCACTTTTCCTCATCTCTTACTCATTATATACCCCCTCATTTATCCTCTTTTACGTTTCCCCATGAGAGAGAGAGAGTGTGTGTGTGCGTGGAGAGAGTTGGATATCTCTCTCCCATTCACATATCCTCTCTATCACGTTTTCGAGGTTTAACCTCTTAGAGAAGTCGATAAATTCAAATTCTTGAGGTATAGGCGGTGGCAGCGGCGACCACCACGGCGGCAGAGGCCACGACCATCAGCACCGAGAGTGGGGAGGCCGCGGAGGGCGGCTTCGGGCAAACCGTGGCGGGGATCGTGCGCACGGCAGTATTTTGGTATTTCGCCTCAGAATTTTTCACCCCCAAGAGATTCTTCGAATTTTTGGTGCTCATCTCCAACCTCTTCTAAAATGGCGAAATCCTGGTGAGTGCCTCAAATTCGTCGTAGTATGATTTCATTTCGTGATTTGATATTGGATTGATCTAATCGAGATCTTAGAACAATTTGTTTATATTATTGTGATAGATTGGGTATAAGTTTAGTTATAATAATATCTGTCCGCTGCATCGCGCGGGTCACTACACTAGTTAACATTAAATAACTTAAATCAAATAAATTGGAACGCTAAGTACTAGAATCAAATTTTAAACGGCTAGATAGTTAAATCAAAATACTTTATAATTTAGATAAATTTTATATATTTTTACTTATAGATTTTTTTACCTACTCAATTATAAGATCAAAATGGATTATAATTTATGGGCGATCGCTTATTTATCTCTCTGAAATACTTCAGACTTTTTTATTTATTTCCTTAGATGGCTAATATAAAAAATAGTTTTTTAATATTCTAAAATTTTCAAATATTTTCTTTTAGAGTTAAATTCTCTTAGTGAATCTCTAAGAAAACATAGTGATTTTCAAAAAATTATTATTATTTTATCCTTTTAAATATACAATTTAATTATTATTAATTTTTTTTTATTTGTCTTTGAGTTAGGAGCAAAAATAATATTTTAACTTTTTATCATTTTAAATATATTTTTCTATCGTCACAAGCTTTTCTTATTTTTAAGTAAAATAATAAAAAAAAAAAGAGCATTTTGGCTTTAATTTTTCTTTTTGAACTCCAGCAGAAATTGAATTCAATTTTAACTCGCGATAACTTAATAAATACTTACAGGTAGAGCTATTTTTGAATAAGGGAGAAATATACGAGGAGTATATTTTTTTTAAAAATATGAATATATAAGTTATTTTAAAAATTTTGAAGGATATATAAATAATTATTTCTATAATTTAAACAAGCTTTTTATATTTTGATTTTTTAAAACTCTGATAGCAATTTAATTCAAAATAACTTAGTGGTCCAGACTAAGGGTGCCAACGAGCCGAACACAAGCGAGCTGGGATCGGCTCGTGTTCAGCTCGTTTAATAAACGAGCCGAACACGAACTGGTTCGTTTAAATATCGAGTTGAAAAATTCGGCTCGTTTATTAACGAACCGAATACGAGCCGGCTCGCGAATAACAAGTTAGATTTTCATTCTCACTATTAGATCTAAAGATGAAAAAAAAATAAAAAATAAAAATCTTAATTTAATAATTAAAATTCACAAACAATTAATTTTTTTATATTATATTGGCATAAAATCTAAATAGTAAAATTTACAGGTGCATTTCTCATATATATATATATATATATATATATATATATATATATATATATATATATATATATATATATATATATATATATATATATATATATATAGTCCGGCTACTATATTTTTATTAGTAAAATCCTTTTGTACTTATAAGTTTTCATCATTTGGATGAAAGAATGTGCGGTTAGTATTATACTTGTCCCTAGAATTTCTACTATTTTCCCAACAACCTAGTAAACCCTAGGGGGACCACTATCATCCTAACCGCACATTTCTTCATTCAAGGGTAAAAATGTTACGAATATAAAGAAGTTTATACTCATAAGAGTATAGTAGCCATACGTTATACATATATATATATATATATATATATATATATATATATATATATATATATATATATATATATATATATATATATATATATATATATATATATATATATATATATATATATATATGTGTGTGTGTGTGTGTGTGTGTGTGTGTGTGTATTCGAGCTGTTATCGAGCCGAACACAAGCGAGCTGATCCCAGCTCATTCGGCTCGTTTATTACACGAGCTAAAAAATTCAGCTCGTGTTCGGCTCGTTTACTAAACGAGCGATTTGATCTCGAACTCATTTCGAACCGAACACGAGCTAACTCGCGAACAGAGAGCTGAATTGCCTGTGAGGATCCGAATCCCCACTTAAGAGTTTACTGATGGATTAGTGGCATTTGGGAGTGTTTGTACGTGTGTCGGGCCCAAGAAATAGATTTATGGTGTAAATTGGGAGTAAGTTTGCATCACCGGAGGCCTTTGGGAAATTTTAGAAGTAGAATTGGGCAAAACGGACTTCGGATTTGGATTCAGCGCGCAAAAACGATTAAGATGGACTATTTACTTGTGTTTTTCGGGGCCCGGACGCGAAAACACGGATTTCGAGGCAGCAGGTACTGTTCCGGCGCCGGCGGGCGGCGGGCAGCGGCGGAGCGGGCTCGGGCAGGCGGCGGAGCGGCCGCGGGTAGACGCACGGGCGCGGGCAGGCGCGCGGGGGCGCGCGGTCCACGGGGCCGGCGTGCACCGGAGGGCAGAACACGTGGCGGCCGTTGGGTGGCTGGTGCACGCAGGCGCGGTCCACGGAGCAGGAGGCAGGTACCTCGGGCTGCGTGCGTGGCGTTGTCGACGGCAGCGCGGGTGCGCACACGTGGGCACGCCGACAGAGGCGCCGGCACTGGCGCGGGGGCTTGGCCACGTGTCGCAAGCGGGATGGCCAGGCTCGCTGTGCGCTGAGTGATGGCCACGTGTCAGCAGCGGATTGGCTGCGCCGGCTGTATGCTGTTCGGGTGACACGTGGCGTACTGTGGTTGATTCGGGCGCTGATGGTTTGGGGTACGTTTTGGTGGTACTATAGCAACCCGAACAATTCGGGCGCTCGAAACCAGGGACAAATCGGGTATTGTCCGAATTGTTTCTTTGAATAGCCCGAGCCGCCTTCTTCAAGGGGTTTTCCGCATTTTCGAGCCTCATTTCACCTCAGACTCTACAGTGAAGTTGCTCCTCGACTTGTGCTGCACCTTCGGGAGGATTTCGGGGATTTTACTTGGCACGTTTTTCGAGGTTCCATTTTCTTCGGCGCGTCGCGACGCTCCTTCGCCGGTGTTCCCTTTCGTCGTGTTTCGGTGCGCGAGCTCCCCCGGCCTACCCCGGCCACCTTTTCAGGCGATTCTTGCGCCGTTGGAACGGCGACAGACAGGGCTTCGATCTTGGTATTTCCATCTTCCCCTCGTTTCACGCTTTTCGAGGTGTTTTTCCGAGTTTACTATGACACTGTTTCTATGGTTGAGACTTGGACAGCGGCGTGGTCCTTCGGCGATATCTCCGCACTCGGACATCGGATCGGGACGTGCCTATACACTTTTTGTATCTACGCATCGCAAGGATTATTGTCGTATTTTTTGGGGATTTTTCAGAGACTTGCCCGAAGGTATATTCTTCCCCCTTTACTGTGCAGAGTATTACAATTGTGTATGTTGTGAAGTTTCGCGCTCACCGCGTTGTGGAATTTGTAACTCGGCCTACGTGACTCAGATTGTGACGTGCAGGTAGCCGTTTCGAAGGGCTCGACGGGACGATCGCGGCAGTATTTTTATCGGATTTTTCGGAGTCTGTTCTACAGGTAGAAATTTCAGATCTTCAGGACTATTTTCTGCAGATTATATTACTTGGATATTTTTTTGGAATAAAGTATAACTTTGGACTGTATGTTTGCACCAGGAGGAGTTGTTCAGTGTCTTTGGACCTTAGGGACTGTGGATTAGTGGAGGTTTTTGCTCCTGGTATTTTCAGCTGTTGGACTTTGGACAGTTAGCACCTTCAGGTGGGTGGCCTTGTCTCCAAGATTGATGGACTGGACATTAAATCTGCTATAGTAGGACTTTGCATGATAGTGAATTTCTTGTGTAGCATGCTAGAATGTAGGAATTGATATTCCTAGTACTATCTGATGATCTTGTGATCTCCTTGCTTTCTACCATCTGTTAAATTATAGTTATCTTGGAACTTGACCTAGCACCCTCGTCATATGTTGCATGTGTAACCAGACTAGTAGAAAACCCTCACTTGGGCTAGGGTTATTTATGTTTAGACATCCACACACTGTACCTTATTTCTGGACATAGTGTTATCCTCGCCCGGGTAGTGGGCCGAGCCAGTGTGTTTGCACATAGTGTTAGCCCTGAGTTGTGGGTCGATCCCGGCTGTGGAGTATCTCCAGCCAGTGTGTTTTGTGCTATGAGTTGGTGGAGTTTGCTAGTGTCTTGAGATTCGAGTGAGCTGATCAGCTGAGTCGTCGAGAGTGCTCCGACCGTTGTGCGAGATGTTTGAGGATCCTGAGTCTTTCCGTTCTGAGAGTGAGCGTGGATTTTGACTATAGCCTGCAGAGCCACTTTGAGCTCGACAGAGTGCGCGGATACCTTTTTCCTCGATGGGGTCGCGCCCCTCGAGTGCCACGTCCGGGGTGGATCTGTTACTTTTGTATCGCGACTTGTCGACGCAGTCCCTCTGGCTGGGCTAGTTTTGGCAGTCATTGTAGAATACCGGGATTTCGGATGGTGCGCCGACCGCGCAAGATGGCGTGGCGTGGAGGAAATTGCCTCGGGCGTGTTCCGTATGTATTTACAGATGAGTTCGGGTTGTTTCGGATCTACGCGGAAGCCCCTGCCTGATTCGGGGTTTTCCGGTCATTGTGCGCCGATAGAGGACTGGCTTCGGGGAAGCCTCGACTTCACAGTGGAGTGCAGAAAATTTGGGAATACTTGGAACAGGTGTACTTTGTGATTACAGCGGAGTTCGGGGGGTTCCGGACTGACGCGGAGGACCCGAAGGCGAAAAGTGAGTCGGAACTGATAATTTTGGAGTCGGTTTTTGGATTGAGCACCCCGACTCAATGGTTGAGCTTTTTGAGGAGAAAAAGCCGTGGACATATGTATTTTCAGATTACAGCGGAGTTCGGGAGATTTCGGGCCGGCGCGGAGACCCCGAAGGCAAAAAGTGACTTGGAGTTGGCTTAAAAATTGATTAGTTAATTAATTTGATTATTATGTGAATTTTAGCCTGTGAGGGTGAAGTTTGGAATTAAGAAAGAGTTTTTATTTTAAATGGATATGGTTTAAGTGGGTTGAGATATTTTGAGTTGAGGTTTTTTTTATTATTATTTCTTCACCAGCTACCTCCACTAATTAAGCCCCTTTAATTAGTGTCGCCACGTCACTACTTCTTCCTCCCTGCAAAACAGAGGAAAAGGGATGGAGCAGAGTAAGAGAGGAGTGAAAGAAGGAGAAAAGAGAAGTGGAAAAAAGAGGGAAAAGAGAGGATTGGATGAGGTTGTGAAGGGGAACTTCCTGCGAGGAGCCGCGGGGCCGAGCGGAGAGCGAGCGGAGCGTGCGCGCGCGTCGAGCTCATCGAGGTATAGTACAGTTTTTTTTTGGAGAGAGAGAGAGAGAGAGGCTTGGGCTTTTGGGTTTGGTTTTTCTTCATGGACTGCTTGTCCATGGTGACTTGGTTCTGTGGAAGCCGCGGCAAGGAGGGAGCCGCGCGCGCGCACAAGTGTGCGCGCGCGGCGGGCTCGCTCTCCTGCGCGGGCGTGCGCAGTAGGGAGCCGCGCGGGCGCCGCGCAGTCGCCGCGCGGGCATGCGGCAAGCGCGCGCGGGCGCTGCGCAGGCGCCTCGCGGGCGCTGCGCAGTCGCCGCGCGGGCACCCTGGCACGCCTCGCGGGCGCAGCGGCCCAGGGAGCCTCGTGGCAGGCTGCTGCAGCCCTTGCGCCGCGCGGCACGCTCCAGGGCAGCGCGTGCGGCGGGCCTGGCGCCGCGCGCCGACTGCAACTGCGCGGCCAGCGGCTGCAGCTGCGCGGCCGCGGCAGCGGCGCGCGAGCTTTTACGAGCGATCGGCGAGCGAGGGCTGGTTTTTGCCCGGGGGTGGATGTTCTTTTTCGCGTTGTGTTTAGCCGATCTCTTTGGGTTGTCTGCAACTTTTCTTGGTTTTTGATGCAGCGGTTACAGGACGCACGAGCTGAGCTTGGTGCCGAGCAAGTGTTGGAGCCGACGGCGAACGACGCGCATAAATTCTTCAAGCTGAGAGGTTTTTTTTTTGGAGCTTGGATGTCCTGTTCCACAGTACCATGGGTGTGTTGTGGGTTTCTTATGTGGTGTGCAGGCTGTGAGTGTGGGGACAACTAGAGTGTTGCTGGAATTAGATGTTTTTAATATATGTGAACACTCTTTTTATTTGTGTGGAGTTTATGGAGCTTATATTTTTATTAAGCTGTGCCTTGGTGTTGTGAATGTGTGTGGAGTGTTCAGGAGAGGTGAACTTGAGAGTGTGGTAGTGTGTGGGGTGGAATTAAGGGATTTTGTATGCATGCATTTTGTTGAAGCGTGCTATTGGTGATGAGATGAACTTAATTAGGCTGTGGACATTATTTATGGGTATGCATTGGAGCTGTAGGTGGATTTTTGATTTATTGTGAGCATAGTGTTGTGTTGATGATTTATTTTGTGCAGAGGGCCTAAGTGAATTTTATGTGAATTTTGGGCTTCGTTTGTGTGCATAAGAGTTTATATGTTCAATTATGATGGAATTAAATTATACACATTGGTAGTGTGTAAGGGTGGATTTAAGGGTTTGTGTATATGTGGACTTTAATTAGTGGTGTGCAATTGGAGTTGATTGAGTGTATAAATGGAGCTTCCAGATTAATTTATATGAGTGTGTGTGTTTAATTTGGGGTGGTTTTTGTGAAGGGATTAGTGGACAAATTGGTGAGTGTTATGCTGTGTGTTTGTGAGAAATTTGTTGGAGAGCCACTATTGTGCTGTGAGTGTGGAGAGGATGTATGTGGATGGTTGGAGCTTCAGAGTTGTATATTGAATTTATATGTTTATTTGGAGTTAACTGTTGGATTGGGAGGAATTATTTATTTTATTAATTATGAACTTGTTAGTATTTTGTGCTGGAGCTTTAGTGCATGTTGGCAGAGTTATTGATTGCGTGCGGGATTTTGTAAAGACTCAAGGATTTTACTGGAGCTTCCGAGGATTTTTCGGGATTTGCGGCACGATTTTTGAGGTTTCGTCAGTTCGAGGTTCCAGCACTTCACCGACTTCAGCAACGCCTACGGAAAGCGATCCAGGTGGGTTGGAATTTTTCCAAAATGTGTGGAATGCCCTTTAAAGCTATTGAATGCAATTTGATCATAATTATTATGTTGTTCTTCCTGTATTTAAATCTGATAGTTGCTTGGATTTTTCTGAAAAATTCATTTGAGCCCCAGATTATTTTTAGCATACTCATGACACTATATGACACTAGGTTTCTTATTCTGTTGGCCTTATATATGCACCTAGATCGTTTTAAAAATCGAGAAAAACCCGTTTGAATGAAAATTAGCATTTTCAAAGATGGTTTTTAACTTTTGAGTTCGCCAGAGATATGGCATAGATTCAGGGTGCATTAGACCTCGTGCCTGGGGGCCGAGGGGTCTCTTTTGAGTTTTGATATGAGATGTAGTGTCATTTGATGTTTGAGCTTCCTTACGGGATAGTGAAATTACTCTAGATCATGGGTCGTATTCTGATTTAGTAGTAGAGGTGGTTCTCCCACTTAGCTTCGAGGATTTTGGGGTTCCGGCAGATCGAGTCGTGGAGGTTTCCTGACTCGGCCTTGGTCGTGCATTATCAGATTGAGTCGTTCAGGGTTCTCCGACATAGCTGTGAGAGTCTTTGGGCTATTCATGTTTGAGTCGAGGTTCTTTTCCGACTGAGTTGTGTTTTCGAGCTTTGAGTTACCGATCTGTTTGATCGTGGATTATAGTCTGCATGTGCCGCATATTGAGACAGTGAGACAGATGTGATACTTGAGTTCGGTGGGGTCGCTCCCCTCGAGCTACGCCCCGGGTGCGATGATGATACCGAGCCTGACGAGGCTACGATGTGGATATGCGCCTAGTTCATATACTAGTGGTCGCTTGATACCCCTGGCCGAGTTACCATGGGGTCACCTTGTGTAAGATTGAGATAGTCGGTTTAGGACGCCCCACGTAAATCCCGTCCCCTTGTGGATGCGTGGTAGTGGGCAGGTGCGTTCCTAGACGACAGGCGCAGGCTGGACTGAGCCGGTTTTGGCAGTCTTTGAGATTGGGTGTTATGAGCGGGTGGTTACATATTATGTTCTTAGATGATTTTTCCTTTGAGCATTGATACTGAGGCATTTTAGCAGTAGCGAGAGTATGCATAGCATGTTTATGATAGAGTTTCCTTTTGAGCATTATGTTTGAGACATATTAGTTGTAGTTTTTCTTCCGCTTATCTATCTATCTATCTATCTGCATACCTATCTGTTTTGCCTCCAGTAGACTTAGTGGGCATACCGTGGATGTTGGGACGGTACCCACTGAGATCTGCCTTCTGCAGTAGATCTCACACCCGCTGCGGTGACAGGTTGAGGCAGCTGTTCCGGCTTGGTTCGCGCGGAGACAGCAGATCGAGGTGAGGACGCGGCCGATTAGTTCCTTACCAACATTGAGAGTCTGGGGTAGATGTACCCGGTGTATTTTATGTTTTCACTTTTGTACTGGACATTCTGAGAGACTTGTGAGGATAGTATTTGTCTTATTTCTGTGAGACTTTGTACCTTGAGGATTTGTGTATGAATGGAGATTTTGCTATTCCAGATGTTCAGTTTTTTATTCTATAGCTTCTGGTTTTAGTTTCAGCTCTGATACATGTTTTTAGCTATAGATCTGACTTGCAGGGTAGACGCTTCGTCTGTGCGGCAGTTTCCGTACAGATGGCGGATCTGTTGGCGAGCCGGGTAGCAGTTTCGACCCCGGGGCGTGACAGACCCTAAACCCTAAACCCTAAATCTGTCACGCCCCGGGGTCGAAACTGCGACCCGGCTCGCCAACAGATCCGCCATCTGTACGGAAACTGCCGCACAGACGAAGCGTCTTCCATGCAAGTCAGATCTATAGCTAAAAACATGTATCAGAGCTGAAACTAAAACCAGAAGCTATAGAATAAAAAACTGAACATCTGGAATAGCAAAATCTCCATTCATACACAAATCCTCAAGGTACAAAGTCTCACAGAAATAAGACAAATACTATCCTCACAAGTCTCTCAGAATGTCCAGTACAAAAGTGAAAACATAAAATACACCGGGTACATCTACCCCAGACTCTCAATGTTGGTAAGGAACTAATCGGCCGCGTCCTCACCTCGATCTGCTGTCTCCGCGCGAACCAAGCCGGAACAGCTGCCTCAACCTGTCACCGCAGCGGGTGTGAGATCTACTGCAGAAGGCAGATCTCAGTGGGTACCGTCCCAACATCCACGGTATGCCCACTAAGTCTACTGGAGGCAAAACAGATAGGTATGCAGATAGATAGATAGATAGATAAGCGGAAGAAAAACTACAACTAATATGTCTCAAACATAATGCTCAAAAGGAAACTCTATCATAAACATGCTATGCATACTCTCGCTACTGCTAAAATGCCTCAGTATCAATGCTCAAAGGAAAAACCATCTAAGAACATAATATGTAACCACCCGCTCATAACACCCAATCTCAAAGACTGCCAAAACCGGCTCAGTCCAGCCTGCGCCTGTCGTCTAGGAACGCACCTGCCCACTACCACGCATCCACAAGGGGACGGGATTTACGTGGGGCGTCCTAAACCGACTATCTCAATCTTACACAAGGTGACCCCATGGTAACTCGGCCAGGGGTATCAAGCGACCACTAGTATATGAACTAGGCGCATATCCACATCGTAGCCTCGTCAGGCTCGGTATCATCATCGCACCCGGGGCGTAGCTCGAGGGGAGCGACCCCACCGAACTCAAGTATCACATCTGTCTCACTGTCTCAATATGCGGCACATGCAGGCTATAATCCACGATCAAACAGATCGGTAACTCAAAGCTCGAAAACACAACTCAGTCGGAAAAGAACCTCGACTCAAACATGAATAGCCCAAAGACTCTCACAGCTATGTCGGAGAACCCTCAACGACTCAATCTGATAATGCACGACCAAGGCCGAGTCAGAAAACCTCCACGACTCGATCTGCCGGAACCCCAAAATCCTCGAAGCTAAGTGGGAGAACCACCTCTACTACTAAATCAGAATACGACCCATGATCTAGAGTAATTTCACTATCCCGTAAGGAAGCTCAAACATCAAATGACACTACATCTCATATCAAAACTCAAAAGAGACCCCTCGGCCCCCAGGCACGAGGTCTAATGCACCCTGAATCTATGCCATATCTCTGGCGAACTCAAAAGTTAAAAACCATCTTTGAAAATGCTAATTTTCATTCAAACGGGTTTTTCTCGATTTTTAAAACGATCTAGGTGCATATATAAGGCCAACAGAATAAGAAACCTAGTGTCATATAGTGTCATGAGTATGCTAAAAATAATCTGGGGCTCAAATGAATTTTTCAGAAAAATCCAAGCAACTATCAGATTTAAATACAGGAAGAACAACATAATAATTATGATCAAATTGTATTCAATAGCTTTAAAGGGCATTCCACACATTTTGGAGAAATTCCAACCCACCTGGATCGCTTTCCGTAGGCGTTGCTGAAGTCGGTGAAGTGCTGGAACCTCGAACTGACGAAACCTCGAAAATCGTGCCGCAAATCCCGAAAAATCCTCGGAAGCTCCAGTAAAATCCTTGAGTCTTTACAAAATCCCGCGCGCAATCAATAACTCTGCCAACATGCACTAAAGCTCCAGCACAAAATACTAACAAGTTCATAATTAATAAAATAAATAATTCCTCCCAATCCAACAGTTAACTCCAAATAAACATATAAATTCAATATACAACTCTGAAGCTCCAACCATCCACATACATCCTCTCCACACTCACAGCACAATAGTGGCTCTCCAACAAATTTCTCACAAACACACAGCATAACACTCACCAATTTGTCCACTAATCCCTTCACAAAAACCACCCCAAATTAAACACACACACTCATATAAATTAATCTGGAAGCTCCATTTATACACTCAATCAACTCCAATTGCACACCACTAATTAAAGTCCACATATACACAAACCCTTAAATCCACCCTTACACACTACCAATGTGTATAATTTAATTCCATCATAATTGAACATATAAACTCTTATGCACACAAACGAAGCCCAAAATTCACATAAAATTCACTTAGGCCCTCTGCACAAAATAAATCATCAACACAACACTATGCTCACAATAAATCAAAAATCCACCTACAGCTCCAATGCATACCCATAAATAATGTCCACAGCCTAATTAAGTTCATCTCATCACCAATAGCACGCTTCAACAAAATGCATGCATACAAAATCCCTTAATTCCACCCCACACACTACCACACTCTCAAGTTCACCTCTCCTGAACACTCCACACACATTCACAACACCAAGGCACAGCTTAATAAAAATATAAGCTCCATAAACTCCACACAAATAAAAAGAGTGTTCACATATATTAAAAACATCTAATTCCAGCAACACTCTAGTTGTCCCCACACTCACAGCCTGCACACCACATAAGAAACCCACAACACACCCATGGTACTGTGGAACAGGACATCCAAGCTCCAAAAAAAAAAAACCTCTCAGCTTGAAGAATTTATGCGCGTCGTTCGCAGTCGGCTCCAACACTTGCTCGGCACCAAGCTCAGCTCGTGCGTCCTGTAACCGCTGCATCAAAAACCAAGAAAAGTTGCAGACAACCCAAAGAGATCGGCTAAACACAACGCGAAAAAGAACATCCACCCCCGGGCAAAAACCAGCCCTCGCTCGCCGATCGCTCGTAAAAGCTCGCGCGCCGCTGCCGCGGCCGCGCAGCTGCAGCCGCTGGCCGCGCAGTTGCAGTCGGCGCGCGGCGCCAGGCCCGCCGCACGCGCTGCCCTGGAGCGTGCCGCGCGGCGCAAGGGCTGCAGCAGCCTGCCACGAGGCTCCCTGGGCCGCTGCGCCCGCGAGGCGTGCCAGGGTGCCCGCGCGGCGACTGCGCAGCGCCCGCGAGGCGCCTGCGCAGCGCCCGCGCGCGCTTGCCGCATGCCCGCGCGGCGACTGCGCGGCGCCCGCGCGGCTCCCTACTGCGCACGCCCGCGCAGGAGAGCGAGCCCGCCGCGCGCGCACACTTGTGCGCGCGCGCGGCTCCCTCCTTGCCGCGGCTTCCACAGAACCAAGTCACCATGGACAAGCAGTCCATGAAGAAAAACCAAACCCAAAAGCCCAAGCCTCTCTCTCTCTCTCTCTCCAAAAAAAAACTGTACTATACCTCGATGAGCTCGACGCGCGCGCACGCTCCGCTCGCTCTCCGCTCGGCCCCGCGGCTCCTCGCAGGAAGTTCCCCTTCACAACCTCATCCAATCCTCTCTTTTCCCTCTTTTTTCCACTTCTCTTTTCTCCTTCTTTCACTCCTTCTCTCTTACTCTGCTCCATCCCTTTTCCTCTGTTTTGCAGGGAGGAAGAAGTAGTGACGTGGCGACACTAATTAAAGGGGCTTAATTAGTGGAGGTAGCTGGTGAAGAAATAATAATAAAAAAAACCTCAATTCAAAATATCTCAACCCACTTAAACCATATCCATTTAAAATAAAAACTCTTTCTTAATTCCAAACTTCACCCTCACAGGCTAAAATTCACATAATAATCAAATTAATTAACTAATCAATTTTTAAGTCAACTCCAAGTCATTTTTTACCTTCGGGGTCTCCGCGCCGGCCCGAAATCTCCCACCTCCGCTGTAATCTGAAAATACATATGTCCACGGCATTTTTTCCTCAAAAAGCTCAACCGTTGAGTCGGGGTGCTCAATCCAAAAACCGACTCCAAAATTATCAGTTCCGACTCACTTTTCGCCTTCGGGTCCTCCGCGTCAGTCCGGAACCCCCCGAACTCCGCTGTAATCACAAAGTACACCTGTTCCAAGTATTCCCAAATTTTCTGCACTCCACTGTGAAGTCGAGGCTTTCCCGAAGCCAGTCCTCTATCGGCGCACAATGACCGGAAAACCCCGAATCAGGCAGGGGCTTCCGCGTAGATCCGAAACAACCCGAACTCATCTGTAAATACATACGGAACACGTCCGAGGCAATTTCCTCCACGCCACGCCATCTTGCGCGGTCGGCGCACCATCCGAAATCCCGGTATTCTACACTCTCCCCTCCTTAAAAAGGTTTCGTCCTCGAAACCAGAAATAGATCCATAACTCTGGAGGGTGTCTCAATTAAATGGAGATAGGAGATCCTCAACTCATCCTTAGGCTGTCAGGTGGTCGCTCTTACTTATCACGATGGCTACACTGAACCTTCACCAAGGATAGATCTTGACGAAATCTGTCACATAAGCAAGATGCATCGGTCGCTTCAGATAGCTAAATTCCTCGTCCATCTCCAGAGACGTGAAATCCAAAACATGCGAGGGATCAAATACAGTTCCTCCAGCCAAGTAATTACTCGCGGTCCAAACTCCCCGCGCAAACATCGAATCTACACGTCCCGGCGGATAGAGGCTTCCACAACATAAGGTCCTCAAAACCAAACTCTAAGCCTCCAATTGGCATAACCTCTCCATTGCTCCTTAGCAACTAAAATGCTCAAAACTCCTCGAAGCTATACTGGCCCTGCCTAGCCCAAAACTTTTGACCTCCGTCACAATCATAGGCTTAGGCTAATTCCCAACGGCATCACTCTTCGTTGGGTCCTCAGTCGCTCTTGCAGCCGAAAACATAAGGCCAACCCCAGAACCTTTCGAAGTCGACATGCATACTCTAATAACTTGGCATATGACTCCTTTTCTCAGAAGTTGCAGCACTACTCTCAAGTGCTCCTCATGCTCTATGTCCTTCGAAAAAGAATCCAAATAACCATGACGGTTACTACCACCAATCCGTCCAAACACAGCTGGAACAGCACAATTCCTAAAGTCGGTAGGGCATTAGTCAATCCACTTGACCCCGCAAAAGCTCATAATGCCCCCACTGGTTCCTGATCACTATCAGGGCACAGCTCTCGGCTATATGATCCCATAATGCTATCAATCTCTCGAAGGCATCTGCCAAGCACAATCCAAATCTGCCCGTGTTTGAACCATCCAAGAAATCTCACCGTTGTGTACTCACAACGTGGCATCACTGCCGTGTACCAATGGCGTGGCGTCATACTCAAGTATTAAACTCTCAGATCCTCACTGTCGTATTCCCACGACATGGTATCGGTCACATAGACCCCTCGATCCATCAAAATCCGAATGGCGCTATCAGCTCACTGTTTCACGGGTGTTACTCCAAGAGGTGCTACCGACGTTGGCGGAGTTTTCAAAACCACGTCAATCACCGTCTCGATCTTCAATAACAGTTCAGGTAGACTCTCACCCGGGATTACACGGACGATAAGGGTATCCTTTAGTCCCGGTGCCGCCGCAGGCACCTCTTCAACAACCGCTAGCAACGTGATACGACCACGACTCAACTCTGCCGTGGTCTAACTCCCTCTACAACACACTCCTCCTGACCAGGTCCACGGAGGGTCAAAGTCCTCTCTTGGCCATCCATGGTAGCATAGCATTGGGATAACCAAACTCTATCCAAACCCATGTCAACACCTCAAAACTGATGTAGGACAAAAACTCAAGGAATCAAATCGAATGTCCTACTTACTCTGGCGGGACTGGCAACACTCATCCATGTGCTATACGTGGTCTGGAACCTGATCCTCATGTGCACAAGCCAACAGTCCCTTCTCTGGCCCACGCAAGGTTACCCATGCTCTACTGAAACATGCACATGCGGTGTCGGCATCTAAATGCTCTAAATCCAAAGACTAAAAAGAAGGCTACATCAAGTAAGATACAATACACTATCCTGGGTGACAAGGGGTACACTGCTCAACCATCGCGGAAACTCGCTCCCGGTGGTCCAACAGGACGAACTCGATGCCACCAACTCTCGGCGTCCTTATCCAAAGGTGCATGATCAAGCGCCCTGATGCTTCTCCTGGATGAACAAAACCTCGAACAGCTCTTCCATAGCAGCGATCCAGTTCTCAGCCTCCCAAGGCTCCAAACTCTATCCCGAAATCTGCTGGGGATGGAACTGGATGGAGTAAAACAACCGGTCAACAACCTCTCGCTGCTTCTGCACCATCAGTGGTGTGATCAGGGTCGAAATCGACGATATCGCGGCCGGAAGTACTACTGATGGTACCCCGGAAATACTCTCTGCTCAAACATGCGCATCACGAGCTCCATGTTCTCTTCCTGACGCCGCATCGCCTCAAACGTCTGAGCTACTTGGGCTCGTAACCCTTAGACCTCTCTCTGGTCTGTCCAATCAGCCTTCCGTTGTTCGGGCTCCTCATCCAAGGTCGAATACGCCCTCGCTGTTGCATGGCGTCTCGGAGGCATCGAAAACCACTGCAACAAAATAAACATTAGGACCCAAACTCTCTCGACCCAATCAAGCGAAAGTCTAAAACATGTTACCCATACTAAAGCATTATGTTGTCTGCAGCCAACATAATCATTTTTAGAGAAATAACATGTAAGATCACTCGCCCCAATCCTCTGGGGGAGGTACAAACTCAATCAGGACTCTCGCTAAAGTCACGCCTCTCACGACAGTCATCCTACTGTCCAACTGATAGCCTAGGGTTTCTAAGTCCTCAATGACCTACAACCTAGGCTCTGATACCACCTAAATCTGTCACGCCCCGGGGTCGAAACTGCGACCCGGCTCGCCAACAGATCCGCCATCTGTACGGAAACTGCCGCACAGACGAAGCGTCTACCCTGCAAGTCAGATCTATAGCTAAAAATATGTATCAGAGCTGAAACTAAAACCAGAAGCTATAGAATAAAAAACTGAACATCTGGAATAGCAAAATCTCCATTCATACACAAATCCTCAAGGTACAAAGTCTCACAGAAATAAGACAAATACTATCCTCACAAGTCTCTCAGAATGTCCAGTACAAAAGTGAAAACATAAAATACACCGGGTACATCTACCCCAGACTCTCAATGTTGGTAAGGAACTAATCGGCCGCGTCCTCACCTCGATCTGCTGTCTCCGCGCGAACCAAGCCGGAACAGCTGCTTCAACCTGTCACCGCAGCGGGTGTGAGATCTACTGCAGAAGGCAGATCTCAGTGGGCATACCGTGGATGTTGGGACGGTACCCACTGAGATCTGCCTTCTGCAGTAGATCTCACACCCGCTGCGGTGACAGGTTGAGGCAGCTGTTCCGGCTTGGTTCGCGCGGAGACAGCAGATCGAGGTGAGGACGCGGCCGATTAGTTCCTTACCAACATTGAGAGTCTGGGGTAGATGTACCCGGTGTATTTTATGTTTTCACTTTTGTACTGGACATTCTGAGAGACTTGTGAGGATAGTATTTGTCTTATTTCTGTGAGACTTTGTACCTTGAGGATTTGTGTATGAATGGAGATTTTGCTATTCCAGATGTTCAGTTTTTTATTCTATAGCTTCTGGTTTTAGTTTCAGCTCTGATACATGTTTTTAGCTATAGATCTGACTTGCAGGGTAGACGCTTCGTCTGTGCGGCAGTTTCCGTACAGATGGCGGATCTGTTGGCGAGCCGGGTCGCAGTTTCGACCCCGGGGCGTGACAGTCACGGACACCCTACGTTAGTCCGGTCCTCCGTGGATGTAACGACAGTAGGTAGGCGCAGGTTTGACTGGACCCGAGGAGGTAGTCAGGTAGATTGGGTGATCTGAGTTGAGTGATAGTAGATGCACCATATTTTCATCTGTTCCACTTTTTGAGCATCTAGATAGAGGCATAATAGTTGTAGAGTCATTCTTTTCCAGCTCTTTTCTTTCAGTGTTACTTTGTTACTTTATGCCTCTAGTAGACTTGGTGGGCAGACCGTCGGGCTTATTGGCGGCACCCACTGAGAACTACTGTGGGATGTAGTTCTCACACCCGTCGTGGTGTCTTTTCCCCAGGGACTTCTGCTCCGGTTCCTGCTGCTCCAGTTGCTGATCCTGCTGATCGAGGTGAGGGAGTCGCAAGATAGATCCCTACCAGTCGTCTTCCTGAGAGAGTAGATGTACCCCCTTTTTATTTTTGAGAGTTCTTTTTTGAGAGACCTTGTAGTGAGGTTCAGATTTGTACTTTTCTTTTTCAGTTGAGAGACTTTTGTATTTGTGAGGGCTTGGAGTTGTATTTATTTTATTTCATTTTCAGCAGTTTACTTTCAGCTCTGATATCTGTATAGTGTAGTTGATCTTTTGCAGGTTAGTCGCTTCGTCTATACGGGGCTTCCCGTATGGGTGGCGGATCTGTTGGCGAGCCCGGGTCGCAGTTTCCACGCCGGGGCGTGACAGATTAGAGTGGTATCAGAGCCTAGGATGTAGGTCATTGTGGGCTTAGAAACCCTAGGCTTGTGGTTGGACATTAGGTTGACTACGTGAGAGTCGTGACTTTTAGCGAGAGTCCTGATTGAGTTTTATACCTCTCCCAAGGGACGGGATGAGTGATTGGCATGTTTATTCTCCTAAGCGATTATGTTGGTTGCAGACAACATAATGCTATGGAATGGATGACATGTCTTTGACTTTCGCTAGATTGGGTCGAGTGTTGTTTTGGTTCTGTCCTGATGTTTGAATGTTGCTGCAGGTGAGCACGATACCTCCCCGACGCAGGATGCGGACGCGTTCTCAGCCTTCCTCCTCCGATGAGCCTGGGCAGGAGGAGTCAGCACAGGGTCAGCAGAGTGAGGTGCAGGAGCTTCGGGCTCAGATGGCCCAGTTGTCTGAGGCTGTTCGGCGCCCGAAGGAGGTTTCACGGCGCCAGGAGGAGGTTTCACGACGCCAGGAGGAGGCTTCACGGCGCCAGGAGGAGACCATGGACTGGATGATGTGCATGATGGAGCAGAGGGCGCAGTCAATTGTAGCACCCCCTGAGAGTTTCCCCGCACCTTCTTTGCCAGCTGTGGCACCCCCCAGTTGTACCAGCAGCACAGGCAGCCCCTATTGCACCAGTTACCAGTAGACAGCCGTTCGGGACGGCAGGACAGTTGACCCCTGCAGAGCAGCGAGAGGTGGTGGATTTGTTGATGAGGTTTCGTCAGTTTAACCCACCTCGTTTTTCGGGGCAGAGTTCGGAGCCGTGGGAGGCAGAGTCGTGGATCACGGCTATGGAGCGACACTTTGAGAGTTTGTTTGTGGAGGAGAGGTTTCAGGTACTGTTGGCGACAAACTTCTTGGAGCGCAACACCGAGGCCTGGTGGCGGCGTGTTCGACCAGTTGGTCCACCTGGGACCCAGCTTCTTACTTGGGCGGAGTTCCGCAGTCTACTTCTTGGAGCCTTTTTCCCGGAGAGCGTCAGGCAGAGGTTGGAGGAGCAGCTGAAGAATTGTAGTAGCCGCTGGTTTAAAATGTTTTTGGGTCTACTTTTGGTTTTCTTTATTTCGCAATTCGTTTCGGGGGCCCGGAGGGTGATCTAATAATTCCTTGTTTCCGGGCAGACCGTCGGGGCTCGCGGGTATTTTTAGTCAATAAAGCTCGCGAAACGGAGAACGGCGGCGCAGCCGGTTTTGAATTCTGACGCCGGAATCTCCCAGAATAAATTTCGGAAGGTGGCTAGCGGTTCAGGAGATCAGCGCGGTTTTTCAGGCAGACCGGACCCCGGTTCGCACCCGACTTATTACCTCCTTTTGACTTGAAATGGGTTCATTCCCATTCCTCATCCTAACCGCTCCCGCCATCCTAACCGCTCCCGCCATTTTCATGTCGTGGGGAAACAGGGTTACGACAGTTACAACTCCCCTCACCTTAGGCGTACGCAACCCCAAGCGCAACGAGGAACCCACTTCCCCAACCTTTCTTTTTCCCAACCGATCGAGTGGAGAAACAAGGCGGAGCGATCGAGGAGAGGGAAGATCGCCGGCATACCCTTCGTTACCGGGCACGCAAGAACAGGACGATCATCCCCTAGATCAACCCTAGCCGACGAAACCAAGGTGAGCATAACTTAGGGTTCTTGATTGGGTATTTTCTTGGTTCTCTTAGGCAAAGGGAGGAGGAGGGTCGGCGCCGTCACCGGAGTCGGCGCCGTCACCGGAGCCGGCACGCACGGAGCCGCGCATGCGGGCGGCGCCGCATGCGGGCGGCGCCGCATGCTCCCGCATGCGGGCAGCGCCGCATGCGGGCGGCGCTGCATGCGCCCGCATGCGGGCAGCGCCGCATGAGGGCGGCGCCGTGTGCATCCGCATGCGGGCGGCGCCGCATGCGGGCGGCGCCGCATGCTCCCGCATGCGAGCAGCGCCGCATGCGGGCGGCGCTGCACGCGCCCGCATGCGGGCAGCGCCGCATGTGGGCAGCGCCGCTCGCACCCGCATGCGGGCAGCGCCGCATGCGGGCGGCGCTGCACGCGCCCGCATGCGGGCAGCGCCGCATGTGGGCAGCGCCGCGCGCACCCACATGCGGGCGGTGCCGCATGCGGGCGGCGCCGCATGCGGGCGGCGCCGCACGCAGGTGGTACGCCGCCCAGCCGCGCGGGGCCGGGCGCGTACGTGTACGGATTGTGCGCGAGGGGGGGCGCCGGGTGTTCTAGTCTTTTAATCTTGCGGAGTCTTGAATTACTGACTCCTGGATGACAGGTTCTTGTAGGTCCGGGCGGGCACCCCGAGACGCGGGAGAACCTAGCATCGGTCAGGAGCGCGACAACGAAAAGGTGGGTTTTCGGTCGAGGCTTAGTATAGTGTTAGTATTCCGAAAGGGATTTTAATTACATGTTAATCGGTACTAACGCTGACGGTTTCTATGATTTACTATATTACCCCGTGTCTTGGTTACTATGCTCGAGTTGCGACACGCGCACCCGCGGTCTGGCCACCGCTAAGGGTGCTCTTTTCCGGAAAGGCGGTCTCCGACCCGTGTTACCCACGAGGGGATGTAGTGGGGCCCCCGTAGGTGTGGGGTTCGAGGCACCAAGGTGTGAGCGGTGCGACCTGTCGGCATTGGTGCCCGACGAGGTCAGGTGTGCGACCTGCCGGGATTGGTGCCCGACGAGGTCAGGTGTTACAGGTGTTACCGGGGTTACAGGTGTCACAGGTGGTACAGGTGGTTGCGAGTTACCTTTATGAGTAGAGTGGTTGCTCCGGCTAGTCTTACTTTTGTGGCTTGGTATTACTTTACTGCTTTAGTATTTTTATCATGATAGTGTCGCTGACTACCCACTCTGTGACAGGTACCTCCAGGGGTGAGAGGTAGGCGACGGTGAGGCCGAGGTGGGAGAAGTCGGGCTGTGGGAGCCCTAGTCTGCCATTTTCTTTACTTTCTCTGCATTTCATTTGGTATTGTAGGTTACTGTGTGGTTCTCGATACCCTTGTGGGGTCGTGTGGATGTTGATTACTTTTGTTCTGGATATGCACTACTGTTTCCTTTATTATTCCCGTTTGGTCGTTTTCTAAACAAACCAACTAGAAAACAAGAGAAAAAGGACTTCGAAAACCGTTTTCAAAAAAATCTAGGGTCGTGTGGGCCCGTTTTCCAAACCCTGTGGATTTATGCCGTTTTCCAATCTGTTTTCAAAACCTGAGGCCGTGTGGGCCTGTTTTCAAAACTGTGAGTTTATCCTTTCAACTTGACTGGCCATGGGCATTGTTTAGTCTTCATGCATAGTTAGACTCCGAACTGTTGTGATTAAATGGAAAATGATTGCTTGTGTTGACTGTTGTAATAGCCGCGACGCCGTGCATATACAGATGAGACTCTGCCCGATTTTCGAGTAAATCTGTATATGCGGCGGGTCTGGGCACGCGCCGGGGAAGGAGGTTTTAAACAAAAAAATTGTACGCGCCTTACGCTTACTTTTGTGCATCGTTTCCGCTAAAATAAAACCCCCGGGGCGTGACAGATTAAGATGGTATCAGAGACTTTGCTTTAATCACAACAGTGACGGCCCAACATCCACCGAGATATCACACTTAACTACGAATAAATGAAATGTGCAGGGTTTAAGGGTTAGGACGTGAGAGATCGGGGAGGGGATTTGTAGATAATGTTTTCTTTTCTCTCTCGATATTACGGTGGTTCTTCTAGCAGAGTTGAGTGCTAAGCTTTGGTTGGTGTGTCTGTACAGACAATGGTCCGAACCAGAGCGTCGGCCGAGGATGTAGGGGCGGATGCGACGACATCAGCAGCTGCAGAGAACCAGCTCCTGCGGCAACAATTGAGGGAGATGGCGGGGCAGCTGGCGACCCTTACGGAATGTGTGCGTCAATTGACGCAGCAGCAACCGGTCGCTCCTGCCCCTCCACAGGGACCAATTGCACCGGCCGCAGCACCGCAAGCGACAGGGGCTGGGGTAGGGGCAGCCCCTCTACCGGCAGCAACGGCCGGGCTAGCATCTACCCAGACCACGGCGCCGACGGCAGCACCTGCATCAGCGCCCGCAGGGCCGGCGCCGGGGGCCCTCGGCGGGAGTACCTCCGCGGCCGCCGCCGCCGCTGGGGAAGGGACAGTTACGCGGACGGAACGAGAACGAGTGCGGGCCAACCTGGCGGATTTCATGAAGTTCGAACCACCCACGTTCGAGGGGGAGACGACTGATCCCTGGGCCGTCGAAAAGTGGGTGGGATCGATGGAAAAGTTGTTCG
Organism: Tillandsia leiboldiana; assembly: GCA_029204045.2. Classification (NCBI taxonomy): domain Eukaryota; kingdom Viridiplantae; phylum Streptophyta; class Magnoliopsida; order Poales; family Bromeliaceae; genus Tillandsia; species Tillandsia leiboldiana. The sequence continues at coordinate 47,999,928 of CM055064.1, read as the reverse complement.
AGGACTTACTTATCGAGGACCCCGAGCGCGTCCCCCTGGCAGTTCACTTTTTGGAGGGAAACGCTCGTTTATGGTGGAAGACGGTGCGCCCTGATCCCACCAAGGGCACCGTGCTTCTATCGTGGACGACGTTCAAGCAGGAATTGTTTGGGGCCTTCTTCACAAATAGCGTCAAGAAGAAACTGGAGGACGACCTGAACCACATTCAGCAAAGGAGCAAGACGGTTATGGAGTATCAGCGCGAATTCGTGCGCCTGGCAAATTGCGTCCCTTTCGTCATAAGGGACGAACCCCACAAGGCGCAACTGTTTGTGGATGGATTGCGAAGTGATATTTTCCAGGTGGTTCAGGCCGCTGACTTGCATACGTTCCAGAAAGTGGTCGACCGGGCCACTGTCGTAGAGCGTGGGTTCGCCGTTACCCGCGCTAGGAGGGAGGCCCCGGCACAGCATGAAGATAGGAAGCGGCAACAGCAGAGGTACGGGGGGGGGGAGGGGGGTCATCTGCTAGGAGCCGACCCCCCAAGCGGTGGAGGGCACAGTCGGGAGCACGGAGCGCACCTACGGGAGAGCCGAGGCCAAGAGACAGGCCTTGTGTGATCTGCGGGGGAGCGCACGGAGTGTTGGATTGCCCCCAGAGAGTCGATCATTGCTTCCGTTGCGGCAAGCAGGGGCACTTCCGCCGCAACTGCCCCCTTGCCGTGGGATCAGCCTCCTCTGCCGCTTCCACGCCTTCACCACAACTATTGGGGCGGGGGAAAGCTCCTATGGGGTCGACCTCTAGGCCCCCGGCTTCGCGGCGCGAAGAGGATAGGCAGCCTCAACCGGGCGGGCGAATTTATTCCATGACCCGCCGGGAATCGGACCCGCCGGAGGACGTACTCGCAGGTATAACTTCTGTTTCAAATTCACGTTCTAGAACCCTCTTTGATACTGGAGCAACACACTCGTTCATTTCTCGCGATTACGTGTTTTCGCATGACCTCGAGGAAACACCTCTCCAAAGCCGTTTGACGGTCCAGACAGCGGGTGGGACACTGGAGGCGACTAGTTTGGTGGCCACCTGCCCGATTAAGCTAGGGCGGCTGCTTTGCCCTTGGGATTTAGTGGTGATTCCCCTGAAGGAGTACGACGTTGTTTTGGGCATGGACTGGCTCTGAAGGTACCAAGTGCTTATCGACTGCGAGAAGCGGATGGTGCAACTACAAGAACCAAGCTTCCCTAAGAATGCGTATCTGGCGTGTAAGAGCACCTCCTTCCCGGCAGTCATCTCAGCGGCTCGAGCCAGGAGTCTGGTAGAGGGTGGGTGTGTGGCCTACTTGGCATCGGTGGATCTGGTTACCCGACCCTCGACGACACCTTCAGACATCCCAGTGGTGAGGGACTTTCCCGACGTCTTTCCGATGGAGCTGCCCGGGATACCCCCTGAACGAGAGGTGGTGTTCCCTATTGAACTCTTGCCAGGTACTCAACCTATAACGAAGGCGCCCTACCGAATGGCCTTCGCGGAGTTGAAGGAGTTAAAGGCACAACTGGAAGACCTCTTGGACAAAGGGTTTATCAGGCCGAGTGTGTCACCCTGGGGCGCACCGGTGCTCTTCGTACGGAAGAAGGATGGAAGCCTGCGACTCTGCATCGACTACAGAGGAATAAACAAGGTCACGGTGAAAAACAAGTACCCCCTGCCCAGAATCGACGACCTCTTCGACCAACTATGAGGAGCGACGGTCTTTTCAAAGATTGATCTGCAGTCAGGCTACCACCAGCTCCGGGTTCGGAACGAGGACATTCCGAAGATCGCCTTCCGGACCCGGTATGGCCATTACGAGTTTACAGTCATGCCGTTCGGACTTACGAACGCCCCCGCGGTCTTTATGGACATGATGAACTGGATCTTCAGACCATTCCTAGACCGGTTCGTGGTGGTCTTCATCGACGACATACTGATCTATTCATCCACCGACGAGGAGCACGAGGACCATTTACGAACGATTCTCCAAACCCTCAGGGAGCAGAAGCTGTTCGCTAAGCTCAAAAAGTGTGAATTCTGGCTACGCGAAGTGGGATTCCTGGGGCATGTGATCTCGGCGAAGGGAATCGCCGTGGACCCCAAGAAGGTGGAATCGGTGATCGACTGGTAGCCGCCCATGACGGTGACGGAGATCCGCAGTTTCTTGGGGCTGGCGGGGTATTATAGACGCTTTGTCGAGGGTTTCTCGAAGATTGCGGCCCCTTTAAACCGGTTGACCAAGAATGGAGAAAAGTTTGTATGGACGGCCAAATGCCAGGAAAGTTTTGAAGAACTCACAAGAAGGCTAACCAAGGCACCAATTCTTGTACTACCAACACCCGGAGAGGACTATGAGGTGTACTGCGACGCTTCGAGGATCGGCCTTGGGGGTGTTTTAATGCAGCAGGGGAAGGTAATAGCCTATGCGTCTAGGCAACTAAAGGACTACGAGAGAAACTACCCAATACACGACTTGGAGCTGGCTGCGGTGGTCTTCGTCCTGAAGTTATGGAGACACTATCTCTTTGGTGTCCATTGTAACATCTTCTCAGATCACCAGAGTCTTAAATACCTGTTCACCCAAAAGGAACTAAACCTGCGGCAGAGGCGGTGGCTTGAGTTACTGAAGGATTACGACCTAACAATCCAATACCACCCCGGGAAGGCAAACGTGGTAGCGGACGCTCTGAGCAGGAAGGGGCGATTGGAGGGGGGATCAGTAGGTGCGATAACTGAGCAGAGCAACTTGATCGCGGAATTCTCACGACTAGGGTTGGAAGTAGTGCCAGCAGGCACGGTTGCGCAACTTCTAACTTTGGTGGTCAAGCCAACACTGCTCGAGAAGATTCGAGAGGGACAGCAGGCGGACTCGCACTTACAGCTCGTAAGAGACAAGATCTCACCGGATCAGGAAGGTGACTTTTCAGTGGAAGGCGACGGCACTCTACGGTTCCGCGGGCGGATTTGCGTGCCGGATACCCCGGAATTGAAGAAGGAAATCCTATCTGAGGCACACAGCGCCCCTTATGCAGCGCATCCAGGAGGCACAAAGATGTACAGGGACCTCAAGCAGACCTTCTGGTGGCCCAAGATGAAGAGGGATGTGACTCGATATGTAGCTCATTGCCTGGTGTGTCAACAGATAAAGGCGGAACATCAACGGCCGGCGGGAAAGTTACAACCCTTACCGGTACCGGAGTGGAAGTGGGATCATATCACCATGGACTTTGTCACTGGGTTCCCACGTTCACAGCAAGGACATGACACAATATGGGTCGTGGTGGACCGGCTAACCAAGTCAGCGCACTTCCTGCCGATTCACACAACCTGGACCAGAGAGCGGTTGGCTCAAGTCTACCTCAGCGAGATTGTGAGACTGCATGGAGTACCGGCATCGATCACATCAGACAGAGACACGCGTTTCGTCTCAAAGTTTTGGCAGAGTCTGCAACGAGCCTTGGGGACTAAATTGCAGTTCAGCACAGCCTTCCACCCTCAGACAGACGGGCAGTCGGAGCGAGTGATACAGACGCTAGAGGACCTGCTTCGGGCCTGTGTACTCGATTGGGGAGTCGGTTGGGAGCGTTACCTGCCACTTGTAGAATTCGCTTACAACAATAGCCACCAGGCCAGCATCCAGATGGCACCCTACGAAGCCTTATACGGGAGACGCTGCCGATCCCCGATCTGTTGGGACGACTTGGGAGAACGGAAGTTCTTGGGACCCGATTTGGTGGAAGAAACAGAAGAGAAGGTGCGCCTCATCAGACAGCGCTTACTAACCGCCCAGAGTCGACAAAAGAGCTACGCGGATCGGAGACGCCGCGACTTAGAGTTCCAGGTGGGAGAACACGTGTTTTTGCGGGTCTCGCCGTCCAGGGGAATCAAGCGATTCGGGTTAAAAGGCAAGCTGAGCCCGCGGTTTGTGGGGCCATTCGAGATCCTGGAGCGGATTGGCCCAGTGGCTTACCGCCTTGCCCTATGTCACGCCCCGGGGGTTCGAATCGCGCGGAAGAGGAGCCACCGATGCCCCTGATTCAGCCATATATTTTTTTTTTGTAAAACATTACTCCCCGGCGCGTGCACAGACCCGCCGCATACACAAATTCGCTCTGCAAATGAGCAGAGGCCCCTTTGTATATGCACGGCGTCTCAACTACAAAGTGTCTCACAAGGCGTAGTACATACAATCTCTAACCACATCAGTTGGGGTCTCGTACACATACAACCAAACAATTCACGTGACATTCTAGCATTCACTTAGAGCATAGAGGCCGGTGTTTTGAAAGGATAAATAATCACAAGGTTTTGAAAGCGGCATCCACACGATGCCCTCGTTTGTGAAAACAGTTCGTAAACACATAAATCCCACAAGGTTTATAAAGCTTGGTGCCCACACGACACCCACGTTTTAAAAATAGTTTTCGCAAACGGTTTTCTTTGTTTTTCATCGTTCAAAACGGCCAAGTAAGAGAGAACGTAGTATTCATTCAATTATTCAAAAAGAAAGGAAAGAAAAGGGCAACATCCACTTCGACCCCACGGGGGTGTCGCAATCCACAACTAGCTACCATGAATAATAAAAGAAAAGGGAAAGAAGAGTCACTGTATCTGAAGTCACCCATAAATCAGATCAGTACCCTAACGTCCTCACCGGCGCCCTAGCACTCGCCCCTGGACGAACCTGTCACGAAGTGGGAAGTCAGTGACTAGAAATAGCATGATAAGTGTAGTAAACAAAGATAAGGCAAACCACAAACACCGGAGCAACTATCCCTCCCATGCACCTTCCCCCTTAACCACACCCTGTATCATTACGACATCGGGCACCTTCCCCGATGCCCACCGCCGAGCACCTGCCTCACAAAGCAACATCGGGCACCTTCCCCGATGCCCACCGCCGAGCACCTGCCTCGGCCGCCGAGCACCTGCCTCGACGTCACCGCTCACACCCCCCACCCATGGGGGCCCCCATTCCTAACGCCACCTCCGCGTGGGGTACACGGGTCAACGTACCACTTTTCCGGAAAAGCACACCCTTGCGGTGGCCAAACCGCGGGTGTGCGTGTAGCAAATTTGAGCCTCAGATTGACATTGAGTATCATAACATAACATAACAGGGTTAGTGCATAAACAGAAAGAGACTGACAATTCCACCTTGCCCCAACATGCTATTTCTAACAGTTAAACCCCATTCCCGAAACCCCCGGGAACGTACCCACCTTGTGTGCGTCGTCCTGCGTTCGTCCAGTCCGCGTCTGTGCTCCAGTCGCCCACAGCGTCCCGCACTCCTGAAGGAACATAGGCAAATCGAGACTTAGAAGTCCGAAACTTACAACGACTCCCTACAGCGTGCGGCGGAGTTCTTCGCACGGCACCGGCCCGTGCGACGAACACCCTGCCAGGGCGCAGCCCCGCGCGGCACCAGCCCGCGCGGCGCCCCTCCTGCGGGCGGCCCCGCGCGGCCGAGCGCCGCGCGGGCGCGCGGCCCGCGGTGCGGGGCGACCCCGCGCGGCACCAGCCCGCGCGGGCGCCCCCGCGCGGCCGAGCGCCGCGCGGGCGCGCTGCCCGCGGTGCGGGGCGACCCCGCGCGGCACCAGCCCGCGCGGCGCCCCTCCTGCGGGCGGCCCCGCGCAGCCGAGCGCCGCGCGGGCGCGCTGCCCGCGGTGCGGGGCGACCCCGCGCGGCACCAGCCCGCGCGGCGCCCCTCCTGCGGGCGGCCCCGCGCGGCCGAGCGCCGCGTGGGCGCGCTGCCCGCGGTGCGGGGCGACCCCGCGCGGCACCAGCCCGCGCGGGCGCCCCTCCTGCGGGCGGCCCCGCGCTGCCGAGTGCCGCGCGGGCGCGCTGCCCGCGGTGCGGGGCGGCCCCGCGCGGCACCAGCCCGCGCGGGCGCCCCTCCTGCGGGCGGCCCCGCGCGGCCGAGCGCCGCGCGGGCGCGCGGCCCGCGGTGCGGGGCGGCCCCGCGCGGCACCAGCCCGCGCGGGCGCCCCCCTCCTGCGGCGGCCCCGCGCGGCCGAGCGCCGCGCGGGCGCGCGGCCCGCGGTGCGGGGCGGCCCCGCGCGGCACCAGCCCGCGCGGGCGCCCCCTCCTGCGGGCGGCCCCCGCGCGGCCGAGCGCCGCGCGGGTGCGCGGCCCGCGGTGCGGGGCGGCCCCGCGCGGCACCAGCCCGCGCGGGCGCCCCCTCCTGCGGGCGGCCCTCGCGCGGCCGAGCGCCGCGCGGGCGCGCGGCCCGCGGTGCGGGGCGGCCCCGCGCGGCCGTGCGCCGCGCGGGCGCGTGGCCCGCGGTGCGGGGCGGCCCCGCGCGGCACCAGCCCGCGCGGGCGCCCCTCCTGCGGGCGGCCCCGCGCGGGCGAGCGCCGCGCGGGCGCGCGGCCCGCGGTGCGCGACGGCGCCGGGCCTCCTCCCTCCTCGTGACCAACAAAAGAAAGAAAGAGGGAGATTCCCCCGAACGAAACGCGTCCGACTCACCTTGATGTGCGAAAAAGGAGGAAGAGAGGGATCGTCCGCTTGCCTCCACCGGTCCACCCTTGCGGTGTGCTTGGTTTCTCTTTGCCGGCGGCTACGAGGGAGGAAGAAAAAGAAAAGAGGCGGCCACCAAAAGAAAAATAAGAGGAACCCTAATCCTCTTTCCCTCACGGCTACATATATATACTAAGAGAATTAGGGTTTACCTTAAAAGGTGTGCGGCTGCCAACACGGATCCCGAGGCGTCTAAGGGGGAGCCCAACTTCGAGAATGAATTCTGGTCAGACCGGGAGTCGGAAAAATAAACCGATCGCGCCCACGCGCTCCGTTCCGCGAGCTCTACCGCCTAAAATTATTTGCGGGCCCCGACGGTCTGTCCGGAAAAATGCCAAAAATGAGGCCCCCGGTCAGGCATTACAAGAAGAGGGTGACCAGAAGGGTTAAGGAAAAGCCGGGTCTTACACCACTTACCGCTAAAAACAAGTTTCGTCCCCGAAACTTAATCTTCCCCAGCGGCGAACAGGTCCGGGTAGCACTCCCTCATCTTTGACTCGGGTTCCCAAGTTGCCTCACGCTCTTCTTGATTGCTCCAAAGCACCTTTACGTAGGGAATCGTCCGACTACGCAGCTTTTTGTCCTCCCGGGCTAGGATCCGCACTGGTACTTCCGCGAAACTTAGATCCTCCTTGAGTTCAATCGCGGAGGCGTCAAGCACTCGCGATGGGTCGGGGAGGTATTTCCGAAGCATGGATACGTGGAGCACATCATGAACGCGGTCAAGGTTCGGCGGTAGGGCGAGGCGGTAGGCTACCGGGCCGATGCGCTCCAGAATCTCAAACGGCCCTATGTACCGCGGGCTCAGCTTGCCCCTCAACCCAAACCGCTTCACCCCCTTCGACGGCGACACCCGCAGTAACACGTGCTCTCCCACCTGGAATTCCAAGTCGCGACGTCTCTGGTCCGCGTAACTCTTTTGCCGGCTCTGGGCGGTCGCCAAACGTCGCCTGATGAGGCGCACCCTTTCCTCTGTCTCGGCCACTAGGTCCGGCCCCAAAAACTTTCTCTCCCCCAGATCGTCCCAGCAGATCGGGGATCTACAGCGTCTGCCGTACAACGCTTCGTACGGCGCCATCTTAATGCTCGCTTGGTAGCTGTTGTTATAAGCGAACTCTGCAAGGGGTAGGTAGCGCGACCATCCGTCTCCCAAATCCAGCACGCACGCCCGAAGCATGTCCTCGAGTATCTGGATCACCCGCTCGGATTGCCCGTCCGTCTGGGGGTGAAAGGCTGAGCTGAAGTGTAACTTGGTCCCCAAGGCTCGTTGTAGACTCTTCCAAAAGTTCGAAACGAACCTCGTGTCCCTGTCCGAGGTGATCGTCGTTGGCACCCCGTGCTGCCTTACAATCTCGCTGAGGTAGACCTGTGCCAGCCGGTCACGTGTCCAGGTCGTGTGGATGGGTAGGAAGTGAGCTGACTTCGTTAGCCGATCCACGACAACCCAGATAGCGTCGTGTCCCTGTTGCGAACGGGGGAATCCGGTGACGAAGTCCATTGTGACTTGCTCCCACTTCCATTCGGGCACGGGTAGAGGTTGCAATTTCCCCGCCGGCCGCTGATGCTCGGCTTTCACCTGTTGGCAAATCAAACAGTGAGCCACGAACAGCGTCACATCTCCCTTCAATCTTGGCCACCAGAAGGTCTGTCGGATATCCCGGTACATCTTGGTGCCTCCAGGGTGCGCCACGTAGGGGGCGCAATGTGCTTCAGTCAGGATTTCTTTCTTTAGATCCGGCAGATCGGGCACGCAGATCCGCCCTCGGAACCGAAGGGTGCCGTCCGTTCCCACTGCAAAGTCTCCTTCTTGCTCCGGTGAAATCCTATCTCGTTCCAGCTGTAGCTGCGGATCCGCACCTTGGCCTTCCCGAATCCTCTCCAATAGGGTCGGCGCGACTGTTAGGGTCAACAGTCGCTCAACCGTCCCTGCTGGTACCACTTCCAACCTCAATCGTGAAAATTCCGCGATCAAGTCGTTCTGCTGCGTGATCGCGCCCGCCGAAGTTCCTTCTGCTTGTCCCTTTCGGCTTAGAGCGTCGGCTACCACATTTGCTTTCCCCGGGTGGTACTGGATGGTTAAGTCGTAGTCCTTCAGTAGCTCCAACCACCTCCTCTGCCGTAGGTTAAGCTCCTTCTGGGTGAAAAGGTACTTAAGGCTTTGGTGGTCCGAGAACACGTTGCAATGCACACCGTAGAGGTAGTGCCTCCACAGTTTCAGAACGAAGACCACTGCGGCAAGCTCCAAGTCATGGATCGGGTAGTTCTGTTCGTAATCCTTGAGTTGTCTTGAAGCATAGGCAACGACCCTTCCTTGCTGCATTAGTACTCCTCCCAGTCCTATTCGCGATGCATCGCAGTAGACTTCGTAGTCTTCTCCAGGGGTTGGTAAGGCAAGCACAGGCGCTCTTGTTAACCGTTTCTTAAGTTCTTCAAAGCTCTCTTGGCATTGGACCGTCCATATGAACTTTACTCCTTTCCGGGTTAGGCGGTTCAGAGGGGTCGCAATCTTCGAGAAACCCTCCACGAAACGTCTGTAGTATCCCGCAAGGCCCAAGAAGCTGCGCACCTCTGTCACTGTGGTCGGCTGGGGCCAGTCGGTCACCGACTCCACCTTCTTGGGATCCACTGCGACTCCTGCTGCTGAAATGATATGCCCTAGAAACCCCACTTCGCGAAGCCAGAATTCGCATTTCTTAAGTTTTGCGAACAGCTCCTGCTCCCTAAGGGTCTGTAGAACAATTCGAAGGTGCTCCTCGTGCTTCTCATCGGTGGTGGAGTAAATCAGGATGTCGTCGATGAAGACCACAACGAACTGATCCAGGAAGGGTCTGAAAACTCGGTTCATCATGTCCATGAACACCGCTGGGGCATTGGTAAGCCCGAACGGCATTACTGTGAACTCGTAATGGCCATACCGAGTCCGGAATGCCGTCTTCGGAATATCCTCGTCTCGAACTCTGAGCTGGTGGTAGCCCGACTGCAGGTCGATTTTTGAAAAGACAGTTGCACCCCGCAGCTGGTCAAAGAGGTCATCAATCCTAGGTAAGGGGTACTTGTTTTTCACTGTGACTTTGTTGATTTCCCGGTAGTCGATGCACAACCGCAAGCTCCCGTCTTTCTTTCGTACAAAGAGTACAGGTGCGCCCCAAGGGGACACACTCGGTCGGATAAACCCCTTGTCCAGAAGGTCCTCTAGCTGCGCCTTAAGTTCCTTCAGCTCCGCGAAGGCCATCCTGTAGGGGGCCTTCGTGATTGGTCGAGTGCCGGGTGGAAGCTCAATGGGAAAGACAACTTCTCGCTCGGGGGGTAATCCAGGTAGTTCGGCCGGAAAAACATCTGGGAAGTCCCTCACCACAGGGATGTCGGGGAGTGCCGTGGAGGATCCGGCGGCCAGGGCCACCGACACCAAGTAGGCCATACACCCGCCCTCTACCAGCTTCCTGGCTCGGGATGCAGGAATCATGGAAGAAAAGGAAACGCTCTTGCAAGCCAAGTACACGTTCTCCGGAAAATCGGGGTACATCAGTCGTACCTCGCGCTTCTCGCAGTCTATGACCGCAAGGTACCACGTGAGCCAATCCATTCCGAGCACTACGTCATACTCTTTCAATGGAATGACTACCAGATCCCAGGGGCACGGAAGCCTTCCCATCCATATAGGGCAGGAAGGCACCATGTTGCGTGCCTTATGGGATTCGTCCCGAATGACGAACGGGACACAGTTCGCCAGTCTCACGAACTCCCTCTGGTACTCCATTACTGTTTTGGTTCCCTGCCTGATGTGGTTTAGGTCGTCCTCCAGTTGTTTCTTCACGCTGTTGGTAAAGAACGCCCCGAATAGCTGCCGTTTAAAGGTAGTCCATGACGGAAGGGTAGCGCCCGACGCAGAGTCGGGGCGTACGGTCTTCCACCAAATGCGGGCGTTCCCCTCGAGCAAGTGGGCGGCCAGGGGGACCCGCTCATGGTCTTCCATCAATAGGTCCTCGAATAATTTCTCCATCGTATCCACCCATTTCTCCACAACCCAGGGGTCCGTCGTGTCCCCCCTCGAACGTTGGCGGATCGTATTTCTTGAAGTCGGCCAGGTTGGCGCGCACACGGTCTCGCTCGTTTGGTAGGTTCGCCCCCTCCTTCGCGACGTTGGCGGTCGCGGCGGGAGTGGGTAACACTACCGTCACACTCGGAGCAATTCCGACGATTGGTGTCGCCGCCGGCCCTGCCGTTGCCGTCGAAGGGGCCACCTCTGGGGCCGAGGCCCGGGTGGGGGCAGCCCCTCCTTCGGTCTCCATCACCGGTGCAGCTGGCCCCGGGAGAGGGCCCGGGGCAACCTCTGCCGTCGCAGCGGCCTGCTGTTGCTGCGTCAGTTGGCGCACGCGGTCGTTCAGGGCTGCCAACTGTTCCGCCATCTCTTGTAGCTGCTGCCTTAGGAGCTGATTCTCCGCAGTCATCGCTTCCGCTGCGTCCGCCCCCGTGTCCTCGGCTGTGGATCTAGTCCTGGCCATGATCTGAACATTTGCACGAACCAGTTACTCCTAGTTTAAATAAGACGGCACGCCACTAGTGCTGGCACTAGAGGGAGAAAAGAAAAGAACACTAATTCCCTCCCCCCTTTTTCCCCCAACGAGCACTCGCGTTTTATTTATCCCGTGTTCACTTTATTACTCAGTAGCCAGAGTATTGCGCCCGTGGATGTTAGGCCCCGACTGTTGTGGTTAAAGTTTACCTCTCTGATACCATCTTAATCTGTCACGCCCCGGGGGTTCGAATCGCGCGGAAGAGGAGCCACCGATGCCCCTGATTCAGCCATATATTTTTTTTTTGTAAAACATTACTCCCCGGCGCGTGCACAGACCCGCCGCATACACAAATTCGCTCTGCAAATGAGCAGAGGCCCCTTTGTATATGCACGGCGTCTCAACTACAAAGTGTCTCACAAGGCGTAGTACATACAATCTCTAACCACATCAGTTGGGGTCTCGTACACATACAACCAAACAATTCACGTGACATTCTAGCATTCACTTAGAGCATAGAGGCCGGTGTTTTGAAAGGATAAATAATCACAAGGTTTTGAAAGCGGCATCCACACGATGCCCTCGTTTGTGAAAACAGTTCGTAAACACATAAATCCCACAAGGTTTATAAAGCTTGGTGCCCACACGACACCCACGTTTTAAAAATAGTTTTCGCAAACGGTTTTCTTTGTTTTTCATCGTTCAAAACGGCCAAGTAAGAGAGAACGTAGTATTCATTCAATTATTCAAAAAGAAAGGAAAGAAAAGGGCAACATCCACTTCGACCCCACGGGGGTGTCGCAATCCACAACTAGCTACCATGAATAATAAAAGAAAAGGGAAAGAAGATTCACTGTATCTGAAGTCACCCATAAATCAGATCAGCACCCTAACGTCCTCACCGGCGCCCTAGCACTCGCCCCTGGACGAACCTGTCACGAAGTGGGAAGTCAGTGACTAGAAATAGCATGATAAGCGTAGTAAACAAAGATAAGGCAAACCACAAACACCGGAGCAACTATCCCTCCCATGCACCTTCCCCCTTAACCACACCCTGTATCATTACGACATCGGGCACCTTCCCCGATGCCCACCGCCGAGCACCTGCCTCACAAAGCAACATCGGGCACCTTCCCCGATGCCCACCGCCGAGCACCTGCCTCGGCCGCCGAGCACCTGCCTCGACGTCACCGCTCACACCCCCCACCCATGGGGGCCCCCATTCCTAACGCCACCTCCGCGTGGGGTACACGGGTCAACGTACCACTTTTCCGGAAAAGCACACCCTTGCGGTGGCCAAACCGCGGGTGTGCGTGTAGCAAATTTGAGCCTCAGATTGACATTGAGTATCATAACATAACATAACAGGGTTAGTGCATAAACAGAAAGAGACTGACAATTCCACCTTGCCCCAACATGCTATTTCTAACAGTTAAACCCCATTCCCGAAACCCCCGGGAACGTACCCACCTTGTGTGCGTCGTCCTGCGTTCGTCCAGTCCGCGTCTGTGCTCCAGTCGCCCACAGCGTCCCGCACTCCTGAAGGAACATAGGCAAATCGAGACTTAGAAGTCCGAAACTTACAACGACTCCCTACAGCGTGCGGCGGAGTTCTTCGCACGGCACCGGCCCGTGCGACGAACACCCTGCCAGGGCGCAGCCCCGCGCGGCACCAGCCCGCGCGGCGCCCCTCCTGCGGGCGGCCCCGCGCGGCCGAGCGCCGCGCGGGCGCGCGGCCCGCGGTGCGGGGCGACCCCGCGCGGCACCAGCCCGCGCGGGCGCCCCTCCTGCGGGCGGCCCCGCGCGGCCGAGCGCCGCGCGGGCGCGCTGCCCGCGGTGCGGGGCGACCCCGCGCGGCACCAGCCCGCGCGGCGCCCCTCCTGCGGGCGGCCCCGCGCGGCCGAGCGCCGCGTGGGCGCGCTGCCCGCGGTGCGGGGCGACCCCGCGCGGCACCAGCCCGCGTGGGCGCCCCTCCTGCGGGCGGCCCCGCGCGGCCGAGCGCCGCGTGGGCGCGCTGCCCGCGGTGCGGGGCGACCCCGCGCGGCACCAGCCCGCGCGGGCCCCCCTCCTGCGGGCGGCCCCGCGCGGCCGAGTGCCGCGCGGGCGCGCTGCCCGCGGTGCGGGGCGGCCCCGCGCGGCACCAGCCCGCGCGGGCGCCCCTCCTGCGGGCGGCCCCGCGCGGCCGAGCGCCGCGCGGGCGCGCGGCCCGGGGTGCGGGGCGGCCCCGCGCGGCACCAGCCCGCGCGGGCGCCCCCCTCCTGCGGCGGCCCCGCGCGGCCGAGCGCCGCGCGGGCGCGCGGCCCGCGGTGCGGGGCGGCCCCGCGCGGCACCAGCCCGCGCGGGCGCCCCCTCCTGCGGGCGGCCCCCGCGCGGCCGAGCGCCGCGCGGGTGCGCGGCCCGCGGTGCGGGGCGGCCCCGCGCGGCACCAGCCCGCGCGGGCGCCCCCTCCTGCGGGCGGCCCCCGCGCGGCCGAGCGCCGCGCGGGCGCGCGGCCCGCGGTGCGGGGCGGCCCCGCGCGGCCGTGCGCCGCGCGGGCGCGTGGCCCGCGGTGCGGGGCGGCCCCGCGCGGCACCAGCCCGCGCGGGCGCCCCTCCTGCGGGCGGCCCCGCGCGGCCGAGCGCCGCGCGGGCGCGCGGCCCGCGGTGCGCGACGGCGCCGGGCCTCCTCCCTCCTCGTGACCAACAAAAGAAAGAAAGAGGGAGATTCCCCCGAACGAAACGCGTCCGACTCACCTTGATGTGCGAAAGAGGAGGAAGAGAGGGATCGTCCGCTTGCCTCCACCGGTCCACCCTTGCGGTGTGCTTGGTTTCTCTTTGCCGGCGGCTACGAGGGAGGAAGAAAAAGAAAAGAGGCGGCCACCAAAAGAAAAATAAGAGGAACCCTAATCCTCTTTCCCTCACGGCTACATATATATACTAAGAGAATTAGGGTTTACCTTAAAAGGTGTGCGGCTGCCAACACGGATCCCGAGGCGTCTAAGGGGGACCCCAACTTCGAGAATTAATTCTGGTCAGACCGGGAGTCGGAAAAATAAACCGATCGCGCCCACGCGCTCCGTTCCGCGAGCTCTACCGCCTAAAATTATTTGCGGGCCCCGACGGTCTGTCCGGAAAAATGCCAAAAATGAGGCCCCCGGTCAGGCATTACAAGAAGAGGGTGACCAGAAGGGTTAAGGAAAAGCCGGGTCTTACACCCTACCACCGAACCTCAACCGGATTCACGACGTGTTCCACGTTTCGATGCTCAAGAAATACCTCCCCGACCCGTCGCATGTCCTGGACGTCTCGACACTCGAACTGAGGGAGGACCTAAGCTTCGAGGAAACCCCTGTGCGAATCCTAGCAAGAGAAAGCAAGACGCTTCGAAACCGAGTCATCCCCTATGTGAAGGTGCTCTGGAACAACCACGAGGAGCGGGAAGCGACGTGGGAGCTGGAGTCGAAGATGAGGGAGGGCTACCCCTATCTCTTCACCGCGAACCAGGATTGAGTTTCGAGGACGAAACTCGTTTTAAGAGGTGAGTGGTGTAGTAGCCGCTGGTTTAAAATGTTTTTGGGTCTACTTTTGGTTTTCTTTATTTCGCAATTCGTTTCGGGGGCCCGGAGGGTGATCTAATAATTCCTTGTTTCCGGGCAGACCGTCGGGGCTCGCGGGTATTTTTAGTCAATAAAGCTCGCGAAACGGAGAACGGCGGCGCAGTCGGTTTTGAATTCCGACGCCGGAATCTCCCAGAATAAATTCCGGAAGGTGGCTAACGGTTCAGGCGATCAACGTGGTTTTTCAGGCAGACCGGACCCCGGTTCGCACCCGACTTATTACCTGCTTTTGACTTGAAATGGGTTCATTCCCATTCCTCATCCTAACCGCTCCCGCCATCCTAACCGCTCCCGCCATTTTCATGTCGTGGGGAAACAGGGTTACGACAGTTACAACTCCCCTCACCTTAGGCGTACGCAACCCCAAGCGCAACGAGGAACCCACTTCCCCAACCTTTCTTTTTCCCAACCGATCGAGTGGAGAAACAAGGCGGAGCGATCGAGGAGAGGGAAGATCGCCGGCATACCCTTCGTTACCGGGCACGCAAGAACAGGACGATCATCCCCTAGATCAACCCTAGCCGACGAAACCAAGGTGAGCATAACTTAGGGTTCTTGATTGGGTATTTTCTTGGTTCTCTTAGGCAAAGGGAGGAGGAGGGTCGGCGCCGTCACCGGAGTCGGCGCCGTCACCGGAGCCGGCACGCACGGAGCCGCGCATACGGGCGGCGCCGCATGCTCCCGCATGCGGGCGGCGCCGCATGCTCCCGCATGCGGGCGGCGCCGCATGCTCCCGCATGCTGGCAGCGCCGCATGCGGGCGGCGCTGCATGCGCCCGCATGCGGGCAGCGCCGCATGAGGGCGGCGCCGTGTGCATCCGCATGCGGGCGGCGCCGCATGCGGGTGGCGCCGCATGCTCCCGCATGCGGGCAGCGCCGCATGCGGGCGGCGCTGCACGCGCCCGCATGCGGGCAGCGCCGCATGTGGGCAGCGCCGCGCGCACCCGCATGCGGGCAGCGCCGCATGCGGGCGGCGCTGCACGCGCCCGCATGCGGGCAGCGCCGCATGTGGGCGGCGCCGCGCGCAACCACATGCGGGCGGCGCCGCATGCGGGCGGCGCCGCACGCAGGTGGTACGCCGCCTAGCCGCGCGGGGCCTGGCGCGTACGTGTACGGATTGTGCGCGAGGGGGGGGCGCCGGGTGTTCTAGTCTTTTAATCTTGCTGAGTCTTGAATTACTGACTCCTGGATGACAGGTTCTTGTAGGTCCGGGCGGGCACCCCGAGACGCGGGAGAACCTAGCATCGGTCAGGAGCGCGACAACGAAAAGGTGGGTTTTCGGTCGAGGCTTAGTATAGTGTTAGTATTCCGAAAGGGATTTTAATTACATGTTAATCGGTACTAACGTTGACGGTTTCTATGATTTACTATATTACCCCGTGTCTTGGTTACTATGCTCGAGTTGCGACACGCGCACCCGCGGTCTGGCCACCGCTAAGGGTGCTCTTTTTCGGAAAGGCGGTCTCCGACCCGTGTTACCCACGAGGGGATGTAGTGGGGCCCCCGTAGGTGTGGGGTTCGAGGCACCAAGGTGTGAGCGGTGCGACCTGTCGGGATTGGTGCCCGACGAGGTCAGGTGTGCGACCTGCCGGGATTGGTGCCCGACGAGGTCAGGTGTTACAGGTGTTACCGGGGTTACAGGTGTCACAGGTGGTACAGGTGGTTGCGAGTTACCTTTATGAGTAGAGTGGTTGCTCCGGCTAGTCTTACTTTTGTGGCTTGGTATTACTTTACTGCTTTAGTATTTTTATCATGATAGTGTCGCTGACTACCCACTCTGTGACAGGTACCTCCAGGGGTGAGAGGTAGGCGACGGTGAGGCCGAGGTGGGAGAAGTCGGGCTGTGGGAGCCCTAGTCTGCCGTTTTCTTTACTTTCTCTGCATTTCATTTGGTATTGTAGGTTACTGTGTGGTTCTCGATACCCTTGTGGGGTCGTGTGGATGTTGATTTCTTTTGTTCTGGATATGCACTACTGTTTCCTTTATTATTCCCGTTTGGCCGTTTTCTAAACAAACCAACTAGAAAACAAGAGAAAAAGGACTTCGAAAACCGTTTTCAAAAAAATCTAGGGTCGTGTGGGCCCGTTTTCCAAACCCTGTGGATTTATGCCGTTTTCCAATCTGTTTTCAAAACCTGAGGCCGTGTGGGCCTGTTTTCAAAACTGTGAGTTTATCCTTTCAACTTGACTGGCCACGGGCATTGTTTAGTCTTCATGCACAGTTAGACTCCGAACTGTTGTGATTAAATAGAAAATGATTGCTTGTGTTGACTGTTGTAATAGCCGCGACGCCGTGCATATACAGAGGAGACTCTGCCCGATTTTCGAGTAAATCTGTATATGCGGCGGGTTTGGGCACGCGCCGGGGAAAGAGGTTTTAAACAAAAAAATTGTACGCGCCTTACGCTTACTTTTGTGCATCGTTTCCGCTAAAATAAAACCCCCGGGGCGTGACAAGAATCTCCGACAGGGAGATCGGCCCGTGCATGAGTATATCGCAGACGTCAACCAGTTGTTGGCTTGTGTACCGCACGCGGCTAGGGATGAGGCGCACCGGATCTACATGTTTGAGCGAGGTTTGCGCCGGGAGATTTATCAGTTCGTCCGTTCGCGCAGACTGCAGACGTTGGATGCATCTATGGAGCAGGCACTTTATGTTGAGTGCGGAGAGGCGGTGATGGATGAGGTGGCTCCAGCTCCCGCAGGGATTCCGGGGGCGAAGCGCCCGGCACCGGGTGATGAGGGACAGACGAGTCGGCAGGGACCTCCGAGACCTCCACGATCTCATCCTGAGGGTCGTGGGTTTCAGAGGCGCCAGAGATCAGGTGGGCCCCCGCAGCAGCCGCGGTATCAGCAGCACCAGCAGCGACAGCAGTCTCAGCAGCAGTACCCCCGACAGCAGTCTCAGCAGCAGTACCCCCGACAGCAGCAGTTTTGACAGCAGCGACAGGAGCGGTGTGTCATCTGTGGCGGGCCTCATCCACCGTCGCAGTGTGACCAGAGACAGGGACGGTGTTTCCTATGTGGAGAGTTGGGACATTTCCGCGCAGCTTGCCCCCAAGCCATTATGTCGGTGCGGCCTATCGCGACAGCACCCCCCCTTGCCTATTCATGTAGCGGAAGCCCCTCCAGCACACCGTCAGACAGAGTGGGCCACGACGTCGGGACAGACGGGACGACGATCTTTAGCACCCAGTGGACGGGTTTATGCAGCCCTGGTGGAGGGCACCCCGGCAGCAGATCGTGTCGCCGCAGGTATGATTTTATTTTCAGTTAGCTGAGTTGAGCATTTCGGTATCGCTGCATCGTTCTGCAATGTTAGTAGAGCATCTGCATCTTTGCATGGGTATGGGTTAGGAATTTATGCTACATGTTTTAGCGATTGGATTCTTCCCAGTATCCTACGAGTAGAGGAGGATTGCGGTGCATGATCTGTATAGTTGAGACTTGGGATTATACCGGCAGGTGTGACAGTTCAGGGACAGCTCCAAGACCTTGATTGAGCACACGGGTTGGACTGGTTGGTGCGGTACCGTGCTACGACTGATTGTGGAATGAGAGCAGTTACCCTTCCGCGAGTTGGACAGGAGGAGTTCATTTTCTCGGGTTGCCGAAGTATCCTTCCTGCAGCGTTGGCTTCAGCGGCTTTGGACAGACGCCACCTTGGGAGCAGATGTGATGTTTAGGACTAGAGGTTGTGTCCTTAGGGGTCTCGGTTAATTTGTAGCTTTCGTTTTTGTAGCCACAGCAGGAACGGTATCAACACTTCTCTCCCTTTTCTCGTCTTTGTGCTGAAATTTACGAATGGGACGAAAACTTCGAAAGGCCGCTCCAGAAATGGAGACAGTGCCCGAACCTGTTCTTGTTTGATTGGGGCGAAGGCACTGACCTTTCGAAATTTTTGGACTTTTCGCTAATTTCAGCTGTTTTCAAAATTGAGAGATGGGGTTGACGACTTTACTGCTGGTGGGGCCTTTACCCTTCTTGTTTGGTTGTGTTGGCGTACTTCGTGTAGATTTGGACTCTTTGCTCGTGTAGACTCGCTTCGCGGAGTGTGGGTAGCGACTGGGGAGCTGGAGACGGTGTTGATGGATACTTACCCTTGGCTTTGGGACTCCCTTTTTGAGCCGTGTTAGTTTCGATGATGAAACTTTCTTTTAGTGGGAGAGGATGTGAGGACCCGAATCCCTACTTAAGAGTTTACTGATAGATTAGTGGCCTTTGGGAGTGTTTGTACGCGTGTCGGGCCCAAGAAATGGATTTATGGTGTAAATTGGGAGTAAGTTTGCATCACCGGAGGCCTTTGGGAAATTTTAGAAGTAGAATTGGGCAAAACGGACTTCGGATTTGGATTCAGCGCGCGAAAACGATTAAGATGGACTATTTACTTGTGTTTTTCGGGGCCCGGACGTGAAAATACGGATTTCGAGGCAGCAGGTACTGTTCCGGCGGCGGCAGGCGGCGGCGGGCAGCGGCGGAGCACGGCGGCGCGGGCTCGGGCAGGCGGCGGAGCGGCCGCGGGCAGGCGCGCGGGCGCGCGGGCAGGGGCCGGCGTGCACCGGAGGGAAGAACACGTGGCGGCCGTTGGGTGGCTGGTGCACGCAGGCGCGGTCCACGGAGCAGGAGGCAGGTACTTTGGGCAGCGTGCGCGGCGGTGTCGGCGGCAGCGCGGGTGCGCACACGTGGGCGCGCCGATCGAGGCGCCGGCACTGGCGCGGGGGCTCGGCCACGTGTCGCAAACGGGATGGCCAGGCTCGCTGTGCGCTGTGCGATGGCCACGTGTCAGCAGCCGATTGGCTGCACTGGCTGTATGCTGTTCGGGTGACACGTGGCGTGCTGTGGTTGATTCGGACGCTGATGGTTTGGGGTACGTTTTGGTGGTACTGTAGTAACCCGAACAATTCGGGCGCCCGAAACCAGGGACAAATCGGGTATTATCCGAATTGTTTCTTTGAGCCTATAAATAGCCCGAGCCACCTTCTTCAGGGGTTTTTCTGCGTTTTCGAGCCTCATTTCACCTCGGACTCTACAGTGAAGTTGCTCCCCGACTTGTGCTGCACCTTCGGGAGGATTTTGGGGATTTTACGTTGTCACGCCCCGAGTTCGCCAATTTGTACGGTTCGGGCACGCCAACAGACCCGCCAATCGGGTAAGGCCTTTTCCTACTCGAAAGGAACGGTAACATCCATAATAACACAACAAGTGCATGCGGAAGCTCAATATCAGAGTATTAAAAATCACTATAAATTTAAAACTTTCATTCGATAACATACAGTTAATGCGGAAACGAAAGCATACAAGAGTGAACCATGCGTTACTATATTACACTTTACATTTCTGAACTTGCAATTAAAATTATTACAATTCCTTTACATAAATTCCTCACCATACAAGGTTCACTCAAGGAATATATAAATGGGATACCTCTGCTAGACCCTCTAGGTCTCTATGCTGCTGGGCCCTTGCCCCTGTCGTATACCTCGACGTCTGCCTCTGAACCGTTGCGATCGCTGCATCTATACCTAAACCTGTGGGGGGAGTCACCCAAGGGGTGTGAGAACTACGACATAGTTCCCAGTGGGTTCAACCACCGAGAAAAAGTGTCCTACACCATTTGGTCCAATGGAAGCAATAATAATAGTGCTAGGAAACTAAAATCCTCGAAATCAAAATGCAGCTATGCAAAATAATATATCACTGTCTATATATACGCATCGACCTAGCACTACTCTGTCTAGTCATACTAGGCTACTAAGCACCAACTCGGCCACTATGCCGCTGCATACAGGGGTCAACTAACCCGGCCATCTTGGCCACTCTATTTTCTCTTTATTCTTTAAATTCTAGTGCTTTAGTTCAAGTTAACCCTCGGAAATTCTTATCCAACGGGCCCAAGCCCGGTAGTCCTGCTACCATAAGATAAGATTTCTAAGGTTGCCGATAACACCCGCAAGTGTTACCCCGTCCTACGGAAGAAACGTCCCGAACGGGTCACTGCCCGGGAGAGGGATACTGCCCGTACCTCCAACCTGGGCTGATTTCACCGTAGGTCCGCCCGTTTTATTTTTATATTTTCTTTCTTTTCTTTTTACTTTAGTTCTTAGCCTCTTTGCCTTTGAAAACTTGCTTTCCTTTCCTATTCGAGCTTATAGCTCCCATTTTGCCACTGGCAAATATCTTTCTCTTTTCTTTGAGCATTTAGCTCTTTACTTTCACTTTAAGCCTTTCGAAAGTACCTCGTCCGACGGGTCACTGCCCAGGGAGTCCTGCTCCACTTGACGAGTCTCAAATTCGAAGGCGCCATTTACATTCTCTTTATGCTTTTTAGCCACTTTTAGCTTGCTTTTAACTTTAAGCCTTTCGAAAGTACCTTGTCCGACGGGTCACTGCCCAGGGAGTCCTGCTCCACTTGACGAGTCTCAAATTCGAAGGCGCCATTTACATTCTCTTTATCTTAAGCAATTTGCTTGTCTTGCTTATTAACCACTTTTTCATCCCTTACCCTAGGTCTTGCCACACGGGTAACCAGAGAGTCTCCTGGGCTCTTACACATTTCACTTTCTTTGTTTAACTCAAATTGAAGTTAAAGTTATTGTCCATTTGCCCAGACACCCTATGACTCTCTAGGGTTATATTTGTTTAATTCTTTAACCTTGGGATCTCATCCCGCTTTCCTGATTCCTTACTGAATCCTAGAGTTAACTTAACTCTATTTTCCTGTTCCACTTTATCTTAGAGTTACACTGACTCTAATATCCTGTCTGTGAATTCAAACTCCACTAGTTCACCTTAGGTTCCCTTTACCTAAGTTCCATGTCATACTTGTCCTAGAGTTCCCTGACTCTATGCTGATCACTAGTTCACCTTAGGTTCTCTTTACCTAAGTTCCATGTCATGCTTGTCCTAGAGTTCCTTGACTCTATATTGATCACTCTATCCAATGTCCTTAGGTTATTACCTAAGACCATGCCACTCATCCACCCTAGGATAACTCCTAAGTTGATGTCACTCGTCAAACCCCTATACTAGGTTTTCTCCTAGTCTTACTACCAACAAATGTTGTTCCCTTATGTCACGTGATTCCTAGGGTTATACCCTAACATGATCACAATCATAATAGCTAATCCTTTTTCATGCATGCAATTATTTCCATCTTATTCATAAAATAATAATTATCTCTACGCATGCATAATCATCATATATCTTTGGCAACCAACAGTTGCACTTTTCCTCTGTGTCCCTTTGCACATGCACATCTATTCCTCTATCTCCGGCAACCAACAGTTGCACTTTTTCATCTGAATCCATCGATACAGGTAATCAATATCATAATTACCTAACGCCTCTAACAGGCTACTATCATGCTTCGAATCGAAAAGCAAGGGAGCAAGGGGAGAGGTCACCCAATTTCGGCAGAATTCCCCATCTTGTAGTGTCCCCAATAGCTTGTAGACACTTACAATTGGTCTTCGCGCGATTCCACTTGTTTCCTCGAGCTTGCACGCAAAACGGTGCACATTCCTCGAGTCCGCACGCAAAACGGTGCACGTCCTACAATCCTGCACGCAAAACGATGCATGTCATTAAAATCCATACGTAAGAATGGTGCGCGCCACTTCAGCCGGCACGCAAAATGATGTGCGGCAACACGATCTGCACGCGAAACGGTGCACGTACCTCAAATCTGCACGCAAAACGGTGCACGTCTGACTGTAGGGTTGCACGCAAAACGGTGCATATTTTTCCTAACCCTGCATGAGAAATGGTGCACAATATTAGGGTCGGCACGCAAAACTGTGCGCGACAACACGAACTGCACGCGAAACGGTGCACGTACCTCGAAACTGCACGCAAAACGGTGCATATCCGACTGTAGGGTTGCACGCAAAACGGTGCATATTTTTCCTAGCCCTGCACGAAAAATGATGTAAATTATTAGAATCTACTCGTGAAACTGCGCGCATTGGTCCAACCCGCACGCAAAACGGAGCACGTACCCCGTATTGGCACGCAAAACGGTGCACGTTCCTTTTTCAACTTTGCACGCAAAACGGTGCATATTTTCTGAGCCTGCGCCCAAAACTGTGCATATTTGTCGAATCCGCACGCAAAACGATGCATATCTCCACGAGCGGCACACAAAACGAGGCGCGCCCAAAATGCCCGCGAAACTCGCGCAGTAAAACGGCACAGTAAAACTTGGTCCCTAACACGCACATAGGCAAAAAGGGTCAAATCCAAAATCCAAGAAGGAAATTCCAAACTGTGCCAAAAATACCGCAAAATGGCATACGGGACCTACCTCAACATCGTCGCGTCGTCCAACGTGTCCACTAGGCTCTTTGGAACATCTTGCGCGCTCCACGGAGTCCACGGCGCGCTCGTGCGCCCTCGAAAACCCCGGGCGAAATCGCCCGGTTCGCCTCCTGGTACGCTCGGGTGGAGCCAAAACGGAGAAAAGGAGGAAAAATGAGCCATTTCGGGCCTTTATAGGCCATTTCCGGACTTTCGGGCGCCCGGAGACTTCCGGGCGGCTACAGTAACCGCCCCAGCCGCGGTCCACGCGTCCATGCCGCGCCAGCTCAGCGCCACGTCACCACGCTCGGCCAACCCGAGCGTGACACGTGTCCCTGGACCCGTGCACCGCGACCACGGAAACGTAGCGGCCAATCAGGGGCCGCCACGTGGACCGCACTATCTCCCGCTCTGACGCCCGCCTCAGTGTCACGTCGCGTCAGCGCGTCACGTCGCGCTGACCGACCAATGGGAGGCCGACATGTGGCCTGTCCCCGCTGACACCGCTACAGTGCCCGCGCGCCTTCCTCGTGCAGCCCGCTCCCTCGGTCAGGGCGTCCAATGACGGAGCGCCACGTGGCGCTCCCCACCTACCACGCGCGCCTCGGGCCGCGCGCCCCCGCGCCTCGCGAGGGAAAGGCTTGCCTCGAGATTCGTGCCAACTGCCTCGGGATCCGTGCCAACTGCCTCGGGATCCGTGCCACTGCCTCGGGATCCGTGCCAATAGTAACTTTCGGGCGCGCTACAGTAACTTTCGGGCGCATCGAAGTCCGGCCCGGGCTACTACAGTGAACCGGGTTCGCTACAGTGCAGCCCGGTTCACTGCAGCCCCCAAAACCGGGTTTGCTACAGTGCTTTCCGGGCGCCCGGAACCCACTTTCGGGCGCCCGGAACCCACTTTCGGGCGCCCGAAACTTGGGCCCAAGCCCAGTTTCGCCCGTTTTCGTCCGTTCTTGCCTGTTTCTCGCCCGTTTTTGCTCAAATTTGACGGGCAGCAACAGTTTAACTTAATTTACCTCATGGTACTTAAACTTTTCAGTTTGGACCCTTTTTGATTTTCCAAAAGTCCCACTGTCTTTGAATTCGCTGGCGGAGCCCGTTCTCTCTATCCGGGTGTCCGATCGACGCGAAACTTTTACTGTGGCCATAAAACATATTTACAGAGCTCCCGTAATTTTTTCGAAATTTTCCGAAACTGTGAATTTTCCCCTTACAATCTGGGCCCACTTTCTCATATAAGATTCTGGATCTCTTATCTTAATCCCGATTTGGGCCCAATTCACTTCCAGGTCATCCTTTACTTTTCTAAACTCAATAAAAATAGTATTCATACCATTTTTATTTACATTAATCTATATACAAATTTCCGGTTCACTACATACGTGGCACGCTTTTCGAGGTTCCATTTTCTTCGGCGCGTCGCGACGCTCCTTCGCCGGTGTTCCCTTTCGTCGCATTTCAGTGCGTGAGCTCCCCCGGCCTACCCCGGCCACCTTTTTAGGCGATTCTTGCACCGTTGGAACGGCGACAGACAGGGCTTCGATCTTGGTATTTCCAGCTTCCCCTCATTTCGCGCTTTTTGATGTGTTTTTCCGAGTTTACTGTGACACTGTTTCTGTGGTTGAGACTTGGACAGCGGCGCGGTCCTTCGGCGATATCTCCGCACTCGGACATCGGATCGGGACGTGCCTATACACTTTTTGTATCTACGCGTTGCAAGGATTATTGTCGTATTTTTTGGAGATTTTTCAGAGACTTGCCCGAAGGTATATTCTTCCCCCTTTACTGTGCAGAGTATTACAGTTGTGTATGTTGTGAAGTTTCGCGCTCACCGCGTTGTGGAATTTGTAACTCGGCCTACGGGACTCAGATTGTGGCGTGTAGGTACCCGTTTCGAAGGGCTCGACGCGACGATCGCGGCAGTATTTTTATCGGATTTTTTGGAGTCTGTTCTACTGGTGGAAATTTCAGATCTTCAGGACTGTTTTCTGCAGATTGTTGTACTTGGATATTTTTTTTGGAATAAAGTGTAACTTTGGACTGTATGTTTGCACCAGGAGGAGTTGTTAAGTGTCTTTGGACCTTAGGGACTGTGGATTAGTGGAGGTTGTTGCTCCTGGTATTTTCAGCTGTTGGACTTTGGACAGTTAGCACCTTCAGGTGGGTGGCCTTGTCTCCAAGATTGATGGACTGGACATTAAATCTGCTATAGTAGGACTTTGCATGATAGTGAATTTCTTATGTAGCATGCTAGAATGTAGGAATTGATATTCCTAGTACTATCTGATGATCTTGTGATCTCCTTGCTTTCTACCATCTGTTAAATTATAGTTATCTTGGAACTTGACCTAGCACCCCCGTCATATGTTGCATGTGTAACCAGACCAGTAGAAAACTCTCACTTGGGCTAGGGTTATTTATGTTTAGACATCCACATACTGTACCTTATTCCTGGACATAGTGTTATCCTCGCCCGGGTAGTGGGCCGAGTGGTCGGGACTTCCTTTTAGTGTGGGATGCATGTTGCACTCGTGCTTGGGAGCAGAGTGGAGTCTGGTAGATGTTGTTGGTCTTTTATCTTTGGTGGGAACCGTTTGGGTAAACGGTGGTCCCGGGATATCTTGTTTCCCTGTTTGTGTTGTCGCCACTGTGTTAGTGGCAGTTGTGTACCAGTGTTAGCAGGACCTAGAACCCAGAACCTTTTTGACATACACATGATTTTAGTCTACCAATGTTTTCTTCCAAGCATCGAAGGGCCGCTGGAGTCTGTTCTTGTTTGGTTGGACAAAGGCATTAGCCCTTCGGGATTTGGGTATAAATATTTGTTTTCTAACTATTTTTCCTAAAAGAACTAAAAATCATTAAAAAGGGGTTTCTCCTCGAATCAAGATAGTTTTTCAACAAAAAAGGGAACTACTTTTAGTCCTCACCCCGCGTGGGTTGAGTGAAAATGGTTTTCAGTAACAAATGTCACCTTTTTCCTGTAAACTCCCCCACTCGAGAGGATTCGAGTGGTCTGGGTTCTAGGTGCCATTCCTTTGTCGGGACGAAAGCCACGGGGGCCGAGCATGGAACATATTCTTGTTGATAGGGTTGTAGGTGTTGGTCTCCCGGAACTTTCGGGCCCTCGTTGGTGTCTTCTGCGTGTTGTACCGAGGTTGTCGTGTTCCCGAACTGTAAGGGGGTCGGGAACTTCGATAGGCGGAGCCTAGAATCTATTCTTGTTTAATAGGGTTCTAAGCACCGACCTATCGGGTTTTCCAAACCCTTACGGTGTCGGTCCTTCCTGTGTTCTCTGTGAGTTTGATGTTCTGTCGTGGGGAGCCGTTGAGTAGACGGTGGTCCCGGGGCGTCGAGTATCTTCCGGTCTGTGTTGTTGGGAACCGTTGGGGTTGACGGTGGTCCCGGGTCGTTAAGTGTTGTCCGACCAGTTTTGTTAGCCCTGAGTTGTGGGTCGATCCCGGCTGTGGAGTATCTCCAGCCAGTGTGTTTTGTGCTATGAGTTGGTGGAGTTTGCTAGTGTCTTGAGATTCGAGTGAGCTGATCAGCTGAGTCGTCGAGAGTGCTCCGACCGTTGTGGGAGATGTTTGAGGATCCTGAGTCTTTCCGTTCTGAGAGTGAGCGTGGATTTTGACTATAGCCTGCAGAGCCACTTTGAGCTCGACAGAGTGCGCGGATACCTTTTTCCTCGATGGGGTCGCGCCCCTCGAGTGCCACGTCCGGGGTGGATCTGTTACTTTTGTATCGCGACTTGTCGACGCAGTCCCTCTGGCTGGGCCAGTTTTGGCAGTCACGGACGCCCTACGTTAGTCCGGTCCTCCGTGGATGTAACGGCAGTAGGTAGGCGCAGGTTTCACTGGACCCGAGGAGGTAGTCAGGTAGATTGGGTGATCTGAGTTGAGTGATAGTAGATGCACCATGTTTTCATCTGTTCCACCTTTTGAGCATCTAGATAGAGGCATTGTAGCTGTAGAGTCATTCTTTTCCAGCTCTTTTCTTTCAGTGTTACTTTGTTACTTTATGCCTCTAGTAGACTTGGTGGGCAAACCGTCGGGCTTGTTGGCGGCACCTACTGAGAACTACTGTGGGATGTAGTTCTCACACCCGTCGTGGTGTCTTTTCCCCAAGGACTTCTGCTCCGGTTCCTGCTGCTCCAGTTGCTGATCCTGTTGATCGAGGTGAGGGAGTCGCGAGATAGATCTCTACCAGTCGTCTTTCTGAGAGAGTAGATGTACCCTCTTTTTATTTTTGAGAGTTCGTTTTTGAGAGACCTTGTAGTGAGGTTCAGATTTGTACTTTTCTTTTTCAGTTGAGAGACTTTTGTATTTGTGAGGACTTGGAGTTGTATTTATTTTATTTCATTTTCAGCAGTTTACTTTCAGCTCTGATATCTGTATAGTGTAGTTGATCTTTTGCAGGTTAGTCGCTTCGTCTATACCGGGCTTTCCGAATGGGCGGCGGATCTGTTGGCGAGCTCAGGTCGTAGTTTCGACGTCGGGGCGTGACATTGCCACCCTAGTCCTGACTATTTTTGAATAATAAAGAAATATACGAAAAATATATATATTTTTTAGAAAGTTATCTATTTCAAAAAGCTTTGAAGGATATGTAAGTAACAATTTCTAAGTTTTATACATTTTTATTTTTGCATCTCATTTCCTTTGGAAAAGTACTAGGTATAAAGCTACTCGTAGTAAGGTTACCATAGAGATTCTTCCTCATAACCTCATAAAATAAACGTGTGAGTAGACTTGTATATATTTATTTATTATATATATATATGAGCCATGCTACATGTACACCCCCCTAAGGGGTGTACATCATACACCCCCACCCATCTAGGGTGGGGGTGTATTTTAGGGGTCACATCATGTGACCCCTCATCATACCCTCACCCTTGATGGGTGGGGGTGTGAGATGTACACCCCTTAGGGGGTGTACACATAGCATTTTCCTATATATATAGGGGCAATTTTTTATATACCCCTAAAAATTTTTCTGTTTTTAGATTTACCCCTCTTAGAAGGCTAATATTAAAACTATCCTTCTTACGTTCCAATTTCTTTCTAAAATACCCCTGAAGTTAAACTGCACCGTTTGGAGCAGCCGTTATCTGTGTGAAATTACTATTTTGCTCTTTCAAATATACCCTTCTATCATAACCAACTTTTTTTATGTATCCTTAAAATTTTCAATAGTTTTGGTAGATAGGAACAAAATAGATATATCTAATATTTTTCAACTCCGATTATTATTTAACTCTAGTTTAACCCTAGTTAACTTAACAAAGGAAAACGGTAGGCGTATTTTTAATAACGGTGGAACGTATGAAGGATATATTGGAAAGAAAAAAATAAGAGAGGTTAATCAGATATTTCTCCAGATTTCAGGGGTACACAGGCAATTATCTCATATATATATATATATATATATATATATATATATATATATATATATATATATATATATATGCAATATAATAAAATTATACTATAACAATATTTTTAAGTATTTTTAAAAATTTAAAAAATATCGTTGTTGCTACATGTGCAGTCGATAGGATGTATAGGTACATATTATTATAATATATTTTAAAAATATCTTTATAATTTAATTTTAAATATAAATATAATATAAATATAATACTTATATAAAAATATATCTCTATAACTTAATTTTATTTTAGTAAATCACTCCACCGGAAAAGAAGTGGAAAGAGAGCGCTTGCAGAGGATCTGATTTGTTATAGTAGTTTGCTGACATTCGATTCTCTGCTTTAATATTCGGAAAGCATTACAAACTAGAATATATATATATATATATATATATATATATATATATATATATATATATATATATATATATATATATATATATATATATATATATATATATATATATATATATATATACTAATTAAGTATTCGCGTTTCGTTGCGATAACTAAAAAATAATTAGGTATTAGATATAATATATTATATTTGAAATTTAGAAATAATTATGCATATTACATTTAATTTAAATTAATTTATAGAAAAAGCACATAATATTAAAAAAGTAAACTGAGAGAATCAGTATTTATAGAAATCTTAGGGGTAGAAAAAAAGAGTAGCTATGATAGCAAATCTGTCATAATCTGACAAAATCTGTTCAAAATTTTTAAAAATTAATTATTTTTGAAAATATCACATCAATCAAATCAAATCAAATCAAATCAAATCAAATCAAATCAAAATTTATAAAATAAAATATCACATCAAATTACTTAGGAATAAAAAAAGTAAGTATGTATGATAATAAATCTCTTAGAATCTGACAAAATCTATTTAAAATATGTGAAAATTAATAAATATCATATTAAATCGTAAGGAAAGAAAAAAGAGTAGCACAATATCACATCACATCAAACAAAAATTTTAGAGATAGAAAAAACAAATAGGTATGATAGTAAATCTGTCAGAATCTGACAAAATCTGTTTAAAATATGTGAGAATTAGTAAATATATATCACATCAAATCGTAAGAAAATGCAAATTTGCTAGAATTTTTCAAAATCTTTTGAAAATCTTTTGAAATTAACATATCTACCAATATCACATGATATCAAATCTAACACAATTATACAAAATCTGACACAGGAAAAGAAATGAGCAATTATTATACCAAAATCTGACACAATCCTATAAAATCTGTCAATATTTTTTAGAAATTAACCATATCAGGAACTATTACAGAAAATCTAACATAATCTTAGGAAATAAGATCACATAATAAAATCTGTTAATATTTTTTAAAAATTAATCATATCAGGAACTATCACAGTTGATGATAGGGAGAGGAAAAGGAAACCTGACATAATCTTAGAAAATCTATTTGGAAATTAATCATATCAGCAATATCACATCACATCAAATCAAATAAAATATATTTATAGTAATTTTAGAGGACTAGTTATGATAACAAATCTGTCATAATCTGACAAAATATGTTCACAATCTTTAGGAATTTATTATTTTCGAAAATATCACATCAATCAAATCTGACACAATCCTACAAAATATGTTAATATTTTTTTACAAATTAACTATATCAGGAATTATCACATTTGATGATACATCAATAAAATCTGACACAATCCTACAAAATCTGTTAATATTTTTTTGCAAATTAATCATATAAGAAATTATCACATTTGATGATAGGAAAATCTGACATCTATAGTAATTTTAGAGAGATGAAAAGAAATGAGAAATTATATCAAAATCTGACATAATCTTACAAAATCTGTTAATTTTTTTTTGGAAATTAACCATATCAAGAACTATCACATCTGACGGTAGGGAGAGGAAAAGTAAATTTGACATAATCCTGAATATATTAAATTAGAAATTTTCATACGTTGGTATTTAAAATTAGAAACTTAATATTTAAAATTAAACAATATCACATCAAATTTATACATATTTAATAAAATAAAGTACAAAGAGGAGCAATTATTCCAAAATATGATATAATATTAGAAAATGAGAAAAAAGAAATATAACATAATCCTACAAAATCTGTTAAAATTTTTTAGAAATTAACGATATCTGAAAATATCACATCTAATGATAGGAAGAGGAAAATAAAATCTGATACAATCTGAAAAAAATCTATTAATTTTTTAAAAAATTTAACCATATCTAGAAATGGTACATCACATCAAATATATATCAATTATAATGAAAATTTTCATTGTTAAATCTTAACTTAAATTTTTATATATTAATTTTAAATTTAAAATTTAAAACATTGGTATTTTAACTTTAAAATTTGAGAAAATATAATTTAGTGTATAAAAATCTTTAAATTATATATATATATATATATATATATATATATATATATATATATATATATATATATATATATATATATATATATATATATATATATATATATAAAGAATTTTAAAAATTAACCATTTATGAAAATATCACATCAAAAAATCTGACATAATCTTACAAAATCTGTTAATTTTTTTTTCTTGAAATCTTAAGGAGAGCAAAAGAGAGTAGCACTTTGAAAATTAATCATATCTAAAAAATATCACATCAAAGAGAGTAGTTATGATAACAAATCTGTCATAATTGTACAAAATCTGTTCAAAATTTTGGAAAATTAACCATATTTGAAAATATCATATCAAATCAAATCAAATAAGTATTTGTAGATAGGATGAGTATTTATTTAACCAGATATGTAAATCTAAAGTAATTTTAGTGACAGAAAAAAAGAAGAGCAATTATACGAAATATGTGACATAATATTACAAAATGAAAAAAGGAAATCTGACATAATCGTACAAAATCTTTTAATATTTTTTGAAAATTAACCATATATGAAAATATCATTTATAGTAATTTTAGAGACAGGAAAAGAAATGAGCAATTATACCAAATATGACATAATATTACAAAATGAAGAAAAACAAATCTTTTAAAAAATATTTTGCAAACTAAATGTTTAACAAAATTAAATTATTAATTAAAATCTTAGAAAATATTTTGCAAAATAATTTTTTTTTTTTAAAAAAATAACCCAAAAAGACCCTTATATTTTTTTTTCAAAATAAATACTTAAAAATATGAAATTGTTAATTAAATTCTTAAAAATTATTTTACAAAATAAATATATAAAATAAAATTTAGAAAAAATCAAGAAAAATAAGCATTAACTTCACTGCTAGTTATCAATAATTCACATACTATCGCACGCGCACAGAGCATGGCGAGAGCTGAGATGTAGCTGAAGAACCATGCGAAAAGAGCAAGCACTGCGGAGGTAGTGTGGCGGCTGCATGCGGTCTCCGTGTAGGTATTCGAGTCTCTTTAGAGGATGGTTGCCACTGCCAGAGATGAACACCCTGCATGCTCCTAATGTCGACAGCATAGTCGCCGTCGTGACTGCCGTTGATGCCGCCCAAGGTGTCGTTACCGTGACTGCTTTTGTCGACCGCCGTTGATTCCGCCCAAGAGAGAGAAGGAGGTTCAGAATCTACTCAAACTTGCAACTTAATTGTAAAAAAAAAGGGAAAAATATAACAAACACAAAAACTACTCCTGTAATCAAAACCCAGATAATAATTTTGCCAAAAAAAAGCACCTTTTGACCTCAAAATGGTACATAAAAATAAAAACAACTCCCCCGCTTTGAAAAAAAAATATATTAAAAAACTCACCTTGGAGACTCCCCATGTTCCCAATCTCCACAGGGATCTTCCCATAGAGGTTATTGACACTGTGGTACAAATAACTAAACAAAATAACATCAAATAACACCACTATTTTTTTTTCTCTTTTTTTTTTTTTTCGACTTTCTGTACCTCAGCTTCAATTTATGTTACCTCTACCACACTGTCACGCCCCGGGGTCGAAACTGCGACCCGGGCTCGCCAACAGATCCGCCACCTATGCCAAACCCGCATAGGCGAAGCGTCCTACCAGCAAGAAAAGTACTACAGCTAACAGATATCAGAGCTATAAATAAACATCTGCTGTATAACTAAAATCAATCACTGTACAACTGGAAATAATACAACAATGTCCGCCTCCCAAAAATAATAATAATACAATATCCTCAAATACAATCTCTGAACCCAACCGGGAGGTAACTCCAATAAATACATCAGTGTACAGTCTCTCAATACATAATATATCCTCACTACATCAGTCTCTCAAAAAAGGAAAATAAAACAACTAATCTACTGAAGCTCTCCTCTGAAGGGATACCGCTACTCTCCAAACATGGGTAGGGATCTAGCTCGCGACTCCCTCGCCTCGATCATCAACCGCAGAATCAGCAACACCCGCTAAGACTCTGCAAAACAAAGGAGAGGAAGGAAAAAGGAGGGGCAAAACCCCCAAAGGGTGTGAGAACTACACCAAAAAGGGAGTTCTCAGTGGGTACCACCGCCAGGACCGACGGTCTGCCCACCAAGTCCCCAAGAGACCAAAACTAACAAGAACCGTAAAGACTGATAAAAAGAAGCTGGAGCCCCTCAACAGCTATCATGCCTCTATGCTTGCTATGCCTGCCATGCCTGCCTATGCCTGCCATGCCTGCTCTGCCTGCCTATGCCTGCCCTGCCTACTTATGCCTACTATGCCTGCCATGCCTGCCTGCCTGCCATACCTGCCTATGCCTGCTATGCCTACCTATGTCTGCTATGCCTGCCTATGCCTGCCATACCTGCTATGCCTGCCTATGCCTGCTATGCCAGCTCTGCCTGCCATGCCAGCTCTGCCTGCTTATGCCTGCCCTGCCTGCCTATGCCTACTATGCCTGCCATGCCTGCCTGCCTGCCATACCTGCCTATGCCTGCTATGCTTGCCTATGCCTGCTATGCCTGCCTATGCCTGCCATGCCTGCCTATGCCTGCCCTGCCTGTTATATAACGGTCAACAACTCACAATGACCTTGGGACCACCGTATCCCCAAACGGTTCCCAACAACACTAGCACTGGTCCAAACACCGCCACTAGACTCCACTCGGTCCCCCTGACACGAGTGCAACTATAAAGCAAATGTCTGTAATAAGCCCAATCTAATGCCACCAGTAGAACTGGTACTGCCTGCTGTGCCTGCCAAATCGGGTATGCCAGCCTACGCATAACACCGATAGGGGATGGGAGTCTCAAGGACTCAAAGGTGCCTGCCAAATCGGGTATGCCAGCCTACACATAACACCGATAGGGGATGGGAGTCTCAAGGACTCAAAGGTGCCTGCCAAATCGGGTATGCCAGCCTACGCATAACACCGATAGGGGATGGGAGTCTCAAGGACTCAAAGGTGCCTGCCAAATCGGGTATGCCAGCCTACGCATAACACCGATAGGGGATAGGAGTCTCAAGGACTCAAGGTCGTAATAACAAGTATCATAGAAGAATAAGTCATCATGACTGGATCATGACACTGATCTAAGTGGGAAACCATCCCCTAAAAGAAGCCCAAATCCTCTCCCTGATCTGATGCAATAACAACTATCCGGTCAACCGCCCAAAATCCGCGGTTGCCGCAATACCCTGTCCTCAAACCTGCCTGTCCCCAAATCCCCAATAGCTGACTACACTATCCCAGTCCCCGCTCTAGCCTGAGCATACTATCCCCTAAGTCTAGATAACTGGAGAAAGAATAACTGCATGGTTTCTCCTAAGTCAGTTCCAGCATGATAGTGTAGCAGAAAAAGGTGGCCTAACTAAGTGACCATACAAGCATGCAAGGTCCTCATGATGGTGATTAAATACAGGCTTAGTTGTTCAAGTAATTATCAAACATGCTATTCCAGGATAGTAGTAATCATATAAGTCACTAGATACCAACCCAACAATACCTGCCTATGCCACAAGTATAGTATTTCCAATGTACTAACAAGCATTCCTATAAACATGCTTCTACATTTCCTGCAATGTGAATACCAAAATAGCAATCCTAATTAATGCAAATATTCATCTACCTATGCATTTTAATCCAATAAGCATGCAAGTATTCATGCAAACATAAACTCCTGCAAGGATTCATCCTCATATGCCTTTTAGCCTTTTAGCCTTTTATACATGCATTGCTCCAATAAGCCTAGTGGGTAGCCTAATTTAAGTGGTTCACAATGATCACCCACCTCGAGCGCTAAATCCTGGTCCCAAAGGTGAAGTCCACGCTCGGCCCAAACCATCTCCATAACACTGCGAAAAATGCTCGGAAAATTCCAAGAAAAATACTATCGCGATCCTCGCGACGAACCCGTCGAAATGAGTACCTTCGAAAAATATTCAAAAAAATCTGAGAAAATTCCAGGAGATTCCTTGCGAGATGTAGATGAAAAAATGCCTTTGAATCGTCTTGATCCGTCAACTGAGCACGAAGTTATAGCCAAAACAATCAGGTGCTGTCCAAAACTCTGTGAAGAAAAATGGGTCACAAAGAAGCTCGGGAAACTCAAAATCCACATGAAAACTAGGGGCAACTCAAAATATCAAAAATGAAGCCCTACCTGTCAAGAGTCCATCGGCGCAAGAATTACCCGAAGTGGAGGTCGGGGTGAGCCGGGGGAGCCTGAACACAGCGAAGGGACGAAACGGGTCGTCGATGAACAAGCGTCGCGCCGCGCCGGAAAATGGCCAACCTCGAAAAACGCGCTCCTAAAAATCCCAGGAATGATCAGCCAGAAAGGTCTCAGGTGGAGGAAGGTTTTTCCTTAAGGGTGCCCTGTGAAAATCCTCACAGAAAAGTGTAAAGAAGGCAAGGCCTATTTATAGGCTGCCAAACAACGCCCCCCCCCCCCTTAATCGGATTCGGGCGCCACTATTGGCGCCCGAATCCGCAAAGCAGGTCGGACGGGGGGCCGTCCGACCGCCCGGAACACCGTGGTGCGGCCACGTGTCCCCCGCACAGCAAACAGCTGTGCGGGGCGACTCGGCGCTTGCCGCGTGGCAGGAGCCCGCTGGGGGCGGTGCATGCGCCCGCCCACTAGCCGGCCGACACGTGGCCCGCACTCGAGTGCGGGCCATGTGCGGCCGACCAGCCGCACTGGCGCCCTGCACCGGCCCGAGCCCCGAGGCGGACTGCACCCGCTCCGTGGACCCGGCGCACAACACCGCGCCAATGACACTCCGCCACGTGTCACCTACGGTCCACCATACACCCGCGATCTTTTTCGTGGACCAAGACTGCTGAGCCAGCCAATCCCACCATGCCACGTGGCCCGCCCCCCGGTGCACTATGGCGCCGTGGACCGCGCACCTGCCCGCGCACCTGCGCGCGCACCTGCCCGCGCGCTGCGCACTGTCCGCGCCTGCCCGCCGCCGCTCCAGAGCCTGCCCGCCGCCGCGCCGCTGCCCTCCGCCGTCGCCGGAGCTGCCCGCCGGCCGCCGGAGTTACTGTTCCGGCGTGAACAGTAACCAGTGGCATAAAAATCAAGTAAATAGCCCAATTTCATCATTTTCGCGCGCTGAATCCAAATCCGGTGTCCGATTTGCCAAATTCTAATTCCAAAATTTGCCGAATGCATCCAGACAAGTGTTTTTACCCCAAATTTTGTGCTGAGTCCACCTTTGATATATGTTCCGTGCGAGAACACTTTTAAACACTCGACGGGGTCTTCTGACTACTCTCGTAATCCATTAAACACTCCGGGTCCTACACTAGTGTCCAATTGGTGCACAAACACCACCAGCGCGCCACATAGGCCTCCAGAAGCTGCTGGTCAACCAGTATTCTCGTCGTGGGGATCCAGGTCCTCACATCCTCCCCCACTAAGGAAAGTCTCGTCCTCGAAACTAGCTCAATTCCACTGGGAGTCACGGACACCAAGGGTAAGTACTCAACATCACCCTCTCCAGCTCCTAAGTCATCATTCGCTCCCAGTGATCACTCCTCAACAACAACAACAGCAATATCCAGTACAGCATAGCCCGATTGCGCAATTCCCTCGTCCCACGAGCCAGAATTCGCAACGGGCGTGCCTCGTACTCCAAACACTCATAGATCTCCAAGGGGCGGGTCAATCACGGTCGAGGGATCCAAAAACATGACCTTCCTGAGCTGAGACGTGTAACACAACAGGGTTCCATCCAAAGCTGGGGGGAAAACAAGATAATCGCCAGTGCAACACGCACTAAACCACAACCTGTGTCAACTCAACCAAGGCAATCCGAAACACATCCCCGCAATCATCCAAGAAAGAAGGAAGCCCTCACAAACAAGGATCCTCACTCGGTCACTCCCGAATCCTGACCATCCGAGTGAACTACTCAGCCACGGTCTACCATCCAAAGGGACCCTCAGGGACACAACCACAAGCCAAGTTTGCCCCAATAGTCCACACAGCGCCAGCCGTGGAATTATCAAACTCATCCCTAGACAGTTTTCCTGCGCTAGGTATCCGCCATCACAGTGGCCCTGTCGGGGTAATCCAGAATGCTCAACAATAATCCAACGGTAATTCCACAGTCGCTACGGGAGGCATCACTAAAACTCGCAGATATCACTCCCAACACTAAAAATACTAACATTGGCGCTGGTATCAGTCTCATCATCCAATTGCCAAGCTCTCCTGGCACTGCCCAGTCCAAGAAACTCCTCACCTCGACAATAATTGTCGATCTCGGCCAAATCCCAAGTGATATCCATATTGGCCGGATTTCTACTGCCGCCCCTACGGCTAACACAATGTGACCCAAGAAGGTATGCTTCAGAAGCTAAAACTTGTACTCCAATGACTTGGCATACAGCTTCATCCACATAGGCATGGTAGCACATCCACAAGTGCTCCTTGTGTTCCAAGTCGCTCCGAGAGTGAATCAAACATCCTTGGGGAACACCACTCCCAATCCGTCCAAGCACAACTGGGACACACAATTCCTCAAATCTCAAGACAACGGGGCATTAATTATTCCGTTTGGCCTCACCATGCTCTCATAATGCCCTTACCATGTCCCGAACGCCATCTAGGCGAAGTCCTCGGCTGTCTGATTCCGAGTAGGTACTCGCATTACACAATAACTGCCGGAGTATAGCTCCATCAAAAGGTCCTAGATACCACCCGGACCATAAAAGGACCCTCACAGTCGTGTATCAACGACGTGGCATCACCGCCGTATACCAACGGCGTGGCACTAGGTCAAACAGACCCCTCGATCCATCAGATCTTGCAACTGCGCCATCAACTCTCTCAGCTCTACAGGTGATATCCAATGAGGTGCTGTCGAGGGTGGCGCGGTTCCCCGAACCACGTCCAACGCAATCTCTATCTCCCTAACCGGCGGCATTATCAACAGCTCAGATGAAATCACACCCGGGATCTCATGAGCAACAAGGATATTCCTGAGTCCCGGTGCCGCCGTAAGCACCTCTCCCACTGTCGCTAAAACCTGTGTGCTCTAACAATCTCAACAAGCAAGCCTTCTCTCGTCTGCCTCGTAGAAGGTCAAAGTCTTATCTTTCCGCAGTCAAACATCCTGTGACATTGTGCCAATCCATCTTAAGCACCTGGTCAAAATACCGAACTGTCACAATTACTAATAAGTCTGCCGGTAACTCGCAGTCTCAGCTGCACTGGACATGATCCAAAAGTCTCCTCCACATGCACAACAACAACAGAAACCTGTACCTCTAGTGCACGTGGTAATAATTCTGCCTCTAGTCCATGCAGGAATGCAACATGTTCTAGCTCCGGCTG
Source organism: Tillandsia leiboldiana (assembly GCA_029204045.2). NCBI lineage: Eukaryota > Viridiplantae > Streptophyta > Magnoliopsida > Poales > Bromeliaceae > Tillandsia > Tillandsia leiboldiana. Next base: position 47,961,783 of record CM055064.1, on the reverse strand, counting down.
CTGTGATGAAATCACACTTGCGACAACTCGATCCACTACCGTGGCGCCCTCCAACCGGGCGGCACAGATTCATCCACTCGATGCAAGTGGTTGTCGCTCAATCTGCCTGAAAATCAGGACTATCCACAAGGGAGCACGACCTCTGTCTCTGATCGCATTGAGGCGACGAATATGGTCCTCCGCAGATAACAAATCCATGCTTCCGCTGCGCCACTCTGATAAAGATGCTGACACTGCCATCGGGGTCCACCCGATCTCTGATATCTTAGAAATCCAATACCAGGGGAAAAAGAAAGCAGAAATGCCTCTGCCGGCCGATCTGTCCTCCATCACCCAGCGCCAAGCGCCAAATCCAGAACTCGCCTTTGGCGGCAGATCCCTATCCAAAGGAACTGCAACGCCACGCTCCAAACACAACCCCTACTCCAACGAGGCGTCAAAACCTATAACGGAGGGACTGAATAAACTGAAAGGTGTCCTGGCGCAAATCCACTCCCAGTCTCACATATCCTATGCGCCTCGTCTCTCGAACCTGGAGCGCGCAGTTAAACAACCGCGTAAACTCCCTAGCACAAGGAGGCTCTCAATTGATCACTCCACCACCACCAGCCACGACTCTGCCTCCAAAGGCTCCAAACTCAATCTTACGAGTCGGGGTGGTTCATCTGCCAAACCTGGCTCAATAGACCGATCATGTCCCACAGCTCATCTGCTGTTAACTATCCACCCTGCCTCGGTGCCTCGGTACTAAACGTTGGCACGGAGAGGGTTACTCAGTGCTCCGACAACTGTGTCACCAAGACCAGCTGCTCGCTCGCTCTGCCGCGGATAGGCCTCAGACGATCCTGTCATCTGGGTCCGGAACTTTCTGACCTCAATCCGGGTATCCGGCCCAAAATCAACCGCTCAAGCTCAACTGCTATGACAGGAAGTACACGGGTCAAAACCCAGCGTCGGGGAGACACCGCTCGCCACGACGAAACAGCAAAACAGCACAAAACAACGCTTGACTCAATCCAGCGAAAGTCTAAAGCATGTCACCCGTTCCACAGCATTATGTTGTCTGCAGCCAACATAATCACTTAGGAGAATAAACATGCCAATCACTCTTCCCGTCCCTTGGGAGAGGTATAAAACTCAATCAGGACTCTCGCTAAAAGTCACGACTCTCACGAAGTCAACCAAGGGTCAAACCACAAGCCTAGGGTTTCTAAGTCTACCACGACCTACAACCTAGGCTCTGATACCACTCTAATCTGTCACGCCCCGGGGTCGAAACTGCGACCCGGGCTCGCCAACAGATCCGCCACCTATGCCAAACCCGCATAGGCGAAGCGTCCTACCTGCAAGAAAAGTACTACAGCTAACAGATATCAGAGCTATAAATAAACATCTGCTGTATAACTAAAATCAATCACTGTACAACTGAAAATAATACAACAATGTCCGCCTCCCAAAAATAATAATAATACAATATCCTCAAATACAAGCTCTGAACCCAACCGGGAGGTAACTCCAATAAATACATCAGTGTACAGTCTCTCAATACATAATATATCCTCACTACATCAGTCTCTCAAAAGAGGAAAATAAAACAACTAATCTACTGAAGCTCTCCTCTGAAGGGATACCGCTACTCTCCAAACATGGGTAGAGATCTAGCTCGCGACTCCCTCGCCTCGATCATCAACCGCAGAATCAGCAACACCCGCTAAGACTCTGCAAAACAAAGGAGAGGAAGAAAAAAGGAGGGGGAAAACCCCCAAAGGGTGTGAGAACTACACCAAAAAGGGAGTTCTCAGTGGGTACCACCGCCAGGACCGACGGTCTGCCCACCAAGTCCCCAAGAGACCAAAACTAACAAGAGCCGTAAAGACTGATAAAAAGAAGCTGGAGCCCCTCAACAGCTATCATGCCTCTATGCTTGCTATTCCTGCCATGCCTGCTATGCCTGCCATGCCTGCCTATGCCTGCCATGCCTGCTCTGCCTGCCTATGCCTGCCCTGCCTACTTATGCCTACTATGCCTGCCATGCCTGCCTGCCTGCCATAACTGCCTATGCCTGCTATGCCTACCTATGTCTGCTATGCCTGCCTATGCCTGCCATACCTGCTATGCCTGCCTATGCCTGCCATGCCAGCTCTGCCTGCCATGCCAGCTCTGCCTGCTTATGCTTGCCCTGCCTGCCAATGCCTACTACGCCTGCCATGCCTGCCAGCCTGCCATACCTGCCTATGCCTGCTATGCCTGCCTATGCCTGCCTATGCCTGCCATGCCTGCCTATGCCTGCCCTGCCTGTTATATAACGGTCAACAACTCACAATGACCTTGGGACCACCGTATCCCCAAACGGTTCCCAACAACACTAGCACTGGTCCAAACACCGCCACTAGACTCCACTCGGTCCCCCTGACACGAGTGCAACTATAAAGCAAATGTCTGTAATAAGCCCAATCTAATGCCACCAGTAGAACTGGTACTGCCTGCTGTGCCTGCCAAATCGGGTATGCCAGCCTACGCATAACACCGATAGGGGACGAGAGTCTCAAGGACTCAAAGGTGCCTGCCAAATCGGGTATGCCAGCCTACACATAACACCGATAGGGGATGGGAGTCTCAAGGACTCAAAGGTGCCTGCCAAATCGGGTATGCCAGCCTACGCATAACACCGATAGGGGATGGGAGTCTCAAGGACTCAAAGGTGCCTGCCAAATCGGGTATGCCAGCCTACGCATAACACCGATAGGGGATAGGAGTCTCAAGGACTCAAGGTCGTAATAACAAGTATCATAGAAGAATAAGTCATCATGACTGGATCATGACACTGATCTAAGTGGGAAACCATCCCCTAAAAGAAGCCCAAATCCTCTCCCCGATCTGATGCAATAACAACTATCCGGTCAACCGCCCAAAATCCGCGGTTGCCGCAATACCCTGTCCTCAAACCTGCCTGTCCCCAAATCCCCAATAGCTGACTACACTATCCCAGTCCCCGCTCTAGCCTGAGCATACTATCCCCTAAGTCTAGATAACTGGAGAAAGAATAACTGCATGGTTTCTCCTAAGTCAGTTCCAGCATGATAGTGTAGCAGAAAAAGGTGGCCTAACTAAGTGACCATACAAGCATGCAAGGTCCTCATGATGGTAATTAAATACAGGCTTAGTTGTTCAAGTAATTATCAAACATGCTATTCCAGGATAGTAGTAATCATATAAGTCACTAGATACCAACCCAACAATACCTGCCTATGCCACAAGTATAGTATTTCCAATGTACTAACAAGCATTCCTATAAACATGCTTCTACATTTCCTGCAATGTGAATACCAAAATAGCAATCCTAATTAATGCAAATATTCATCTACCTATGCATTTTAATCCAATAAGCATGCAAGTATTCATGCAAACATAAACTCCTGCAAGGATTCATCCTCATATGCCTTTTAGCCTTTTAGCCTTTTATACATGCATTGCTCCAATAAGCCTAGTGGGTAGCCTAATTTAAGTGGTTCACAATGATCACCCACCTCGAGCGCTAAATCCTGGTCCCAAAGGTGAAGTCCACGCTCGGCCCAAACCATCTCCATAACACTGCGAAAAATGCTCGGAAAATTCCAAGAAAAATACTATCGCGATCCTCGCGACGAACCCGTCGAAATGAGTACCTTCGAAAAATATTCAGAAAAATCTGAGAAAAGTCCAGGAGATTCCTTGCGAGATGTAGATGAAAAAATGCCTTTGAATCACCTTGATCCGTCACCTGAGCACGAAGTTATAGCCAAAACAATCAGGTGCTGTCCAAAACTCTGTGAAGAAAAATGGGTCACAAAGAAGCTCGGGAAACTCAAAATCCACATGAAAACTAGGGGCAACTCAAAATATCAAAAATGAAGCCCTACCTGTCAAGAGTCCATCGGCGCAAGAATTACCCGAAGTGGAGGTCGGGGTGAGCCGGGGGAGCCTGAACACAGCGAAGGGACGAAACGGGTCGTCGATGAACAAGCGTCGCGCCGCGCCGGAAAATGGCCAACCTCGAAAAACGCGCTCCTAAAAATCCCAGGAATGATCAGCCAGAAAGGTCTCAGGTGGAGGAAGGTTTTTCCTTAAGGGTGCCCTGTGAAAATCCTCACAGAAAAGTGTAAAGAAGGCAAGGCCTATTTATAGGCTGCCAAACAACGCCCCCCCCCCTTTATCGGATTCGGGCGCCACTATTGGCGCCCGAATCCGCAAAGCAGGTCGGACGGGGGGCCGTCCGACCGCCCGGAACACCGTGGTGCGGCCACGTGTCCCCCGCACAGCAAACAGCTGTGCGGGGCGACTCGGCGCTTGCCGCGTGGCAGGAGCCCGCTGGGGGCGGTGCATGCGCCCGCCCCCTAGCCGGCCGACACGTGGCCCGCACTCGAGTGCGGGCCATGTGCGGCCGACCAGCCACACTGGCGCCCTGCACCGGCCCGAGCCCCGAGGCGGACTGCACCCGCTCCGTGGACCCGGCGCACAACACCGCGCCAATGACACTCCGCCACGTGTCACCCACGGTCCACCATACACCCGCGATCTTTTTCGTGGACCAAGACTGCTGAGCCAGCCAATCCCACCATGCCACGTGGCCCGCCCCCCGGTGCACTATGGCGCCGTGGACCGCGCACCTGCCCGCGCACCTGCCCGCGCGCTGCGCACTGTCCGCGCCTGCCCGCCGCCGCTCCTGAGCCTGCCCGCCGCCGCGCCGCTGCCCTCCGCCGTCGCCGGAGCTGCCCGCCGGCCGCCGGAGTTACTGTTCCGGCGTGAACAGTAACCAGTGGCATAAAAATCAAGTAAATAGCCCAATTTCATCATTTTCGCGCGCTGAATCCAAATCCGGTGTCCGATTTGCCAAATTCTAATTCCAAAATTTGCCGAATGCATCCAGACAAGTGTTTTTACCCCAAATTTTGTGCTGAGTCCACCTTTGATATATGTTCCGTGCGAGAACACTTTTAAACACTCGACGGGGTCTTCTGACTACTCTCGTAATCCATTAAACACTCCGGGTCCTACACTAGTGTCCAATTGGTGCACAAACACCACCAGCGCGCCACATAGGCCTCCAGAAGCTGCTGGTCAACCAGTATTCTCGTCGTGGGGATCCAGGTCCTCACATCCTCCCCCACTAAGGAAAGTCTCGTCCTCGAAACTAGCTCAATTCCACTGGGAGTCACGGACACCAAGGGTAAGTACTCAACATCACCCTCTCCAGCTCCTAAGTCATCATTCGCTCCCAGTGATCACTCCTCAACAACAACAACAGCAATATCCAGTACAGCATAGCCCGATTGCGCAATTCCCTCGTCCCACGAGCCAGAATTCGCAACGGGCGTGCCTCGTACTCCAAACACTCATAGATCTCCAAGGGGCGGGTCAATCACGGTCGAGGGATCCAAAAACATGACCTTCCTGAGCTGAGACGTGTAACACAACAGGGTTCCATCCAAAGCTGGGGGGAAAACAAGATAATCGCCAGTGCAACACGCACTAAACCACAACCTGTGTCAACTCAACCAAGGCAATCCGAAACACATCCCCGCAATCATCCAAGAAAGAAGGAAGCCCTCACAAACAAGGATCCTCACTCGGTCACTCCCGAATCCTGACCATCCGAGTGAACTACTCAGCCACGGTCTACCATCCAAAGGGACCCTCAGGGACACAACCACAAGCCAAGTTTGCCCCAATAGTCAACACAGCGCCAGCCGTGGAATTATCAAACTCATCCCTAGACAGTTTTCCTGCGCTAGGTATCCGCCATCACAGTGGCCCTGTCGGGGTAATCCAGAATGCTCAACAATAATCCAACGGTAATTCCACAGTCGCTACGGGAGGCATCACTAAAACTCGCAGATATCACTCCCAACACTAAAAATACTAACATTGGCGCTGGTATCAGTCTCATCATCCAATTGCCAAGCTCTCCTGGCACTGCCCAGTCCAAGAAACTCCTCACCTCGACAATAATTGTCGATCTCGGCCAAATCCCAAGTGATATCCATATTGGCCGGATTTCTACTGCCGCCCCTACGGCTAACACAATGTGACCCAAGAAGGTATGCTTCAGAAGCTAAAACTTGTACTCCAATGACTTGGCATACAGCTTCATCCACATAGGCATGGTAGCACATCCACAAGTGCTCCTTGTGTTCCAAGTCGCTCCGAGAGTGAATCAAACATCCTTGGGGAACACCACTCCCAATCCGTCCAAGCACAACTGGGACACACAATTCCTCAAATCTCAAGACAACGGGGCATTAATTATTCCGTTTGGCCTCACCATGCTCTCATAATGCCCTTACCATGTCCCGAACGCCATCTAGGCGAAGTCCTCGGCTGTCTGATTCCGAGTAGGTACTCGCATTACACAATAACTGCCGGAGTATAGCTCCATCAAAAGGTCCTAGATACCACCCGGACCATAAAAGGACCCTCACAGTCGTGTATCAACGACGTGGCATCACCGCCGTATACCAACGGCGTGGCACTAGGTCAAACAGACCCCTCGATCCATCAGATCTTGCAACTGCGCCATCAACTCTCTCAGCTCTACAGGTGATATCCAATGAGGTGCTGTCGAGGGTGGCGCGGTTCCCCGAACCACGTCCAACGCAATCTCTATCTCCCTAACCGGCGGCATTATCAACAGCTCAGATGAAATCACACCCGGGATCTCATGAGCAACAAGGATATTCCTGAGTCCCGGTGCCGCCGTAAGCACCTCTCCCACTGTCGCTAAAACCTGTGTGCTCTAACAATCTCAACAAGCAAGCCTTCTCTCGTCTGCCTCGTAGAAGGTCAAAGTCTTATCTTTCCGCAGTCAAACATCCTGTGACATTGTGCCAATCCATCTTAAGCACCTGGTCAAAATACCGAACTGTCACAATTACTAATAAGTCTGCCGGTAACTCGCAGTCTCAGCTGCACTGGACATGATCCAAAAGTCTCCTCCACATGCACAACAACAACAGAAACCTGTACCTCTAGTGCACGTGGTAATAATTCTGCCTCTAGTCCATGCAGGAATGCAACATGTTCTAGCTCCGGCTGCTGTGATGAAATCACACTTGCGACAACTCGATCCACTACCGTGGCGCCCTCCAACCGGGCGGCACAGATTCATCCACTCGATGCAAGTGGTTGTCGCTCAATCTGCCTGAAAATCAGGACTATCCACAAGGGAGCACGACCTCTGTCTCTGATCGCATTGAGGCGACGAATATGGTCCTCCGCAGATAACAAATCCATGCTTCCGCTGCGCCACTCTGATAAAGATGCTGACACTGCCATCGGGGTCCACCCGATCTCTGATATCTTAGAAATCCAATACCAGGGGAAAAAGAAAGCAGAAATGCCTCTGCCGGCCGATCTGTCCTCCATCACCCAGCGCCAAGCGCCAAATCCAGAACTCGCCTTTGGCGGCAGATCCCTATCCAAAGGAACTGCAACGCCACGCTCCAAACACAACCCCTACTCCAACGAGGCGTCAAAACCTATAACGGAGGGACTGAATAAACTGAAAGGTGTCCTGGCGCAAATCCACTCCCAGTCTCACATATCCTATGCGCCTCGTCCCTCGAACCTGGAGCGTGCAGTTAAACAACCGCGTAAACTCCCTAGCACAAGGAGGCTCTCAATTGATCACTCCACCACCACCAGCCACGACTCTGCCTCCAAAGGCTCCAAACTCAATCTTACGAGTCGGGGTGGTTCATCTGCCAAACCTGGCTCAATAGACCGATCATGTCCCACAGCTCCTCTGCTGTTAACTATCCACCCTGCCTCGGTGCCTCGGTACTAAACGTTGGCACGGAGAGGGTTACTCAGTACTCCGACAACTGTGTCACCAAGACCAGCTGCTCGCTCGCTCTGCCGCTGATAGGCCTCAGACGATCCTGTCATCTGGGTCCGGAACTTTCTGACCTCAATCCGGGTATCCGGCCCAAAATCAACCGCTCAAGCTCAACTGCTATGACAGGAAGTACACGGGTCAAAACCCAGCGTCGGGGAGACACCGCTCGCCACGACGAAACAGCAAAACAGCACAAAACAACGCTCGACTCAATCCAGCGAAAGTCTAAAGCATGTCACCCGTTCCACAGCATTATGTTGTCTGCAGCCAACATAATCACTTAGGAGAATAAACATGCCAATCACTCTTCCCGTCCCTTGGGAGAGGTATAAAACTCAATCAGGACTCTCGCTAAAAGTCACGACTCTCACGAAGTCAACCAAGGGTCAAACCACAAGCCTAGGGTTTCTAAGTCTACCACGACCTACAACCTAGGCGCTGATACCACTCTAATCTGTCACGCCCCGGGGTCGAAACTGCGACCCGGGCTCGCCAACAGATCCGCCACCTATGCCAAACCCGCATAGGCGAAGCGTCCTACCTGCAAGAAAAGTACTACAGCTAACAGATATCAGAGCTATAAATAAACATCTGCTGTATAACTAAAATCAATCACTGTACAACTGAAAATAATACAACAATGTCCGCCTCCCAAAAATAATAATAATACAATATCCTCAAATACAAGCTCTGAACCCAACTGGGAGGTAACTCCAATAAATACATCAGTGTACAGTCTCTCAATACATAATATATCCTCACTACATCAGTCTCTCAAAAGAGGAAAATAAAACAACTAATCTACTGAAGCTCTCCTCTGAAGGGATACCGCTACTCTCCAAACATGGGTAGAGATCTAGCTCGCGACTCCCTCGCCTCGATCATCAACCGCAGAATCAGCAACACCCGCTAAGACTCTGCAAAACAAAGGAGAGGAAGAAAAAAGGAGGGGGAAAACCCCCAAAGGGTGTGAGAACTACACCAAAAAGGGAGTTCTCAGTGGGTACCACCGCCAGGACCGACGGTCTGCCCACCAAGTCCCCAAGAGACCAAAACTAACAAGAGCCGTAAAGACTGATAAAAAGAAGCTGGAGCCCCTCAACAGCTATCATGCCTCTATGCTTGCTATTCCTGCCATGCCTGCTATGCCTGCCATGCCTGCCTATGCCTGCCTATGCCTGCCATGCCTGCTCTGCCTGCCTATGCCTGCCCTGCCTACTTATGCCTACTATGCCTGCCATGCCTGCCTGCCTGCCATACCTGCCTATGCCTGCTATGCCTACCTATGTCTGCTATGCCTGCCTATGCCTGCCATACCTGCTATGCCTGCCTATGCCTGCCATGCCAGCTCTGTCTGCCATGCCAGCTCTGCCTGCTTATGCCTGCCCTGTCTGCCTATACCTACTACGCCTGCCATGCCTGCCAGCCTGCCATACCTGCCTATGCCTGCTATGCCTGCCTATGCCTGCTATGCCTGCCTATGCCTGCCATGCCTGCCTATGCCTGCCCTGCCTGTTATATAACGGTCAACAACTCACAATGACCTTGGGACCACCGTATCCCCAAACGGTTCCCAACAACACTAGCACTGGTCCAAACACCGCCACTAGACTCCACTCGGTCCCCCTGACACGAGTGCAACTATAAAGCAAATGTCTGTAATAAGCCCAATCTAATGCCACCAGTAGAACTGGTACTGCCTGCTGTGCCTGCCAAATCGGGTATGCCAGCCTACGCATAACACCGATAGGGGACGGGAGTCTCAAGGACTCAAAGGTGCCTGCCAAATCGGGTATGCCAGCCTACACATAACACCGATAGGGGATGGGAGTCTCAAGGACTCAAAGGTGCCTGCCAAATCGGGTATGCCAGCCTACGCATAACACCGATAGGGGATGGGAGTCTCAAGGACTCAAAGGTGCCTGCCAAATCGGGTATGCCAGCCTACGCATAACACCGATAGGGGATAGGAGTCTCAAGGACTCAAGGTCGTAATAACAAGTATCATAGAAGAATAAGTCATCATGACTGGATCATGACACTGATCTAAGTGGGAAACCATCCCCTAAAAGAAGCCCAAATCCTCTCCCCGATCTGATGCAATAACAACTATCCGGTCAACCGCCCAAAATTCGCGGTTGCCGCAATACCCTGTCCTCAAACCTGCCTGTCCCCAAATCCCCAATAGCTGACTACACTATCCCAGTCCCCGCTCTAGCCTGAGCATACTATCCCCTAAGTCTAGATAACTGGAGAAAGAATAACTGCATGGTTTCTCCTAAGTCAGTTCCAGCATGATAGTGTAGCAGAAAAAGGTGGCCTAACTAAGTGACCATACAAGCATGCAAGGTCCTCATGATGGTAATTAAATACAGGCTTAGTTGTTCAAGTAATTATCAAACATGCTATTCCAGGATAGTAGTAATCATATAAGTCACTAGATACCAACCCAACAATACCTGCCTATGCCACAAGTATAGTATTTCCAATGTACTAACAAGCATTCCTATAAACATGCTTCTACATTTCCTGCAATGTGAATACCAAAATAGCAATCCTAATTAATGCAAATATTCATCTACCTATGCATTTTAATCCAATAAGCATGCAAGTATTCATGCAAACATAAACTCCTGCAAGGATTCATCCTCATATGCCTTTTAGCCTTTTAGCCTTTTATACATGCATTGCTCCAATAAGCCTAGTGGGTAGCCTAATTTAAGTGGTTCACAATGATCACCCACCTCGAGCGCTAAATCCTAGTCCCAAAGGTGAAGTCCACGCTCGGCCCAAACCATCTCCATAACACCGCGAAAAATGCACGGAAAATTCCAAGAAAAATACTATCGCGATCCTCGCGACGAACCCGTCGAAATGAGTACCTTCTAAAAATATTCAGAAAAATCTGAGAAAATTCCAGGAGATTCCTTGCGAGATGTAGATGAAAAATTCCTTTTGAATCGCCTCGATCTGTCGCCTGAGCGCGAAGTTATAGCCAAAACAATCAGGTGCTGTCCAAAACTCCGCGAAGAAAAATAGGTCACAAAGAAGCTCGGGAAACTCAAAATCCACATGAAAACCAGGGGCAACTCAAAATATCAAAAATGAAGCCCTACCTGTCAAGAGTCCATCGGCGCAAGAATAACCCGAAGTGGAGGTCGGGGTGAGCCGGGGGAGCCTGAATACTGCGAAGGGACGAAACGGGTCGTCGATGAACAAGCGTCGCGCCGCGCCGGAAAATGGCCAACCTCGAAAAACGCACTCCTAAAAATCCCAGGAATGATCAGCCAGAAAGGACTCAGGTGGAGGAAGGTTTTTCCTTAAAGGTGCCCTGTGAAAATCCTCACAAAAAAGTGTAAAGAAGGCCCCCAAAGGAACCCCCCCCCCCCCTTATCGGATTCGGGCACCACTGTTGGCGCCCGAATCCGCAAAGCAGGTCGGACGGGGGGCCGTCCGACCGCCCGGAACACCGTGGTGCAGCCACGTGTCCCCCGCACAGCAAACAGCTTTGCGGGGCGACTCGGCGCCTGCCGCGTGGCAGGAGCCCGCTGGGGGCGGTGCATGCGCCCGCCCCCTGGCCGGCCGACACGTGGCCCGCACTCGAGTGCGGGCCATGTGCGGCCGACCAGTCGCACTGGCGCCCTGCACCGGCCCGGGCCCCGAGGCGGTCTGCACCCGCTCCGTGGACCCGGCGCACAACACCGCGCCAATGACACTCCGCCACGTGTCACCCACGGTCCACCGTACACCCGCGATCTTTTTCGTGGACCAAGACTGCTGAGCCAGCCAATCCCACCATGCCACGTGGCCCGCCCCCCGGTGCACGATGGCGCCATGGACCGCGCACCTGCCCGTGCGCCTGCCCGCGTGCTGTGCACTGCCCGCGCCTGCCCGCCGCCGCTCCCGAGCCTGCCCGCCGCCGCCCTCCGCCGTCGCCGGTGCTGCCCGCCGGCCGCCGGAGTTATTGTTCCGGCGTGAACAGTAACCAGTGGCGTAAAAATTAAGTAAATAGCCCAATTTCATCGTTTTCGCGCGCTGAATCCAAATCCGGTGTTCGATTTGCCAAATTCTAATTCCAAAATTTGCCGAATGCATCCAGACAAGTGTTTTTACCCCAAATTTTGTGCTGAGTCCACCTTTGATATCTGTTCCGTGCGAGAACACTTTTAAACACTTGACGGGGTCTTCTGTCTACTCTCGTAATCCATTAAACACTCCGGGTCCTACACTAGTGTCCAATTGGTGCACAAACACCACCAACGCGCCACATAGGCCTCCAGAAGCTGCTGGTCAACCAGTATTCTCGTCGTGGGGATCCAGGTCCTCACACTCACCCTCTCCCCACCCCTCCTTCCTTCTTCTCACTTCACCAACTCCGAGACCCACCCCAAATCCGGCTCAGGCGCCGGGGTAGCCGAGGCCGTCTCCTTGCTGAGCTTCTCGAAGATCTTCACGTAATACCAAATAAAACTTTAGATCGTACCTTCTGCCACGATTTTCAATTTCCTATACTTGATTGTAGACGACGGTTCTTCCTTTTGATTCGTCCTCGTGCGCAATCTACAAAAAGCGGGAAGTTTCCTGTCTATTCCCTTATCCCCGGAGATGGAGCCGTCACAGGAAATTCGGATTAGGGTTAGACCGGGACTCCCGTTATGTCATATATATATATATATATATATATATATATATATATATATATATATATATATATATATATATATATATATATATATATATATATAACCGAATGTAAGGATGTTTTAATCACATCCGTCCATCAAGAATATGTCCAGATACATCCTAACCGATTGGATTGACTGTATCTTTAAAGATTGCCTTGAATAAATTACGTAGGCCACATCCAATATTCTCCCTCTTGGTCTAGTGATATATTCAATACTGTATAGGCGATATTAAAACTTTATTAGGTACCCACCAAATTATACAGTCAAAATCTCCCACTCAATCAAGAAATAATAATACTTTGATCATAGCGGTCATATTCAAAATGAACACTTTCTTCTATGTATCAAAAGTATGTATTCCTTAATTAAATATCTTTAAGTGTTATAACTATATGAACTTACTATAAGTTCAACTCAGAGTCCCACTTTAATGCACAATAATACTTTAATGTACAAATATAACTTTATGCGCATAAATGTGCAAAACAAAAATATGTTCTTATTTAAATAAAAATAGTCACTGAAGTCTTTATACAAGAAGAAAAAAATTCAAACTGTAAATGAATTCAAGATACCCATACGATCAACATGATCCTTGAATTTGTTTGCCGGCAATGCTTTAATCATAGGATCAGCAATCATCATCTCAGTCCCAATGAGTTTGATATCCACCATATTCTTCTTGTCGTATTCTATCACAGCAAGAAACTTTATATCGATGTGTTTGCTGCGATATGTAATTCGACTATTCTTAGCAAAGAACACTGCAGCAGAGTTGTCACAATGAATCTTGATGGGCCTTGCAATAGAGTCGACAACTCTTAAATATGAGATAAAATTTCTCAGCCATAAAGCCTGTGACGAAGTCTCATAACCTCTTTCGCAGCTTTTCAGTGATCAAGGCCAGGGTTGCTCTGGTATCTGCCCAGCATCCCTACTGCATGCGCTATATCAGGTCTGGTACAGACCTGCGCATACATCAAGCTCCCTACTGCAGAGGCATAGGGTATGCTCTTCATATGCTCTTGCTCTAAATCATTCCGTGGACACTGTTTCTGATTGAATTTATCACCTTTCACAATAGGTGCAGCTGTAGGTGCACAATTTGCCGTATTAAATCTTTCTAAAACTCTTTCGATGTAGGCTTTCTGAGATAGACCCAAAATTCTTCGAAATATATTTCTGTGAATCTTTATGCCAATGACATAAGAAGCTTCACCCATATCCTTCATCTCAAAATTTTTAGAAAGAAAATATTTGGTCTCTTTAAGCAAATTTAAATCACTACTTGCAAGCAGAATATCATCCACATACAGGACTAAGAAAATATATTTACTCCCACTGACCTTAAGGTATATACACTGATCCAAGATATTTTCTACAAAACCAAATGTAGTAATTATATCATAAAATTTGATATACCACTGACGGGAGGCCTGTTTTAGTCCATATATAAACTTCTTTAGTCTGCAAACAAGGTGACTGTTCTTATCTGTGCTAAAACCTTCGGGCTGCTGTATGTAGACTATTTTCTCTATATCCCCATTTAGAAATGTCGTTTTCTCATCCATTTGATGTAGCTCCAAATCAAAATGAGCTACCAAAGCCATGATAATTCTTAATGAATCCTTCTTAGATACCGGAGAGAAGGTTTCATGATAATCAATGCCTTCTTTCTGAGTGAAACTTTTGGCAACAAGTCTGGCCTTATATCACTCTATGTTATCTAAAGAGTCCCTTTTGGTCTTGAAGACCCACTTACAACCAATGACTTTGACTCCTTATGGTAACACAACGAGATCCCAAACTCTATTTTCCGCCATAGATTTCATCTCTTCCTTCATGGCATCATACCAAAAGGAGGATTTATCCCCCTGCATGGCCTCTGAAAACGTACATGGGTCTTTATGGTATCCAACATCATAGTCGGACTCCTGGAGATAGAGTACATAATCATCAGGAATTGCCGATCTTTTTTGCCTTGAGGATCTTCTTAAGCCAACCACTCCCTCTTGGTTTTCATTATGCTGTGCAGCTGACTTTATAATTGTCTGTTCCTCTTGGGAAAACTCTTCATGGGGAGGTTCAATTGGTTCATCATTTTCATGCTCTATGATTGGTTGGTTTCCAATATGGTCATATTGATCTCTTGGAAGAGCAACTAAATCATCATCTCTTGATGGATAACCAGTTGAATCCCTTATTTCCTCAAATTCTATCTTTTGAGGAACAACACTCCCACTAGGTTCAGAATCCTCAAGAAACTTGGCATTCCTAGCCTCAACTATCTTGGATGAGTGATTTGGACAATAAAATCTGAATCCCTTGGAGTTTACCGCATAGCCAATGAAGTATCCACTGACTGTTCGGGAGTCCAACTTCTTTATATGTGGGTTATAAACCCTCACCTCGGTTGGACATCCCCATACATGCAGGTGATTTAAATTAGGCTTCCACCCTTTCCATAACTCAAAAGGAGTTTTGGAAACTGCCTTCGATGGAATCCTATTTAAAACATATACCGCTGTCTTTAATGCTTCACCCCAAAGAGATGATGGAAGACAAGAGTTGTTAATCATACTTCTTACCATGTCCATAAGTGTTCTATTCCTCCTTTCGGCAACGCCATTTTGTTGGGGCGTGCCAGACATCGTATATTGTGCAATGATGCCTTCACTTTTGAGAAATTGAGCAAATGGACCGGTCATTTGACTCTTATCCGTATGTCTTCCATAGTACCCACCCCCTCTGTCGGACCTCACAATCTTGATTTTCCTATCCAATTGTTTCTCTATCTCAACCTTATAAGCTTTGAAAGCATTGAGTGTTTCAGCTTTTTTCAAATAAGAGATAGAGATACATATATCTAGAGTGGTCATCAATGAATGAGATAAAATATCTTTGATCATTGAAACAAGGAATAGGAAAAGGTCCACAGATATCTGTATGCATGATCTCAAGAATTTCAAAACTCCTTCTAGCACCTTTAGTGGTATTTGTGTTGGTATGCTTTCCCTTTATGCATTCCACATAAGTACCAAAATCGGTAAAGTTAAGATCTTTTAGGATATTTTCTTTCACCAATCGCTTTATTCTCTCTAAAGAGATATGAGCTAAACGCTTGTGCCACAATGAAGAGGAGTTTTCCTTAAGAATGTTCCTTTTAACACCAATGCTATGATTAACATTAAAATTATTCTCAAAAGATTGACTCAAATTAAATTTGTACAAATCATCTACCAAACAACCATTGCCAATAATAATATTATCAGAGAAGATAGTAAAATATTTATTTTCAAATAAAAATTTTAAACCTTTATTTCTCAGTTTAGAAATAGAAACTAAATTTCTAGAAAATCTAGAAACATAAAAAGTATCCTCAAGTTCAAGTACAAAACCAGTGCTAAGTTCTAAAATATAGTTTCCTACAGCTTCAAATTGAGATTTATTTCCTTCTCCACTAATTAAAATCCTTTCATTTGGCTTCAGCATCTTTAGGTTGTGAAAATCCTGCATGGTAAGATATGTACAGTAGTGCCAGAGTCAATGTCACGCCCCGGGTGTAAACCAGAACCCGGGCTCGCCAACAGATCCGCCGTGCACACAGAATTTTCTATGTACACGAAGCGCTGGTAACATGCTAAGATATAAGAATTGTACAAATAAAGAGCATAATACAGAGCTGAAATAGGAGAACCACATAGTATCTCAGACTGAAATAATAATAAAGCTGTAATAAATACAATAATCTCTCAGCTCACCAAAATAGTACAACCTGCTGGCCAAAGCCAGACCCAAAATAAGAAAAATACATCAGTCTGAGTAAAGGGTACAACATCTGTCTAACAACAACTCAGTCTCACAGGAGATCTATCTACTCAGCGATCCCCTTACCTCGATCAGCTGCCGATGGCCTAGCAGCTCCCGCAGACGACTCTGCAACACAAAGGAGAAGAGACAGGAAACAACAATGGGGGTGAGAACTACTAGATAAACCAGTAGCCTCCCCTAGTGGGTAAAACCTCAAATGCTGACGCACCCACTAGGACTACTAGAGGCAAAAGGAAAGGACAGTGGTAAGCTATAAAGGCTGCTGATAAATAGGAAACTACCACTACTATGCCTCTAAATGCCATGCCGAAGGAAATGACTGTAAGTATGCATCAGTATCTACCCTGCCTGCCTGGATAACCCAATCTAGCCACCAGTAAAAACTGGTACTGCCTGCTGTGCCTGCCGTATCGGGTATGCCAGCCCACGCATAACACCGATGTAAAAAGGAGTCTCAAGGACTCAAAGTCTGCCTGTCGCACACTCCGGAGTGGCACTCGAGGGGAGCGACCCACACGAGTAAAGTATCTCAGTAACCAGTAATCATAAGTATCATAAAATAGCAGGACTAGATCATGACTCTGATCAAAGTGGGAAAACCCATCCACTAAAGAAAAGCTGATACCCAATCTGATGCAATAGTACTCAATAAGTGGGAAACTCCATCCACTAGCAAAAAGCCCGATCCCCAATCTGATGCAAAGATCAACATCCGGTCAACTGCCTAATGTCCACGGACGCCGCAATACCCCATAAGTCCAAAGCCTGATAAAGTAATCAACATCTGGCCAACCGCCTGATGTCCGCGGTTACCACAATGCCCCACAACCCATAATCGAGTCTAACCTGTCCCAGACTCAATGGCCTCAACTACACTACCCCAAAACCCTGCTCAAACTTGAGCAACATGCATCTGAATGCAAAGGTGTCACGCCCCGAGTTTAAAAATCAGCGTCTAATTTTTTTTTTTTTTTTTTTTTTTTTTGAAATCAGAGTTTAAAACCAGCCAGGGCGCAACAGACCGCCACATATATAGAAGAGTCCCAATCCCACTGGGGATTGAGCCTTTTCTATATATGCACGGCTCACTTGGCATACAATCAGAGTACTAACTACGTACATCTACTAAGCAATATTAAATTACAATATCAATAACTTCTCAATTACATTGCATTACACTTGATACAACAAATAACTAAATACTTGATCTTATCGGCTGTCCAGGGTCAAGCTCTATCTCGTGATCTCACCAACTCGTCCCGACATCTCAACACCCGCTCGACCTGAAAAACAGTCACCCGAGGGTGTGAGACACACCGGAGTGTATCCCAGTGGGCACGACGAGCCGAGAAATAGCAGATCGTACCTACTGGTATACAATGCTAGAGGATAGTAATAGATCAGGGGTTAGGGTAAAGCAGATATATAATTGGTGCTGTAAAGAAAGCAAAACTCATAATCTGGGTACAAGCATAGGAGATAATTTTAGCAGAATTTAAAACATGTATCAGGATAATCAACACATCAAGGAGTTAGGACAATCAGCAAGATAACAATGAAACTATAATCAGAGGCATCACATAGAATCATATAAAGGTAGATAACTAGAAGCTAGATCAAAGAATCAAAGAATCATGTTAAAGCAACTTATGCATCAAATAAGTGATATATCAAATTACCCAATTACCAGTCACCATATTGGTTCCACAAAACCTCAGGCGAATTTGCCCATATGGCACCACAAGCCACCATATTGGTTCCACAAAACCTCAGGCGAATTACCCCCCACAAGGGGTCACGGGTTGCTACTGCTAACCACTTTACCGGTAAAGAACATCGCTGCGGGTAATTACTCCGCTAATGTTCGTGAAGTACAACGGTGCGGGCGATCAAATGCAAATGCTCAAACTCACGGTCCACTGACCGGGTAATCGGCAACAAGCCGGGAAATCCCC
This sequence comes from Tillandsia leiboldiana, assembly GCA_029204045.2. NCBI lineage: Eukaryota > Viridiplantae > Streptophyta > Magnoliopsida > Poales > Bromeliaceae > Tillandsia > Tillandsia leiboldiana. The sequence goes on along the minus strand of CM055064.1, from coordinate 47,943,436 downwards.
ACTGGGTTGCAATAGCAAAATCAACTGAATCTAAACTCTCATGCAGGAATAATCAGCAGATAATCAACTGTATCTCAACTCATATGCAAGATCAAAGGCAAATCTCAACTCAACATAAGATCAACAGCAAATCTCAACTCAATCAGGCAGACCAACCAAACATACAAAACTGAACGCATATTTTTGAGAAAACTATTTTGAAAAGTCCAAACCCCGAAGAGCGTTGCCCTCGTCCTATCAAACAAGAACAGACTCAGGCGACACTACGAAGTTTGGGTTTTCCAAACCTCGCAGAGCAATTGCCTTTGTCCTATCAAACAAGAACAGACTCCGGCGACCCTACGAAGTTCAGTAAAACATTGGTTGATTAAAATTATGTGTTCAGCAGTGTAATATTTGATCATCAGGAAAGCAAGCTCAGAATCTAATAACCAATCAGGCATGGCAATATCCAGAATAATGATATGAATACTGGAAGCACTATGATTAATCATGTAAAGCAGCAGATAACTGATAAAAGTCATAACTCAGGCATGAAGCAGTATAATCTGAATCAAAAGGAAGGCAGGCTCAAAGTAATCAAGTTAAGCTACCAAAAACAGGGGTCCAACCAGTATCACACCCCAGAGGGCCGAACTGATAAAACTCGGACCGAAGATAACCCACCTGATATAACGCAGGCGGTTAATCTGAACCAACTGTACGCTCAGCACACCAGATGCTACCAAGTAACCCTGAATGTGAAATAAGGTTCAAGAATCAGTTTACTAACCAGTATACGATGTGATCTTTGCATCTAGACCCCTAGGGCTTTTAAATTTACTTTTAGTGCCAATTTGGGCACTGTTTTCGCTCGTTCTTTTAGCAGGAAAATCATTTTAACATTCCGTCACTTCTAGCAGGTTACTTATGTCATGCTGAACACCGTGCTCACCCATTTGTGGCATCACGGGTTCCGAGGCAAACTTTGGCCCATAATATATGCACTAACATAGCCTTAATGTCATTTAGTTTCTTCGGGATTTCAAACAGAAATTTAAACACGAGCATCGCGTCCGGTGACCCCAAATTAGCCTAGGGCACACTGTCGCGGCTTCGCAAACAGCCCGGGACATGGTTTTGGGCCAACATTTCATTAAAAGGTTGTTTTAACTACAACTTTTAATCTAAACCTCTTTTAATTAAACTTTGTATATGAAAGTGTCTCTAAATAGTGTCAAGATGCTAGGGCTCACCCTAATTGTAGCCCAGGTCTGCTGGTTCAACCAGAACCAAAGCCATGCACTCAAACAAGTTCACTTTGCTCCAAACACTTGTCCACACAGAACCATCTTGGTCTAAAGTGAGCATTAAGCTCAGGGGACATTTGTAAGCAACTTTCATATTTACACAAAAGTCCAATTCAAAACTTTTCTTCTTTGAGACATTTAAGCAAACAGTTGGTGTGCACCATTTGTATACAAGCATATACAACCATTCCCGAGCTCATTCTCTGCAAATACTGAACCAAAAGCTTCCATTCTTGGAAGGAAATGCTCTAAATAGATTTCTATACATTCTCTGCAAGTTTGGGCCAAGATGCATGGATGGATTGGCCGGAGTCCGAGGTTGAAGATGAAGTTAAGGCATCGAAATTTGTGATCATTCAACCAGGGCATCTGGGACCAAACAACTTGACCAAGTAGATGCTAAAACTTATAACTAACCCACCTGGACCCGTGCCCGGCGACAGGACACGGCGGCGACGCGGCGGCCACAAGCTCGGTTTGGAGCTTCAACTCCATTAATTGCGGATTTCTAATGGGGCAATTTGGAGACTTCCAACTTGAATGGAAATGCTCTAAAGAGTCATAGGAAGCTTCCCGACCAACCCTCCCCGGCCGGAGATGGCCGGAACGCCGGCGGCCGCGATTAGATCCCATTTCGAACCCATCTTGGCCGCGCTCTATTCTTGCTGCATGGGTGCCATGCAAATACATGGGTGCACTCCTCTCACACCCAGGAAGAGTTCTGGGTAGGTGGCCGGCGCCAGGGAAGCCTGCCGGTGCCGGAAAAGAAAGTCCGGCCAATCATGCATTTTTCACAAAACTAGGGCATCAAGCTACAATTTACTGGCTCGACCATACTCCATCAAATTTGGTGGAGTTGGTCCCCACCACCAACAGTCCCGTAACACCAAGTTTTAGCCCTGATGGTCCACTGGTTGATGAGTTCTCTCGAGGCGGAGTTAGATTAGGTTTCCGGCGACCCATTGTGGCCGCCGGCCAATCGTGGTGCATGGGGGCTCGGGGATTTGTTGGGATGATGCTTAGGGCCTAGGAAACTGACTGCACGTGGTCTAGAGGGCTAACATACACTGGTTTGAAACCCTCACCTTGGCCGAGCTCGGGGAAGAAGGAGGAAGCCGGATCTCGGTCCCACTTGCACGCGCGGCCACGGCAACTTCCAGCAGGGTCCTTCAAGCACCAGGGACTCCTCAGACACCTCCCAATCCAACCTTGAAGAGGTCTGGTCCAACTTCACACTTAGTCGGAGAGAGAGGAGAAAAAGAAAATGGCTGCGGCGGCGCTCGGCGGTGGCTGGGGTAGGGCTCACCAGGGCTTGGTTGCTGCTTGTTAGTGGAGCTCTCAGAAGAAGGTTAGCTAAACCTATGGCTTTGGTTTGTCACAGCTCAAGAGAGGACTACTATTTATAACCTTCTCTAGCTAAATTCCGGCGACCCGAGTGGCCGACCGTTTCGGCAGCTGAAGGGCCGCGGCGGTTGCGAGCTGAAGAGTCTGGTGGAGCTTCAGTTACCGAAGAGGAAGAGGCAGGGGTTCGGGAATACTCCAACATGTGTGTGCATGTGTTAATTGCACATTTGCACAAAACCCCTTCAACTAACAGTATTTGGACATAGGTCCTTAACAAAAGTTAGTCCTTTTACTGTCAAGTCCCTCATCTGTAAGCCGCATATTCTTCGGAGCAAAAAATTACGGGTTTTCCTGCAAAATACTGCACTTTTTGCGCATTTCGAGGTAATCCGATCGCCGTTTTGCGAAACAGACTTCGTCACGACGTCCGGCTCGTCGAGACCTGTCAGGTAGCGCATTTGCTTAGTTTGTTCGACGCTCGGATTAAAAGTTGTTCCATAAAGTTCGACGATTTTTGGTGCGTTGCACGCACTTCGATGCACCCGGATTGCCGAACGCGAAATCCGTCAGCGCCATTGCGCTCAGAACGTCGAAAATAGCTAGGATCCATTACTCATACTCCTATGTTAAAACTCTGAATAATGGTTCGGCCATTAGTGATCTCGAGGAACTAAAAATCGAGAGTTACTATTCACTTTAAGTCGCGGGGCCCGCTTTTTGATTTCAGATTTCTGGAAGATCCGACCGTCGGATCAAAAACATATGAATATGAAACTTCTATGTTTCGACGAGACGATCGCTACGGTGATCTCGGATTTTCCAGATTAGACCCCGATCAAAAGTCAACATTTCTGAGCCCACTATCTCTCCACTTTTGCCAAAATTGACAAATTTTAAATATTAAAAGTAAACAGAGGTTTTTAAATTCTGAATTACTACAAAAGGAGAATAATAAAACATGGTTTCTCCTAAGTCAAGTCCCAATAATAGTGTAGCAATAAATAGTGGCCTATCTAGATGTCCATACAAGCATGCAATTGTCCTCTATTAAAACTGAAGAAAAGTGTTTGATATTTATTTAGAAAAGGATGGTTTAAATGTCCCAACATAATAAGTCATTTTGCATGCGAGATTATGATATAGCCTTTGTCCCAACAATAGTGTCCCAATTTAATATAAATAAGCCGTCATATAATCTGTGGGGTCTACTCATGCAATTCACAATTAGAATACCTTTTATCAGTTTAAAATAGGGGATCTCTAATACTCCTAGTGAGTTAGTCAAAAATGAGGTAAGCAACAACCACCCACCTCGAAAAGCAAAATCCACACCCAAGAAGCCTCCTTGCTGTCCACAGTTCTCTATTCCCGCAATTCGTCGAGAACAGTGCACAACTGTACAGAACAACACATCCGGTGTAAATACAAATCCCAAAAATACAGCCTTTCCTGTTTTTCCAAACAGCACAAAAAAAAGAGGGATTTTTACCTCTGTACAATGCTCCGAAAAATCCAAAAAAATCACGGTTACGTTTCTCGCGACGAGTAGATCAAAATCGACTACTTAAACGCCTCGATCCGATGCTCCTAGCTCAAGATATAAATCGGAGAAGTCAATGCTGTCCAGAAAATACCACAGCAAAAAAGAGGGTCAGAGGTACCTCCGGAACCGTGCCAAAAGTGCGAAACGGAGCAAAGTGATCAACACGAAAAATGAAGTCTTACCTCTTAGGAACATGCTATCACAAAAATTGTCCAAAAATTCCTCCTGGTTTGCTAACAGCAATTTTCCGACTGAACTGCGACGGAAACGGGCCGAAAAAGGGGAAACGTCGAAGCGCGCCGCATCGCAGATAACTCACTGTCGGCAACTCCAAAAATTCTGAAACTTCTAGGGGAGATGGAGGACAGAGAGAGGAACAAATTTCCTTAAGGCCTTAACCTCACTTTCTCTCTCTAAAATTCGAAATTTGCAAAGAGAGAGGGAGGGGTATTTATAATGGGCCAAAATCCTATTCGGGCTCCACACCGAATCCCAGGACAGAACAGGAAACACCAAATTCGGCCAATCAGACTGCGCCACGCCTCCCAGAACACGAAACAGCCGTACGGGCCAATAGAAATGTGCCACGTGTCAGCCGCCGCCCACGTTTTCCACGCGCCCGGCGCACGTGGGCGGCTCTGCGCCCGCCAATGAACAGTGGCCACGTGTCCATGTGGCGCATGCGCCCGGTCTACGCTCCGGGTCTTCCGGAATGTGTCGGCCAATCACAGCGTGCCACGTGTCACAGACAAGCCGCCATTCTTTACTCCGTCTGGCCAATCAGGGGCTGCCACGTGGCCTTGCCCACCTTCCGTGCACCCGGTGCACGCCTTGCCCGTGGACCCCGCCGCCTGCGCGCCTGCCCGCGCTTGCCCGCGCTGCCCGCGGCCCTGCTCCGCCCCCTGCGCCGCCTTGCTCCGCCGTGCGCCGCCGCCTGCCGCCTGCCGCCGGTCGCCGGAACAGTAATTCCGGCTGCCGGAGTTACTGTTCCGGTGAACAGTATTTTTGGCGCCGAAAATTAAGTGAATACACCATTTTGATCGCTTTCGCGCGCTGAGTCCAAATCCTCTATCCATTTTGCCAAATTCTCATCCGAAATTTTGCCGAAAGTCCCAGAAAAAGCCCACTTGCTCCTTTTTTCGCGCCGGATCCATTTAAAAAATCTGTTTTCGACACTACAAGCTCCGATACACTGTGTAAGCTTCCTGTAATCACTATTAAAGCTGCAAAAGCTTCTACAAAAGTCCGGATCATCACATCCTTCCCCACTAAAAAGAGTTTCGTCCTCGAAACAAAACTAAACAATATCCCTCAGTCCGATGTCTCAAATAAGTAGGGGTGGGTATCCCTCATCTCTGACTCGAGCTCCCACGTAGCCTCGCGCTCGTCATGATTGCTTCAAAGGATCTTCACATAGGGAATGGTCCGACTGCGCAATTCTCTCACCTCTCGATCTAGAATCCGCAGTGGACGCTCCTCGTACTTCAAATCCTCGCTGATCTCAAGCGGTGTGAAGTCGATGACGTGCGACGGGTCGAAGACATATCTCCTCAGAGTAGAAACATGGAATACATCGTGGACACCGGCAAGTCTCGGAGGAAGTGCAAGTCGGTAGGTGACTGGCCCGATACGTTCCAATACCTCAAAGGGTCCAATATATCGGGGGCTAAGTTTCCCACGAATGCCGAACCTCCTGATTCCTTTGGACGGCGAGACTTTCAGAAATACATGATCTCCAATCTGAAACTGTTAGGTTATATGTAATAATGGATCTAAATAGGGGAAAAAATACCTAGAGGGGGGTGAATAGGTGTAAACAATAAACACTCAAAAAATCATTGCGCAATAAAAACCCAATGCGGAAATATAAATGAACACGCAAGATTTTTACGTGGAAAACTCCAAACCGGAGTAAAAAACTACGGGACCGATAACACGGTGAAATCCACTAGAATTAAACACGTACAAGGTGATATACCGTACTCACAGACGACTCAACCTTTTCCATACGCTCCTAGTTGATCTTCTCCGCTCGCTCCGCAACGCGTCTCGAATCCACGATCTGCGTCCAACGCCGAATCCACGGCGTCCAACGTCGAGTCCATGACGTCTGACCGAATCCACGGTCTTCACCCAGTAGCACGCTTCGAATCCACGAAAGTACCTCGCTCCGAATCCACGAGAGCGGTTGCACCTTGAATCCACAAGGCCACGCGAGTCCACGCGCCGATTTTGGGGTAAATCGTTGTTTTTGGGTGGTGATGATCCGCCGAATACTTAGATCAAAGATAGATAGGAAATACCATCTAAGTATTCATTAGTTTGATTCAACTCAAGATGTGAGTATGAAAACCTAGAATCAAACTAATCAATATAGATGAAGAAACATAGGGTAATATCTAATGATTTCCTTTCTTCTCTATATGTGGATCTTAGGCCGTATAAAAGATGACGGCTTGTATGAGGATTTACGGCTTACCCAAGAAAAATGAATCATAGGGTCTATTTATAGGTTAGAAACCCTAGGAAGAAGATAAGGATAAAAAACTGTCCGTTTCTAGAAATTTTCACGACGGCGATCCGGATCGGATTAACTGTGATCCGGATCGTCGTAACGAGTCAGGCAATTCCAGTAAAACAGGGTTCGGGATCCGGATTGTAATGCACGATCCGGATCGTTCATGTATTCCAGCAAATTCCCATGTTCGGGATCCGGATCGAAATGGACTCTGATCCGGATCGGATTTGCCAATGAACAAGCACCCTTCGGGATCCGGATTGGACTGTCTGATCCGGATCCTGAACATGTCCCATGTTCAGTTCTTGATTTTTATGCAATAAAAAATTCTTCCAAGTGTTCGGATCACCAAAAATATTTAGTTAAACTTACCTGATCCTTTTGAATTCTTCTTTCTTGAGATTGAGGTATATGATCCAAACTTCATTCATCTTCAATCTTCAAGACTTAACACTTTCATGAAATGCGCCAAAACAAAATCTGTAACAATCTCCCCTTTTGGCGGTTTCGTGACAAAACACAGATCCACTAAAGAAAATTCAAAAAAGATATTTTTATTGCTATCACCATACAACAAAAATTTACAATGGAGATCCAATACAAGAGATAAACTCCTAAAACAGACTCTAGACTTAGACATCTGCACTTTCTGCAAAAAGAAGTCATTCTTGACAAAACGAGATCGTTAGATACCTCAAGAATATTTAGCATTCAAAACCTAACAGAGATAGAGTTTATGCTCACCATGACATTGAGTAATTCAGATATGTAATAAGATCACAATCAAACATTGACATATCTTCTAAGCAATAAGATTCCAAATGTCATAACTTTGCTTTGTTAGTAATCAAATAACTTGTTAGTAATAATACATGTCCAAATAGTTAGTCGAATAGTTAGTAGGGACATGCAACAAATCACAAGATAAAACCAGAAGTTGTGATACTTACCTTTCACCAAAGTCAAAGTTTGTTCAAAGTTCTCACCAAAAGTCAAAGTTCTTACCTTTCACCAAAGTCAAAGTTTGTTCAAAGTTCTCACCAAAAGTCAAAGTTCTCACAGAGTTCACTCTAAACTCTCTCCCCCTTTTTGTCACAAAGGAAGCCAATAATTACAAAAGACAAGGAGAGTTAAAAAGTTCAACATAAGGAAACTTGAGAGCTGAATAAAATAACATAAATGCAAAAACTTAAAAACCTGCAAAAGAAGGATTAGAAACAAAAACTTTATGCAGAGTCGTCGGAGCTGATACACCCAAGCTTCTGAAATATTTTCTTGATCCGTTTGTTCATAGAAGCTTGCTCCTTCTTAACTTCTCTAAGATCTTGGACCATCAAAGCTTGTTCTTTCTTAACTTCTTTGAGATCCTCTTTCATTTCAGCGAACTCAATAGACATGCGTTCTTGCTCGTTTGAGAGTCGCTGTTGTTCCTTAAAGATTGAGCTAACCGACGCATCATCATCAGACGTTGATGGTGGTGCTGGTTGTGCTGCCGGTGCAGAGGTTGTTGCTTGTTGTTGTGCTCTTTGTCGGTGAGGAGGTATTATGGGTTCATCTGGCTTCGTCGAGAGAGACTTCACAATTGTCGTCTCATTGATTGTGCCCAAACTGTACATATATGAGCTTGTACTGGTGTCGACTTTAAACTTTCTAAGGATGCGCATAATTATCATTGGATAGGGGAGTCTCTCTGTGGGATGAGAATGTTCCACATAACGCGCCATCCTCGACCAAATGAGGTAAGGAATGTTTAAGTTCGCTCCCATTGATGCTGCGGGGTGTCCAAGAAGATAAAGAAATAACATCCTGTCCCATCGAAGAAACTTCGTATTCATGTTTGGAAGGATATTGTAGCAGACAATGAAGTTTATATAGCGATACTCTGTTCGAAGTTCTTTTGAGAAAACAGAGTTTCCTGTCGACCGAGTATCTGGAAGACATATTCCATCAACCACTACTCTCCAAGAGTTGTCGTTGAAGACTTGAGTTTTCAGATAATGAGCTCCATCAACTCTGGCCTTCATCCCTAACACCTCCCCAATCAATTGAGGGGTGACTTTGATCTTGATATTCTTGACCAATGTGTGAAATTCTCGACGTCCTTGGTCCTGATTAACTAGACTTGAAGCGTTCTGATAGAACATCCGTACTGAGTGAGGACAATACCCAGTATTCTCAGTGAAGTTGCATATGGGACCAAGACCGGCCTGGTCAAACAAAGTCCCAAAGAGTGTAGACCGTTCCTTCATTGCATTGACATCGACATGTCTTTCGCCAATGCATTCCCTCTTCTCAAAATCTTTGATTCTTGCGGAGCTGATGAAGTCCTGTGGAGGAGGCTGGCTGGCAACTGGTTGCTCAATGAAAATTCCCTGAGCACTGCCTCTTTTTCTTGCACCGGTTTTTCTTTTTGTTCCAATTGGACTTGGTTCCATTGGCGCTTTCCCTTTTTCAGCTGCAGTGGCCGGAGCCTTTGAGGTTTCAGCAGGGGCTTTCCCTTTGGAGACAATTGGAATAGTTCCCTCGATTTCGATGTTATCCCAGTCAATCGAGGCCGTCTCTGATTCAGTGTCAGAATCATCCTTAGTTTTCTGCGCTTTCTTGGCCCTCTTGGGCTTGACAGTGTCTCTCGTATGTACCATAGCTGCTAGAAGGAAAATGATCCACGTGATCACCATTGCTATTGGTTTCTTGTGAGAAGAAAATCCTGTGAGGAACACCTCAAGAACACGAAAAAATTGTTAATTTTCAAAAATTTGAAAAATTATACCCAAACAAACATTATTGTATAGAGAGACTAGGAATCAAATTAGTTTTGCAAAAGGAATTTTAAAAATAGATCAATTGCATGATTTTGGAAAATTCCCATTATATGCCCTAAAACCGAAATTTTTGAAATCGAAGACCAAAAATCCGTTTATCTTGAGAATACCTAGCATATAATCAAAACTAATCTACCCAGAGTTCTTATTTCAAAAGAGATTTGACCAAAAAACATTTACAAATGAAAAAGTTCCATGATTTCTACTCACGTTTTGAGCAAACAAGGAAAAACAGTGAAAAACCGAGATTTTGATCAATAAAGCTTACTTGGAATCGAAGAACTCGAGTTTGAAAGGCTCCAAGAAGGATGAATTCTAGAGAGAGAAACTCTGGAGTCTTAAGAACAAAAGATTGGAATAAAAGAAATCAAAATCCCTCTTGTTCTAATAAAACCCTAGCCGTGATCCGGATCGGATCGAGATTTCGATCCGGATCGGCTACCCGCAGGAAACACCTGCGTTCGGGATCCGGATCATTCATGTCCGATCCGGATCGGCTCCAACTTTTTCTTCAGAATAATTTAGAAAAATTTAATAAAATCCGGAAAAAGTATGTAAGCATTTTAGCACATCAACTTTAAACAAAAATTATCGTTTCATGTCAAGAGAAATAAATTATGTTAAATCTATCAATAACATTCAAATAATGACATGAAAATTTACAGAAATTAAAACCTTTAAAGTTGATCAAGTTCAAACACATCCATCATGATCTTATGAGTACGGCGTTTATCAAATCATTAAAATGGTAAAGAGAATGAATTACCAAGATCAATAGATGTTTGAAATCCCAAATAAATTAAATAATGTATCTAGTCAATCTGTTGAAGAGAGTGGCTCTTTGAGCATCTTTCATTTAAAAAACCCACCTTATACCAACCTTAAAATTTGACGGAGTCAAGTGTTTCAATCATGCATTTTATTTAATCAAAAATTACAAACCCATGCTTGGTATACATGTGGTAGCTGCACACAGTACTCGGACGACCGAGGTGGTAGCTCTTTCCTCCATGTGGTGGTAGTTTTCACACTCCTCATTGGGATGTAACTCTTTCCACATCTTTTGAGCATTTTACTTTTCTTTGACTCCCCCTCAATTGGCTATCAATTAATTTAAGATATAAAGTATTCAACCAAGGATTGATCTCGAATTCATACTCAACCAAATAGTCAAATAAGATAAAAACAATACCAAGAGATCATTGAGAGAGAAATTGACTTTGATCAATTAAAATGATTTAATTTAAATAAATGATCAATGCATCAACTGAATTATTATGATATCCAAAGCATAATAAATTTCTAATTATATGAAAGGATGCAAGTAAAGTCAATAATACACATGCTCAATTAATGTACTATGTATAAACATAGATAAAGAACAAAAACACAAAAACAAAACCTAACCTAAGCAAAAGTTTCAAAAAGAAGTTTATTTCAAGGAAAGTATTCCAATTGCTTTACGCAAATGAATAAAACGTTTTTGATCCAAAGGTTTTGTTAAAATGTCAGCTAATTGATCTTCAGTTGAAATATATGACAGTTGAAGAGTATTTGATTCAACTAGCTCTCTAAGAAAATGATATCTAAGTTCAATGTGTTTTGTTCTAGAGTGCAACACAGGATTTTTGGAAATGTTTATAGCACTAGTGTTGTCACAAAGAATTGTTACCGAAATTGCTGAAATCCGGAAGTCGCTCAACACACTTTTCATCCAAATGAGTTGGGTTGAACAACTACCCGCTGAAATATATTCTGCTTCGGCAGTCGAGAGTGCAATGCAGTTTTGCTTTTTACTATGCCATGCAACAAGGCAATGACCCAGATAAAAACATGCACCACTCGTACTTTTTCGATCATCCACAGATCCTGCCCAATCGGCATCTGAGTATCCAATAATATCTAGACTTGTTCCCATAGGATACCAAATTCCAAAATTTATGGTTCCTTTAATGTATTGGATGATCCGTTTCACCGCTTTCAGGTGAACCTCCTTTGGTGCAGGTTGATATCTCGCGCAGATCCCAACACCAAAAGATATATCCGGGCGACTAGCCGTTAGGTAAAGTAGACTTCCAATCATACTCCGATAAAGTTTCTCGTCTACATTCTCACTAAAAGATTCACTTCCTAATCCTTTATTGCTAGTTCCCATTGGAGTTGGAAAATCTTTACAATTTTCTAGATCAACCTTTTTGACCAACTCCAAAGCATACTTGGATTGACACAAATGGATGCCTTCGTCACTCTGTTTCACTTGCAATCCAAGGAAATAAGTCAATTCGCCCATCATTGACATCTCAAATTCGCTTTCCATGGTTTCAGCGAATTTAGAAGCATCATTATCTCTTGTCACACCAAATACAATGTCATCGACATAGATTTGTGCTACAATGAAGTTATTCTGATAATGCTTCACAAAGAGAGTCCTGTCAGCTCCCCCTCGAGTATAGCCCTTATCCAATAGGTGCTTTGTCAACCTTTCGTACCATACTCGCGGTGCTTGTTTTAAACCGTAAAGAGCCTTTTTCAAACGAAAAACATGGTTAGGTAGTTACAGTCTACAAAACCTTTCGGTTGAGCGACATAAACTTCCTCATTTAAAAACCCATTTAAAAACGCGCTCTTAACGTCCATTTGAAACAATTTTATTTTAAAATGACAAGCTATCGCGAATAATATACGAATGGACTCGAGTCTAGCTACAGGGGCGAAAGTTTCATCAAAGTCTATACCTTCTACTTGAGAGTAGCCTTGAGCAACTAAACGTGCTTTGTTCCTGATGATGGTACCATCTTCATTTTTCTTATTCTTGAAAATCCATTTGGTACCTATCACATTGTGTTGCTTTGGAGGCTTTGTTAATTCCCAGACTTCGTTTCGCTCAAACTTATGGAGCTCTTCCTGCATTGCTTTAATCCAGTAGTCATCCTGAAGAGCTTCATCGATGTTCTTTGGTTCGATCAAGGAAACGTTGCAAGCGAATCCGCAAACCAACTGTCTCCGAGTTTTGACTCCTTCTTGTGGGTCTCCAATGATGTTTGATTCAGGATGATCCTTGGAGATTCGTAACGTTTGTTGTAACGGAGTACTCGGAGGTACATGAGATGATTCCTGCATATCAGATAAAACTTGAAGAACCATTAGATGCATCATTAATATTGGAAGTATTATCATGAGAAGATGCACTTACAGGAGTATCATCATCAAGAGAGATATCGAGGATAGATTTTTCAGATGCAAAGTGAAAAGCTTCATCTACTTTAACATTTATAGATTCTACAATCGTTTTAGATTCCATGTAAAATACCCGATATGCTCTGCTATTTGTAGAATAACCCAAAAAGATCCCTTCTTCACTTCGAGAATCGAACTTACCAAGATTTTCGCGATCACGCAAAATAAAACATCGACTCCCAAAGATACGAAAGTATTTGATATCCGGTTTTCTACTAAACCACAGCTCATATGGTGTATTTAAAGTTCCTGGGCGCAAATACACTCGATTAATGACATAGACAGCGGTGTTCACAACTCCAGCCCAAAAATGTAGCGGTAAATTCCGGCTATGAAGCATCACATGCGCCATCTCTTGAACAACCCTGTTTTTGCGCTCAACAACACCATTCTGCTGAGGTGTATAGGGTGCCGAGAATTCATGTTTTATGCCGTTGGAAGTGCAAAAATCAATGAATTTGGAATTAATGAATTCTCCACCTCTATCACTTTTAACACGAATGATCTTATCATTCTTTTCAATCATAATACGATGGCAAATCTCATGAAAAGAATCAAACGTATCAGCTTTCTCTTTTAAAAATGCTACCCATGAAAACCTAGAGAAATCATCAACCAATAAGAAAAAAATACCATTTACCTCCCAAGGATGGTTGACGGGTCGGTCCAAAGAAAGAAAAATAGTCTACATAAACTACACAACATTTAATCGTAGGAAGATTAAAGGCAAGGAAGGATTTCACCTTTGCATACCCAAACCTTTTGAGTTTTAGAGTATGTTGGCAATGGTTGAGAAATTTTCCTTGATGAAGACGTCTTATATGATTGATCTTTTTCTTTTGTCATCGTCTTGCTTGAAGTACTACCAATGTTCTTTTCTTTTGAAAAGTCCTTCTTTGATTTCCGGGGAGTGAACTCATTGGTAGCAGTTGCAAGATGTGATTGATTTGATCTTTGAGCTCCAATCTTGCAATTTCTTTCAATGTGCCCTGCAAAATTACAACGAAAACATACCTTAGTGCTTGACGATCCCGAGGAGGGTGAAGTAGGCTTGTTGTCGTTGCTAATCGTGAATTCCGGTGTCGGAGGAGGAGATACCGACTGAGGCACAAAAACTGTCCCAACCGAACTAAAATTATCTTCAGTTCGATTGTATCCGAGGCCGAACTTGTTTGATTGACCAAGACCAAGAAGCTTATCCAACTTACTCCTTCCTGATGAAAATCGCTGCAAGTCATCCTTGAGTTGGAGAATGGTCTCAGTCATTTCCAATTTTTCCTGTCGAGCCTCGCCGTTGAGCTTCAAGAAGTAATTCGCTTTGTTCACCATATCTATATAATTCTTCTCGAATTGCTCATTGGACTCTTGAAGGGAAACATTTGCTTTTATCAGATTATCCCTTTCCACTTCAAGATCGGTCGAGAGAGAAGTTACCCTTTTTACTTCTTCTTCGAGATCCTGTAATCTCCCTCTCAACCCCTTGTTTTGTTTAGCCAGTTTCTTTGAATCCCGTAAAAGTCTGTGGTAGGCTAAAACAAAATCTTCACCTTCCGAATCATCCGATTCATTGTCCGTTGCATTCTTTTCAACAGTGGAGTTGGACAGCGAGTCGGATGTACTTGCCATTAAGCACATGAAGGGTGAAGATGTGGACGCGTGGAACGCAGTTGCGTTGTCTTCTTCATCACTTGACGATGACTCATTTGACGATGAGGTGTCATCCCAAGTGACGGCTTGCATCGCCTTCTTCTTAGACGGATTCTTAGTTGGACACTCCGTTGAGATATGGCCGTATCCTCGGCACTTGAAGCATTGGACTTGTCCTTCTGTGCATTTCTTATCCTTAGAAAAGCCTTCTTGCTTTCTTGACTTGTAACTTGAAATACCCTTGCCTTTCTTCGACTTTCCGAAGGATGGAGTTTTACTTGAATTGTTACGGAATTTGAGTTGGCGTAATTTCGTGAAAGGTTCAAGTCTTGAAGATTGAAGGTAAAGAAGGTTGGATCATTTAACTCAATCTCAAGAAAGAAGAATTCAAAAGGATCAGGTATGTTTAACTAAAGATTTTTGGTGATCCGAATACTTCTTGTAGTGTAGAAACACCTGGAAGAATTTTTCATTGCATAAAAAACAAAAACTGGACATGGGACATGTTCAGGATCCGGATCAGACATTTCAATTCGGATCCCGAAGGGTGTTCGTTCATACACTGGTTTAATCCGGATCGCAGCATCTCATGATCCGGATCCCGAACACTAGTTTTACCTTTTTACTTGCACGATCCGGATCAGGATTTGCAATCCGGATCCCGAACGTTGATGTTTGGTGAAACTGTATGAACGATCCGGATCAGCCATTTCGATCCGGATCCCGAACTATTGATTTTCTGGAAACCGTCTTTCTTGCTACTGCAATCCGGATCGCCGAAATCCGATCCGGATCGCCGTCCGTAAAATTTCCAGAAATGGTAGGTTTTTGATTCTTATCTTCTTCCTAGGGTTTCTAACCTATAAATAGACCCTATGATTCATTTTCTAGGGTAAGCCGATAATCCAAAAAGCCGTCATCTTTTATACGGCTCTAGATCCACATATAGAGAAGAAAGGAAAATACTAGATTTAATTCTCTGTTTCTTCATCTATAATTGATTGATTTGATTCTAGGTTTTCATACTCAGATTTTGAGTAGAATCAAATCAATGAATACTTAGATGGTATTTTCGATCTATTTCTAATCTAAGTATTCGGCGGATCATCACCACCCAAAACAACGATTTCCCCAAAATCGGCGCGTGGATTCGCGTGTCCTTGTGGATTCAAGGTTCAACCGCTCTCGTGGATTCGGAGTGAGGTATGTTCGTGGATTCGAAGCGTGCTACTGGGTGAAGACCGTGGATTCGGTCGGACGTCGTGGACTCGACGTTGGACGCCGTGGATTTGGCGTTGGACGCAGATCGTGGATTCGAGACGCGTTGCGGAACGAGCGGAGAAGATCAACTAGGAGCGTATGGTAAAAGGTTGAGTCGTCTGTGAGTACGTTAAATCACCTTGTACGTGTTTTAATTCTAGTGGATTTCACCGTGTTATCGGTCCCGTGATTTTTTACTCCGGCTTGGAGTTTTTCCACGTAAAAATCTTGCGTGTTCATTTATATTTCCGCATTGGGTTTTATTGCGCAATGATTTTTTGAGTGTTTATTGTTTACACCTATTCACCCCCCCTCTAGGTGTTTTTTCCCCTATTTAGATCTATAATTACATATAACCCAACAAGTGGTATCAGAGCGGGAATAGGGTTGTAAACAATGGTTGAAGGTGGAAACATCAATCGACCCCCCATTCTTCGATGGAACAAATTATGCGTACTAAAAAGTACGGATGAAAGCCTTTTTAATTTCCATCGACGAAAGGGTGTGGCAATCAATTGAATTAGGATGGTCTAATCCAACTGAGATTATTTCTGATGTTCGCACCATCAAACCTAGGTCGAAATGGACCAAGGAAGAGATTGATATATCTTCTTACAATGGTAAGGGAATAAATGCTTTATTTAATGCCTTATCACAAACTGAGTTCTCTCGCGTCTCGACATGTGAGACTGCGAAAGAAATCTGGGATGTTCTTCAGGTTACACATGATGGGAACTAACCTCGTGAAGATTCAGAAACTGCAATGCTTATGAGCAGATTTGACTCCAGTTTATGGCAGAAAATGAATCTTTCACGGACTACTATACACGATTGCCAAGATATCGTAACTCATGTGCTAACTTGGGAGAGAAGATTCCAGAATTTAAATTGTAAGAAAGTTTTTAAGAACTCTTCCTGAACGATTTCGCCCAAAGGTTACAGCCATTGAAACTATTAAACACCCGGACGAAATGCGTGTAGAAGAATTAGTTGGTTCATTACAAACATATGAAATGACATTTTCTACTAACAATTCTTCTGGAAAAGCATCCTCTTCTAAGTCTTCAGGTTATGCGTTGAAAACAACTAAGGAAGAAGACGCGGATACATCCTCTCAGACGATGACGAGAACCTATCTATGGAGGAATTTGAGAAGCAGCTCGCTCTCTTGACAGGAAGTTTCGCCGCAACTTTCGAAGGGGTAATTCAAGTAAAACTCCATCCTTCGGAAAGTTCGAAGAAAGGCAGGGTACTTCAGTTACAAGTCAAGGAAGCAAGAGAACTTCTCAAAGGATAAGAAAAGTTCAGAGGGACAAGCTACAATGTTTCAAATGTCGAGGCTACGGCCACATTGCAACGGAGTGTCCCAACAAGTATCCGGCAAAGAAGAAGGCGATGCAGTCGTTCACTTGGAGATACAACTCAACGTCAATGAGTCGTCTTCAAGTGATGAAGAAAAGAGCTCCACGGCATTCCACGCGTCCACATCTTCACCCTTCATGTGCTTAATGGCAAGTACATCCGAGTCATTGTCCAACTCCACTGTTGAAAAGAATGCAACGGACAATGAATCGGATGATTCGGAAGGTGAAGATTTTGCTCTAGCCTACCACAGACTTTTGAGGGATCAAAGAAAGTGGCTAAGCAAAACAAGAGTTTGAGAGGGAGATTGCATGATCTCGAAGAAGAAGCAAAAAGGGCAACTTCTCTCTCAAACGCTCTTGAAGTGGAAAGGGAAAATCTGATAAAAGTAAATGCTTCCCTTCAAGAGTCCAATGAGCTTTTTGAAAGAACATACAAAACTGGTGGATAAAGCGAATCACTTCTCAAAGCTCTACAACGAGGCTCGACAGGATAACCTGGAAATGACAAAGACCATTTTCCAACTCAAGAATGACTTACAGCGATTTTCTTCAGGAAGGAGTAAGTTGGATAAGCTTCTTGGTCTTGGTCAATCAAATCGGTTCGGCCTCGGATACACTCAACTAAAACAGTCCAGTTCGAGTGGGACAGTTTTTGTGCCTCAGTCGGTATCCTCCTCCGCCGACACCGGAATTAAGACAAACAACGACAACAAACCTACTTCATCCTCTTGGGATCGTCAAGATCTAAGGTATGTTTTCGTTGTGGTGTTTCAGGGCACATAAGAAGATATTGCAAGAGGGAGCGAACGCTCATCTCAAGCACTCTTGCAACAACTACCAAAAAGGCTCCTCCCCGAAAATCAAAGCAAACTTTTCAAATGAAGAGCCTTGGTAGTTCACCGCGCAAGACGACTTCATCAAGGAGCAGCAATCGATCTAACAAGACGCCTTCACACCTAGGCATATAACCTCACGACCATTACCGACGCATTCCAAAAGGGTTTGGTGCGCAAAGGTGAAATTTTCCCTTGTCTTGTTACCAATGTTTCCTTGCATGCATATGATAGTTCGTCTTGGTATCTGGATAGCGGGTGTTCCCGTCACATGACCGTGACAAAAATAGTTTTCAAAACTTGAGAAAATCTCCGGGAGGACACGTTGTTTTCGGAGACGGTCGATCTTCCAAAATTGTTGGAAAAGGAACGGTAGCTATTCCAGATGGCCCGATTTTGAAAAACGTGTTATTGTTGATGGCCTTAAGACTAACCATTAGCATAAGTCAACTTTGCGACAATGGTTTTTCAGTTAACTTTCATCTGTTGAATGCGTTGTAACTGATAAGGACCATGTCTTCTTTTTAAAGGGGTTAGATCTGAAAACAATGTTATGTTGTTCCTAAAAAATTTCTGAAAATTGTAACTTAGCCTCTTTGAATAATGAAACACTTTGGCATGAAAGGCTAGGTCACATAAATTTTAAGGAACTTGCTAGAATTTCAAACAAGACGTGGTCAAGGGGGTTCCAAACTTTATTTAAACAAAACATTGTGTGTGGGCGGTTGCAAAAGGGAAAACAGTCAGGACTGCACACAAGAACTTGAACCACGTTGGTACAAAACGGCCTTTGGAACTTTTGCACATGGATTTAATGGGGCCAACCGTCAACCATCTTTGGGAGGTAAATGGTATATTTTTTTTGGTTGATGATTTCTCTCGGTATTATTGGGTAGCATTTTTAAAGAGAAAGCTGATACTTTGACTCTTTTCATGAGATTCCATCGTATTATGATTGAAAAGAATGAAAAGATCATTCGTGTTAGAAGTGATAGAGGTGGAGAATTCATAAATTCTAAATTCATTGACTTTTGCACTTCAAATGGTATTAAACATGAATTCTCGGCACCCTATACACCTCAACAGAAGGTGTTGCGAGCGCAAAAACAGGGTTGTTCAAGAGATGGCACGTGTGATGCTTCATAGCCGGAATTTACCGCTACATTTTTGGGCTGAAGCTGTGAACACGCAATCTATGTCATTAATCGAGTTTATTTGCGCCCAGAACGTTAAATACACCATATGACTGTGGTTTAGTAGAAAACCCAACATCATATTTTCGTATCTTCGGGAGTCGATGTTATTTTGCGTGACCGTGAAAATCTTGGAAAGTTGACTCTCGAAGTGATGAAGGGATTTTTTGGTTATTCTACAAATAGCAGAGCATATCGAGTATTTAACTTGAATCTAAGACGATCGTAGAATCTATAAATGTTAAAGTAGATGAAGCTTTTCACTTTGCATCTGAAAAATCTACCCTCGATATCTCTCTAGATGATGATTCTCCTGCTATTGCATCTTCTCATGATAATACTTCCAATATTAATGATGCATCTAATGGTTCTTCAAGTTTATCTGATGTGCAGGATCATCTCATGTACCTCCGAGTACTCCGTTACCTCAAACGTTACGAATCTCCAAGGATCATCCGGAATCGAATATTATTGAAGATCCACAAGAAGGAGTTAGAACTCGGAAGCAGTTGGTTTGTGGATTCGCTTGCTACGTATCTTTAATCGAACCAAAGAACATAGATGAAGCTCTTCAGGATGACTACTGGATTAAAGCAATGCAGGAAGAGCTCCATAATTTGAGCGAAACAAAGTCTGGGAATTAACGAAGCCTCCAAAGCAAACAATGTGATAGGTACCAAATGGATTTTCAAGAATAAGAAAAATGAGATGGTACTATCATCAGGAACAAGGCACGATTAGTTGCTCAAGGCTACTCTCAAGTAGAAGGTATAGACTTTGATGAAACTTTCGCCCCTGTAGCTAGACTCGAGTCCATTCGTACTATTTGCTATTGCTTGTCATTTTAAAATCAAATTATTTCAAATGGACGTTAAGAGCGCATTTTTAAATGGGTTTTTAAATGAGGAAGTTTATGTGGCTCAACCGAAAGGTTTTGTAGACCATAAACAACCTAACCATGTTTTTCGTTTGAAAAAGGCTCTTTACGGTCTGAAACAAGCACCGCGAGCATGGTACGAAAGGTTACAAAGCACCTTTTGGAGAAGGGCTATACTCGAGGGGGAGCTGACAGGACTCTCTTTGTGAAGCATTATCAAAACAATTTCATTGTAGCACAAATCTATGTCGATGACATTGTATTTGGCGCAACAAGAGATAATGATGCTTCTAAATTCGCGGAGACCATGGAAAGCGAATTTGAGATGTCCATGATGGGCGAATTGACTTATTTTCTTGGATTGCAAATTAACAAAATGATGAAGGTATTCACTTGAGTCAATCCAAGTATGCAATGGAGTTGGTCAAAAAGTTTGATCTTAGAAAATTGTAAAGATTTTCCGACTCCAATGGGAACTAGCCACAAGGGACTTGGAAGTGAATCACATAGTGAGAATGTAGACGAGAAACTGTATCGAAGTATGATTGGAAGTCTACTTTACTCACCTAGCCCCGATATATCCTTTAGTGTTGGGATTTGCGCGAGATATCAATCAGCACCAAAGGAGGTTCACCTGAAAGCGGTGAAAAGGATCATCCGGTACATCAAAGGATCAATTAATTTCGGAATTTGGTATCCTATGGGAACAAGTTTGGATATTGTTGGATACTCAGATGCCGATTGGGCAGGATCAGTGGATGATCGGAAAAGCACGAGTGGTGCATGCTTCTATCTTGGCCATTGCCTTGTTGCATGGCACAGTAAAAAGCAGAATTGCATAGCACTCTCGACTGCCGAAGCGGAATACATTTCAGCGGGTAGTTTTCAACTCACTCAACTTTTGGATGAAAAGCGTGTTGAGCGACTTCCGATTTCAGCATCTTCGGTAACAATTCTTTGTGACAACACAAGTGCAATAAACATTTCTAAAAACCCTGTGTTGCACTCTAGAACAAAACATATTGAACTTAGATATCATTTTCTTAGAGAGCTAGTTGAATCAAATACTCTTCAACTTTCATATATTTCAACTGAGATCAATTAGCTGACATTTTAACAAAACCTTTGGATCAAAAACGTTTTATTCATTTGCGAAAAGCAATTGGAATGCTTTCCTTGAAATAAACTTCTTTTTGAAACTTTTGCTTAGGATAGGTTTTGTTTTTTTGTTTTTGTTTTTTATCTATGTTTATACATAGGACATTAATTGAGCATTATTTATTGACTTTAATTGCATCCTTTCATACATTTAGAAATTTATTATGCTTTTGCCATCATAATATTTCATTGTTGCAATGATCATTTATTTAAATTAAATCATCTTTAAGTGATCAAAGTCAATTTCTCTCTCAATGATCTCTTGGTATAGTCATTATCTTATTTGACTGTTAGTCGAGTATGAAATCGAGATCAATTTTTGGTTGAATACTTTATATCTTAAATAATTGATAGCCAATTGAGGGGGAGTCAAAGAAATAAATGCTCAAAAGATGTGGAAAGAGTTACATCCCAATGAGGAGTGTGAAACTACCACCACATGGAGGAAAGAGCTACCACCTCGGTCGTCCGAGTACTGTGTGCAGCTACCACATGTATACCAAGCATGGTTGTTCAATTTTTGATTAAGTAAAATGCATGTTGAAATACTTGACTCTGTCAAATTTCAAGGTTGGTATAAGGTGGGTTTTTTAAAGAAAGATGCTCAAAGAGCCACTCCTTCAACAGATTGTCTAAATACATTATCTACTTATTTTTGGGATTTCAAACATCTATTGATCTTGTATTTCATTTTCTTTACTGAATTGATGATTTGATAAAGGCATTACTCATAAGATCAAGTTAGATGTGATTGAAGGTGTTCAACTTTAAGGGATTTAATTTTTGTAAATTT
Source organism: Tillandsia leiboldiana (assembly GCA_029204045.2). NCBI lineage: Eukaryota > Viridiplantae > Streptophyta > Magnoliopsida > Poales > Bromeliaceae > Tillandsia > Tillandsia leiboldiana. The sequence continues at coordinate 47,921,558 of CM055064.1, read as the reverse complement.
TCGTTTCATTTTTGGATATTATTGATAGATTTGGCATAATCTAATTCTTGTTGTATGAAACGATGATTTTTTTAAGTTGATACACATGTGGCTTACAATCTTTTTCTGGTTTTTCTGAATTTT
>CM055064.1:47848455-47921335 GCA_029204045.2 Tillandsia leiboldiana | reverse complement strand
GGCGCGAATTTGAGATGTCCATCGAATTGACTTATTTTCTTGGATTGCAAATTAAACAAATGATGAAGGTATTCACTTGTGTCAATCCAAGTATGCAATGGAGTTGGTTAAAAAGTTTGACTTAGAAAATTCGAAGGATTTTCCGACTCCAATGGGAACTAGCCACAAGGGACCTTGGAAGTGAATCACATAGTGAGAATGTAGACGAGAAACTGTATCGAAGTATGATTGGAAGTCTACTTTACCTCACGGCTAGTCACCCGGATATATCCCTTTAGTGTTGGGATTTGCGCGAGATATCAATCAGCACCAAAGGAGGTTCACCTGAAAGCGGTGAAAAGGATCATCCGGTACATCAAAGGATCAATTAATTTCGGAATTTGGTATCCTATGGGAACTAGTTTGGATATTGTTGGATACTCAGATGCCGATTGGGCAGGATTAGTGGATGATCGGAAAAGCACGAGTGGTGCATGCTTCTATCTTGGCCATTGCCTTGTTGCATGGCACAGTAAAAAGCAGAATTGCATAGCACTCTCGACTGCCGAAGCGGAATACATTTCAGCGGGTAGTTGTTCAACTCAACTTATTTGGATGAAAAGTGTGTTGAGCGACTTCCGGATTTCAGCATCTTCGGTAACAATTCTTTGTGACAACACTAGTGCTATAAACATTTCCAAAAACCCTGTGTTGCACTCTAGAACAAAACATATTGAGCTTAGATATCATTTTCTTAGAGAGCTAGTTGAATCAAATACTCTTCAACTTTCATATATTTCAACTGAAGATCAATTAGCTGACATTTTAACAAAACCTTTGGATCAAAAACGTTTTATTCATTTGCGTAAAGCAATTGGAATGATTTCCTTGAAATAAACTTCTTTTTGAAACTTTTGCTTAGGTTAGGTTTTGTTTTTGTGTTTTTGTTTTTTATCTATGTTTATACATAGTACATTAATTGAGCATGTGTATTATTGACTTTGCTTGCATCCTTTCATATAATTAGAAATTATTATGCTTTGGATATCATAATAATTCAGTTGATGCATTGATCATTTATTTAAATTAAACCATTTTTAATTGATCAAAGTCAATTTCTCTCTCAATGATCTCTTGGTATTGTTTTTATCTTATTTGACTATTTGGTTGAGTATGAATTCGAGATCAATCCTTGGTTGAATACTTTATATATTAAATAATTGATAGCCAATTGAGGGCGAGTCAAAGAAAAGTAAAATGCTCAAAAGATGTGGAAAGAGTTACGTCCCAATGAGGAGTGTGAAAACTACCACCACATGGAGGAAGAGCTACCACATCGGTCGTCCGAGTACTGTGTGCAGCTACCACATGTATACCAAGCATGGTTGTTCAATTTTTGATTAAGTAAAATGCATATTGAGATACTTGACTCTGTCAAATTTCAAGGTTGCTATAAGGTGGGATTTTAAAGAAAGATGCTCAAAGAGCCACTCCTTCAACAGATTGTCTAAATACATTATCTAACTTATTTGGGATTTCAAACATCTATTGATCTTGGTATTTCATTTTCTTTACCAAATTGATGATTTGATAAAGGCATTACGCATAAGATCATGTTAGATGTGATTGAAGTTGTTCAACTTTAGGGGATTTAATTTTTATAAATTTTCGTTTCATTTTGGATATTATTGATAGATTTGGCATAATCTAATTCTTGTTGTATGAAACGATGTTTTTGTTTAAAGTTGATACACAATTGTGCTTACATACTTTTTCTGGATCTTATGAAATTTTTCTAAATTTTTCTGAAGAAAAAGTTGGAGCCGATCCGGATCGGGCAAGCTGATCCGGATCCCGAACGCAGGCTTCTTCCTGCGGCTGGCCGATCCGGATCAAAATCTCGATCCGATCCGGATCACGGCTAGGGTTTTTAATAGAACGAAAGTGGTTTGATTTCTTTTACCTTAATCTTTTGTTCTCAAGTCTCTAGAGCCTCTCTCTCTAGAATTCTTGCATCTTGGAGCTTTCCTAACTCAAGTTCTTCGAATCCAAGTAAGTTTTATTGATCAAAATCTCATTTTTCACAGGTTTTCTCTATTTTCTTCAAAACGTGATGAGATTTTTCTATCTTTTTCGTTTGTGAATGGTTTTTGGTCAAATTTCTTTTGAAATAAGAACTCTGGGTAGATTAGTTTTGATTATATGCTAGGTATTCTCCTGTTTAACGAATTTTTGGGCTTCGATTTCTGAAAATTCTGTTTTAGGGCATATAATAGGAATTTTGTGAAAAACATGCAATTGATCTATTTTTAAAATTCTTTTATCAAAACTAATTTGATTCTTAGTCTCTCTACACGATAATGATTGTTTGGGTACAATTCTTCTAATTTTTGAAAATTAACAATTTTTTCATGTGTTCTTGAGTTGGTCTTCACAGGATTTCAATCTTCTTAAGGCACTTGGATCAATGGGATTCTCATGGATCATCCTTTTGTTGGTCACTATGGTGCACACTCAGGCCACAAACAAATTAAAGAGAGCTAAGAAAACACAACAAAAAGGTGAGTTTCTTCTGATCAGCGACACAGAAGTGGAAGCAGATTGTCAAGAGGTAGATTGGACTGAATTAACAGATGATGATGACTCATTGCCTGAACAAAAGGCGTCTGATGGATCAAAAGGAAAGGCACCCATGGACACAGGAAAAGCGCCTATGGCTAAACCAACCATCTCTGTGAAAAGAAAACGAGTAACTAGACGCTTTGGACTACGACGAGACGCTGATATTGACACGCCGATAGTTCCTGACTCCCCGCCTCGCGTGGAAGGAGTGTTCGTCAGCATGGATCGCCTTCGAGCATTTGAACGTCGTGAATGCATCGGTGAACGTCATGTCAACACTGAAGCTCTCCGAAATCACTCACAAGAGTTTGGAACCTTGATTGAGCAAGCTAATCTCATCCAAGTCTGCCGATTCCCCGAACTACTTGGGTATTGTTTGTATCGTGTAAGAACCTTTTACACGAATGCAAGACATCTTCAAGAAGATGAACATGGATCAATGCATTTCTATACAAATATCCAAGGGATGAAACTTAAAATCACTCCGCAGCTAATTGGCGAAGTCCTTGGAATGGAATCTAACACATCTCAACTTTTTGAAAGGAAGAAGTTTGACGAATGCCTTGTGGCAAACAGTGATAGATAAAATTTGTTTGGAAGGAACGAAATCAGCTGATGGTAAAAGTGTAAAATCCAAACATCTTCGACTGGAGTACCGATTTCTAAATTTCATCACGTGTTACAACATTCTACCTAACATGCAGACTAAGGTCGTGAGATGGGAGAGACTGCTGTTCTTATATCTCATAGGTCATACCTCTGAGGCTGTAGGATTGAACATGAATATCCCCTACATAATTTGGAATAGAATGTCAAGATATATTGTGCATCCTCATCCTTCTGAGCGACTTCCGTTTCCTTTAATCATCATGAGGATTTTACAAAAGTTTGACATTGATATAAGCTCGACATCTTATCAACACTGTTGGGGGATGATAGATGAGTCAACGATTGTGAAGTCACTTCACAAATTACCACATGTCACTCCGACACCGTCCACTGGAAAGAAACCTTGTGTCGGCACCTCGGCCTCACCGTCTCAACAAGCACCTGGCGCGGATGATGACGCATCAGTAACTTCGATTTTCAAGCAACAACAGCGCCTATCTTTTGAGCAAGAGCGGATAACCATAGAACAAAGGCGAATGTCTGAAGAACTCGAGATCATAACAGCATCCCAAATTACATTGACCAAGAAAGTAAATTCGATGAGGAAATTGATCAAGAACATGTTCGCTAAGATGGGATATAGTGCGTCTGAGGATTCAGACTCCGATAACTAAGTTGTGCTCTAACAATTTTTGTGCAGATTTGTGCAGGCTTTTACCTTTTTAGATTTTAGTTCAGTTTTTAGGACTTACTCTTAGTTCTAGTTCTTATATTTCCTTACATTTTTGAAATTTTTAACTCACCTTAAATTTTTGTAATTTTGGCTTAGTTTGTGACAAAAAGGGGGAGAGAGTTTAGAGAGAACTTGAACAATGATGATGTGAAAACTGTGTGAATGTGTGAACATCAAGATAAGTATCACTTCAACTTCAACTTTAGTTTTTTATCTAAGTATCACTTCAACTTCAACTTTGGTTTTTTAACTTGTGATTTGTTGCCTGTCTCTACTAACTATTCGACTAACTATTTGGGCATGTAATATGACTAACAAGTTGATGTTGGACTAACACTTTGTGACATTTGGTTTTTGAATGCATAGAAGATACGTTGGTTTTTGACTATGATTCTCTTACATATCTGAATTCACAAATGCCATGATGATAAGATAAACTCTATCTCTGTACTTGGTTTTGTATGTTTCAATTCTTGAGGTATCTAACGATTCTTTTTGTCAAGAATGATTTCTGTGTGCAGAGAGTACAGATGTCTAAGTCTAGAGTCTGTTTTAGGAGTTTATCTCTTGTATTGGATCTCCATTGTAAATTTTTGTTGTATGGTGATAGCAACAAAAATATCTTTTTTGAATTTTCTTTAGTGGATCTGTGTTTTGTCACGAAACCGCCAAAGGGGGAGATTGTTACGGAATTTGAGTTGGCGTAATTTCGTGAAAGGTTCAAGTCTTGAAGATTGAAGGTGAAGAAGGTTGGATCATTTAACTCAATCTCAAGAAAGAAGAATTCAAAAGGATCAGGTATGTTTAACTAAAGATTTTTGGTGATCCGAATACTTCTTGTAGTGTAGAAACACCTGGAAGAATTTTTCATTGCATAAAAATCAAAAACTGGACATGGGACATGTTCAGGATCCGGATCAGACATTTCAATCCGGATCCCGAAGGGTGTTCGTTCATACACTGGTTCAATCCGGATCGCAGCATCTCATGATCCGGATCCCGAACACTAGTTTTACCTTTTTACTTGCACGATTCGGATCAGGATTTGCAATTCGGATCCCGAACGTTGATGTTTGGTGAAACTGTATGAATGATCCGGATCAGCCATTTCGATCTGGATCCCGAACTATTGATTTTCTGGAAACCGTCTTTCTTGCTACTGCAATCCGGATCGCCGAAATCCGATCCGGATCGCCGTCCGTAAAATTTCCAGAAATGGTAGGTTTTTGATTCTTATCTTCTTCCTAGGGTTTCTAACCTATAAATAGACCCTATGATTCATTTTTCTAGGGTAAGCCGATAATCCAAAAAGCCGTCATCTTTTATACGGCTCTAGATCCACATATAGAGAAGAAAGGAAATACTAGATTTAATTCTCTGTTTCTTCATCTATAATTGATTGATTTGATTCTAGGTTTTCATACTCAGATTTTGAGTAGAATCAAATCAATGAATACTTAGATGGTATTTCCGATCTATTTCTAATCTAAATATTCGGCGGATCATCACCACCCAAAAACAACGATTTCCCCAAAATCGGCGCGTGGATTCGCGTGTCCTTGTGGATTCAAGGTTCAACCGCTCTCGTGGATTCGGAGCGAGGTACGTTCGTGGATTCGAAGCGTGCTACTGGGTGAAGACCGTGGATTCGGTCGGACGTCGTGGACTCGGCGTTGGACACCGTGGATTCGGCGTTGGACGCAGATCGTGGATTCGAGACGCGTTGCAGAACGAGCGGAGAAGATCAACTAGGAGCGTATGGTAAAAGGTTGAGTCGTCTGTGAGTACGTTAAATCACCTTGTACGTGTTTTAATTCTAGTGGATTTCACCGTGTTATCGGTCCCGTGGTTTTTTACTCCGGCTTGGAGTTTTTTCACGTAAAAATCTTGCGTGTTCATTTATATTTCCGCATTGGGTTTTATTGCGCAATGATTTTTTGAGTGTTTATTGTTTACACCTATTCACCCCCCTCTAGGTGTTTTTTCCCCTATTTAGATCTATATTACATATAACCCAACATGAATTACCCCTTCGAAAGTTGCGGCGAAACTTCATTGTCAAAAGAGCGAGCTGCTTCTCAAATTCCTCCATAGATAGGTTTTCGTCATCGTCTGAGGAGGATGAATCCGTGTCTTCTTCCTTTGTTGTTTTCAAAGCATAACCTGAAGACTTAGAAGAGGATGCCTTTTCCGAAGAATAGTTAGTAGTAAATGTCATTTCATAAGTTTGTAATGAACCAACTAGTTCTTCTACACGCATTTCGTCCGGGTGTTTAATAGTTTCAATGGCTGTAACCTTTGGGCGAAATCGTTCAGGAAGAGTTCTTAAGATCTTTCTTACAACCTTAAATTCTGGAATCTTCTCTCCCAGGTTAGCACATGAGTTTACGATGTCTTGCAATCGTGTATAGTAGTCCGTGAAAGATTCATTTTCTGCCATGAAAATAGAGTCAAATCTGCTCGTAAGAATTTGCAGCTTTTGAATCTTCACGAGGTTAGTTCCCTCATGTGTAACCTGAAGAACATCCCAGATTTCTTTCGCAGTCTCACATGCCGAGACGCGAGAGAATTCAGTTTGAGATAAGGCATTAAAAATAGCATTAATTCCCTTGCCATTGTAAGAAGATGAATCTAACTCTTCCTTGGTCCATTTCGACCTATGTTTGATGGTGCGAACATCAGCAATAATTTCAGTTGGATTAGTCCATCCTAATTCAATTGGTTGCCACACCCGTTCGTCGATGGAAATTAAAAAAGCTTTCATCCGTACTCTCCAGTACGCATAATTTGTTCCATCAAAGAATGGGGGTCTGTTGATGTTTCCACCTTCAACCATTGTTTACAACCCTATTCCCGCTCTGATACCACATGTTTGGTTATATGTAATAATGGATCTAAATAGGGGAAAAAACACCTAGAGGGGGGTGAATAGGTGTAAACAATAAACACTCAAAAAATCATTGCGCAATAAAAATCCAATGCGGAAATATAAATGAACACGCAAGATTTTTACGTGGAAAACTCCAAACCGGAGTAAAAAACCACGGGACCGATAACACGGTGAAATCCACTAGAATTAAACACGTACAAGGTGATATACCGTACTCACAGACGACTCAACCTTTTCCATACGCTCCTAGTTGATCTTCTCCGCTCGCTCCGCAACGCGTCTCGAATCCACGATCTGCGTCCAACGTCGAATCCACGGCGTCCAACGTCGAGTCCACGACGTCTGACCGAATCCACGGTCTTCACCCAGTAGCACGCTTCGAATCCACGAACGTACCTCGCTCCGAATCCACGAGAGCGGTTGCACCTTGAATCCACAAGGCCACGCGAGTCCACGCGCCGATTTTGGGGTAAATCGTTGTTTTTGGGTGGTGATGATCCGCCGAATACTTAGATCAAAGATAGATAGGAAATACCATCTAAGTATTCATTAGTTTGATTCAACTCAAGATGTGAGTATGAAAACCTAGAATCAAACTAATCAATATAGATGAAGAAACATAGGGTAGTATCTAATGATTTCCTTTCTTCTCTATATGTGGATCTTAGGCCGTATAAAAGATGACGGCTTGTATGAGGATTTACGGCTTACCCAAGAAAAATGAATCATAGGGTCTATTTATAGGTTAGAAACCCTAGGAAGAAGATAAGGATAAAAAACTGTCCGTTTCTGGAAATTTTTGCGACGGCGATCCGGATCAGATTAACTGTGATCCGGATCGTCGTAACGAGTCAGGCAATTCCAGTAAAACAGGGTTCGGGATCCGGATTGTAATGCATGATCCGGATCGTTCATGTATTCCAGCAAATTCCCATGTTCGGGATCCGGATCGAAATGGACTCTGATCCGGATCGGATTTGCCAATGAACAAGCACCCTTCGGGATCCGGATTGGACTGTCTGATCCGGATCCTGAACATGTCCCATGTTCAGTTCTTGATTTTTATGCAATAAAAAATTCTTCCAAGTGTTTCTACACTACAAGAAGTATTCGGATCACCAAAAATATTTAGTTAAACTTACCTGATCCTTTTGAATTCTTCTTTCTTGAGATTGAGGTATATGATCCAAACTTCATTCATCTTCAATCTTCAAGACTTAACACTTTCACGAAATGCGCCAAAACAAAATCCGTAACAGAAACTCTAAGTCTCGTCGCCGAACATCGGCATAACTCCTTTGTCGGCTTTGGGCGGTCTGAAGATGCTTTCGAATCACTCGGACCTTCTCCTCTCCTCTAATAATACATTTGGTCCCAAGGTCCGCCTCTCGCCCACGTCACTCCAATAAAGCGGTGATCGACACTTGCGTCCATACAATGCTTCAAACGGAGCCATCTGAATGCTCGCTTGAAAGCTATTGTTGTACGCGAACTCAGCCATAGATTAGTGTCGAATCCACCCTCCACCGAAATCCAAGACGCAAGCCCTCAGCATGTCCTCCAAGATCTGTATGGTCCGCTCTGATTGCCCATCAGTCTGCGGATGAAAAGCTGTACTGAACCTGAGTTGAGTCCCCAAGGCTGTCTGCAAGCTCCTCCAGAAACGCGAAACAAACCTCGGGTCTCTATCTGATACTATGGAGGCTGGTACTCCATGTAATCTTGCTATCTCATCTAGATATAACTGGGCTAGTCGCTCGAGTGACCAAGTAGTTTGTACAGGCAAAAAGTGCGCTGACTTGGTAAGTCGATCCACAACTACCCAGATAGCATCAGCACCTCCCTGTGCCCTCGGCAATCCGACCACAAAATCTATCGTAATGTGGTCCCATTTCCACTCGGGAATTGGGAGACTCTGTAACTTGCCAGCTGGCACTCGATGCTCAGCCTTCACCTGTTGGCAAGTTAAACACTGAGCCACAAACCTCCCAATGTCCCTTTTCGTGCCATTCCACCAGAAGTGTGCCTTGAGGTCTTTATACATCTTAGTCCCACCAGGATGTAGGGTATAAGGTGTATAATGGGCCTCTCGCAATATTTGCTCTCTGATCTCCGCATCCACTGGCACACATGCTCGGTCCCTGTACCTTAGTACTCCCGAAGCATCCACTATAAAGTCCCCTGACCGATCACTCGGAATCTGATCTCTAATCCTGGTTAAGTGGGGGTCCTCACTCTGTTTCTCCCTGATCCTGTCCAACAGAGTGGGCTGCACGACTAAAGAGGTTAGTCTTGCAGAGACCCCAGGAGACAAAACCTCTATCTCGAGCCGCCTCATCTCGTCTAACAGTGGCGCCTGATCTGTAATCAACATAGACAAACTCTGCACCGCCCTCCTACTCAAAGCATCTGCAACCACATTGGCCTTGCCCGGATGGTACAGAATGTCCACATCATAATCCTTTAGGAGCTCCAACCATCTGCGCTGCCTCAAATTCAGCTCCTTCTGCGTGAACAGGTACTTTAGGCTCTTGTGGTCGGTATAGATCTCACAGTGCTCCCCATACAGGTAATGGCGCCACAGCTTCAGTGCAAACACCACGGCAGCAAGCTCCAAATCATGGGTAGGGTAATTCTTCTCATAATCCTTGAGCTGTCTCGATGCATAAGCAATTACCCTCCCTTCCTGCATCAACACACAACCAAGTCCATTGTGTGATGCGTCGCTGTAGATCACATATCCTTTCCCCATAACAGGGAGGGAAAGGATAGGAGCGGTCATCAGTCTACTCTACAGCTCCTTAAAGCTCCTATGACAATCCTCACTCCAGATAAACTTCATTCCTTTACGCGTCAAGCGAGTGAGGGGTGTGGAGAGCTTCGCAAAGCCTTCCACAAACCGACGGTAATACCCAGCTAAGCCCATAAAACTACGCACCTCAGAAACGGTCGTCGGTCGGGGCCAATCCCGGACTGCCTCAATCTTCGCCGGGTCCACCGCCACACCCGCGGCGGAAATCACATGGCCCAAGAAGACTACCTCCCGAAGCCAAAACTCGCACTTCACCAGCTTGGCATACAACTTCTTCTCTCGCAGAAGTTGCAGCACAATCCTCAAGTGCTCCTCATGCTCAGCATCACTTCGGGAGTAAACCAGAATATCATCAATGAATATTACCACGAATCGATCCAAGTACGGTCGGAAGATTCGGTTCATTAAATCCATGAATGCGGCAGGGGCATTAGTTAGTCCAAAAGGCATAACTGTAAACTCATAATGCCCATACCGTGTCCTGAATGCTGTCTTCGGAATATCCTCGGCCTTCACCTTCAACTGGTGGTAACCGGACTGCAGATCTATCTTGGAAAAGACACAAGACCCTTGCAGCTGATCAAAGAGATCGTCGATACGCGGCAAAGGGTACTTGTTCTTGATGGTCACTTTATTCAATTCCCTATAATCCACACACAATCGAAGTGATCCATCCTTCTTCTTCACGAATAGCACCGGCGCTCCCCAAGGCGACACACTTGGTCTAATAAAACCCTTATCCATTAAATCCTGGAGCTGCGCCTTAAGCTCTCGCAGCTCAGCCGGAGCCATCCGGTAAGGAGCCTTAGAGATTGGCGCAGTTCCTGGAACTACGTCAATCACAAACTCGATCTCCCTATCTGGCGGCATGCTAGTCAGCTCAGGTGGAAAAACATCCGGGAACTCTCGGGCAATAGGGATATCCCCGAGTCCCGGCGCCGTCGTAGGCCCCTCAACAACACTAGCCAAAAAGGCTATACATCCTCGTTGGATCATCTGCCTCGCTCGGGAAGTCGAAACCATAGAGGCAAAGAAAGCACTCTGACATCCCCGGTATACCAACATCTCTTGGCCTGGCTCTCTAAAAGTGACAGTCCTCGCGGCACAATCAATAGTTGCGAAATATCGAGCCAGCCAGTCCATCCCTAGAACCACATCAAAGTCCCTCAGCTGTCTCAAGACCAATAGGTCTGCTGGCATAATCCAGGACTCGATCTGCATCGGGCAGGACCAACAACACTCCTCCACGTGCAAAGTGTGATCGGGAATCTGAACCTCTCGTGCACGTGGTAAAAGTCCTACCTCTAACCCATGTAATGATGCAAACGATCTACTAATAAAAGAATGCGATGCTCCAGTATCAAATAAAGTACGAGTCCTAATGCCAGAAAGTAAGGTGATACTTGCCACCACATGATCTGCTGCCGAAGAGTCCTCTACCTGCGCAGCATACACTCGCCCACTCTGAGCTGGAGGCCGATAGTCAGTGGGATGGGAAGAAGATGGCCTGCTCACTGGGGCATATGGCCGCTGAGCCGTCGATCGCAGCTGGGATGAAAAAGGGACAGATGCTGAAGAAGGTGCTGCTGGTGTCGCAACTGGGCACGTTGCTCGAACATGACCAGGCTGTCCACATCGATAACAGCGGCCAAATCTCATCTCACACGTGTCCGCCGGATGCTGACCCCCATAGAAGACATACCTCTCCGAAGGCTGGGTCCGCCTCGACTGCTGCTGCTGTCTCTGAGACTGCTGCTGAGACCTATGCTGCCTCGACTGCGGCCTCTGCTGCTGATGGTGCTGCTGCTGCTACGGTGGCCTCTGGGATCCACCAGGCCCTCGCTGCTCAGAACGCCCACGGCCGGAAAACTGAGGCCGTGGCGGTCGTGGCGGCCTCCAAGAATGAGCCCGTCCTCCATCATCCGGTGCTGGGCGCTTCGCCCCCGGGATTACTACGGGAGCTGGAGCTACCTCCTCCATTACTACCTCCCCGCATTCCACATAGAGCGCCTGCTCTATCGAGGCCTCCAAGGTCTGCAACCTACGCGAGCGAACCAGTTGAAAAAGGTCTCGGCGCAACCCTCGCTCGAACATGTAAATCCGGTGCGCCTTATCTCTGGCCACGTTCGGTACACACGCCAGCAACTGATTGAAATTCGCAATATACTCGTGCACGGGCCGATCTCCCTGGCGAAGGTTTCTCAACTGCTCCTCCAACCTCTGCCGGACGCTTTCCGGAAAGAAAGCCCCAAGAAGGAGACTGCGGAACTCCGCCCAGGTCAGGAGCTGAGCCCCAGGCGGACCAGCCGGTCGAACACGCCGCCACCAAGCCTCGGCGTTGCGCTCTAGAAAGTTCGTCGCCAATAACACCTGGTATCGTTTCTCGATAAACAATGTCTCAAAACGACGCTCCATCGCCGTGATCCACGACTCTGCCTCCCACGGCTCTGCACTCTGCCCCGAGAAATGGGGTGGGTCAAACTGGCGAAACCTCATCAACAAATCGACCATCTCCCGCCGCTCTGCCGGGGTCAGAGGTCCCGTCAACCCAGACGGCTGTCTGCCCGTTCCCCGAGCAACAGGGGATGCCGGGGTCACCAGTACAACTCGGGGAGCCACAGCAGGGGATGATGGTACGGGAGAACTCTCCGGGGGTGCTACAACAGGCTGCGCCCTCTGCTCTAACATCTGCGTCAGCCGACCCATGGCCTCCTCCTGACGCCGAACAGCCTCCGACATTTGAGCCATCTGAGCCTGTAGCTCCTGCACCTCACTCTGTTGGCCCTGCCCGGACTCCTCCTGCTCGGGCTCAGAGGAAGAAGGCTGAGAACGCGTCAACATCCTGCGTCGCGGAGGCATCCTGCCACAAGAAACCACGAATCAATAACACAACCCCGCACGACCCAATCTAGCGAAAGTCAAAGACATCCCCCTATTTCTGTGACTTTATGTTGTCTGCAGCCAACATAATTGTTCATCAGAAATTGGGTATGTCGATCCCTCTTCACTCACTGGAAGAGTCAAACAATGAATCAACGACTTTCGCAAAATGTCTCGTCTCTCGCGCCCTATCATCCTAGGGTCTGCCAAAAGCCTAGGGTTTCCTAAGTCCCAACTGACCTATCCCTAAGCTCTGATACCAACTTAATCTGTCACGCCCCGGGTGTAAACCAGAACCCGGGCTCGCCAACAGATCCGACGTGCTCACAGAATTTTCTATGTACACGAAGCGCTGGTAACCTGCTCAGATTTAAGAATTGTACAAATAAAGATCATAATACAGAGCTGAAATAGGAGAACCACATAGTATCTCAGACTGAAATAATAATAAAGCTGTAATAAATACAATAATCTCTCAGCTCACCAAAATAGTACAACCTGCTGGCCAAAGCCAGACCCAAAATAAGAAAAATACATCAGTCTGAGTAAAGGGTACAACATCTGTCTAACAACAACTCAGTCTCACAGGAGATCTATCTACTCAGCGATCCCCTTACCTCGATCAGCTGCCGATGGCCTAGCAGCTCCCGCAGACGACTCTGCAACACAAAGGAGAAGAGACAGGAAACAACAATGGGGGTGAGAATTACTAGATAAACCAGTAGCCTCCCCAAGTGGGTAAAACCTCAAATGCTGACGCACCCACTAGGACTACTAGAGGCAAAAGGAAAGGACAGTGGTAAGCTATAAAGGCTGCTGATAAAGAGGAAACTACCACTACTATGCCTCTAAATGCCATGCCGAAGGAAATGACTGTAAGTATGCATCAGTATCTACCCTGCCTGCCTGGATAACCCAATCTAGCCACCAGTAAAAACTGGTACTGCCTGCTGTGCCTGCCGTATCGGGTATGCCAGCCCACGCATAACACCGATGTAAAAAGGAGTCTCAAGGACTCAAAGCCTGCCTGTCGCACACTCCGGAGTGGCACTCGAGGGGAGCGACCCACACGAGTAAAGTATCTCAGTAACCAGCAATCATAAGTATCATAAAACAGCAGGACTGGATCATGACTCTGATCAAAGTGGAAAAACCCATCCACTAAAGAAAAGCTGATACCCAATCTGATGCAATAGTACTCAATAAGTGGGAAACTCCATCCACTAGCAAAAAACCCGATCCCCAATCTGATGCAAAGATCAACATCCGGTCAACCGCCTAATGTCCGCGGTCGCCGCAATACCCCATAAGTCCAAAGCCTGATAAAGTAATCAACATCTGGCCAACCGCCTGATGTCCGCGGTTACCACAATGCCCCACAACCCATAATAGAGTCTAACCTGTCCCAGACTCAATGGCCTCAACTACACTACCCCAAAACCCTGCTCAAACTTGAGCAACATGCATCTGAATGCAAAGGAGAATAATAAAACATGGTTTCTCCTAAGTCAAGTCCCAATAATAGTGTAGCAATAAATAGTGGCCTATCTAGATGTCCATACAAGCATGCAATTGTCCTCTGTTAAAACTGAAGAAAAGTGTTTGATATTTATTTAGAAAAGGATGGTTTAAATGTCCCAACATAATAAGTCATTTTGCGTGCGAGATTATGATATAGCCTTTGTCCCAACAACAGTGTCCCAATTTAATATAAATAAGCCGTCATATAATCTGTGGGGTCTACTCATGCAATTCACAATTAGAATACCTTTTATCAGTTTAAAATAGGGGATCTCTAATACTCCTAGTGAGTTAGTAAAAAATGAGGTAAGCAACAACCACCCACCTCGAAAAGCAAAATCCACACCCAGGAAGCCTCCTTGCTGTCCACAGTTCTTTATTCCCGCAATTCGTCGAGAACAGTGCACAACTGTACAGAACAACACACCCGGTGTAAATACAAATCCCAAAAATACAGCCTTTGCTGTTTTTCCAAACAGCACAAAAAAAGAGGGATTTTTACCTCTGTATAGTGCTCCAAAAAATCCAGAAAAATCACGGTTGCGTTCCTCGCGACGAGTAGATCAAAATCGACTACTAAAACGCCTCGATCCGATGCTCCTAGCTCAAGATATAAATCGGAGAAGTCAATGCTGTCCAGAAAGTACCACAGCAAAAAGGGGGGTCAGAGGTGCCTCGGGAACCATGCCAAAAGTGCGAAACGGAGTGAAGTGATCAACACAAAAAACGAAGCCTTACCTCTTAGGAACATGCTGTCGCAAAAATCGTCCAAAAATTCCTCCTGGTTTGCTCACAGCAATTTTCTGACTGAACTGCGACGGAAACGGGCCGAAAAAGGGGAAACGTCGAAGCGCGCCGCGTCGCAGATAACTCACTGTCGGCAACTCCAAAAATTCTGAAACTTCTAGGGGAGATGGAGGACAGAGAGAGGAACAAATTTCCTTATGGCCTTAACCTCACTTTCTCTCTCTAAAATTCGAAATTTGCAAAGAGAGAGGGAGGGGTATTTATAATGGGCCAAAATCCTATTCGGGCTCCACACCGAATCCCAGGACAGAACAAGAAACACCAAATTCGGCCAATCAGATGCGCCACGCCTCCCAGAACACGAAACAGCCGTACGGGCCAATAGAAATGTGCCACGTGTCAGCCGCCGCCCACGTTTTCCACGCGCCCGGCGCACGTGGGCGGCTCTGCGCCCGCCAATGAACAGTGGCCACGTGTCCACGTAGCGCACGCGCCCGGTCTACGCGCCGGGTCTTCCGAAATGTGTCGGCCAATCACAGCGTGCCACGTGTCACAGACAAGCCGCCATTCTTTACTCCGTCTGGCCAATCAGGGGCTGCCACGTGGCCTTGCCCACCTTCTGTGCACCCGGTGCACGCCTTGCCCGTGGACCCCGCCGCCTGCGCGCCTGCCCGCGCTTGCCCACGCCTGCCCTCGGCCCTGCTCCGCCCCCTGCGCCGCCTTGCTCCGCCGTGCGCCGCCGCCTGCCGCCTGCCGCCGGTCGCCGGAACAGTAATTCCGGTGGTCGGAGTTACTGTTCCGATGAACAGTGTTTTTGGCACCGAAAATTAAGTGAATACACCATTTTGATCGTTTTCGCGCGCTGAGTCCTAATCCGCTGTCCATTTTGCCAAATTCTCATCCGAAATTTTGCCGAAAGTCCCCGAAAAAGCCCACTTGCTCCGTTTTTCGCGCCGGATCCATTTAAAAAATTCGTTTTCGACACTACAAGCTCCGATATACTGTGTAAGCTTCCTGTAATCACTATTAAAGCTGCAAAAGCTTCTACAAAAGTCCGGATCATCATAGTCAATCCACCATGTGTTTTTAGGAACATTAACCAAATGAGATTCATAACAAATATAGATAGTTTCAATACCTTTCTTCTCGAGCCAAGCTTTATATTTCAAGCAGTCCCTTTTCATGTGCCCATTTTTCTTACAGAAGTAACATTGATCCTTCTTGCCAGAATTCTTTATTGGCAATTGTTTTGGCTTCTTGGAATTGGAGTTTGCGCTGAGTAGCCAAATTAACAAATTCTGTCATAATTTCCGGCTTCTCCTGCTTAAGTCTCTCATCTTCTTGAACACATATAGTCAGTAATTCATTTATTGACCATTCATCTTTTATGCGTGTTGTAGGAGATCCGGTAATAAGTTTAGAATCAGATGGACTAAGAAGGCGTCGGAGATCTCAACTTTTAAAGCTTTTAGTTGAGCTGCTATGTTCCGCATCTCCATGATATGCTCACGCACACCCTTGGTTCGATCGTATTTAATGCCCGAAAGTCGCTTCATCAGCGTGCTAGCTAAAGCTTTATCGGAACTAACAAATTGCTCCTCAATGGCCTTTAGGTAATATTTGGCTTTATCACATTCTAGAATTGATCCCCTTATGCTTTTTGACACTCTAGACTTTATGAGCATCAAGCTTAAGCTGTTGGATTGCTCCTATTTATCCTGCGCGGATTCCTGTTGTGGAGTTATTGTCCCCTGTCACGCCCCGGGGTCGAAACTGCGACCTGGGCTCGCCAACAGATCCGTCACCTATGCCAAACCCCGCATAGGCGAAGCGTACTACCTGCAAGAAAAGTACTACAGCTAACAGATATCAGAGCTATAAATGAAAATCTGCTGTATAACTAAAATCAACCACTGTACAACTGAAAATAATACAACAATGTTCATCTCCAAAAAATGATAATGATACAATATCCTCATATACAAAGCTCAAAACTCAACAGGGAGATATCTCCAATAAATACATCAGTGTATAGGCTCTCAATACATATCATATCCTCACTACATGAGTCTCTCAAAAGAGGAAAACAAAATAGCCAATCTACTGCAGGTCTCCTCTGAAGGGGGTACCGCTACTCTCCAACGACGGGTAGGGATCTAGCTCGTGACTCCCTCGCCTCGATCAACAACCGCAGAATCAGCAACACCCGCTGAGACTCTGCAAAACAAAGGAGAGGAAGGAAAAGGGGGAGGGGGGGGGGGGAACCCCCAAAGGGTGTGAGAACTACACCAAAAAGGGAGTTCTCAGTGGGTACCACCGCCAGTCCCGACGGTCTGCCCACTAAGTCCTCAAGAGACATAAAATAAACAAAGAAGTGGGAACTGAACAAGTACGCTGCTGTCACCAACAGCTGCTACCAAGCCTCAAGATCACCAAACCTCTCGCACAACGGTCGACTAAGTCACAACGACCTCAGGACCACCGTCAATCCCCAAACGGTTCCCGACAACCCTAGCACTGGTCTAAACACAGCTACTAGACTCCACTCGGTCCCCCTGACACGAGTGCAACAATAAAGTAAATGCCTGAAATAACTCAATCTTGTACCACCAGTAAAACTGGTACTGCCTGCTGTGCCTACCAAATCGGGTATGCTGGCCAATGCATAACACCGATAAGGGATAGGAGTCTCAAGGACTCAAAGTAAGTAACCGATCGGCCTTGAACCGTCCGATCGCACACTCTATGCCTGCACACTCTATAACACCGATGGGGGATAAGAGACTCAATCAGATGCAAAAGTACCCAAATAGTGGGAATCTCCGTCCACTAGAGAAATCAGATACCCAATCTGGTGCATAAATAAATATCCGGTCAACCGCCCAATATCCGCGGTTGCCACAATACCCTGTCGTCTATAATCAAGTCCTATAACCGACCTTCGGTCAACCGCCCAAAGTCCGCGGTCACCGCAAACCCTGCCAACCGCAATCCAACACAACCCGTCCCTGACACCAATGTCCTGGCTACACTACCCCAGACCCCTGCTCGCACCCGAGCAACATAGACCGCCTGACTCACAAAGAAGGAGAAAATGAAAAGCATGGTTTCTCCTAAGTCAAGTTCCAATATGTAGTGCAGCAGTAAAAGATGGCCTATGTCACGCCCCGGAACCCGGGCTCGCCAACAGATCCGCCGTGCACACGGGATTTCCCGAGTATACGAAGCGCTGGTAACCTGCTCCGATATAATATGAACAATAAAAGAGCATAATGCAGAGCTGAGGTAGAAGAACCACATAGTATCTCATACTGGGACTAAAAATAAACTGTAATATGTACAATAATCTCCCAGCTCACCAAAATAATACAACCAGCCGGCGAAAGCCAGACTCAAAATAAAAGGAGAATATCACAGTCTGAGTGAGGGGTACCACGTCTATCTACAGCTCTCAGTCTCCCAGGAGATCTATCTACTCAGCGATCCCCTTACCTTTATCAGCCGCTGATAGCCTAGCAGCTCCCGCAGATGACTATGCAAAATAAAGAAGAAGAAAGAAACAGAAAAGAATAATGGGGGTGAGAACTACCAGATAAACCAGTAGCCTCCCCTAGTGGGCAAAACCTCAACTCTGATGCACCCACTAGGATTACTAGAGGCCAGAAAGGAAAAAGTGGTAAAGCTGTAAGCAGAACTGCTGAATAAAGGGGAAACCACCACTAGCATGCCTCTAAATGCAGTGTCAAAAGGAATGACTGTATGTATGCATCAGTATCTAACATGCCTGCCTGAATAAACCCAATCTTATGCCACCAGTAAAACTGGTACTGCCTGCTGCGCCTTGCCTGCCCAATCGGGTATGCTGGCCAATGCATAACACCGATAGGGAATGAGAGTCTCAAGGACTCAAGCCTGCCTGTAACACACTCCGGAGTGGCACTCGAGGGGAGCGACCCACACGAGTAAAAGTACCTCAGTAATAAGTATCATAAGTGTCGTAAACAGCAGGACTGGATCATGACTATGATCAAAGTGGGAAAAGCCATCCACTAAGAAACCCTGATCTGATGCCATAGTACTCAATAAGTGGGAAAAACCATCCACTAGAGAAAAGCCCGATCCCCTGCTGATGCCAAAAATAGACCAGACTCAACCCCATTCTGATGCAAGGATAAACATCCGGCCGACCGCCTACAGTCCGCGGTCACCGCAACACCCCACAAGTTTATAATCTAACATAACCTTGGCTATACTATCCCAAACCCCTGCTCATACTCGAGCGACAAGCAACTGAAAGCAAAAGAGAGCAATAAAACATGTCAAGTCTTAATATGATAGTGTAGCAATAAATAGTGGCCCTACCTGATGTCCGGGCATGCATGCAACTGTCTTTATTTTAAAAGTTGTAAAATAGTGTCAAAGATTTAAAAAGATTGATTTACTGAATAAAAGTCATTTGCATGCGAGATTATAGCCTTTGTCTCAATCACAGTGTCCCAATATAAGTCATCATATCATCTGTGGGGTTATATTAATTTTTAGGAGAGTTCGTCCCAGCGGTTCTCATCAATTGTCCTGTTAGTAGTCCTGTTAGTAGTCCTGTTAGTAGTCCCAATAGTACTCATCAATTTAGTTTGTCCCAATTGTTCTCATCAATTGTCATATTAGTTTGTCCCAATTGTTCTCATCAATTGTCATATTAGTTTGTCCCAATTGTTCTCATCAATTAAATTTTAGGGGAGTTCCAGTATTCCCAGTGAGCTTGTCAAAAATGAGGTAAGCAACAACCGCCCACCTCGAACAGCTCAAATCACACCCAGAAAGTCTCCCGGCTGTCCACAGTCCCCTAGAACTGCTGTCTGCCGAAAATGGTGCCCTACAGCAACACACATTGCACAGGGTGTAACTATATTATTCATAAAAATACAGCTTTTGCTGTTTTTCAAATGGCACGAAAATAGAGGAGTTTTTCACCTCAGTACAGTGCTCAGAAAAATCCAGAAAAATTACGGTTGCGTTCCTCGCGAAGAGTAGATCAAAATTGTCTCTTTAAACGTCTCGATCTGATGCTCCTACGCCAAGATAAAAATCGGAGAAGTTGACGCTGTCCAGAAATTTCCACAGCAAAAAGGGGGGTCAAAGAGACCTCAGGAAACGTGTCAAAAGTACGAAATGGAGCAAAGTGATCAACACGGAAGTCGAAGCCTTAACTCTTAGGAACGCGCTGTCGCGAAAATCGTCCAAAAATTCCTCCTGGTTAGCCCACAGGGAATTTTCGACGGAACTGCGACGGGAAATGGGCCGAAAAAGAAAACCGTCGCAGTGCGCCGCGTCGCAGATAACTCTCTATCAGTACCTTCAAAAATTCTAAAATTCTGAGGAGAGAGAGAGGAGAGAGGGAGGAAGAATTTTTGTATAGGGCACTTTCTCTGGTTCTCTCTCTACGGCACGGAGCCCGAGGTGAGAAATGGTGGGGGTGGGAGGCTCTATTTATAATGGGCCAAGGACCCTCACCAGATCCCGGGCAGAATAGCAAACACCGAGATGGACCATCCAGGACGCGCCACGTGGCGAAAATACAGGAAACAGCCTTGTGCAATGCCACAGAGAAGACGCCACGTGTCCACGTGGAGCACGGGCCCGGTCCCCGCGCCGGGTCTTCCGGATCCTGTCAGCCAATCCGGGTGTGCCACGTGTCACAGTCCCCGTGGACTTCTAGAAGCCGGCCAACCAATCGGGAGCCGCCACGTGGCACGGAGGGTATTCGGTGCTCCCGGTGCACGCCAGGCCCATGGACCGCGCACCCGAGCCCCCCGCCCGCGCCTGCGCCGCCGCCCTCTGCCGCTGTGCCGCCGCTGCGCCGCTGCCCGCCGCCGTGCGCCGCCGCCCGCCGCCGTGCGCCGCCGCCCGCCGCCGCTCGCCGGTCGCCGGAACAGTAATTCCGGCGGCTGGAGTTACTGTTCCGGCGTGAACAGTACCGAGGTGCCGAAAAATTAAAGTAAATATACCGTTTCGATCGTTTTCGCGCGCTGAGTCCAAATACGACGTCCATTTCGCCAAATTCTCATCCGAAATTTTGCCGAAAGCTTCCGGAAAATTCTATTTGCTCCGATTTTCGCGCAGAGTCTATATTAAATATCCAATTTCGATTCTACAAGCTCTGCTTCACCGGATAAGCTCCCTACAGTCACTGTTTAATGTTGCACAGTTCTTGCGGGAGTCCGGATCATCACATCCTCCCCCACTAAAAAGAGTTTCGTCCTCGAAACGAGACTAAACAATAATCCTCAGTCCGATGTCTCGAATAAGTAGGGGTGAGCATCCCTCATCTCTGACTCGAGCTCCCATGTAGCCTCGCGCTCGTCATGATTGCTCCATTGGATCTTCACATAGGGAATGGCCCGACTGCGTAATTCTTTCACCTCTCGATCCAGAACTCGCAGTGGGCGCTCTTCATACCTCAAATCCTCGCTGATCTCAAGTGGTGTGAAGTCGATGACGTGTGATGGGTCGAAGATATACTTTCTTAAAGTAGAAACATGAAATACATCATGGACACCACCAAGCCTTGGAGGAAGTGCGAGTCGGTAGGCAACTGGCCCGATACGCCCCAATACCTCAAAGGGTCCAATGTATCGGGGGCTAAGCTTCCCACGAATGCCGAACCTCCTGATTCCTTTGGATGGCGAGACTTTCAGGAATACATGATCTCCAACCTGAAATTCTAAGTCTCGTCGCCGAACATCGGCATAACTCCTTTGTCGGCTTTGGGCGGTTTGAAGATGCTTCCGAATCACTCGGACCTTCTCCTCTGCCTCTAACAACACATCTGGTCCCAAGGTCCGCCTCTCGCCCACATCACTCCAATAAAGTGGTGATCGACACTTGCGTCCATACAACGCTTCAAACGGAGCCATCTGAATGCTCGCTTGAAAGCTATTGTTGTACGCGAACTCAGCCAAGGATAAGTGTCGAATCCACCCTCCGCCGAAATCCAAGACACAAGCCCTCAGCATGTCCTCCAGGATTTGTATAGTCCGCTCTGACTGCCCATCGGTCTGCGGATGAAAAGCTGTACTGAACCTGAGTTCAGTTCCCAAGGCTGTTTGCAAACTCTTCCAGAAACGCGAAACAAACCTCGGGTCTCTATCTGATACAATGGAGGCTGGTACTCCATGTAATCTAACTATCTCATCTAGATATAACTGGGCTAGTCGCTCAAGTGGCCACGTAGTCTGCATGGGCAGAAAGTGCGCCGACTTGGTAAGTCTATCTACAACTACCCAGATAGCGTCTGCTCCTCCCTGTGCCCTTGGCAATCCGACCACGAAATCCATCGTAATGTGGTCCCATTTCCACTCGGGAATTGGGAGACTTTGTAACTTGCCAGCTGGCACTCGATGCTCAGCTTTCACCTGCTGACAAGTTAAACACTGAGCCACAACTCTCCCAATATCCCTCTTCATGCCTTTCCACCAGAAGTGTGCCTTGAGGTCCTTATACATCTTAGTCCCACCAGGATGTAGGGTATAAGGTGTATAATGGGCCTCTCGCAATATCTGTTCTCTAATCTCCACATCTATTGGCACACATGCTCGGTCTCTGTACCTCAGTACTCCCGAGGCATCTATTGTAAAGTCCCCTGACTGATCACTCGGAATTTGATCTCTAATCCTGGTCACGTGGGGGTCCTCACTCTGTTTCTCCCTGATCCTGTCTAGCAGAGTGGGCTGTAAGACTAAAGATGTCAGCCTAGCAGAGACCCCAGGGGACACAACCTCTATCTTGAGCCGTCTCATTTCCTCTAATAGCGGTGCCTGGTCTGTGATTAACATAGACAAACTTTGCACCGCCCTCCTACTCAAGGCGTCAGCGACCACATTAGCCTTGCCTGGGTGGTAGAGAATATCTACATCATAATCCTTTAATAGCTCTAACCACCTACGTTGCCTCAAATTCAGCTCCTTTTGCGTGAACAGGTACTTTAGGCTCTTGTGGTCGGTGTAGATTTCACAATGTTCCCCATACAGATAATGGCGCCAGAGCTTTAGCGCAAACACTACAGCTGCAAGCTCCAAGTCATGGGTAGGGTAATTTTTCTCATATTCTTTGAGTTGTCTAGATGCATATGCAATTACCCTCCCTTCCTGCATCAACACACAACCGAGTCCACTGTGTGATGCGTCGCTGTAGATCACATATCCCTTTCCCATAACAGGAAGGGAAAGGATAGGAGCGGTCATCAGTCTATTCTTCAGCTCCTCAAAGCTCCTTTGACAGTCCTCACTCCAGATAAACTTCACTCCCTTACGCGTCAAGCGAGTGAAGGGTGTGGAGAGCTTCGCAAAGCCTTCCACAAACCGACGGTAATACCCAGCTAAACCCATAAAGCTACGTACCTCAGAAACCGTCGTCGGTCGGGGCCAATCACGGACTGCCTCAATCTTCGCTGGGTCCACCGCCACACCTGCAGCGGAAATTACATGGCCCAAGAAGACTACCTCCCGAAGCCAAAATTCGCACTTTGCCAGCTTGGCAAACAACTTCTTCTCTCGTAGAAGTTACAGCACAATCCTCAAGTGCTCCTCATGCTCCGCATCACTTCGGGAGTAGACCAAGATATCATCAATGAACACTACCACGAATCGATCTAAGTACGGTCGGAAGATCCGGTTCATTAAATCCATGAACGCGGCAGGGGCATTAGTTAGCCCAAAAGGCATAACTGTGAATTCATAATGCCCGTACCGTGATCTGAATGCCGTCTTCGGAATATCCTCGGCCTTCACCTTTAACTGGTGGTAACCGGATTGCAAATCTATCTTAGAGAAGACACAAGACCCTTGCAGCTGATCAAAAAGATCATCGATGCGCGGCAAAGGGTACTTGTTCTTGATGGTCACTTTATTTAATTCCCTATAGTCCACACACAATCGAAGTGACCCATCCTTCTTTTTCACGAATAGCACCGGCGCTCCCGAAGGCGACACACTCGGCCTAATAAAGCCCTTATCCATTAAATCCTGAAGTTGCGCCTTAAGCTCTCGCAACTCAGCCGGTGCCATCCGGTAAGGAGCCTTAGAGATTGGCGCAGTTCCTGGGACTACGTCAATCACGAACTCAATTTCCCTATCGGGTGGCATGCTAGTCAGCTCAGGGGGAAAAACATCCGGGAACTCGCGGGCAATAGGGATATCCCCGAGTCCCGGCGCCGCCGTAGGCCCTTCAACAACACTAGCCAAAAAGGCTACACATCCACGATGGATCATCTGCCTCGCTCGGGAAGTCGAAACCATAGAGGCATAGAAAGCACTCTGACATCCCCGGTATACCAACATTTCCTGGTCTAGCTCTCTAAAAGTGACGGTCCTCGCGGCACAATCAATGGTCGCAAAATACCGAGCCAGCCAGTCCATCCCGAGGACCACATCGAAGTCCTTCAATTGTCTCAGGACCAACAGGTCTGCTGGCATAATCCAGGACTCGATTTGCATCGGGCAGGACCAACAACACTCCTCTACGTGCAAGGTGTGATCGGGAATCTGAACCTCTCGTGCACGTGGTAGAAGTCCTACCTTTAACCCATGTAATGATGCAAATGATATACTGATAAAAGAATGCGATGCTCCAGTATCAAATAATGTACGAGTCCTAATGCCAGAAAGTAAGGTGATACCTGCCACCACGTGATCTGCTGCCGAAGAGTCCTCTACCTGCGCAGCATACACTCGCCCACTCTGGGCTGGAGGGCGATACTCCGCGGGATAGGAAGAAGATGGCCTGCTAGCTGGAGCATGTGGCCGCTGAGCCGTCGACCGTTGCTGTGATGAAGATGGAGCCGATGCTGAAGAAGGGGCCGTCGATGGCGCATAAGGGCAAGTAGCTCGGACGTGGCCAGACTGTCCACATCTATAGCAGCGACCCCACCGCTGGTCGCAGGTGTTGGAAAAATGCTGACCTCCACAGAAAATACAATTGCCGGGGGCCTGTGGTTGTCGTGACTGCTGTTGTCGCTGAGGCTGTCACTGCGACCCACGCTGCGACGGCTGGGATCTCTGTTGCTGCTGCTGCCGCTGCTGGGGCCTCTGGGGTCCACCAGGCCCTCGCCGCTCCGACCGTCCTTGGCCGGAAAACTGAGGCGGTGGCGGTCGGGGCGGCCTCCAGGAACTGGCCTGTCTCCCGTCGTCCTGCGCTGGTCGCTTTCTGTCTGCGCCTTGAGCGACCAGGCCCCCACGTCTGGCGACGACGTGGTCTCCCCTCTCAACCCACTGGGCATGCTCTGCTGCCTCCTCCAAGGTTTGTAGTCTCTGGGCATGCACCAGAGTATAGATCTCTAGGCGCAGGCCCGACTCAAAGAGCTCTACCTGGTGCGGTCCGTCCCTGGCGACGTAAGGTACGCAGTTGAGTAACCGCGTGAACTCCTGAATGTAGTCCAATGCTGTCCGGTCGCCTTGCTGAAGATTCTTCAAATCATCTTCCAGCTTTTTCTTCATACTCGTGGAAAAGTACGTATCCAGAATCATCTTCTTGAACTCTGACCAGGGTAGCTGTCGAGTGATCTGGAACTCCAGAGGCTCTACCCGACGCCACCATGCATCAGCGTCCCCGTCTAAGCAGTGTACAGCCATATGTACCCTGTACTTCTGGTCAATGAAGAAGTCCCGGAATAACTTCTCCATTGACGAAAGACAAGTCCCGATCTCCCACGGCTGGGTATTCCGCCCTGAAAACCTGGGCGGTCCCCGCTTACAGAACTGAGTAAGTTTGTCAGCAATCTCCTGCTCCTCCGCAGGAGTCAATGGCCGGATTGCTCCCTGAGCAACAGGGGATGCCGCGGTCACCGGTCCAACTGGGGAAGCCACAGCAGGGGAGGGTGGTACGGGAGAACTCTCAGGGGGTGCAACAACAGGCTGCGCCCTCTGTTCTAACATCTGCGTCAGCCGACCCATAGCCTCCTCCTGACGCTGCACGGCCTCTGCCATCTGGGCCATCTGAGCCTGAAGCTCCTGCACCTCACTCTGCTGGCCCTGCTCGGACTCCTCCGGCTCGGGCTCAGGGGATTCAGGCTGAGAACGCGTCAACATTCTACGTCTCGGAGGCATCCTATCACAAGAAACCACACTCAGTATCATATCCCCACACGACCCAATCCAGCGAAAGTCAAAGACATCCCCATATTTCTGTGACTTTATGTTGTCTGCAGCCAACATAACGGTTCACCAGAAATTAGGCATGTCGATCTCTCTTCTCTCACTGGAAGAGTCAAACAATAAATCAACGACTTTCACAAATATCACGTCTCTCGTGCCCTATTATCCTAGGGTCTACCAAAAGCCTAGGGTTTCCTAAGTCCCAACTGACCTATCCCTAAGCTCTGATACCAACTTAATCTGTCAAGCCCCGGAACCCGGGCTCGCCAACAGATCCGCCGTGCACACGGGATTTCCCGAGTATACGAAGCGCTGGTAACCTGCTCCGATATAATATGAACAATAAAAGAGCATAATGCAGAGCTGAGGTAGAAGAACCACATAGTATCTCATACTGGGACTAAAAATAAACTGTAATATGTACAATAATCTCCCAGCTCACCAAAATAATACAACCAGCCGGCGAAAGCCAGACTCAAAATAAAAGGAGAATATCACAGTCTGAGTGAGGGGTACCACGTCTATCTACAGCTCTCAGTCTCCCAGGAGATCTATCTACTCAGCGATCCCCTTACCTTTATCAGCCGCTGATAGCCTAGCAGCTCCCGCAGATGACTCTGCAAAATAAAGAAGAAGAAAGAAACAGAAAAGAATAATGGGGGTGAGAACTACCAGATAAACCAGTAGCCTCCCCTAGTGGGCAAAACCTCAACTCTGATGCACCCACTAGGATTACTAGAGGCCAGAAAGGAAAAAGTGGTAAAGCTGTAAGCAGAACTGCTGAATAAAGGGGAAACCACCACTAGCATGCCTCTAAATGCAGTGTCAAAAGGAATGACTGTATGTATGCATCAGTATCTAACATGCCTGCCTGAATAAACCCAATCTTATGCCACCAGTAAAACTGGTACTGCCTGCTGCGCCTTGCCTGCCCAATCGGGTATGCTGGCCAATGCATAACACCGATAGGGAATGAGAGTCTCAAGGACTCAAGCCTGCCTGTAACACACTCCGGAGTGGCACTCGAGGGGAGCGACCCACACGAGTAAAAGTACCTCAGTAATAAGTATCATAAGTGTCGTAAACAGCAGGACTGGATCATGACTATGATCAAAGTGGGAAAATCCATCCACTAAGAAATCCTGATCTGATGCCATAGTACTCAATAAGTGGGAAAAACCATCCACTAGAGAAAAGCCCGATCCCCTGCTGATGCCAAAAATAGACCAGACTCAACCCCATTCTGATGCAAGGATAAACATCCGGCCGACCGCCTACAGTCCGCGGTCACCGCAACACCCCACAAGTTTATAATCTAACATAACCTTGGCTATACTATCCCAAACCCCTGCTCATACTCGAGCGACAAGCAACTGAAAGCAAAAGAGAGCAATAAAACATGTCAAGTCTTAATATGATAGTGTAGCAATAAATAGTGGCCCTACCTGATGTCCGGGCATGCATGCAACTGTCTTTATTTTAAAAGTTGTAAAATAGTGTCAAAGATTTAAAAAGATTGATTTACTGAATAAAAGTCATTTGCATGCGAGATTATAGCCTTTGTCTCAATCACAGTGTCCCAATATAAGTCATCATATCATTTGTGGGGTTATATTAATTTTTAGGAGAGTTCGTCCCAGCGGTTCTCATCAAGTATCCTGTTAGTAGTCCTGTTAGTAGTCCTGTTAGTAGTCCCAATAGTACTCATCAATTTAGTTTGTCCCAATTGTTCTCATCAATTGTCATATTAGTTTGTCCCAATTGTTCTCATCAATTGTCATATTAGTTTGTCCCAATTGTTCTCATCAATTAAATTTTAGGGGAGTTCCAGTATTCCCAGTGAGCTTGTCAAAAATGAGGTAAGCAACAACCGCCCACCTCGAACAGCTCAAATCACACCCAGAAAGTCTCCCGGCTGTCCACAGTCCCCTAGAACTGCTGTCTGCCGAAAATGGTGCCCTACAGCAACACACATTGCATAGGGTGTAACTATATTATTCATAAAAATACAGCTTTTGCTGTTTTTCAAATGGCACGAAAAGAGAGGAGTTTTTCACCTCTGTACAGTGCTCAGAAAAATCCAGAAAAATTACGGTTGCGTTCCACGCGAAGAGTAGATCAAAATCGACTCTTTAAACATCTCGATCTGATGCTCCTACGCCAAGATAAAAATCGGAGAAGTTGACGCTATCCAGAAATTTCCACAGCAAAAAGGGGGGTCAAAGAGACCTCGGGAAACGTGTCAAAAGTACGAAATGGAGCAAAGTGATCAACACGGAAGTCGAAGCCTTACCTCTTAGGAACGCGTTGTCACGAAAATCGTCCAAAAATTCCTCCTGGTTAGCCCACAGGGAATTTTCGACGGAACTGCGACGGGAAATGGGCCGAAAAAGAAAACCGTCGCAGTGCGCCGCGTCGCAGATAACTCACTATCGGTACCTTCAAAAATTCTAAAATTCTGAGGAGAGAGAGAGGAGAGAGAGAGGAAGAATTTTTGTATAGGGCACTTTCTCTGGTTCTCTCTCTACGGCACGGAGCCCGAGGTGAGAAATGGTGGGGGTGGGAGGCTCTATTTATAATGGGCCAAGGACCCTCACCAGATCCCGGGCAGAACAGCAAACACCGAGATGGACCATCCAGGACGCGCCACGTGGCGACAAAACAGGAAACAGCCTTGTGCAATGCCACAGAGAAGACGCCACGTGTCCACGTGGAGCACGGGCCCGGTCCCCGCGCCGGGTCTTCCGGATCCTGTCAGCCAATCCGGGTGTGCCACGTGTCACAGTCCCCGTGGACTTCTAGAAGCCGGCCAACCAATCGGGAGCCGCCACGTGGCACGGAGGGTATTCGGTGCTCCCGGTGCACGCCAGGCCCATGGACCGCGCACCCGAGCCCCCCGTCCGCGCCTGCGCCGCCGCCCTCTGCCGCTGTGCCGCCGCTGCGCCGCTGCCTGCCGCCGTGCGCCGCCGCCCGCCGCCGCTCGCCGGTCGCCGGAACAGTAATTCCGGCGGCCGGAGTTACTGTTCCGGCGTGAACAGTACCGAGGTGCCGAAAAATTAAAGTAAATATACCGTTTCGATCGTTTTCGCGCGCTGAGTCCAAATACGACGTCCATTTCGCCAAATTCTCATCCGAAATTTTGCCGAAAGCTTCCGGAAAATTCTATTTGCTCCGATTTTCGCGCAGAGTCTATATTAAATATCCAATTTCGATTCTACAAGCTCTGCTTCACCGGATAAGCTCCCTACAGTCACTGTTTAATGTTGCACAGTTCCTGCGGGAGTCCGGATCATCACAGCCTAACTAGATGACCATATAAGCATGCAAAAGTCCTCAAGGAAATGAAAGGGGGTAAAGCATATAATAAATCCTCTAGGAATAAACAACATGCCGGAATCCCTAAAGAGCTAAACCTGTCCACAATCCAGGGTCCATCAACAGAATGATCATAATAATACCCGCACATAGATATAGCCCCCTACTCCATCGAGTAATCATATCATAAAAGATTATGTGCAACCTGGCATGCAAAAAGGTCATTACTAAAGCATATCAATCTGTATGATCTAGGCCATTCTTCCAGCTTTTCCTCTCGATGCTAAATATAGGTTGTACATTAAACATGCATGCTATCAGACATGGAGGGGTGACATTCCCACAAGTGCACTTATATTCGCCATAACATAATCATTGCCTTATACAGTTACTGATATTAAGCTTACCCACCTGAAGAGCTCAATCCAAGGCAAACCTGGGGTCGGTGAAGAGCGTGGCCACTTGCACGCACAAATCCGCTGAACCCGTATCCACGGTACATGTCGCGCAAACCTCGGCTCCTAGCAGTGTTCCAAAAACACTCGCGAACCCTCCTGGGTACAACAAAAGGTCCAAAGTTACACTTTACGCTAAAATATCCAAGTATACACTATCTGCTGAAACCAGCCCCGAAGATGTGCAATTTTCACCTGCAGAACGGACTCTGAAAAATCCATCAAAAATACTGTCGCGATCGCCGCGTCGAGACCTTCGAAACGAGTATCTGCACGTCAAAATCCGAGTCCCGGAGGCCGAGTTACAAATTCCACAACACGGTGAGCGCGAATGTCCACAACATACACAACTGTAATGTGACGCCCCACTTCCCAGGGGGTCACCCATCCTAGAACTATTCTAGCTCTAGCACGCTTAACTCTCATAACCTCTTGGATCTTTCTACCATCCAAAATGCTATAGCCGGGTTAAGAGATTTAGTCCTATTATATCATTTATATATAGGACTAATCCAAATTCCGAATGTGACACCCCCGGAATTTGGATTAGTCCTATATATAAATGATATAATAGGACTAAATCTCTTAACCCGGCTATAGCATTTTGGATGGTAGCAAGATCCAAGAGGTTATGAGAGTTAAGCGTGCTAGAGCTAGAGTAGTTCTAGGATGGGTGACCCCCTGGGAAGTAGGGCGTCACAGTTGGTATCAGAGCCATTCACCAGCCGAAAATGTGAGATGAGTCTCGGCTGAGCCAGGGTTATATAGCGGGTAGAGCGAGGCTCCCCGGCTAATGACCGTTGTCAGTGGAGTGCAGCTCCTCACAAGGTCAGCTAAGGCTAGCGAGACGAGTCTCACATCGCCTGGTGCTTGTGAGTGTGCTTGAGCCTGACGTGGACGTTAGGGCTTAAAGGGGGGAAGAATGTGACACCCCCGGAATTTGGATTAGTCCTATATATAAATGATATAATAGGACTAAATCTCTTAACACGGCTATAGCATTTTGGATGGTAGCAAGATCCAAGAGGTTATGAGAGTTAAGCGTGCTAGAGCTATAGTAGTTCTAGGATGGGTGACCCCCTGGGAAGTGGGGCGTCACATATAATACTCTGCACAGTAAAGGGGAAAGAAGTATACCTTCGGGCGAATCCCAGAAAATTTCCCGAAAACACGACGGTAATCCTTGCGACGCGTAGATGCAAAAAGTGTAAAAGCACGCCTCAATCCGAGTTCCATACAACAAGTTTGCACGCAAAACGGTGCACACTTTACGAGTCCACGCGCAAAACGATGCGCGGCCACCAAACCTGCACGCAAAATGGTGCACGTCAATAAAACCCCGCATGCAAAACGGTGCGCGCCAACACGACCTGCATGCGAAACGGTGCACATACCTCGAATCTTACGCAAAACGAAGCATGCTTCTCTTAAGGTTGCACGCAAAACGAGGCGCGTCCAAAACGCCAGCAACAGTCCGCGCAGTAAAACGGCACAGTAAAACACGATCCCTAACACGCATGGGGGCGTGGGGTCAAATCCAAAATCCAAAAGGAAAACTCAAAACTGTGCCAAAATACCGTAAAACAACAAACGGGACCTATCTCGACCCGTCGCGCCGTCCAACGTGTCAATCCGGCTCCTTGGAACACCTTGTGCGCTCCACGAGGTCCACGGCGCGCTCGTGCGCCCTCGAAAACCCCGCCCTGAATCGTCCTCTCCCTCTCCTGGTACGCTCGGGCGAAGCCAAAAAGGGGAAAAGGAGGAAAAAAGGGGCCATTCGGGCCCAAATAGGCCAAAACCCAATTTTCGGGCGCACCTTTCGGGCGCCCGAAAAGGATTCGGGCGGCTACAGTAACCGCCCCACCGTGGTCCACGCGCCAGCGAGGTGCCACGTCATCGTCGCTCGGCCAACCGGGGAGCGACACGTGTCCGTGTACCCGTGCACCGTGACCATGGAACAGCGGCGGCCAATCGTCGGCCGCCACGTGGACCGCACCCACGCACGCGCTGACGCCAGCCGCAGCGACGCGTCGCGTCGCCCGCTGACCCGCGTATGGGAGGCCGACTGTGACACCCCCGGAATTTGGATTAGTCCTCTATATAAATGATATAATAGGACTAAATCTCTAACCCGGCTATAGCATTTTGGATGGTAGCAAGATCCAAGAGGAACATGAGAGTTAAGCGTGCTAGAGCTAGAGTAGTTCTAGGATGGGTGACCCCCTGGGAAGTGGGGCGTCACAGTTGGTATCTGAGCCATTCACCAGCCGGAAATGTGAGATGAGTCTCGGCTGAGCCAGGGTTATATAGCGGGTAGAGCGAGGCTCCCCGGCTAATGACCGTTGTGAGTGGAGTGCAGCTCCTCAAAAGGTCGGCTAAGGCTAGCGAGACGAGTCTCACATCGCCTGGTGCTTGTGAGTGTGCTTGAGCCTGACGTGGACGTCAGGGCTTAAAGGGGGGAAAATGTGACACCCCCGGAATTTGGATTAGTCCTCTATATAAATGATATAATAGGACTAAATCTCTAACCCGGCTATAGCATTTTGGATGGTAGCAAGATCCAAGAGGAACATGAGAGTTAAGCGTGCTAGAGCTAGAGTAGTTCTAGGATGGGTGACCCCCTGGGAAGTGGGGCGTCACACCGACACGTGGCCTGCCCCCCGTTGACGCCGTGCCAGGGCCCGCGCGCCTTCCCCGGGCGGGTCTGCGCCTCTACCGGGCACGCTTCCCGAGGCAGTCCCTCGCCAGCTCCGTAAACCAGGTCCACGGCACCGACCCATCAAAACTCGCCATGTGTCCGCCCTCCGGTGCACGCCGGCCCGTGGACCGCGCGCCTGCCCGCGCGCCTGCCCGCGCACTGCACGCTGCCCGCACCTGCCCGCCGCCGCGCCTGTGCTTGCCCGAGCCCGCGCCGCTGTCCGCCGCCGTCGCTGACGCTGCCCCAGCCGCCGGAACAGTGACCCCTTGCCTCGAAATTCGTGCCGGGTCATCCGGGCTCCGAAAAATGCAAGTGAATAGTCTATTTTCATCGTTTTCGCGCGCTGAATCCAAATCCGAAGTCCGTTTTGCCAAATTCCAACTCTAAAAATTGCCGAAGGCATCCGGAAAGATGTTCTTTTGTCCAAACTTCGCGCTGAGCCCAATTTTAATATCCATTGCGCGCAAAACCACTTCTAAGCATTCGACGGAGTCATCTGACTACTCTCGTGATCCATTAAACACTCTGAGTCCATCACTAGTGTCCAATTGGTGCACAAACACCACCGACGCGCCATATAGGCCTCAAGAAGCTGCTGGTCAACCAGTAATCACATCGTGGGGATCCAGGTCCTCACAGCCCCACTACCTTAGGCGGTTCCTCAATGCGCAGAGCCAAGTCAAGATCTATATAACCCAAAGTAAAAAAAAAATTGTTTTCTTTCCAATCAGAATAGTTGTCCCCAGTAAGCATAGGAATACGAGAAACATCACTAATAAATGCAGTAGAGGAAGAAACTGCAACAATAAAATAAATATTGGACTTTATCGCATGCTATGAGACAATAATCTTTAATTAGATAAATTCAACCTTTCTGTGGGTAGAGGCGCTACATGCATAGAATTTATCTACTTTAATAATAAAACTAGCAGAAAACTAATTCCTAAATAACTAGATTTATGTAGCTGTGGGTATAAGAAAACTTGTTATCTAGAAATTCATTCCACTATCCTATTCCAATCAAAATAAAAAATAAAAGAAAATTATAATTTTATTTGACTGCAATAAATAGTTAAACTTTAATTCAATGTCAAAATTTTTATGTGTTCTTCTTTATTTGCAGGATGCTGTGGCTAGTTCCAAAAATAATAAAAAATACAAACAATTTTATATAACATTGAATAACTATTAAAATTAAATTATGAATCTTTATGAATTTTCGGGTTAACCTTAAATTCAATGTCATTTTATGAAAATACCATAAACGATCATATACTATGAGTAGAATGCTGTGGCTACTTCTAAACATAATTGATCTCAAAAATCTTTATATGACATCGAATGACCCAATATTTCATATTGTTCCTAAACGCAGCGGAAAGTATATATATATAAAAAAATAATTTATACAACTTGATGTGACTCAAAATTTATAAACTGTATGAAATCTATATAAACACTATAAATTTTCATGATCACCGTATGTGTGTTTAAAATAAAAAATAAACTAAACACACTATTTTATAGTCATGAATAAATAAATAAATGAGTAGTACAAAATCATAAATAACAAAAACCATATGTTATACATAATTTTGATATAGATTTCTTTTATAATGATGAGTCACAATACAATATATATTCTCTTTTCCCTTTAATAATAATAATAATAACAAGAATATTTTTTTCCGGGTTGAAGCCCCAACCAGGGCTACCACGTGTAGCCCCAACCAGGGCTACCATTGCACTAAACGGCACCGTGTGGGGCGCTTAATGTGGTCGCGGTGGCGGTGGCGCCTTCCTCCGAATGTCGGTTCCTATGGGACCGGTCAACGCCATCACTTCTGCTCCCTTATTATTATTATTATTATTTTAAATGAAAAGAAAAACAAACAAATTCTAAAAGAAACGAAAAAACGGGAAAAGGTTCTGTTCTGATACCACATGTAATACCAAATAAAACTTTAGATCATACCTTCTGCCATGATTTTCAATTTTCTATACTTGATTGCAGACGACGGTTCTTCCTTTTGATTCGTCCTCGTGCGCAATCTACAAAAAGTGGGAAGTTTTCTGTCTATTCCCTTATCCCCGGAGATGGAGCCGTCGTAGGAAATTCGGATTAGGGTTAGACCGGGACTCCCGTTATGTCATATATATATATAACCGAATGTAAGGATGTTTTAATCACGTCCGTCCATCAAGGATGTGTCCAGATACATCCTAACCGATTGGATTGACTGTATCTTTAAAGATCGTCTTGAATAAATTACGTAGGCCACATCCAATACTTCGCCCTCTGCGCCCTCCCCGACTCCACCTTCTCCACCGCCTCCGCATCCCCCTCTGCATTCACCTTCTCCATCCGCACACCACCTCCCACCGCCCTTGTCGGCGTCGTCGGGAGGTTGCAGAACCCCACCGCCGTAAGCCCCCTACCATCGCAGCAGCGAAACCCCCACGCGCTCGGCGGCGACTTCACCTTGCTTAGCTGCATCTGCCTCAGCGACGCCACCAAATCGCCCATCGCCGGCCACGACGCCCTCCTCACCAAAGCCGCTGCCCTGGGCGACATTGGCGGCGACTCCGATGGGGGAGACACCGGCGGCAACATCAGCTTCGACGTTGGCGACGACGACATCAACCCCTTTGCCATGTACGCCACCTCCACCGCGCGGTGGCGCAGTGGCGACCCATCGTACGACTCAACAGACGCCGCGGCCGCCGCGCTCCCTGGTCCGGCTCCTCTTTTGGGGCTGGCATGCTGGGGCGGCAAAACCCTATGCTGGCCGGGGGTGTGGGTGAAGAAGCAAACCCTGCGGCGGCATGCGGTGCCGTCCTTGCTGGGCTGGGTGCGGTACCTGGCCGGGTGGAGCCAGCACTCGAACACCCCGTGCGTGAACTCGCAGACGTCCCCGCGCTTGCAGCTCCCCTTGCGGACGAAGGAGAGAGAAAGGGAGAAGGCTAGGAGAAAGATTGAGAGAGAGAGAGAGAGAGAGGGGAGAGATCACAGAGAGAGAGAGAGGGGTTCAGAGAGAGAGAGAGAGAGAAGGCGAGTCACAGGGAGAAAGACAGAGGTTCGGTAGCAAAATATATAGAAGCGTGCCACGTCAGCGATTCTGAGAAGGTTAGAAGTGCCACGGCAGCAAAATGCATAGGAGCGCGCCACATCAGCGAAATGCATAGATATATATATATATATATATAGTTAATATTAAATAATTAGGTATATTAAGTGAAGTTATTAATTTGTATTGGGCACTCGACGTGGTGATTTGGAATAAGTTGGAAGCCATAAAAACGCACGTTGAGAGGGTTGGGGAAAGGACGTGCACTCCCCCAACCACAAGAATTTAATATTTGTTTAAAATTGGTCCAAATTTTAGGAAACAAGGATAGATGCCAATTATTATATTATAATTTATACAAATTTCAAAGTAATTAAGGTAAAATTTAATTTGATATATAACAGTTAAAATTACATACAAAAACTTAGTTGCAGTAATTAATTAGAATTATATTTATATTTAAATCGGTCGCAATTCAAAATAAAGCAGCTGTAGCGTGTAATATTTTTAAACAAGAGCCACATTTTCTATCTAATTATTATTATTTTTTGTTTTATTTTTAACTTTTTTTATGTTGGAGGTAATTTGGTCACCTTATATATGAAATGATAAAATTTATAATTTTAATGCAATTTATATATAGTCGATTAGCGCTCCTCAATAATTTCAAAAACTCCATCAAGTTGAAGGAAAGCCCAATTAATTTACTTAAAATTAATGTACAGTGTGCGCAGACAAGTCTTGATTTGACTCAATTCAATTTAACCTGCTGTCACAAAACAAAATGTTGTTCTACTACATCTAATAACAAACAAACATATATTGTAAAGAGAAATGCTATCTATATATTCTATTTGAGTTATACGATGCACATCTTATCTATCTAAGGATAGAGGCTTCTTCACTCGTCACTTCGAAGTGATTAGTAAAAATTATTTTATTTTAAAATAGATGGGACATAAGATATACATCCTTTTTAGAATGTACCACCAGTATTTTTTTTATAGACAAATAATACTTGTACATTCCTTTTAGGGTGTATAATAGGAATGTCAACTGCTCGGATTCGGGACGGATTTTTAAAAATCCGAATCCGAATCTGACTACCAAACTCGAATCCGAACTCGAATCTGACGGATTTTAAAAATTTATATCTAAATCCGAACCCGAATCCGAATCCGAATCCGAATCCGTATCCGACGAATTTTAAAAATTCATATCTAAATCTGAATCCGATAAAAAATCCAAAACCCGAATCCGAACTCGAACCTGAATCCGAATCCGAAAATCCAAACTCTTTACAATTATTTTTTTTCTCTTTACAATATTTCAAAATATATTATATTAAATTTAAATTTTTAAAATATAAATTTAAATATAATATCAAATAATTATATACATATATATTATATAACGTAAAATTAATTCGGGTTCGGATCGGATATAATCAAAATTTATATTCAAATCTAAATTCATAGGATTTTTACTTTTTATATCCATATTCATTTAACACCGACTAAATATATTCCGTTTGGATTCGGATTCGGATACAATTTTAGGTATCCGTATCCATTGACATCCCTAGTATACATCCCACATCCCACCCATCTAATGGGTGGGGTGTGGTAAGGGGTGACCCTTAAAAAATACTCCGTCCTTAGATGAATGATATGTAGGATGTACACTCTTTTTTGGGATGTACATGTAACATTGCTCATATTTATAATAACATACGACCAAACTGCCCCTCAAGTTACTTTAGATTATTTTTGTTTATTATACTGCACTTTTTTTTTTTTTTTTTTTTTTTTTTTTTTTTTTTTTTTTTTTTTTGCTACAGGCACAATCAAATTGTCATTTTCTAGTCAATTTCTACACTATCCTCAATAAATCTATAATTTTCTAGTCAATCTCTCTCCTAATTTGCTCTTATTTTTTCTCTCTTCGAGATTAGATCATGATGTGCCTATTATATCCACCACTATATTAGTGTGATAAAAATTATCATAGAATCGTCCTGCTGCAATGCGCGAAAAACCTTCACTTGTATGTACTAAACTTGGAAGCAGCAGACAGCGTCAATTCATCCATATTGATCGAAGAAAATAAGAAAGCAACTGTAATTAGCAGGAAAAAATGGTTGAGAGTAATAGTTTGAATGGATCTAACATTTTTTTTCGCCAGAATAGATCAACTGTATGATGTCTATACATACATAACTTTTAGATATTTATATTTAATGTAATATTTAATAGGGGCAATTTCTTATATACCCCTAAAAATTTTTCTGTTTTTAGATTTACCCCTCTTAGAACGCTAATATTAAAACTATCCTTCTTACGTTCCAACTTCTTTCTAAAATACCCCTGAAGTTAAATTCTGTTAGTGTACCGTTTGGAGCTGCTGTTATCTGTGTGAAATTACTATTTTGCCCTTTCAAATATACCCTTTTACCATAACCAACTTTTCTTATGTATGTACCCTTAAAATTTTCAATAGTTTTAGTAGATAGGGACAAAATAGGTATATCTGATAGTTTCCAACTCCGATTATTACTTAACTCTAGTTTAACCCTAGTTAACTTAACAAAGAAAAACGGTAGGGATATTTTTAATAACGGTGGAACGTATGAAGGGTATATTGGAAAGAAAAAAATAAGAGGGATAAATCAGATATTTCTTCAGATTTCAGGGATACACAGACAATTATCTCTATTTAATATATTAAATAGTTGAATTTATTTTTTTGGTTCGGGGTTCAGCTTTGAGATTTTATTTTTTCTATTAAATTGGTTTCGAGTTAGTATTCTTTTGGTCAGAATTTGAAAAAACGTTATCAAAAGAGGTATTCATGAGTATTTTCTTTTAGTTTAGAAGGGCATTCATGGTATTTTGAATTTTAAAGGGCTATTGTTGAAATTTTAGTTTCCCAGATGGGCAATTGTCAAATTTTGCCTTTGAAAACAAAGATCAACATTATTTCATCTATATTTTTTAGAGAAAAATGTATTTTATTGGCAATTTCAATTAAAGAGAGGGATTTATTAAACTATTGATAATGTTTAGATAGTCTAATTACCCAATTTTAAAGTTTAGGCAATTAGACGTCTATTTATAAAAGAGTGAAAATTAAAAATACCTTAATACATTTTTATAAATTATTTATTAATTTATAAATTAATATTTAGAATTTTTGTTGAATGATTGTTATAGTTCCGGTAAGAATAGTTTTAATTTATGCGTTGAATGGTAATTATAATAGCTGAATAGAATTAATAAAAACCTATCACAAAAGAGTTTAAAAATTATGAAATTTTTGATTGAAAAAGTACTTTTTCGTTTGCATAAATTTGTCAAAAAGAGTACAAATTTTAAATTTTGAAGCCTAAATATATTTACTAGTTTCTAAATATATATATATTTTTATATATTTTAGAGGATCTAGAAAGTCTGAATAGGTTTTGAAAAATTTTCTTCTCCAATCCATTTTATCAAAAAGTCAAAAAATATTTATAATCTATTCTGTAGAAAAGTCAAGAAGTACTTTTGAAAATTTTTCTTCTCCAATCCATTCTATCAAAAAAGTCAAAAACTATTTATAATTTATTCTGTTGAAAAGTCAAGAAGTACTTTTGAAAAATTTTCTTCTCC
The DNA here is from genome assembly GCA_029204045.2 of Tillandsia leiboldiana. NCBI lineage: Eukaryota > Viridiplantae > Streptophyta > Magnoliopsida > Poales > Bromeliaceae > Tillandsia > Tillandsia leiboldiana. Next base: position 47,882,206 of record CM055064.1, on the reverse strand, counting down.
AATCCATTCTATCAAAAAAGTCAAAAACTATTTATAATTTATTCTGTTGAAAAGTCAAGAAGTACTTGTTTATTTGATGTTCTACGCGGATAGTTCTTATAATATTAGATATCTCCACGCCAAACTGTGAAATACTAAATATTAAGGTTTAAGAGATAAATGCGTAAATTTACAAATCAATATTAAAAGTATACTAGGTTTCTTAACCTTCTCCTAACCCTCTTCTTACCCTTAGCCACCACAGTCCTTCTCTGCCACGTTCTGAGATAAAAAAAGGGACTAATTTTTAAGACAAAATCTCTTCTATATACTCACGGCTAAATAATATACAACAGTGCAACTAAACAAAATGGTAATCACAATAAATAAAATAACTGAGTCATTCCCTACTATAATCCAAATAATAAAATAGAAAATTCATCTAACTAATCAAGATCAACAACAGGGTCGACTCTATCAATCTCGTCGAACGGTCCTCACAATATCGTCCCCTATCCCACAACCTAATTATCTGAAAAAGGTGCAACCATCAGAATGTGAGACACAGCTGAATGTATCCCAATGAATACAACGAACTGAAGGTCAGCTAGTCGTACCTTCTAGCATACTATAAGTAATATGGACGATAAATAATCAGATATAATCAACAAGTGATATCAAGTAAAATCAACGGTAACCACAAATATAAATCAGCAGGTATGTAACGGGAAAAATAGCAGGCATGAGCAGTAGTATTAGTAGGAAAGGAATGAGCAGATATAATCCATGTGGTTTGAAATATGAACCAAATATTGATCATCATATATAATAACAGTATGTTGAATTTCAAAATTGGTAATTAAATTAGGCTATTTGAATAAAATTGTCATTTTTCCAAATTTAAGTGGGGGGGGGGGGGGGGGGGGGGTGTGGTGTGGTGTTGTGTTTAGTTTTTTGAGGATTTAATCCTCGAGGTTTCATTCACCGGCTTATGGGTGAATCGGGGTTGAAGGGAATGGTTAAGTTGTTTTCAATTTCACTGTACTAGTTGCACCAAAAAACATGAAAAATGAAGTTTGACGGATAAATGGGTTTTCTCCATGAAAAGTTCCAACCGTTATTTAGGTGAGATCTTCGGAAAGAAATGTCGTTACTTTGTCGGCATCGTGAAACAGAGAACGACGGTGCGATCGGATCTCAAATCCGACATCCGGATCTCCCGGAATTGCACTTTTATATGTAATGGATCCGAGAAACGGTGATTGATATTTTCGGTGCCCGTTAAGGCATATGAGTACATCGGAATTTGTGAAACGGGTGTACGGGACATTTCGGTTCATTAGCACATTTTTCGACGAAAGCGGAGTGGGACCCGTTTAGTAAATGGTTTGGGTTTGAGAATCGGGCTCCGCGATGTAGGCGGAATCCTTTATTTATCTCTTGTGGGATTCAGAATTTTGGGGAACGTAAGAAAGAAAACCTTAATTTTCCATCCTCCAAGATTCCGTCTTCTTCCTCGCTCGTGCACGCGCAAGATCGAAGTCGAACCGCCGCCGTCGGAGCCGGAGGAGACGGCCGGGGTTTTCGTGGCCGTCGCAAGATCTGGGCGCCCATTCTTGCACGCCACACGCTGCCTAGCCGCGTCGCCCGCACCGCTAGGCCAACGCGCACCCGCTCGTTACCCAACCGCACGCTAGCGCCATCGGTCCACGCGCTAGTGCCGCTCGGCCAGCTTGCCCGCGTCGCTCGCACGCTGCGCGGCCTGCGCACCCGCGCCCTTTGACTCGCGCGCCGCCCGCACGTCGCCTAGCTCACGCGCGCTGCTCGCATGCCATCTAGCCGTGCGCACCATCTGTACCGCTTGGTCCGCACGCCACGTCGCTATCAGCAGGGTTGTCGAGCCCTAGCTTGACAGAATTTGGTTCTTTATTGTCGTTCGTGGCTCCGGGTGGTTTCGCTTAGCCGTTTTCGTCGCGATCTTCGTCGAAGCGGCGGTAAGGGCTTGGATTGTCGCTCGTCGCTCCGCTGGTCGTCGGGTCGCCGCCAAGAGCGAGCGGTTTGCAACGAAAGCCGGTTTCATCAACGGGGAGACTTTCCGACGTGATTGTTGTCCGGTTTTGTGTTCTTGGACTGTGGTACGTCGTTTTCTATCCGAATATTTCCGCAGCCACCGGTGCACCTTCTATTACTTACGGTACACTTGTAAAACCTTTTTTTTTTTTGCATAGTTGCATGTTTTTAGATGGTTTCTTGTTTCGGGGCAGTCCTAGGGGTGTTAAATTGCACGTGTAATCTCCGGATCATGTGAACGTCGCGGTAAAGACCCGGGAGACTGTTTGTCCTCATCTGAATAATGGTAGAGTCGTTCGGGGCATATTTTTGAACGGCAAAGCGATGGGTGCGACTGTTCGGGAATCGGGAGGTGGTTCCGGCAATTTGAAACAAAGGAGAATTTGGCACAGTGGTTGGGACCACTAAATCACCGGTTAATGTAATTTTAGAATTTGATTATTATTAGACTTTGGATAGGTTCGAGTGAGTTACGAGAGTCCATAGGGGAGCCACGTGCTCTGATCGACTACCAGTAGAGGTAGGTACTCCGATCCGAAGTCGAGAACGCCGTCGAATTGGTTAACTCGACCTTTCTTTTCTTCTTTATTGTTTTTGTTATTATTATTATTTGTCAAGTAGAATATTCATCTTTCACGAACATTATGATATTATAGTAAACTTGTTATGGAACTTCTTGCCGAGGGATGTTCACTAAACACGATTATTGTGTTGCTTAGCTGACCCTTGGGTGGTATAAGCGGTAAAGTGAACTTTTCGGTGGTTAGACATTACTTGACACATCATAATAGGACATGGACATTGATGATTAGTTTTTCGTTTGGTTATCATGTTTGACCTTTGGGTCGGTTTCTTTCATACATCATTTGGCGACTATTGGTCGCGGAAGACTTTGGTTGGATTATGAGATCATCATGCTCTTGGCGCTCTTCATGCACACCAGCGGTTTGGCCACTGCAACGGTGTACTTTTCCGAAGAGGTGGTCTAATTGACTCGTGATCCCTACACGGCGATTTTGCGTGAGGGGACCCCCTGCAGATATTGCAGTGCTGCGGTTAGTGCGGATGGGGTTAGTATGCACCAGCATATCGAACAGGTTTATGACAGTGGCTGAGGTCGGTGGACCAACATGGCGGTTATGATTGGTATTCGCGCCATCTTCTTCCTCTGCATTGGATGTTATAGTACCGGTTTGGTATACCTATTTATAGTTTTATATTCTTTTGCTACTACAATTCTTTCGCATTCAGTATTTTGTTATTGCTTATACCTACTTGTCCTCTTTTAGATCGTGTTACTCAGTGAGTATGACTTGTCCCCGTCGGCGCGTTGTACCTACTGAGAAACACGATTCATTTACATGTTTCTTATCCCACTGTTTTTACAGGACCGAGTGGAGGTGAAGGACAGGACAGTGGTAAGGACGCTGCCTAGAGAGAGTTCTAGTTTTTCTCCATCTGGTTATTTCTTTTCCCTACATATTAGTTTGGTTATCTCCTTTTATGATCGGATGATGTGCATGTGTGAACTGTGTGGATGATGTGGATGTTGAGACGGTTCTTTTTTCTATTAGTGCAAACATATATTGTGGATTTGTTTGAGTTCAGTATCCATGGTTTTATGTATACATCGTGTAGACGCGGGCTTTTCAAATTATAAGGGTTTGCGAAAATGGTTTTCAAAATTATGTGTCATGTGGACACCGTTTTCTAAACTCTGTGGATTTATCTTTTCGAAGTTTGAATGCGTCGGGTGTGTGCTGTTTTTTGTATGAAACCTTACTTTTCGCACTCTATTGTTTGTTATTCAAATGGTAAATTATGGTTGCTGTATGTGTATGAAAATGTTGACACCGTGCATACACAGGGGAGACTCTGTCCGTTTATGCAGAGAGATCTTGTGTATGTGGCGGGTCTGTGTACATGTTGGAGCGGGATGTTTTTTTTTAAAAAAATACTTCCGTAAATTGTCTCTTTTCTGCTTAAAAATTTGCTCTAGGGGCGTGACAGATTAAGATGGTGTTGAGACCAAAATTTTTCGTCACCCAAGGAGGTGACACGTGGCGTATACTATCAGTTTAGAGCATCAGTCGATAGGGGAATAAGCTAGCAGAGAAGAACCCACGTCTTGACCAAGACTTGCCTCGGTCACGTTAGCGCACAACACGTGACACACGCCATTGATTGAAGGCATCAACCGATAGGAGAAGTGGCCGATGAGGGGTATTAACTCATCCAGAGAACTGATCTCGGCCAAAAGCAAATATTAGATCGTCTCAGTCGAACTGTGAGAAGGTGAAGTCAGGGTCAATTCTCGACTGTTCTAGCCGAAAAAGGAAAAACTTTGAAAGAAAAGAGTGCGAGATTTGGGCGTGAATCTCATAAATGATTCCAGAAAGGTAAGCAGCGCCCATTATTGGAAAGCGCCGAAGATCACGCTTCGGCACGTTGATAAGGGGATGAATTTGGACAGAAAAATGACTACTATCCTACTTGAGGAAGTTTGACTCCAAAGAAAGTTATTGAGGAATTTACGATAATTCTTTCTAAATCACGCCGATTTTTCAAATCGCTGTTTTTTCATATATTTCATATCTACATTTACTGCTTTTATAGATAACCTTTACCGCATTTTCTAAGAGTAGATTAACTTGTAATCGGCTACCAGTTACTCTTGTAACCCCACTCCAATCAATACAAATTCCTAATCGGCTACTTAGCCGTGTCAAATTTTTGTCTCCATATCTAGGTTTGGCTACTCTAGGCCGAACTCTCTATCTCTCTCTCTACCTCCATATTCCGATTTGGCTAATCTAAATCGGACGGTCGTGAGAGATTGACCGAGAAGAACTTGGCCGAGCGGATCCCTCCTTGGCCTGATCGCTTAATCCTTTGGCACGCAACGCATTCACATGAGAGGGTCGCCCCCACGGGGCCGATCGACGACCGAACCCGGTCAACAGTCAACGCGATATTTTCGGCCCCAACAACTTTCTTGGCATGCCCGGTGGGACACTTAGGTAATTCTTACCTTCTCCTATTGTCAAAATGTCAGACGACGACGTCTTAAATCTCCGAAATAGAGTCGTTCACAGACATTCAGGGAACGACCATGCAGTAGCTCTGGACATGCGGATGATCCACCACCGACGCTATCGGAGATGCCAGAGACCAGTGGAAGGTTGGCTCTCTAGGAGCCCTAGCTCAGATATTCGGGCAAATGGCCTGAATGTTAGATAACATAGAGAGGACGCAAGCGTCCCTCGAAAGAAACCGACAGGCGCAACACGCCCGGTTCGACTCTATGTTGGCCGCGATAGCGGCCCTGAAAGAAAATATAGCTCGATTTGGGCAAACTGTAGCCCATGAAGAGCCATACAGTGGATGATATGTGTGAGGATCCGAATCCCCGCATAAAGGATTACTGATGGATCCGTAGCTTCTGGAAGTGTTTGTGCGCGAGTCGGACCCAAGAAATGGATTCAGTGTGTAAAATAGGAGCAAGTTTGCCTAACCGGAAGCCTTCGACAAATTTTAGAAGTGGAATTGGGCAAAACGGACATCGGATTTGGATTCAGCGCGCGAAAACGATGAAAACGGACTATTTACTTGTATTTTTCGGAGCCCGGATGCCAAAACACAGATTTCGAGGCAAGATTTACTATTCCGGCGGCCGGGGTAGCGCCGGCAGCGGCGGGCAGCGGCGGAGCGCGACGGCGGGCAGAGGCGCTGACCGCTCGGTCCATGGGGCGAGGCGTGCACCGGGGAAGGACGCGTGGCGGCACAGGAGTGGCCGGCTCACGCGGCGCAGTCTACGCAGCGCTGCAAAAAGGGCGCGGTCAATGGCAGGCGCGTGCACCGGGGGCTGGACACGTGGCCGCCGCTAGTTGGTTGGTGCACTGGGCGCAGTCCACGGAGCAGGTGCGGTAGGTACCTCGGGCTGCGTGCGCGGCGTGGGCACCGGTAACGCCCGTGCGCGCACGTTGGCGCGCCGACCGAGGCTTTGACGCGGGTGGAGCGGCGTGCGGGCGCGGCCACGTGGCACGAGCGGGTTGGCCGAACCCGCTGTTTGCTGTGCGGGGACACGTGGCGCGTCCTGGACGATTCGGGCGCTGATGGTTCGGGGTGCATTTTGGGGTACTGTTCACGCCCGAAAATTTTCGAGCCCCCGAAACTGGGGACCCAGATGGAATTTTGAGATTTGTTGGTTTTGGCTATATAAAGCCCCCATTGGCAGCTTGATTGGGCCCTTTTCCTGAGCTATTCTCCCAGTGAAGCCTCCAGCAAAATTGTTCTACCTTGTGTTCTTCATCCTGTGGTGGATTCCCGAAATTTCTGGAGGCCGCGACATCGACGTTTTCTGCGACGCGGCGCACTTCGACGTTCCCTCATTTTTGGCTTCTACCGTCGCCTTTCAGTGTGCGAGGCCCCCTGAGCTACCCTGATGGAATTTTGAGCCGATTTTCATGGAAGCGCGTTCACGAGAGGTACGCCTTCGATTTCCATATTGATCACTTAGTCTCATTTTGAGTTTTTGGCACGGTTCCCGAGGCAAACTTTGACCCTTTGTACTGCTGTGAGTTTTGGGACAGCGGTGGAGTATTGTTAGATTTTCTCGGTCTACGAGCACCGGAATGAGACGTTTAAGGACTCGATTGATATCTACGCTTTGAGAGGAACGCACCCGTATTTTTATCAAAATTTTTGAAGGACTCTTTGAAGGTGATATTTGAGCTTCTTTGGGGACTATTTTTCTGCAGAAGTGTGTTTGTGAATAGTTTGACCTACCGCAGTGTTTCATTTATATCTTGGCCTACAGGTGACGGAAGGAGATGTATAAATACTCGATTTGTATCTACTCGTCGTGAGGATTGTAGAGTTATTATGGATCCACAAGGATCTAAATAGGTACTATCAAACAACTAGAGGGGGGGTGAATAGGTGTAATACTTAAAAACTCAATCTCAGTGCAAAATAAAAACCAATGCGGAAAATAAAAACAGCACACCGAGATATACGTGGAAACTCCAATCCAGGAGAAAAACCACGGGACCAACACGCAATAACAATCCACTAAGAATAGAAGAATAACAAGGTGATTACCGACTCCACGGACTCAAACCCCTCCTTCAGCTTCTTCGGACCTTGCGCTGACCGGTTGGATATCCACGCAATAACAATCCCTAAGAAAAGAAGAATAACAAGGTGATTACCGTCTCCACGGATTTAACCCCTCCTTCAATTTCTTGGACCTCGCGCTCCACCGTTTTGCCCGTCCACTGCTCACGTTCGAATCCACGAACGCACGCTTCGAATTCACGAAACGCCTTTAGCACACCGAATCCACGATGCCACGTCGAATCCACGACGCAAACTCAGTCGATAAGAATATTGACTTCGATGGTGATCCTCTGCTTAGATTCTCATTGAGGAACCGTAGAAGAAATCTCTAAGCAAAGATTAGATCAATTCGACAAAAGATATGTTCTTGAAAGAACCATCGAATTGACCTAAAAGAGGCTATGAAGAAGATCGATAAAAACCTAGCCTCTAGGGTTGCTCTCAAGTGTTTTATAAATTGATCGGCCGTAGCTCCCACATTTTTGAGAAACCCTAAGTGTCTATTTATAGTTTAGAAACCTTTGGAAAGAGATAAGAATCAAAAACTTACCTTATCTGGAAATTTTCAGGACGGCGATCCGGATCGGATTTACTGCGATCCGGATCGTCGTAACGAGATTGACGATTCCAGAAAACCAAGGGTTCGGGATCCGGATCGCATTGCCCGATCCGGATCGTTCATACAAATCAGAAAACTTAACATTCGGGATCCGGATCGGAAATTGCATGGATCCGGATCGAAGTCTTGTATGAAGCAACAACCTTCGGGATCCGGATCGTTGGCCCTGATCCGGATCCTGAACATGTCCGAACACCAGTTTTTGATTATTATGAAATTAAAAATTCTTCCAAGTGTTTCTATACTATAAGAAAGTATTCGGATCACCAAAATTATTTAGTTAACCATACCTGATCCTTTTGAATACTTTCTTCTTGAGATTGATGTAACTGATCCACAATTCTTCAACTTCAATCTTCAAGATTCAAGACACTGAGTGTCAACTTGAGCTCTTGTTGAATCTTCTCTAAGTCTTTGATTGCTGATTGACAATTTGATCCCTTTAAGACTCCGACTCAACTCACTGACTTGACTCACGAAATATGCCAATACCAAAATGCCGTAACAATCTCCCCCTTTGGCAATTTCGTGACAAAACCCAAAAATACATAAAAGCGCTCAAGTCACTTATCTTAAACCAAAAATCGAAATTCAATGTTATCACCAAAACATTGATTTTCTTTGCGTGAAAGATCCAATAAATACAAAATTACATTTGAACCAAACAGTCCTAGAACATACTCTATGACTTAGGACTTGGAGTCTTAAAGTGATGTAATTCCTGCAAAACAAAACTCCAAACAAAATCAAACGTCAGTCGTTAGAAATTAAAATCCTACATTTGATTCATCCTTTTGGTTCTTTTGTTTTTCCCAGCTCTTTCAACCTTTCTTTGTCTCCCCCTATCTTGAGCATCTCTAACATGTTCTCCATGTTCTTGAGCATCTATGTTCTCCCCCTTTGTGGTACGATCATCATTTTCCGTTCTCCCCTATTTTTCCATTTTCGTTTCGTTTGTCCTCTCTTGATGATCTCATCTCCGTCATTTCTCTTCTCCCCCTTTTTGTCACAAATTGTCAAACAGTGAACATACTAGACAAAAGGAAATTACTAACAAAATTAGTTCATGGAGAAAGAGAGATAAAAGCTCAGTTCTGGTATATATAACAAAAATGCAGATTGCGTACCGGTACCAGAAAGCAAAAATTAAATAATTTCTTGAAACAAATCCAGATTTTAGAATCTTTTCAAATACCGATTTGTATTCCATCAAGAAATCAATTTAAGTGCTTTAAACAGTGAATTCACACAGATGTCATTCAATCCAATTAATTTCACAAAATTAAAAAGATTTACTCCAAAATCATGAAAAATAAAGGTAAAACATTATAAACCGTTTTTCATGTTATATTCATCAAACACAAGTCATCAAAAATAATCTTGAGATCCAAAGTCTATCAAGATGTAACGGATTTACAAAGATGACATACGGAGATTTCCAAACGACATCAATCTTGAATTCTACCCTTTCAAATTGAGATAAGCACTAAAATACCTAAGGGTGGCTCTTTGAGCATCTTTCAACTATCCCACCTTATACCAACCAGGAGATTGTTCAAAATATAAGAGTTTTGCATATAAATCTCCAAATGCTTCAACTAAAGATTTTCTCATAAAATACTATCAAGCATCCATAACATGTGGTAGCTTCACACACAAACCGGACGACCGGGGTGGCAGCTCTTTCCTACATGTGGTGGTAGTTTTCACACTCCTTTCGGATGTAACTCTTTCCACATCTTTTGCAAATCATTTCAATACCCTTGAAAGAATGCAATCTCTTACGTGAAAGAATTAAATCCCAAATTTTAGTCTATCGGTTGTCTCACGTTTATCACAATGAATTCACACAACCGAGATAGATTAAGCATCTAAAGATCACACATGATTTCTAAAATTTGATGCTTATAAAATCCAAAACTCCTATAATGAAGTATCTTCAAGATTATGATTATGAAGTAAAGTTGATAATCCATATAAAATTAATTTGGAGTGAATGAAAGTGAAAGCCCTTTTCATTCAATGCACTTGTTCATTAAAAAACCTTTTGTTCAAAAATAAAGTATAAAAACGAAGAGCATTGAAAAACATGTAATGCAAAGATTAAGAAAGATATGAAGGGAAAACCAATCAAAGCATTACATACAGTCATAAGCTATTTAGAACTTAAGACAAGGAAAGATATCACCTTTCCGAATCCAAAATCGCTGGATTTTGGGTTGTCTTGATTCGTTGTGGCCGGGGGTTGTCCGCTTTGACTGTTGATCCACCTTAGGTCTTTGCCTTGCAATGATCCACTTGTATGATTGATGATGTGGCTCGGACCTTTGATGGATTGAGTGAACTCTTTTGACTTGATGTGTCTTTTGAGTCCGTTGAGTCCGCTCCGTAAATGAAGTTGCCGAAGGATTTTTCTTTCTCTTTTTCGGGCAATCCCTCACCAAATATCCTTCAAGTCCACATAAGTGACAAGTTCTTCCTTTCAATTTCATTGTGGAACTTGAAGCATGCACAGTTTGGTCCTTTTTGAATCCCAAACCAACCTTACTTGTTTGACCTAAACCGGACATACACTCAAGTTTCTTGGAATCGGTTGAGATCCTTTGTATGTCGGATTTAAGTTGATGAACTTGTTTGGTCAATGCTTGGTTGGTGACATGAATCTCCTCAAACTGTTTTTCTAGAAAATCAATCTTGTCAATATGGGAATTAACGACCGTTTCCGATTGATTTATCTTTTCTTGGAGGATTTTATTATTATTCAATAAAAGCTCTCGTTCCTCCTCGAGATCATGAAGTTTGATCTTTAAAGCATGATTCTCGTCTTGATTCTCAAGTCGTTGCTTTCTCAACTTCTTGATATGTTTGGCCATCTTCTTAGATTCCGCAAGAAGTTGTTGATATGCCTCAACGAGTTCTTCCTCGTCCGACTCCCCCTCACTTGATGACTCTCCGCCGGTTGTTGATGTTTCATACAAAATCAAAGGAGTAGAGTCAGTGACTAAAGATGATAAACAATTATTAGAAGAGGGAAAATGAGAGGCATGAGAAGCAACGATTTTTTCCTCTATACTTGAGGTCGATTCATTAGAAGTAGAATCGTCCCAAGTTTTCGCTTGCAAAGCCTTCTTTTATATGATTTCTTAGAAGGACAATCCATTGAAAAATGGCCGTAGCCTTTGCATCGATAGCATTGGATTTCCCCTTCGAAATCATCTTTTTCTTTTTCTTTAGAAGGTTTTGCAAAGCTTTTGAGTTTAGAGGATTTAGAACCCGATGATCCTTTAGAAGATTTCATGGATGAAGATCCATCGGTTCGATTCTTCCAAAATTTTCGACGAAATTTCTTTACGATCCGCGCCAATTGTTCTTCAAAATCGGCAAAAGAGATTTCATCGTCGGAACTTGATTCGCTATCTTCTTCCTTTGTTGATTTGAATGCAATACCTGTAAGCTTAGAAGAAGACTTGGAAGAAACTTGATTAGTAGTAAAAGTCATTTCATAAGTTTGCAAAGCACCTACTAATTCCTCTATACTCATCTCATCCGGATGACTAACGGTTTCAATGGCGGTTACCTTTGCCCTAAACCGTTCCGGAAGAGTCCGAAGTATCTTTCTTACAATTTTTGACTCCGGGATCTTTTCTCCTAAATTAGCACATGTATTTATTACATCTTGAAGTCTAGTGTAATAATCTGTAAACAATTCATGCCCTTCCATATGAATAGAGTCAAATTGACTTGTAAGCATCTGGAGCTTTTGAATTTTTACAAGATTAGTACCCTCATGTGTAATTTTGAGAATATCCCAAATTTCCTTCGCGGTTTCACACGCTGAAATTCTTGTGAACTCAGTCGAGGAAAGAGAATTAAATAAAGCGTTCATACCTTTCCCATTGTAAGAAGATCTTTCAAATTCCTCTTTGGACCATCTAGAGCGAGGTTTTGGGGTAGTAGAATTTCCTACTTCCTCAACAGGATGCACCCAACCGCATTCCACGGATTGCCATACTCGCTCATCAATTGCGATGAGAAAAGCTCTCATCCGCACTTTCCAATAAGCATAATTAGTCCCATCAAAAAGAGGAGGTCTATAAATATTACCACTTTCACCCATCAAGATAGATAAACCTAAAACCCGCTCTGATACCAATTGTAGAGTTATTATGGATCCACAAGGATCTAAATAGGTACTATCAAACAACTAGAGGGGGGGTGAATAGGTGTAATACTTAAAAACTCAATCTCAGTGCAAAATAAAAACCAATGCGGAAAATAAAAACAGCACACCGAGATATACGTGGAAACTCCAATCCAGGAGAAAAACCACGGGACCAACACGCAATAACAATCCACTAAGAATAGAAGAATAACAAGGTGATTACCGACTCCACGGACTCAAACCCCTCCTTCAGCTTCTTCGGACCTTGCGCTGACCGGTTGGATATCCACGCAATAACAATCCCTAAGAAAAGAAGAATAACAAGGTGATTACCGTCTCCACGGATTTAACCCCTCCTTCAATTTCTTGGACCTCGCGCTCCACCGTTTTGCCCGTCCACTGCTCACGTTCGAATCCACGAACGCACGCTTCGAATTCACGAAACGCCTTTAGCACACCGAATCCACGATGCCACGTCGAATCCACGACGCAAACTCAGTCGATAAGAATATTGACTTCGATGGTGATCCTCTGCTTAGATTCTCATTGAGGAACCGTAGAAGAAATCTCTAAGCAAAGATTAGATCAATTCGACAAAAGATATGTTCTTGAAAGAACCATCGAATTGACCTAAAAGAGGCTATGAAGAAGATCGATAAAAATCTAGCCTCTAGGGTTGCTCTCAAGTGTTTTATAAATTGATCGGCCGTAGCTCCCACATTTTTGAGAAACCCTAAGTGTCTATTTATAGTTTAGAAACCTTTGGAAAGAGATAAGAATCAAAAACTTACCTTATCTGGAAATTTTCAGGACGGCGATCCGGATCGGATTTACTGCGATCCGGATCGTCGTAACGAGATTGACGATTCCAGAAAACCAAGGGTTCGGGATCCGGATCGCATTGCCCGATCCGGATCGTTCATACAAATCAGAAAACTTAACATTCGGGATCCGGATCGGAAATTGCATGGATCCGGATCGAAGTCTTGTATGAAGCAACAACCTTCGGGATCCGGATCGTTGGCCCTGATCCGGATCCTGAACATGTCCGAACACCAGTTTTTGATTATTATGAAATTAAAAATTCTTCCAAGTGTTTCTATACTATAAGAAAGTATTCGGATCACCAAAATTATTTAGTTAACCATACCTGATCCTTTTGAATACTTTCTTCTTGAGATTGATGTAACTGATCCACAATTCTTCAACTTCAATCTTCAAGATTCAAGACACTGAGTGTCAACTTGAGCTCTTGTTGAATCTTCTCTAAGTCTTTGATTGCTGATTGACAATTTGATCCCTTTAAGACTCCGACTCAACTCACTGACTTGACTCACGAAATATGCCAATACCAAAATGCCGTAACAAGGATCGCAGCCATAATTTTTCCAGATTTTTCTGAGGACATACTGCAGGTGAAAAAGGCCTTCTTTGTGCTGTTTTGGAAAAACAGCAAGTGCTTGTTGTGGTGTGTGTTGTGATGTTGTCTAATTGTGGGCTGTGATGTAGGTTTGAGCAGAGGCATGTGCGACCGATTACTGAGGGTGCACTTTCGGCAGATAGTGGATTGTGAGCGACTACGCACTTCACCGACTTCGGCTTTGCCTGCGGAAAGCGAAACAGGTGGGTTGCTTGTCCCCAGAACCGGTGGACGGTTCTCTAATTCTATGTGAATGCATGCATATTAGTATACCCCTGTGTAATTGAAGGTAAGCGTAGTGATGACATATATTTTGAGGATTGCATGATGATTGGTTAGTGAAGCTTACCAAAGGAATGTTACCCCCTTTTTTATTGATAGCATGCAGGATTTATTGTACAGCTTAGGCTATGTTAATTACATGCTATTATTGGAACTTGACCTAGCACCCTGTCATATGTTGCATGTTGAACCAGACTAGTAGAAAACCCTCACTTGGGCTAGATTTATTTATGCTTTAGACATCCACACTTTACTCTCTATTCCTGGACATAGTGTTATCCTCGCCCGGGTAGTGGGCCGAGTGGTCGGGATTCCTCTTAGTGTGGGATGCATGTCACACTCGTGCTTGGGAACAGAGTGGAGTCTAGTAGATGTAGCTGGTCTTCTTTCTGTGGCGGGAGCCGTTTGGGTGAACGGTGGTCCCGAGATGTCGTGTTTCTCTGTTATGGTGTCGCCACTGTGTTCGCAGCAGTGGTGTGTTAGTGATAGCACGACCTTGAACCCAGAACCTTTTTGGACACACACATGATTTAGTCAACCAATGTTTTCTTCCAAACATCGAAGGGTCGCCGGAGTCTGTTCTTGTTTGATTGGACGAAGGCATTAGCCCTTCGGGGTTTGGGTATAAAAACTTGTTTTCCAACTGTTTTTCCTGAAAGAACTAAAAATCATTAAAAATGTGTATTTCTCAAAACAAGATGGCTTTTCAAAAAGTAACTACTTTTAGTCCTCACCCCGCGTGGGTTGAATGAAAAATGATTTTTAGTAATAAATGTCACATTTTTTCCTGTAAACTTTCCCACTCGAGAGGATTCGAGTGGTCTAGGTTCTAAGGGCTGCCTTTTTCTTTGGGTCGAGAACAACGAAAGGCTATGCCTAGAGCCTGTTCTTATTTGATTTGGGTTATAGGTTATAGTCTTTCGGGGTTCTCGGACCCTTCATTGTTGTTGGCTGTGGAGTATACCCAGCTAGTGAGTTTACATGTGAAGTTGATGTTCTTTTTGAGGAGCCGTTGGGTTGACAGTGGTCCCGACTGTTCGAGTGGTTCCTGTTAGTGAGTTAGAGAGGTGATTTCGGTACTGTCGATCTTGTGATCGTGGATTGGACTATAGCCTGTATGAGCCATATTGAGCTCGACAGAGATGCGCAGATACTTTCCTCGGTGGGGTCGCGCCCCTCGAGTGCCACTCCGGAGTTGGGCCTGTTACTTTGCTATCACGACTTGTCGACGCAGTCCCTCTGGCTGGGCCAGTTTTGGCAGTCACGGACGCCCTACGTAAGTCCGGTCCTCCTTGGATGTAACGGCCGTAGGTGGGCGCAGGTTTGACTAGACCCTATGTGCCAGTCACTGTGATTGGGTTGATTGAGTACTTGGGTTAGAGTCGATGCATCATTTTCATCTGTATCACCCTTTGAGCATTGTAGATAGAGGCATGATAGCTGTAGACTCTTTCCAGCTTATATTTTTATTATTACAGTTTTTCTGTTATCTTATGCCTCTAGTAGACTTAGTGGGCAGACAGTCGGGATTGGTGGCGGTACCCACTGAGAACTACTGTGGGATGTAGTTCTCACACCCGCTGTGGTGTTTTTCCCCAGGGACCTACTTTCCAGTTCCTATTGCTCCAGTTGCTGATCCTTTTGTTGCTGATCGAGGCGAGAGAGTCGCGAGCTAGATCCCTACCTGTCTTTGGAGAGTAGCAGTAGCGGTACCCCTTCATTGGAGATCTATTAGTACAGTCAGCAGTTGGTTTATTTGTTTTTATATTTGAGAGACATTTGTATTGTGAGGATCTGACTTGTACTGAGAGCTTGTACACTGATGTATTACTGGGTTACCTCCCTGTTTAGTTTTGGTTATTGTATTCTGAGGATATTGTATTTGATCTTTTTGGGAGATGGATGTTGTATCATTATTTCCAGTTGTACAGTGGGTTTGATGTTTTAGTTTTATAGAAGTTTATTTCATCTAGCTCTGATATCTGTTTAGCTGTAGACTTTTCTTGCAGGTTGGACGCTTCGCCTATGCGGGATTTCCGTATAGGTGGCGGATCTGTTGGCGGGCCCGGGTCGCAGTTTCGACCCCGGGGGCGTGACAATATGTCTTCACAGTACCCAGCAATTACCGACGCAATCGCTCACGATGGCGCCGGCAATGCCGACAGTGCAACCACAAGTTGCACCACCGGTGGCTACTTATCAGGCGGCGCCGCCGCTGAGGCAAGTACAGTCGCAGGTGATCCCGTACCAGATGGGAACGGGGCCGATGGGGCAGAACTGTCGCGCCCCGAGTTTGAAAAAAACACGGTCTAATTTTTTTTTTTTTTTTCAATAAGAGTTTGAAAGCAATTCAGGGCACGACAGACCGCCACATATATAGAAAATTCCCAATCCCCCTTGGAATTGAGCATTTTCTATATATGCACGGCTAAGCTCTTACAGCAAATACCAGAGTAGTCTAAACTACGTATTTCTAAGAGATTAAACAAAAACAACAGTTATTACAACAACAACAACAACTTTTACATAATATGCGGAAGAATAAAAATTAACGGCTGCCAAGGGTCGTTTGCTATCACGGAACCTCACCAACACGTCCCGACATCCCAGCACCCAACCGACCTGAAAAATGGTCACCTAGGGGGTGTGAGATACACTGTACATGTATCCCAGTGGGCACGACGAGCCGAGAAATAACAGATCGTACCTACTGGCATACAATAACTAGCGGATAGTAAGATATCAAGTTAGGTAAGCATAATGTAGATCATGGTGCGGATAATATCAACAATAAGCAAAGTAGATATAGATCATAATAGGAGCATGCTGATGTAAGTACTGAATGAAACTGAGCAAACACTGGGCAATCATAAGAGTATGATGTAAAGTAGATTTAAACAGGCAATTATGCATCAATGAAAGAACAAGCAAGAACCCAATCAAAGCCACCATATTGGTCAACAAGACCTCAGGGAAATTACCACATGTACACCAATCTGCTGTCATAACCCTCTAGGCTCACGGGTCGCCACTGCTGACCACTTTACCGGTAAAATACACCACTGCGGGTAGCAATTCCGCTAGTGTACGTAAAAGAACAGCTGGCTCTGTGGAGATCAAAATGCTAATGCTCAAGCTCACGGTCCACCGACCGGGTAATCGGCAACAAGCCGGGAAATCCCAACAGGGATGTAATAGCATAAAGCCAATAAATCTCGACTCATGGTAATCGGCAACAAGCCAGAAAAAATCCCAACAGGAATGCAATGGCAGAAAGCCAACTAAATCTCAACATATTCAAGATATAACTAAACAATCACTATAACATGGATAAGGATATACTGATAATCAAGTAAAGGTGTGCAAGCTAGCTAATGACCAATCAAGCATGGCAAATGTCCAGGAATAAAATCATAATATCTGGAAGCAAGCTAAGGATCAATCATGCAGGGCATAATATAAACTGATAACTGATAAAGATCATAAGTAAGGCAAATATAGCAATATGAGGTAATGCTGATTAATAAAAAGGCAGGCTCAATAATAAATCTAGGCAATAACAAGAACAGGGGTCCGACCAATTACGATACCCCATAGGGCCGAAATGATAAAGCCCGGACCGAAGATAAACCCGCCTGTCTGCAGGCGATCTGACAACTCCAACAGAATGCTCGAAGACTAGAGTCAAACCGTGCCAACCTGAATCAAAGATGTTGATCAGGGAACAACTCACACATACCAAAACCACTGACCCACTAAACCCACAAAACTTAAACCTGGATCTTTTCCAGATTAACGCGACTCGCCGGAAATCCGTCGTTCGGTCCACTTTGACCTGAATAACGCTTACAGATTTCCGAAATCAACGAAACTTGACGTGCAGCCTTGGAATGTTTAAACACTAATATTTGATAGTTAACATCTTGCTAGACGCAACCCTATGCTCAAATATTGCCAAAATTACCAAAATGCCCCTCCCGAAGATTCAATTTAGATTTTCGGGAGACACGGGCACCAACCCTTTGCTGCTGGTCTTTTATCTGTGGCGGGAGCCGTTTGGGTGAACGACGGTCCCAGGATGTCTTGTTTCTCTGTTTTATGTGTCGCCACTGTGTCAGTGGCAGTAGTATACCAGTGATAGCAGGACCTTGAACCCAGAACCTTTTTGGACACACACATGATTTTAGTCGACCAATATTTTCTTCCAAACATCGAAGGGTCACCGGAGTCTGTTCTTGTTTGATTGGACGAAGGCATTAGCCCTTCGGGGTTTGGGTATAAAAACTTATTTTCCAACTACTTTTCCTAAAAGAGCTAAAAAAATCATTAAAATTGTGTATTTCTCAAAATAAGATGGCTTTTCAAAAAGGAACTACTTTTAGTCCTCACCCTGCGTGGGTTGAGTGAAAAATGGTTTTCAATAATAAATGTCACATTTTTCTTGTAAACTTCCCCACTTGAGAGGATTCGAGTGGTCTGGGTTCTAAGGGCTGCCTTTTTCTTTGGGTTGAGAACAACGAAAGGCTATGCCTAGAGCCTATTCTTGTTTGATTTGGGTTGTAGGTTATAGTCTTTCGGGGTTCTCGGATCCTTCATTGTTGTTGGTTGTGGAGTATACCCAGCTAGTGAGTTTACATGTGGAGTTGATGTTCTTTTTGGGGAGCCGTTGGGTTGACAACGGTCCCGATTGTTCGAGTGGTTCCTGTTAGTGAGTTAGAGAGGTGATTTGGGTACTGTCGATCTTGTTGATCGTGGACTGGACTATAGCCTGCATGAGCCATATTGAGCTCGACAGAGATGCGCAGATACTTTTCTCGGTGGGGTCGCGCCCCTCGAGTGCCACTCCGGAGTTGGGCCTGTTACTTTGCTATCACGACTTGTCGATGCAGTCCCTCTGGCTGGGCCAGTTTTGGCAGTCACGGACGCCCTGTGGTAGACCCGTCCTCTTGTGGATGTGCGACAGTAGGTGGGCGCAGGTTTGACTGGACCCCATGTGGCAGTCAGTGTAGATTGGGTGATTATATTTGAGAGTTAGTAGATGCATCATGTTTCCTTCTGTTCCACTTCTTGAGCATTTATATAGAGGCATAGTAGCTGTAGAGTTATTTTCCAGCTCCTTTTCTTTCAGTACTGCATTTGTTACTTTATGCCTCTAGTAGACTTAGTGGGCAGACCGTTGGGCTTGTTGGCGGTACCCAGTGAGAACTACTGTGGGATGTAGTTCTCACACCCGCCGTGGTGACTTTTCCCCAGGGACCTCTACTCCAGTTCCTGCTGCTCTAGTTGCTGATCCTGCTGATCGAGGTAAGGGAGTCGCGAGCTAGATCCCTACCAGTCTTCTTCCAGTGAGAGTAGATGTACCCTTTTGGTGATGTACTAGTACTGTCAGTGATTGTGGGATGTATCTTATATATTTTTTTACCCGATGAGAGTTTTAGTTATTTTGAGAGATTTGTGTATCGTGAGGACCTGGCATGTACTATTTGAGGAGTTGTATTTTTATTTCAGCAGTTTACTTTTCAGCTCTGATATCTGTATAGTGTAGTTGATCTTTTGCAGGTTAGTCGCTTCGTCTATACGGGGCTTCCCGTATGGGCGGCGGATCTGTTGGCGAGCCTGGGTCGCAGTTTCGACGCCGGGGCATGACACTACTGGTCCTGCCCTAACTCCTCCCGCTCAGGCTCATCGGAGGATGAAGGCTGAGAACGCATCAGCATCCTGCGTCGTGGAGGCATCGTGCACACCTGTGGCAAAAAAGAAGATCAAAACCAAAATAACGCTCGACCCTATCCAGCGAAAGTCTATGGCATGTCCCTCTTCCTATAGCACTATGTTGTCTGCAGCCAACACAGCCGCTCACCGAGAGAAGACATGTAAATCACTCATCCCATCCCCTTGGGAGAGTTAAGAAACTCAATCAGGACTCTCCCTAACAATCACGACTCTCACGTGAGTCATCCTAGGGTCCAACCACAAGCCTAGGGTTTCTAAGTCCACAGTCTCCAACATCCTAGGCTCTGATACCACTCTAATCTGTCATGCCCCGAGGTCGAAACTGCGACTCGGGCCCGCCAACAGATCCGCCGCCCATACGGGATGCCCCGTATAAACGAAGTGACGAACCTACAAAAGATACTACTAACCACTATACAAATATCAGAGTGGAAAAGTAAATTACAAAAATAAAAAGGGATACAACTCCAAGATAGTACAAATCTGATCCTCACAATACAAGAGTCTCTCCAAAATACAACTTTCAGAAGTAATAATAAACAAAGTCCAACTCCCAAAATAAATATACAATAAGATCCAGACTGTCCAATACAGTAACTCAGTCTATCGGGGTACCACTATAACTCTCCCAGTGCAGGGAAGGGAACTACTCGGCCATGCCCTTACCTCGATCAGAAGAAGCGGCAACAGAAGAGGTAGGAACTGGAGTAGATGCCTCTGCGACAATACCACAGCGAGTGTGAGAACTACATCCAACAGTAGTTCTCAGTGGGTACCATCTCCAAGACTACGGTCTGCCCACTATGTATACTAGAGGTATAAGATAACAATGCAGTAAAGGTGATAAATAAACTGGAAATAGCTCTACAGCTACCATGGCTCTATCTATCATGCTCAAAGAGTGTTACAGATGATAAAATGCATCTACTCGATATACTACGTCAACCCAATCATACTGACAGTCATATAAGGTCCAGTCAAACCTGCGCCAGCCTACTACTACACATCCCCACAGGGACGAGATTTACGTAGGGGGTCCCACTCGGACTGCGTCGACAAGTCGCGATAGCAAAGTAACAGGCCCAGCTCCGGAGCTGCACTCAAGGGGAGCGACCCCACCGAGGAAGTATCCGCGCATCTCTGTCGGGCTCTATACGGCTCATGCAGGCTATAGTCCAAATCCACGATCAATCAAATCGATAATAACCACAATCGACCACTAACAACAACATCAGCCGGAAACTCCACGGCTTGGGATCACCGTCTACCCACGGCTCCCTAACTCTAGTACTAATCCGACCTCAGCTACCAGACTCCACTCGCCCCCCCCCGGCACGAGCACAACATGCATCCTACACTATCCCGATCACTCGGCCCACTATACGGGCGAGGAGAAACACTATGACTAGGAAAGCAATAAAAGTGTGAAGGGATGTCAAAATACAATAAGTAGCCCAAGTGAGGATTTTCTACTAGTCTGGTCAACATCATGCAATAAATGGCGGGGTGCTAGTCAAGTTTCATAATTCCAACAATAACAAGATACATCAATAATAGCACCTATACTAGCATGCTGAGTTCTATCATACTAGAATTAGAAAGAAGTCTACAGACTTGGAGGAAAATCCAACCCACCTGAATGCGCGTGTCGGTCCGGAATCCAGATAAGCCAAAACTGGACGAGCGCGATCCTCAGGTTCCCACTATTCCAACGCACCAAAAATCACTCAAAAAGTCCACCCGGTCATCGAGATATGAGCCAAACACTGCGGTATGTCCAAAATCAGTAAAATAACATCATTATCGCACATCTATCCACGTAACAGTGAAAATTTACCTACGAGATGGCTTCCAAAAATCCCAAAAAAATATGGCTGCGATCCTTGTGAAGTGTATATGTCGATCGAGTCCTCACACGATGAAATTAGATAACCGTACACCGAAATAAAAATCAAACAATCTCAGCTGTTCAGAACAATTCCACAGCAAGGAAGGGGTTTAAAGATGATCCGAAAAACCTACTAAAAACCCAAAATTGAGAGGAACGATAAATATGAAAATCGAAGATCTACCTCTCGCAGAAATGCTGCCATAGAAATCGGGTAAAAGTTCCCTCGGGTCAGTCCAAGGGAGCTCGCGGACGAAACTACGATGGAGAAAACCACCGAAAAAGGAAATGTGGAAGCACGCCGAATCGGGAAAAACTTCGATGTCGCGAACTCCAAAAATTCCCAAAATCCTACAGAAGGTGGAAGACAAAGGGAGGAAAAACTCTGCCAAAGGTGGAGCTCTAACGAATTTCCAAAGTTCAAAAATGGGGAGAGATAAGTAGTTAAATAGGCCAAGAGAGTCGCTTGGCTAATACCAAATTCGGGCGCCACACGGGATCCGACCGAACAGGGGACAGCGGCGCCCGCCAACCGCGGGGCGCCGCGTGTCTCGTTCAACGCAACAGCGGAGGAGGCCCAATCGGGCTGCGCCACGCGGCCCCCGCCCTGGGTGCGGGGGCGGCTGGCGCCCGCCCAATCGCGGGGCGCCGCGTGGCGCCCGGTTTGTTGACGCGGGCGGCCGCCCGCGTGCCGCTGTACGCCCCGCCAATCAGCGCCCGACACGGCGCTGATTGCGGCGAATCGGAGTTCGCCATGTGGGATGCCGCTGCGTTGACTTCGCCCGGTGCACGCCCAATGGACCCGTGGACTGGCCTGCTACGAATTGAGCCCATTTGGCCCAAATAGCTAATTTTCACCGTTTTCGCACGTTGAGTCCATTTTTGACGTCCGTTTGACGTACAACGAGCTCGGTACACCAATAATAGGTATTTTTACACCGCCGACCACTCGGTCAAGCCGCACGGCAGGTCCGAGATATCACATGACACGTTGTCACGCCCCGGGGCGATACTGCGCCCCGGCTCGCCAACAGATCCGCCGCCCGTACGGGAAGCCCCGTATAGGCGTAGCGACTAACCTGCAAAGAAACATCTACACTAGCAGATATCAGAGCTGAAAGAGGAAAGCTGGAATAAAATACAAGAAGTGAAACTACAACTCTCAAATATACAGACCAACCTCACCAGAATACAGGAGTCTCTCATAAAAGCAGGAAAGGAAGGTACAACTCAAAACCTCACTACAGAAGTCACTCGACATAACACACACCAAAATGGAACTGGGGTACATCTACTCACACCCTGAAGACGACAGGAGGGGATCTATCTCGCGACGCCCTTACCTCGGTCAGAAGGAGCTGGATCAGCAACAGGAGCTGCAGGAACTGGAGCAGAAGTCCCTGGGGAGAAAACACCACGATGGGTGTGAGAACTACATCCCACAGTAGTTCTCAGTGGGTGCCGCCAACAAGCCCGACGGTCTGCCCACTAAGTCTACCAGAGGCAAAGGTAACAAATGCAGTGCTATAAGGAAAGCTGGGAAAGGTAACTCTACAGCTACTATGCCTCTATCTAGATGCTCAACAGTGGAACAGAAAGAACATAATGCCACAACTAACTCTCCTCCCTGATCACCCAATCAAAACTGACTGCCACATCGGGTCCAGTCAAACCTGCGCCAACCTACTGCCGTTACGTCCCGGAGGAGCGGACTTACGTAGGGCGTCCGTGGCTGCCAACAAAAGCACAGCCAGAGGGACCACTGCAACAACAAGTCGCTAAAGAACATCTCAAACTCATACCGGTACACAACACGGTCTCGCCTACTCCGGAGTGGCCCTCGAGGGGAGCGACCCGCTCGAGTCAAAGTAACCCATAAGTATCACTGTAAAGTATCACTGTAAAGCTCAACTGTGGCTCATGCAGGCTATGATCCAATCCTCGATCAATAAGATCGACTACCAAACAAATCACTGACTCACACACTAGCTGGAATCTACGCAGCTGAAACCCACTGTCACTCTGACAGTTTCCAAGAACCCAGATCTACCATCACTATCACTCTCCCAAAGAAATCAAATCTACAGATTGCTATCAACTCCACTCGGTCCCCAGACACGAGTGCAAATGCATCCCACAACTGACCGACCTCTCGGCCCACAACACGGGCGAGGAAAAGCTAAGTCCATAGTGAAATGAAGTATCGTGATGTGGAATGTCTAGAGCAATAAAAACCTAGCCCAAGTTGGAGTTTTTCTACAGACTGGCTGAACATGATACATATGACAGGGGTGCTAGGTCAAATTCCAAGATTTCATTACTTAACATAGTGCAGGAATCAAAAGATTCAACAACTGATATACAAGATACAACATACAGTTTTACACATGCCAATACTCCAATTTCTAACATGCATGATCCTACACACATAGAATTAGTACACAGTCCAGAGTTCTTGGAAGCAAGGTCACCCACCTGAAAGTGCTAACTGTCCAAAATCGCACCGCTGAGAAAGCCCACAACTGTCAAATCACAAATCCCACCAAGCCAACAACACGGTAGAAGTGCTCACAAACTCCTGGGTACAAACATACACCAAAATTACACTTAAATTCACACAAATTCCACCTTCCCAAAATCTGTGGTGAACAGTCCCAATAACACGAAATTTTCACCTGAAAAACTTCCTCCAAAAATTCCAATAAAATACGACGGCGATCCTCGCGAAGAGTAGATGTCGATAGAGTCCTGAAACGTCGAATTCCGATGCCCGGATGAGGAGATAAAAATCCGACAAGTAGGTGCTGTCCAAATCAACCAACAGTCGCAAAGGGGGTTAAAAATGTACCCAGAACCCCAAGAAAAGCTCGGATCCAGAAAAAGTGTCCAACACGAAAAATGTAGATTTACCTCTTACGAAACCGTCACCGCAGAAATCGTCCAAAAATAATGTCGGGGTAGCCCGGTAGACCTCCCGGACTAAACTGCGACGGAAATGGGCCTCCAACAGTAGATCGTCGCTCCGCACCCCGATGCAGAAGTCGCCGTCGTCGCGGCCTCCAAAAATCCTGAGCTTCCGCCAAAAGATGCACAAGAGGGAGAGAAACAACTTTGGTGAAGGGCTCCAAGTGGAAAGCTTTCGGGAAAAGCTTCAAAACGAGGCCCCTTGAGGCCTTTTTATAGGCCTCACCCGAAACAGCCCGGAAAAACAAGTCAATGGGCTTTGGGCCCAAAATTTCGGGCGCCCGGAACATTCGGGCGGCTACAGTGTTGGGCCGGGCCCAACACTGTTCACGCCCGAATCCACCAGGAGCCGCCACGTGGCCCGCCGAACAGCAAACAGCTGTTCGGCCCACCCGCTGGCTGCCACGTGGCCCGCCCCCGCACAGTGAGGCGGTTGGCGCCCGCCAATCAGCGGGCGACACGTGTCCACCCCGGTTGACCCGCTGACCGGTCGGCGGCCGCGCCGGGCGCGCAGCATGGCCCCGACGTGGGCACGCGCCCCGAGGCACCGACCCCGACTCCGTGCGCCGCGCACGGTGCGCCCGCGAACCAGAGGGCGACACGTGTCCCCTGCACCCGGTCCACGCACTCAACAGGAATTCAGTGGACCGCGCCGCATGCACCGACCAACCGGAGGCTGCCACGTGGCCCCGCATTGGTCCATGCACCGCCGCGCTCACCCGGTAGACCGCGCGCCTTGCGCCCGCCAATCAGGCGGTGCCACGTGTCCATGCGCCGGGTCTGTGCACCCCGCCGCGCAGCTCTGTGGACCGCGCATCCTGAACCGGCCAATGACAGGCCGCCACGTGGCATGCCGGCGGTCTACGGCCCCTCCCATGCACCATTTTCCACTGAAAACTTCCGGGAGTCCGTTTTTGGGCATCCGGACTCAGAATTAAACAAGCAAATAGCCGTTTTCAAGCGTTTTTCCGTGCTGAATCCATTTCCGACCTCTGTTGGGCCTAATTCTTTTCCGAAATTTCGGCAAACTCAGCCGAAGGCCTACACAGCTATTAATAACACACAGG
Source organism: Tillandsia leiboldiana (assembly GCA_029204045.2). Classification (NCBI taxonomy): domain Eukaryota; kingdom Viridiplantae; phylum Streptophyta; class Magnoliopsida; order Poales; family Bromeliaceae; genus Tillandsia; species Tillandsia leiboldiana. The sequence goes on along the minus strand of CM055064.1, from coordinate 47,856,901 downwards.
GTCCATCTGTGGCATCCCATTGACGCACCATGGGCCAGATACACCAATGCTAGGTGCTCAAACAGTGGATTCATCGGAAGAACGCTGCATGGGAATTTGGGCCACTACATCCTCCCCCACTAAAAGGAAGTTTCGTCCTCGAAACGAAGTAAGGTAGAACAAGCGTACCTCAACCAGTAGTCTCGAACAGAAAAGGGTAAGCAGATCTCATCTCTGTCTCTAGCTCCCAAGTAGCCTCTCGCTCATCGTGATGGCTCCATAAGATCTTCACATACGGAATGGTCCGGTTGCGCAATTCCCTCACCTCACGAGCAAGAATCCGCAACGGCCGCTCCTCGTAAACCAGGTCCTCACCGATCTCCAAGGGAGTGAAGTCAACCACATGCGACGGATCAAAGACATATCCCCTCAGGGCTGAGACATGAAAAACATCGTGTACACCGGCCAAACGTGGAGGAAGAGCAACTCTATAAGCCACAGGGCCTACCCTCTCAAGTACCTCAAAGGGTCCAACAAAACGGGGACTAAGCTTCCCACGCACTCCAAATCTCCGGACCCCTTTCGAAGGTGAGACCTTTAAGAAAACGTGGTCACCAATCTGAAACTCCAGGTCTCGCCGTCGAGTATCTGCATAACTCCTCTGACGACTCTGGGCTACCTCAAGGTGTCGACGAACAACTCTGACTTTCTCCTCAGCCTCCAAAAGAAGATCTGGTCCCAAAGTCTTCCTCTCACCCACATCACTCCAATACAAGGGTGACCGACACTTGCGTCCATACAACGCCTCAAACGGAGCCATCTGAATGCTCGCCTGATAGCTGTTGTTGTACGCAAACTCAACCAAAGATAAGTGTCGGTACCACCCCCCTCCAAAATCCATAACGCACGCTCTCAGCATATCCTCAAGGGTCTGTATAGTGCGCTCAGACTGGCCATCAGTCTGTGGGTGGAATGCAGTGCTGAATCTGAGCTGGGTCCCCAAAGCTGTCTGTAAACTCCCCCAGAATCGTGACACAAACCTCGGATCCCGATCTGAAACAATCGACGCAGGTATCCCGTGTAGCCTCACTATCTCGTCTAAATACAACTGTGCCAGACGCTCCAATGACCAAGTCATCTGAACAGGCAAGAAATGCGCAGACTTGGTGAGTCTATCAACAATAACCCAAATCGCGTCGGCTCCACTCTGTGCTCTCGGCAACCCTGTAACAAAGTCCATGGTGATGTGGTCCCATTTCCACTCGGGAATTGGAAGACTTTGCAACTTGCCAGCAGGAACCCGGTGCTCTGCTTTCACTTGCTGGCAAGTTAAACAGTGAGCCACGAATCTTCCAACGTCCCGCTTCATTCCGGACCACCAAAAATGTGCCTTGAGGTCCTTATACATCTTAGTACCACCAGGATGAATGGTATAAGGTGTATAATGAGCCTCACCCAAAATCTGGTCTCTGATCTCTGAATCCGAAGGCACACACACTCGGTCCCTGTACCGCAGTACTCCCGAGCTATCCACTGTAAAATCCCCTATAAGATCTGCCTGAATCTGTGATCTAATCCTCTCCAAGTGGGGGTCCTCACTCTGCGTCTCCCTAATCCTGTCCAACAGAGTGGGCTGCAAGACCATAGACATCAGTCTAGCAGAGACCCCAGGGGATACAACCTCAATCTGGAGTCGCCTCAACTGCTCAATCAACGGGGCCTGCTGCGTGACCAACATGCTCAAGCTCTGCACTGACCTCCGACTCAAAGCATCTGCTACCACATTGGCCTTGCCGGGATGATAGAGGATACTCACATCGTAATCCTTCAGTAACTCCAACCACCGGCGTTGTCTCAGGTTCAGCTCCTTTTGAGTAAACAGATACTTTAAGCTCTTATGATCCGTGTAGATCTCACAATGCTCACCGTAGAGGTAATGCCGCCACAGCTTCAATGCGAACACCACAGCTGCCAGCTCTAAATCATGAGTAGGGTAATTCTTCTCATAATCCTTTAGTTGCCGTGAAGCATAAGCAATTACCCTCCCATGCTGCATCAAGACACAACCCAAACCGCTGTGCGAGGCGTCACTATAAATCACGTAGCCATCACCCATCACTGGCAGTGTAAGAACTGGTGCTGAAATCAGTCTCTTCTTCAGCTCCTCAAAACTCCGCTGACACTGCTCAGTCCAAATGAACCTCATCCCCTTCCTAGTCAAACAGGTCAGGGGAGTAGAGAGCTTCGCAAAGCCCTCTACAAACCGACGGTAGTAGCCTGCTAAGCCCAGAAAGCTCCGGACCTCAGTCACCGTCGTCGGTCTCGGCCAATCCCGAACTGTATCAATCTTCGTCGGGTCAACTGCCACTCCTGCGGCTGATACCAAGTGGCCCAAGAATGCAACCTCCCGAAGCCAAAACTCGCACTTCTTAAGCTTGGCATACAGCTTCTTCTCACGTAGAAGCTGCAGCACTATCCTCAAGTGCTCCTCATGATCCACATCGCTCCGGGAGTAGATCAAGATATCATCAATGAACACAACCACAAACAAGTCTAAGTACGGCTGAAATACCCGGTTCATCAAATCCATGAATGCAGCTGGGGCATTAGTCAAACCAAACGGCATAACCGTAAACTCATAATGCCCATACCGGGATCGAAAAGCCGTCTTAGGAATGTCCTCGGCCCTCACCCTCAACTGGTGGTAACCTGACTGAAGATCAATCTTCGAAAACACTGTGGCTCCCTGCAACTGATCAAATAAATCATCTATCCGTGGAAGAGGGTACTTGTTCCGGATGGTCACTTTATTCAACTCCCGATAATCCACACACAAACGAAGCGACCCATCCTTCTTCTTCACAAATAAAACTGGCGCTCCCCACGGAGAAACACTAGGCCTGACAAAGCCCCTATCCATAAGATCCTGAAGCTGGGCCTTCAACTCCCTCAACTCGGCAGGTGCCATCCTATACGGCGCCTTCGAGATTGGTGCGGTTCCTGGTACCACATCAATCACAAACTCCACCTCCCTCTCCGGCGGCATCGTCGTCAACTCAGGGGGAAACACATCTGGGAACTCGCGGACAACAGGAATATCCTCGAGTCCCAGTGCCGCCGTAGGCACCTCCACAATCGTCGCTAAGAAAGCGGTGCAGCCCCTACTAATCATCCGCCTAGCCCTCGCCGAAGAAACAGTCATCGCAAAGAAAGTGCTCTGGCAGCCTCTGAAGACAAACTCCCCCTGTCCAGGCTCGCGGAGGGTCACCGTCCTCTCTCTGCAGTCTATAACAGCATAGTACCTCGACAACCAATCCATACCTAGCACGACGTCGAAATCCTGGAGCTGCCGCAAGACAAGCAAGTCTGCCGGCAAAATCCAGGATCCCAACTGCACGGGGCAATCCCTACAATACTCCTCGACATGCAAGACATGATCTGGTATCTGAACCTCTAATGCATGCGATAAGGAAACTACCTCTATACCATGAAGGGATGCAAATGCTCTACTGATAATGAATGCGATGCACCGGTATCAAGAGAGTACGAGTACGAACTGCAGAAATCAAATAATACCTGCGACGACATGCTCTGCTGCTGTAGCATCCTCTACCTGAGCTGGCATAGACTCGACCGCTCGGCGCCGGGGGATGTCGCTCTGGGCTGTCGCGAGGACGATGGAGCAAAATCTGGCCTACCTGAGGTCGCCGAAGGCCCTGCTGACTGACGAGGAACGAAGGGATGCAGAAGCTGATGAAGGAGCTGGGTAACCTGCCCTGGGGCACGCCCTCGCGTAGTGACCGGTCTGCCCGAAACGGAAGCAGCGGCCCTGACTCTGCGGGCACTGGGCTGGTGAGTGCGGTCCTCCACAGATGATACAACGGTCGGGGCGCGGCTGCCGCGAAGTCTGCTGCTGCTGCGAAGACTGCTGCTGCTTGCGAAGACTGTCTGCGTCGAGGTGGTCGGACGCTGCTGCGCTGCTTCTGCTGGAACTGACGAGATCCCCCAGATCTCTGCCGCACCTGATACCCCCGTCCCTGAGAGTGGAAACGGGGTGGTCTCGGGGGTCCCTGTCTACTCGACTGCCCCTCCTCAAACTGCGCGGGGCGCTTCGCCCCAGGAGTCACAACGGGGGCTGGAGTCACCTCTGCCATCACGGCCTCACCACCCTCCACATAAAGTGCCTGCTCCATCGAGGCCTCTAAAGTCTGTAATCTGAGGGAGCGGACCAACTGATAAATGTCCCGACGCAACCCTCTCTCGAACATGTAGATCCGGTGGGTCTCATCTCTGGCCACGTGGGGCATACTAGCCAACAGCCGATTGAAATCGCTATGTACGCGTGTACGGGCCTATCTCCCTGGCGGAGATTCCTCAACTGCTCCTCCAAGCTCTGTCGAACACTCTCGCGGAAAGAGGCCCCAAGAAGCATACCGCGAAACTCTGCCCAAGAGATAAACTGGGTCCCAGGCGGACCTGCGGGTCGCACACAGCCGCCACCATGCCTCGGCGTGCTCTCCAGAAAATGAGTAGCCAACAGAACTCGAAACCTCTCATCAATAAAAGGCTCTCGAAATGGCGCTCCATAGCTGTAACCCAAGACTCCAGCCGCCCACGGCTCAGCACTCATGCCGAAAAGCGGGGTGGATCGAAACTTGCGAAACCTCAACAAAAGGCCCACCAAAACCTGCTGCTCTGCCAAAGTCAAAGATCCCGACGTCCCAGACGGTGGCCTACTGGAAACAGGCTCAGCCGGAACTGCTGGTGCAGGCTGCACAACCGGGGGGGCCACCACAGGGGAAGAAGGCACCGGGGAACTCTCAGGGGTACCACCGCCGGCTGCGCTCTCTGCTCCACAAGAGCGTCAACCGACTCACAGCCTCCTCCTGGCGTCGAGACGCCTCAGTCAACTGTGCCACCTGGGCACGGAGCTCCAAAACCTCGCTCTGCTGTCCCTGCTCCGAGTCCTCCTGCTCGGGCTCAGAGGACGAAGGCTGCGAACGCGTCACCATCGAGCGTCGAGGAGGCATCCCCACCTGAGGGACAAGGCAAACAATCAGAACCCAAATCATCTCTCGACCCAATCTAGCGAAAGTCAGAAGCATGTCCCCCTTTCCGAAGTACTATGTTGTCTGCAGCCAACATAGTTGCCACCGAAGGAAGACATGTCAATCGCTCACCCCGAACCGCTCGGGAGAGTTAGAAATCCAATCAGGACTCTCGCTAAAATCACGGCTCTCACGCGAGTCATCCTAGGGTCCAAACCACAAGCCTAGGGTTCCTAAGTCCTCCAAGACCTACATCCTAGGCTCTGATACCACTCTAATCTGTCACGCCCCGGGGCGATACTGCGCCCCGGCTCGCCAACAGATCCGCCGCCCGTACGGGAAGCCCCGTATAGGCGTAGCGACTAACCTGCAAAGAAACATCTACACTAGCAGATATCAGAGCTGAAAGAGAAAAGCTGGAAGAAATACAAAAATAAACTACAACTCTCAAATATACAGACCAACCTCACCAGAATACAGGAGTCTCTCATAAAAGCAGGAAAGGAAGGTACAACTCAAAACCTCACTACAAAAGTCACTCGACATAACACACACCAAAATGGAACTGGGGTACATCTACTCACACACTGAAGACGACAGGAGGGGATCTATCTCGCGACGCCCTTACCTCGGTCAGAAGGAGCTGGATCAGCAACAGGAGCTGCAGGAACTGGAGCAGAAGTCCCTGGGGAGAAAACACCACGACGGGTGTGAGAACTACATCCCACAGTAGTTCTCAGTGGGTGCCGCCAACAAGCCCGACGGTCTGCCCACTAAGTCTACCAGAGGCAAAAGTAACATATGCAGTGCTATAAGGAAAGCTGGGAAAGGTAACTCTACAGCTACTATGCCTCTATCTAGATGCTCAACAGTGGAACAGAAAGAACATAATGCCACAACTAACTCTCCTCCCTGATCACCCAATCAAAACTGACTGCCACATCGGGTCCAGTCAAACCTGCGCCAACCTACTGCCGTTACGTCCCGGAGGAGCGGACTTACGTAGGGCGTCCGTGGCTGCCAACAAAAGCACAGCCAGAGGGACCACTGCAACAACAAGTCGCTAAAGAACATCTCAAACTCACACCGGTACACAACCCGGTCTCGCCTACTCCGGAGTGGCCCTCGGGGGGGAGCGACCCGCTCGAGTCAAAGTAACCCATAAGTATCACTGTAAAGTATCACTGTAAAGCTCAAATGTGGCTCATGCAGGCTATGATCCAATCCTCGATCAATAAGATCGACTACCAAACAAATCACTGACTCACACACTAGCTGGAATCTACACAGCTGAAACCCACTGTCACTCTGACAGTTTCCAAGAACCCAGATCTACCATCACTATCACTCTCCCAAAGAAATCAAATCTACAGACTGCTATCAACTCCACTCGGTCCCCAGACACGAGTGCAAATGCATCCCACAACCGACCGACCTCTCGGCCCACAACTCGGGCGAGGAAAAGCTAAGTCCATAGTGAAATGAAGTATGATGTGGAATGTCTAGAGCAATAAAAACCTAGCCCAAGTTGGAGTTTTTCTACAGACTGGCTGAACATGATACATATGACAGGGGTGCTAGGTCAAATTCCAAGATTTCATTACTTAACATAGTGCAGGAATCAAAAGATTCAACAACTGATATACAAGATACAACATACAGTTTTACACATGCTAATACTCCAATTTCTAACATGCATGATCCTACACACATAGAATTAGTACACAGTCCAGAGTTCTTGGAAGCAAGGTCACCCACCTGAAAGTGCTAACTGTCCAAAATCGCACAGCTGAGAAAGCCCACAACTGTCAAATCACAAATCCCACCAAGCCAACAACACGGTAGAAGTGCTCACAAACTCCTGGGTACAAACATACACCAAAATTACACTTAATTCACACAAATTCCACATTCCCAAAATCTGTGGTGAACAGTCCCATTAACACGAAATTTTCACCTGAAAAACTTCCTCCAAAAATTCCAATAAAAATATGACGGCGATCCTCGCGAAGAGTAGATGTCGATAGAGTCCTGAAACGTCGAATTCCGATGTCCGGATGAGGAGATAAAAATCCGACAAGTAGGTGCTGTCCAAATCAACCAACAGTCGCAAAGGGGGTTAAAAATGTACCCAGAACCCCAAGAAAAGCTCGGATCCAGAAAAAGTGTCCAACACGAAAAATGTAGATTTACCTCTTACGAAACCGTCACCGCAGAAATCGTCCAAAAATAATGTCGGGGTAGCCCGGTAGACCTCCCGGACTAAACTGCGACGGAAATGGGCCTCCAACAGTAGATCGTCGCTCCGCACCCCGATGCAGAAGTCGCCGTCGTCGCGGCCTCCAAAAATTCTGAGCTTCCGCCAAAAGATGCACAAGAGGGGAGGAAACAACTTGGTGAAGGGCTCCAGTGAAAAGCTTTCGGGAAAAGCTTCAAAACGAGGCCCTTGAGGCCTTTTTATAGGCCTCACCCGAAAACAGCCGGAAAAAAACAAGTCAATGGGCTTTGGGCCCAAAATTTCGGGCGCCCGGAACATTCGGGCGGCTACAGTGTTGGGCCGGGCCCAACACTGTTCACGCCCGAATCCACCAGGAGCCGCCACGTGGCCCGCCACCGAACAGCAACAGGTTCGGCCCACCCGCTGGCTGCCACGTGGCCCGCCCCCGCACAGTGAGGCGGTTGGCGCCCGCCAATCAGCGGGCGACACGTGTCCACCCCGGTTGACCCGCTGACCGGTCGGCGGCCGCGCCGGGCGCGCGGCATGGCCCCGACGTGGGCACGCGCCGAGGCACCGACCCCGACTCCGTGCGCCGCGCACGGTGCGCCCGCGAACCAGAGGGCGACACGTGTCCCCTACTACCCGGTCCACGCATTCAACTGGAATTCAGTGGACCGCGCCGCATGCACCGACCAACGGAGGCTGCCACGTGGCCCCGCATTGGTCCATGCACCGCCGCGCTCACCCGGTAGACCGCGCGCCTTGCGCCCGCCAATCAGGCGGGTGCCACGTGTCCATGCGCGGGTCTGTGCACCCCGCCGCGCAGCTCTGTGGACCGCGCATCCTGAACCGGCCAATGACAGGCCGCCACGTGGCATCCCGGCGGTCTACGGCCCCTCCCATGCACCATTTTCCACTGAAAACTTCGGGAGTCCGTTTTTGGGCATCCGGACTCAGAAATAAACAAGCAAATAGCCGTTTTCAAGCGTTTTTCCGTGCTGAATCCATTTCCGACCTCTGTTGGGCCTAATTCTTTTCCGAAATTTCGGCAAACTCAGCCGAAGGCCTACACAGCTAATAATAACACACAGGGTCCATCTGTGGCATCCCATTGACGCACCATGGGCCAGATACACCAACGCTAGGTGCTCTAACAGTGGATTCATCGGAAGAACGCTGCATGGGAATTTGGGCCACTACA
>CM055064.1:47784776-47848355 GCA_029204045.2 Tillandsia leiboldiana | reverse complement strand
CTGACCTCGACTCAAAGCATCTGCTAACCACATTGGCCTTGCCGGGTGATAGAGATACTACATCAGTAACCTTCAGTAACTCAAAACACGGAGTTGTCTCAGGTTTTTCAGGGGGATCATTTAGGTAAACAGATACTTTAAGCTCTTATGATCCGTGTAGATCTCACAATGCTCACCGTAGAGGTAATGCCGCCACAGCTTCAATGCGAACACCACAGCTGCCAGCTCTAAATCATGAGTAGGGTAATTCTTCTCATAATCCTTTAGTTGCCGTGAAGCATAAGCAATTACCCTCCCATGCTGCATCAAGACACAACCCAAACCGCTGTGCGAGGCGTCACTATAAATCACGTAGCCATCACCCATCACTGGCAGTGTAAGAACTGGTGCTGAAATCAGTCTCTTCTTCAGCTCCTCAAAACTCCGCTGACACTGCTCAGTCCAAATGAACCTCATCCCCTTCCTAGTCAAACAGGTCAGGGGAGTAGAGAGCTTCGCAAAGCCCTCTACAAACCGACGGTAGTAGCCTGCTAAGCCCAGAAAGCTCCGGACCTCAGTCACCGTCGTCGGTCTCGGCCAATCCCGAACTGTATCAATCTTCGTCGGGTCAACTGCCACTCCTGCGGCTGATACCAAGTGGCCCAAGAATGCAACCTCCCGAAGCCAAAACTCGCACTTCTTAAGCTTGGCATACAGCTTCTTCTCACGTAGAAGCTGCAGCACTATCCTCAAGTGCTCCTCATGATCCACATCGCTCCGGGAGTAGATCAAGATATCATCAATGAACACAACCACAAACAAGTCTAAGTACGGCTGAAATACCCGGTTCATCAAATCCATGAATGCAGCTGGGGCATTAGTCAAACCAAACGGCATAACCGTAAACTCATAATGCCCATACCGGGATCGAAAAGCCGTCTTAGGAATGTCCTCGGCCCTCACCCTCAACTGGTGGTAACCTGACTGAAGATCAATCTTCGAAAACACTGTGGCTCCCTGCAACTGATCAAATAAATCATCTATCCGTGGAAGAGGGTACTTGTTCCGGATGGTCACTTTATTCAACTCCCGATAATCCACACACAAACGAAGCGACCCATCCTTCTTCTTCACAAATAAAACTGGCGCTCCCCACGGAGAAACACTAGGCCTGACAAAGCCCCTATCCATAAGATCCTGAAGCTGGGCCTTCAACTCCCTCAACTCGGCAGGTGCCATCCTATACGGCGCCTTCGAGATTGGTGCGGTTCCTGGTACCACATCAATCACAAACTCCACCTCCCTCTCCGGCGGCATCGTCGTCAACTCAGGGGGAAACACATCTGGGAACTCGCGGACAACAGGAATATCCTCGAGTCCCAGTGCCGCCGTAGGCACCTCCACAATCGTCGCTAAGAAAGCGGTGCAGCCCCTACTAATCATCCGCCTAGCCCTCGCCGAAGAAACAGTCATCGCAAAGAAAGTGCTCTGGCAGCCTCTGAAGACAAACTCCCCCTGTCCAGGCTCGCGGAGGGTCACCGTCCTCTCTCTGCAGTCTATAACAGCATAGTACCTCGACAACCAATCCATACCTAGCACGACGTCGAAATCCTGGAGCTGCCGCAAGACAAGCAAGTCTGCCGGCAAAATCCAGGATCCCAACTGCACGGGGCAATCCCTACAATACTCCTCGACATGCAAGACATGATCTGGTATCTGAACCTCTAATGCATGCGATAAGGAAACTACCTCTATACCATGAAGGGATGCAAATGCTCTACTGATAAATGAATGCGATGCACCGGTATCAAAGAGAGTACGAGTACGAACTGCAGAAATCAAAATAATACCTGCGACGACATGCTCTGCTGCTGTAGCATCCTCTACCTGAGCGGCATAGACTCGACCGCTCGGCGCCGGGGGATGTCGCTCTGGCTGTCGCGAGGACGATGGAGCAAAATCTGGCCTACCGGAGGTCGCCGAAGGCCCTGCTGACTGACGAGGAACGAAGGATGCAGAAGCTGATGAAGGAGCTGGGTAACCTGCCCTGGGGCACGCCCTCGCGTAGTGACCGGTCTGCCCGCAACGGAAGCAGCGGCCCTGACTCTGCGGGCACTGGGCTGGTGAGTGCGGTCCTCCACAGATGATACAACGGTCGGGGCGCGGCTGCCGCGAAGTCTGCTGCTGCTGCGAAGACTGCTGCTGCTGCGAAGACTGCTGCTGTCGAGGTGGTCGACGCTGCTGCTGCTGCTGCTGGAACTGACGAGATCCCCCAGATCTCTGCCGCCCCTGATACCCCCGTCCCTGAGAGTGGAAACGGGGTGGTCTCGGGGGTCCCTGTCTACTCGACTGCCCCTCCTCAAACTGCGCGGGGCGCTTCGCCCCAGGAGTCACAACGGGGGCTGGAGTCACCTCTGCCATCACGGCCTCACCACCCTCCACATAAAGTGCCTGCTCCATCGAGGCCTCTAAAGTCTGTAATCTGAGGGAGCGGACCAACTGATAAATGTCCCGACGCAACCCTCTCTCGAACATGTAGATCCGGTGGGTCTCATCTCTGGCCACGTGGGGCATACTAGCCAACAGCCGATTGAAATCGGCTATGTACGCGTGTACGGGCCTATCTCCCTGGCGGAGATTCCTCAACTGCTCCTCCAAGCTCTGTCGAACACTCTCGGGAAAGAAGGCCCCAAGAAGCATACCGCGAAACTCTGCCCAAGAGATAAACTGGGTCCCAGGCGGACCTGCGGGTCGCACACGCCGCCACCATGCCTCGGCGTTGCTCTCCAGAAAATGAGTAGCCAACAGAACTCGAAACCTCTCATCAATAAAAAGGCTCTCGAAATGGCGCTCCATAGCTGTAACCCAAGACTCAGCCGCCCACGGCTCAGCACTCATGCCCGAAAAGCGGGGTGGATCGAACTTGCGAAACCTCAACAAAAGGCCCACCAAAACCTGCTGCTCTGCCAAAGTCAAAGATCCCGACGTCCCAGACGGTGGCCTACTGGAAACAGGCTCAGCCGGAACTGCTGGTGCAGGCTGCACAACCGGGGGTGCCACCACAGGGGAAGAAGGCACCGGGGAACTCTCAGGGGGTACCACCGCCGGCTGCGCTCTCTGCTCCAACAAGAGCGTCAACCGACTCACAGCCTCCTCCTGGCGTCGAGACGCCTCAGTCAACTGTGCCACCTGGGCACGGAGCTCCAAAACCTCGCTCTGCTGTCCCTGCTCCGAGTCCTCCTGCTCGGGCTCAGAGGACGAAGGCTGCGAACGCGTCACCATCGAGCGTCGAGGAGGCATCCCCACCTGAGGGACAAGGCAAACAATCAGAACCCAAATCATCTCTCGACCCAATCTAGCGAAAGTCAGAAGGCATGTCCCCCTTTCCGAAGTACTATGTTGTCTGCAGCCAACATAGTTGCCACCGAAGGAAGACATGTCAATCGCTCACCCCGAACCGCTCGGGAGAGTTAGAAATCCAATCAGGACTCTCGCTAAAATCACGGCTCTCACGCGAGTCATCCTAGGGTCCAACCACAAGCCTAGGGTTCCTAAGTCCTCCAAGACCTACATCCTAGGCTCTGATACCACTCTAATCTGTCACGCCCCGGGGCGATACTGCGCCCCGGCTCGCCAACAGATCCGCCGCCCGTACGGGAAGCCCCGTATAGGCGTAGCGACTAACCTGCAAAGAAACATCTACACTAGCAGATATCAGAGCTGAAAGAGGAAAGCTGGAATAAAATACAAGAAGTGAAACTACAACTCTCAAATATACAGACCAACCTCACCAGAATACAGGAGTCTCTCATAAAAGCAGGAAAGGAAGGTACAACTCAAAACCTCACTACAGAAGTCACTCGACATAACACACACCAAAATGGAACTGGGGTACATCTACTCACACCCTGAAGACGACAGGAGGGGATCTATCTCGCGACGCCCTTACCTCGGTCAGAAGGAGCTGGATCAGCAACAGGAGCTGCAGGAACTGGAGCAGAAGTCCCTGGGGAGAAAACACCACGACGGGTGTGAGAACTACATCCCACAGTAGTTCTCAGTGGGTGCCGCCAACAAGCCCGACGGTCTGCCCACTAAGTCTACCAGAGGCAAAGGTAACAAATGCAGTGCTATAAGGAAAGCTGGGAAAGGTAACTCTACAGCTACTATGCCTCTATCTAGATGCTCAACAGTGGAACAGAAAGAACATAATGCCACAACTAACTCTCCTCCCTGATCACCCAATCAAAACTGACTGCCACATCGGGTCCAGTCAAACCTGCGCCAACCTACTGCCGTTACGTCCCGGAGGAGCGGACTTACGTAGGGCGTCCGTGGCTGCCAACAAAAGCACAGCCAGAGGGACCACTGCAACAACAAGTCGCTAAAGAACATCTCAAACTCATACCGGTACACAACACGGTCTCGCCTACTCCGGAGTGGCCCTCGAGGGGAGCGACCCGCTCGAGTCAAAGTAACCCATAAGTATCACTGTAAAGTATCACTGTAAAGCTCAACTGTGGCTCATGCAGGCTATGATCCAATCCTCGATCAATAAGATCGACTACCAAACAAATCACTGACTCACACACTAGCTGGAATCTACGCAGCTGAAACCCACTGTCACTCTGACAGTTTCCAAGAACCCAGATCTACCATCACTATCACTCTCCCAAAGAAATCAAATCTACAGATTGCTATCAACTCCACTCGGTCCCCAGACACGAGTGCAAATGCATCCCACAACTGACCGACCTCTCGGCCCACAACACGGGCGAGGAAAAGCTAAGTCCATAGTGAAATGAAGTATCGTGATGTGGAATGTCTAGAGCAATAAAAACCTAGCCCAAGTTGGAGTTTTTCTACAGACTGGCTGAACATGATACATATGACAGGGGTGCTAGGTCAAATTCCAAGATTTCATTACTTAACATAGTGCAGGAATCAAAAGATTCAACAACTGATATACAAGATACAACATACAGTTTTACACATGCCAATACTCCAATTTCTAACATGCATGATCCTACACACATAGAATTAGTACACAGTCCAGAGTTCTTGGAAGCAAGGTCACCCACCTGAAAGTGCTAACTGTCCAAAATCGCACCGCTGAGAAAGCCCACAACTGTCAAATCACAAATCCCACCAAGCCAACAACACGGTAGAAGTGCTCACAAACTCCTGGGTACAAACATACACCAAAATTACACTTAAATTCACACAAATTCCACCTTCCCAAAATCTGTGGTGAACAGTCCCAATAACACGAAATTTTCACCTGAAAAACTTCCTCCAAAAATTCCAATAAAAATACGACGGCGATCCTCGCGAAGAGTAGATGTCGATAGAGTCCTGAAACGTCGAATTCCGATGCCCGGATGAGGAGATAAAAATCCGACAAGTAGGTGCTGTCCAAATCAACCAACAGTCGCAAAGGGGGTTAAAAATGTACCCAGAACCCCAAGAAAAGCTCGGATCCAGAAAAAGTGTCCAACACGAAAAATGTAGATTTACCTCTTACGAAACCGTCACCGCAGAAATCGTCCAAAAATAATGTCGGGGTAGCCCGGTAGACCTCCCGGACTAAACTGCGACGGAAATGGGCCTCCAACAGTAGATCGTCGCTCCGCACCCCGATGCAGAAGTCGCCGTCGTCGCGGCCTCCAAAAATCCTGAGCTTCCGCCAAAAGATGCACAAGAGGGAGAGAAACAACTTTGGTGAAGGGCTCCAAGTGGAAAGCTTTCGGGAAAAGCTTCAAAACGAGGCCCCTTGAGGCCTTTTTATAGGCCTCACCCGAAACAGCCCGGAAAAAACAAGTCAATGGGCTTTGGGCCCAAAATTTCGGGCGCCCGGAACATTCGGGCGGCTACAGTGTTGGGCCGGGCCCAACACTGTTCACGCCCGAATCCACCAGGAGCCGCCACGTGGCCCGCCGAACAGCAAACAGCTGTTCGGCCCACCCGCTGGCTGCCACGTGGCCCGCCCCCGCACAGTGAGGCGGTTGGCGCCCGCCAATCAGCGGGTGACACGTGTCCACCCCGGTTGACCCGCTGACCGGTCGGCGGCCGCGCCGGGCGCGCGGCATGGCCCCGACGTGGGCACGCGCCCCGAGGCACCGACCCCGACTCCGTGCGCCGCGCACGGTGCGCCCGCGAACCAGAGGGCGACACGTGTCCCCTGCACCCGGTCCACGCACTCAACAGGAATTCAGTGGACCGCGCCGCATGCACCGACCAACCGGAGGCTGCCACGTGGCCCCGCATTGGTCCATGCACCGCCGCGCTCACCCGGTAGACCGCGCGCCTTGCGCCCGCCAATCAGGCGGTGCCACGTGTCCATGCGCCGGGTCTGTGCACCCCGCCGCGCAGCTCTGTGGACCGCGCATCCTGAACCGGCCAATGACAGGCCGCCACGTGGCATGCCGGCGGTCTACGGCCCCTCCCATGCACCATTTTCCACTGAAAACTTCCGGGAGTCCGTTTTTGGGCATCCGGACTCAGAATTAAACAAGCAAATAGCCGTTTTCAAGCGTTTTTCCGTGCTGAATCCATTTCCGACCTCTGTTGGGCCTAATTCTTTTCCGAAATTTCGGCAAACTCAGCCGAAGGCCTACACAGCTATTAATAACACACAGGGTCCATCTGTGGCATCCCATTGACGCACCATGGGCCAGATACACCAATGCTAGGTGCTCAAACAGTGGATTCATCGGAAGAACGCTGCATGGGAATTTGGGCCACTACACACGTGGTGTATACTATCGGTTTAGGGCATCAGCCGACAGAGGAATAAGTCATCAGAGGAGAACCCGCGTCTTGACCAAGATCGGCCTTGGTCACGTGAGCGCACAACACGTGACACACGC
The DNA here is from genome assembly GCA_029204045.2 of Tillandsia leiboldiana. Lineage (NCBI taxonomy): Eukaryota > Viridiplantae > Streptophyta > Magnoliopsida > Poales > Bromeliaceae > Tillandsia > Tillandsia leiboldiana. Next base: position 47,841,507 of record CM055064.1, on the reverse strand, counting down.
CATCGGCTGAAGGCATCAGCCTACAGGAGAAGCGACCGATGAGGGGTATTGACACATCTAGAGAACTAATCTCGGTCGAAAGCAAATATTATATCGTCTCAGTCGAACGATGAGAAAGCGAAGTCAGAGTTAATTCTCGGCTGCTCTAGCCGAAGAAGGAAAAACTTTGAAAGGAAGGAGTGCGAGATTTTGATGCGAATTTCGTAACTGATTCCAGAACGGCGTGCAGCGCCCAGCATTGGAAAGCACCGAAGATCACAATTCCGTACGTTGATAAGGGGATGAATTTGAATTAAAAAATGGCTACTATCCTATTTATAGAAGTTCAACTCAAAAGGCAGTAGTTAAGGAATTTATGATAATTCTTCACAAATCATGCCGATTTTTCAAATTGGCGATTATACGCATGGTTCGGGAATGTATAAATACGCGAACCATCAAAGGAATTCAGGTCCTGCAACCCCATAGGCCATTGACCACCCCTACTTTTTCATATCTTTCATATCTACATTTACTGCTTTCCTAGATAACCTTTACATTTTCTAGCAGTAGATTAACTTGTAATCGGCTACCAATTACTCTTATAATCCCACTCTAATTAATACAAATTCCTAATCGGCTTCTTAGCCGTGTCAAATCTTTGTCTCCACATCTAGGTTCGACTACTCTAAGCCGAACTCTCTCTTTCTCTACCTCCATATCCTGATTAGGTAATCTAAGACGGACGGTCGCTGGAGTTTGACCGAGAAGAAGCCGGCCGAGCGGATCCCTCCTCGGCCCGATTGCTTGATCCTTTGGCACGCGGCGCATTCACATCAGTGGGTCACCCCCATAGGGCCGATCGACGACCGAACCCGGTCAACGGTCAGCGCGACATTTTTGGCCCCAACAAGTGGTATCAGAGAAAAACGACATCAACCACAGTTTTCAAATGTGTGTCCAACATCCACTAAGTACAATATCACACGCGTTCGACCTATGGAATAATCTAGGTCTTATATATGTGAGAGCGGGGGATTGGTTGGGATTTATTTTCGGTTTAGTACGGGTATTGTGCTGGTGGTGATATTGTTTGTTTAACTCCGTAATTTGTGTGCTACAGATTATGGCTCGAACTAGGTCTTCTACGGAAGGCGGAGAGGAGGATGGGGCGAGGCCGACTGCTACCGAGTCCTCGTTGGTTGTTGAGAATCAGCTACTCAGGCAGCAAGTTCAGACATGGCGAGTCAACAGTCGGCGCTCACGAATCTGGTACAACAAATAGCGCAGCAGACAACTACGTTGGCTATTGCATCCTATACCCCCTTCTCCTATGCCGGCTGTACCTGTCACCACTAGTTTACCGATGACGGGTGGTGTTGATGTTGCTGCGACTCCTACTGAGGCCACCGCAGCGGGAGTTTCACAGGGACACGCGACAGCACCCTCGGATGTCCTTCGCCAATTGTTCCTGGACCTACGCTAGAGACTGTTGACGTAGACCCTGTGAGGGTGACTGTGGTGACTCCCTCCCCTACCCTTTCCACCACTTCGGCAGGTGGAGACGCTGCATTAAGTGCGGAGCAGACCCGGGTGAGGGGGAATTTGGTGGAATTCTGGAAGTATAACCTGCCAATTTTTGAGGGAGAGACGACCGATCCTTGGGTGATAGAGAAGTGGGTGGATACCATGGAAAAGCTCTTCTCGGATTTGTTGATGGAGGAGTGCGAGCGGGTTTCTCTAGCCGTTATTTTTCTAGAGGGGACCGCCCGTATATGGTGGAAGACAATGCGGCCAGATCCTTCCAGTAGTGCCACGTATTCTACGTGGTCTGTGTAAAATGTAACGACCCGACCCACTAGGAATAATAACTCGTTGGGCCCAAACCACAGCCCAAAATGCTTAAGCCCAGTTATTATTACTAGTGTCCTTATCTCTTATATACCCAATCACAATCCCATTCACATTCGATGTGGGACTATTAGAGGCGTCACAAACTCCCCCCCGTTTAGGCCTGACGTCCTCGTCAGCCCAAACACACACACAACCCAAGATCACAAGGCGATGTGATACTTATCTCGCTAGCCCTGCCATCTAGACCTAGGCTCAGCCGAGACTCGTCACACACTTTCGGCTGGTGATTGGCTCTGATACCAAATGTAACGACCCGACCCACTAGCAATAATAACTCGTTGGGCCCAAACCACATCCCAATATGCTTAAGCCCAGTTATTATTACTAGTGTCCATATCTCTTATATACCCAATCACAATCCCATTCACATCCGATGTGGGACAATTTGGGGCATGACATACATGGTCTGTGTTTCGGGAGATGTTGTTCGGGGCTTTCTTTTTCGACAGTGCGAAACAACAACTGGAGGATGATTTAAAGAATATCAAGCAAGCGAAAGGTACTGTGATGGAGTATTGGCGAGAGTTTGTCCGTTTGGCGAACTGTGTCCCATTTGCCATTCGGGACGAGTTCCACAAGGCTCGTCTATTCTTTGCTGGGCTGAGGAGCGATATCTTTCAGTTGGTTCAGTCGGCGGACTTGAAGACCTTCCAGGAGGTGGTCGATCGGGCCACCTTGGTTGAGTGTGGAGTGGCTATTACCCGCGCTCGGCATGAGGCATTTGACCGCAACAGGGACAAAAAGCGATCTCATTCACATCCTGAAGACGGCCAACAGGGTGGCAACTAACCACCTAAGCATTCTCTCTCCCAACCGGGGACACGGAGCACTCAGACAGGCGGACAGCGATAGGGAGACCGACCCTTTATTATTTTGTGGCGGAGCGCATATGGTGACGGCTTGTTCCAAGGAACATGATCACTGCTTCCGGTGTTGCAAGCAGGGGCATTTCCTATCTAATTTCCCCATGAACCCTGAAGCAACATCATCGGTGGCTTCTACTCCGGTACCACAGCGCCAGAGCAGGGACATGTCCTCTTCTGTCGCGGCTGCGCGCCCCTCGATGTCACGTCAGGAGGAGGGGGAGCCTCAGCCGTTAGGTGGGCGGCTTTACTCAATGACTCAACAGGGAGCCGACCTACCGGCGGATGTGGTCGCAGGTATTATCTTACTTCTCAAGATACATGCTAGAACTTTATTCGACACTGGAGCTTCCCATTCTTTTATATCTAGCACTTTGGTTCGCACTCACGGTTTTGAGGAGAGACAGCTTCATAGGGCACTTCAGGTGCAAACTCCTAGGATACCTATAGATGCGGATAGCTTCATTCTTTCTTGCTCGGTGACGTTAGGCAACTTGGTCTTTCCAGGGGACCTTGTAGTCATTCCCATGCGGGAGTTTGATGTGGTGCTTGGGATGGATTGGCTCACCAAGCATTACGCCATGATCGATCGTGAGCAACGGATGGTGTATTTGCGAGAACCTGGGCATCCATAATTCATTTTTCTAGCTTGTAAGAGTACCTTCTTTTTTATATTTATTTTCGTGTCTTAGGCTAAGCAGTTGATTATTGGTAGATGCGTGGCCTACCTTGCGTCCATGGATGTAGTCGCGTGACCTACGCCTTCTCTGTCAAAAATCCCTGTGGCTCAGGAGTTTCCTGATGTTTTTCCTGAGGAGCTACCAAGAATGCCTCCTGAGAAGGAGATCGAGTTCTCGATCGAACTTATTCCCGGCACTTCTCCCATTACAAAGGCACCCTATAGGATGGCCTTTCGAGAGTTGAGGGAATTAAAGGTACAACTTGAGGATTTATTAGCCAAAGGATACATCAGGCTGAGTGTCTTGCCTTGGGGTGCACCAGTACTTTTTGTTCGGAAGAAATACGGTAGCTTGCGATTATGCATCGACTACCGTGAACTAAACAAAGTCACGGTTAAGAATAAGTACTCTGTACCCCGGATTGATGATCTGTTTGATCAATTGCAAGAAGCGATGGTGTTTTCTGAGATCGACCTGTAATCTGGCTATCACCAACTAAAGATCAAGGGCGAGGATGTTCCAAAGACGGCGTTCCGTACTCGCTATGGGCATTACGAGTTTACGATAATGTCGTTTGGACTTACAAATGCCCCAATTGCGTTCATGGATATGATGAACTGGGTGTTTAGGCCTTACTTGGATCAGTTTGTTGTTATCTTCATCGACGACATTCTGATCTACTTGCGGAGCGACGAGGAGCACGAAGGTCATTTGTGGTTAGTGCTTCAAACTCTCAGGGACCATAAGCTCTTCGCCAAACTCAAGAAATGTGAGTTTTAGCTTCCCGAGGTATCCTTCTTGGGGCACATTGTCACGGCTTCGGGTATCGCGGTTGATCCCAAGATGGTGGAGTCGGTGATTGACTAGCCTCGACCGACCACTGTGACGAAAGTATGTAATTTCCTGGGGTTGGCAGTGTACTATTGGCAGTTTGTGGAAGGTTTCTCTAAGATAGCTATCCCACTGAACCGGTTGACCAGGAAGGAGAGAAGTTCTTATGGACACCACAGTGTCAGAAGAGTTTTGAAGAACTCAAGGATAGGTTGGTGTGGGCGCCTGTTTTGGCCCTGTTGAGGCTAGGTGAGGATTTTGTGGTTTTTTGTGATGCGTCGCGGATTGGCCTCGGTTACGTCCTAATGCAGCAAGAGAGGGTTATAGCTTATGCGTCACGACAGCTCAAGAAGTATGAGAAGAACTACCACACACATGATCTCGAGCTTGCGGCGGTTGTTTTTGCCTTAAAGCTCTGGAGACACTATCTTTATGGGGCATATTGTGAGCTGTTCACGGAACACCAGAGTCTGAAGTACCTTTTTTCACAAAAAGAATTGAATCTCCGACAGCGACGCTGGTTAGAACTTTTGAAGAATTACGACTTGTCGATCCAATATCACCATAGGAAGGCAAATGTCATGGCTGATGCATTGAGTAAGAAAGGTCAGACTTTAGAAGCATTGGTGGAGTCAATTACTGAGCAGGACGACTTGGTGGCGGAGTTATAGCGGTTGAGGCTGGAGGTTGTGCCTCAGGGCACGGTTGCACGATTGATGGCTCTGGAAGTTAAACCTACCATATTCGAGCGGATTTTGGAAGGCCAGAAGGTCGATGCCTACATTCAACAGCTTCGAACTCAGGTTTCTTCAGAAAATGAGGGTGGCTTTTCTGTCTGGAAGGACGATTCCCTTCATTTTTGGAGTCATTTATGTGTTATGGACCTTCCTGATATGAAGAAGGAGATTCTATCAGAGGCACACCGATCCCCCTACATGGTACATCCAGGAAGGACCAAAATGTACAAGGATTTGAAGCATACCTTTTAGTGGCCGAAAATGAAAGAGGACGTGATACGGTTCGTAGCACGATACTTGGTGTGTTAGCGGGTTAAGGCTGAACACCAGCGGTCGGCGGAAAAGTTGCACCCACTTCTAGTGCCTGAATGGAAGTGGGAGCGAATTACTATAGATTTTGTCACCGGCCTTCCGCGATCACAGCATGGTCATGATGCAATATAGGTCACGGTAGGTCGGTTAACAAAGTCGGCGCATTTCCTACCAATCAACACGACGTGGTCACGAGATCGACTAGCGCAGTTGTATGTCAACGAGATCGTTAGACTACAAAGAGTCCCGGCATCAATCACTTCCGATAGGGATACTCGATTTGTATCTCAGTTTTGGCAGAGCTTGCAGCAGGCCATGGGAACGAAACTCAAGTTCAACACTGCTTTTCATCCTCAAAGTGACGGACAGTCGGAGCGGGTGATCCAAATTTTGGAAGATATGCTCCGAGCTTGTGTCCTTGACTATGGTGAGGGATGGTTTCATTATATGCCCCTGGTGGAGTTCGCTTACAACAATAGCTACCAAGCTAGTATCCAGATGGCGCCATATAAAGCCCTGTACGAGCGTCAGTGTCGATCCCCTATTTGCTAGGATGACCTTGGCGAGCGAAAGCTCATTGGTCTAGATTTGGTGGAGGAAACCGAGGCAAAGATTCGCATTGCGAGGCAACGACTACTGACCGCTCAGAGCCGTCAGAAGAGCTACGCGGACCGGCGATGACATGACCTAGAATTTCAGGTCGGAGAGCATGATTTTCTCAAGGTGTCACCGACCAAGGGGATCAGACGGTTCAGTTTACGAGGCAAGTTGAACCCATGGTTCGTTGGACCGTTTGAGATCTTGGAACGGATTGGTCCGGTGGCTTATCATTTGGCTTTACCACCAAGTCTCGACTAGGTGCATAATGTGTTTCACGTGTCAATGCTTCGAAAGTACCTTTTTGATCCCTGACACGTCATTAGTCCTTCATCGATCGAGCTACAAGAGGATTTGAGCTTCGATGAGACCTCAATGCGGATCTTGGCACGTGAGGACAAACAGATACGTAGCCGATCAATTCCTTACATTAAGGTGCAGTGGAGCAACCACGAGGAGCGAGAGGATACGTGGGAATTAGAGTCGGTACTACTAGAAATTTGACATACAGCGGCACTATTCGTTGCAATATTTAAGTAAATGTTGCTAAATACAAAATATACTGGCATTTATTAAAAATTATTGCTAAATATATTATTTATCGATATTTACAAATTATTGTTGGTGAATAAGAATATTTAGCAATATTTATTTTTAAATGTCGGTAAAAGATAGTTTAAATACCGGCAGTTACTTTTAATGCCACTAAGAAACTTTAATTACTAGCATTTAAAAGTAAATGTTGGTAAAATATCTTAAATTCTTATTTAAGATATAAATAATTAATAAGTTGAGGGACCTAACTGAGATTATCCATCAATTTTCCATATCCCGCCTACTTCTTCCTTCCTCTTGTGCCGTACGACTCCTAGTCTTCATCTCCTCATATGCAAAGCTTCTTTCTAGGATTTTTTTTTTCTCTCTTTTTTATTTTTTTATTATCTTCTCTCCAAGTAAAAAAAAAAAGAAATTACTCTTTCTACCTTCCAATCGCAGGGTGTAAGAAAAGGATTTTTTTTATTGTCTTCTACCAAGAAGGAGCCCCACAAGCAGGACTCTACCAAGAAAAAGGTAAGTTAATTTAGATTTTTTTTTGTAAAATTATTTGCTTTCTTTTATTACCTTGGAATAGATAGGTTGATTTAAATTTTTTTTAAAAAAATTATTGTTTTTATTTTAAAATTATTATTTGATAATAGATTTAATTATTTTTAGGTTGTATGATTATGCAACAAAGTAAATAATATTTAATAGAAGACTAAATAAAAAATATAGTTGAAACCCACATTTATTTATGTGTTTAAGTATAAAAGAGGATGAACATGGCCTCCTCCCATTATAATTTTTTATTACTAAATATAATCAGAGAATGTGCAAAAGAGTTAATTAAATAAAATCAATAAACTTTTTAAACAAGTTAATTTAAAAATTCATCGACATTTACTGTGAAAAAAAAGGAATGTGTATGTATGTACATATATATATATATATATATATATATATATATATATATATATATATATATATATATATATATATATATATATATATATATATATATATATATATATATATATATATATATGTATGTATAAGACCTATATTTTTTTTCCTTTCGTCAATTTTATTATTTAATATATAGACTTTTGACTCGTTAAAACTAACTTTTAACGTGTTCTTTTTTTGACAGGTTCAACGCAAGTACCTTTGGAATTCAAGAAAATTTAAATAATTTTAAGCTGTTTTGTTATATTCGCAAACAACTTTATGTCGTGTGACCTATTTGGATGCGTTATTTATGTACGTATTAATACTTTTGTATTTAGAAAATTTTGTGATCGTTTGTTATTTTTTTGGATGTTGAATGGACTAAAGATTTTTAACTTATTGTTTGTTTAATTGAAAATGAGCTTAGTAAATTATTTTTGTTATTTTGTTATGTACGATTTATGTCACTTGTGATATGAAAATATTGAAATGTCATATTATCCATTAAAATTGTATTTTTTGAAATTGATAAGATTTAATTATTTTATGATAGTGCAAATTATAATTTATATTATTTTTATTTATTTAAAAATATAATTTAAAAATATTTAGAATTAGCAGCATTTATTAATACCGGAATTAACAATAGATTACCAACATTTGTATAATATTGCAAATAAACTAATAATTATTGGCATTTATTAGTGTTGTAGATAATTAAAAAATACTGGCATTTAATAATATCGCTAATAACCACATCTATAACGGCATTTATTTAATGTTACTAATTACTTAATTTTAACGGCAATTTAATTAAATGCCGGTAGAAGATTCACCAACACGAGTATAAGCGGCACTAATTGCTAAATGCCACTAATAATTTTTACGGCACTTTTTGAACTTTAGGCGACAATTACAGGATGCCGCTAAATCACAATTTTTTTCTGAGGCTACTGTTTAAGTTTCGAAGAAGAAACTTTCTTTAAAGGGGGTTGTGATGTAATAACAGTACCTTGAATTTCAAAATTTGTAATTAAATTCGGCTATTTGAATAAAATTGTCATTTTTTTCGAATTTAAGGGGGGTGTTGTGTTTAGCTTTTTGAGGATTTAATCCTCGGGGCTTCATTCACTGGGTTATGGGTGAATCGTGGCGGAAGGGAATGGTCAAGCCGTTTTCAATTCCGTTGTGCTAGTTGCACCAAAAAGTGTGAAAAACAGAGTTTGACGGATAAGCAGGTTTTCTCCGTGAAAAGTTTCGACTGCTATTTAGGTGAGATCTCTGAAAAGGAAGGTCGTTACTTTGTCGGCGTCGTCAAATGGAGAACGACGGTACGATCGGATCTCAAATCCGATTTCAGGATCTCCCGGAATTACATTTTTATGGTAATGGATTCGAGAAATGGTGATTGATATTTTCGGTACCCGTTAAGACATATGAGTGCATCAGAATTCATGAAACGGGTGTACGAGACGTTGTGGTTCATTAGCACATTTTTCGAGGAAAGGGGAGCGGGACCAGTTTAGTAGCAGGTTCGAGTTTGACAATCGGACACCACGATGTGGGAGGAAATTATTTATCTCTTGTGGAATTTGAAATTTCAGGAAATGTAAGAAAGAAAGAAAACTCTAATTTCCATCCTCCAAGATCCCGTCTTCTTCCTTGTTCGTGCCGTGCAAGATTGAAGCCGAATCGCCGCCGTCGGAGCCGGAGAAGACGACCGGAGTTTTCGTGGCCGACGCAAGATCCGGGTGCCCATTCTTCACCGCCGCCGCTGCCGCCGCGTGCCTCGGCCTCCGCAAGTGACGCGTCGCTCGGCCAACGTCGCACCAAGTAATTGGATAGTATAAAGAATATTCTGTCAAAATTTTATGTGATTTGAATATTTCTACACCGTTAAACTTGCAAACGGCTCACCACAATCATTAAAATTATTGATTTAGAGCCTCTTTGATCACTAGGCAAATGATACAAAAAAATCACGAAATTTATTTTCTAAGCTTTTTAAAAACTCTAGATCAAGTTTAACTGAGCCGATCGTCTATTCGGAAGTCCCAACGATGAAAATAACTTGGAATTACGGAAGCTTCCGTGCTTCTAAAAGCACACAAGCATATATATATATATATAGTCTAGCTGGAACACTATCGATAGCACTAAGCAATTGGTGCTACCGAGTTTCCAGCCCTGGGATGAAAGGATGTGCGGTTGTGATTATAGTTGTTCCATAAGATTTTTACTATTCAACCAACTACCCACTAAATCCTAAGGGACCACTATTATTCTAACCGCACATCTCTTAATCTAAGGGCTAAAAAATTGGTAGCACCAATGACTTGGTGCTAGCGATAGTATTCCAGTCTAATTCTTTGAGACCAAAATTTTCGCCACTCGAGGACGCAACACGTGGCGTATACCTTCGGTTAAGGATATCAGCCGATAGAAGAATAACTCAGAAGAGAGGAACTCACATCCTGGTTGAGACCGATCTCAGTCGCATGAGGGTGCGACACACGACATGCGTCGTCAGCTAAAGCATCAGCCGATAGGAAGAGCGACCAGCAAGAGTGTGGTGTCCCGAATTTTCGTGTGACTTGACTGTGTGGTCGGTCGCGATAAAACACCTATTTTTGGTGTACCGAGTGGAATATACCAGATTTTCGGTATATAAACAAGTATAAATAAAAATAGTATGATATACTATTTTTATTGAACTTAGAGAAGTAAAAAATAATTTAGGAGTGAATTTTGTTGAAATTGGAATAAAAAGGGAAGATTTACAATTTTATATGAGAAAGGGAACTCAGATTTTGGCAAAAAATTTACAGTGTCGAAAAATTTTGAAAAAAATTGGGGTGGTCGGTACTTATGTTCTAAGGTCATAATAAAAGTTTCGCATGAATCGGATACCCGAGCAGTGAGAAAGGGGTCTGCTAGTAATTTTGAGTACAGCAGGACTTTTGGTGACCCAGAAATGGTCCAAACTGTAAACTTAAGATAACCCACGGTAAATTAAGTTAAGTTGAGTCTGAGTGTCAAATTTGAGCAGAAACGGACGTTCAGAAGGGCTCGCAGGTAAGTATCAGATCAAAATTAAACTAAATAGTGAATTATCACTATTGTGAGGGGCTTTATGCATAAAAATAACTTTTTTTTTTCTTCTTCTTCTCCACCCACACGCGCACGCATACCGGGCACACCATGGAGTGCTTTCTCTCTCATTCTCCCCTCACTTTCTCTCTCTAGATTTCTCACTCTAATGCGCACGAAATCGCGGAGCGATTTGCGAGGAGCCTACAGCGAGCGAGGGCGAGCTTTTGAACCAAAAAAAGCTCGAAATCATGGCTCTTTGAGGTGAGTTTTGCAAAAAATAAATTTGGTTTTGCCGTAATTCCTTTAGATCTATAATATATGTGGTCTTACAAAAATTCTTTTCGAAGAAATCGGCAAAAATCGCGGAGAAATCACGATGAAATTAAAAAAGTTTGAACCTAGGGCTTAGAACTTATAATATTAGATTTTTAGGGTTTTGATCTAAATTGATCATGCGAATTCCTAATTATAGGTTGGAGAAACACACTCAAAAGAGGTGAGTAAAACTTAGAGTTTCATTTTAAAATTTCTTTTGGATTCAAAGAGAATGAAAACCTTTCATATAAAATGATCTTTATTTATAGGTTTTCTTTGTAAACATTTTAGAGAACTCCTTGAAGCATTCCAAAGTGAAGCTCCAACTTTATTTTTGCTTCTCTTTTGGTCAAAAGAATATCAAAAAAAAAAAAGGTAAGGTTAAATTCTAGGGTTTTTAGTTTTTAAGTTTTTATGAAATTAAAAGAGCAATGAGATGATTTTCTTATACTTTTCATTTTAATATAGGGATTTCTTAAAGATCAAAGAGAACGAACCTTTTGCTTCATGCAAAATAAAAATCACAAGGTGGGGGATTATATTCGAAAAATGGTGACCTCTCCTCTTTTCCTTTGCTTTTATGACTAGAAGCATGTTAGTAGATAAATTAAAGTTTATGTGTAGAAATAAGATTAGAGATGTCTTCTTGAGGGGAATATGCTAAACCCTTTGTATGAGATGATGAATGAGATCTTTAAGTATTAGAACTTCATTTGCATAAGAACGAATGCAATGATTCCATCATATGAGATTAAGATTATGTTTAATGCATGCTAAAAATTTAGTGTTAAGGGTTTATGTATAGAAAAAAAGAGTATATGAATGCTCTTAAGATATGAGTAATGTAAGTGACCCATTGTATGTGAATGTAATTACAGGTTATTAAGTATTAGAGTTTTATTTGCATAAGAATGAATACAATGATTTCATCATATGTGATTAAGGTTATGGTTAATGCATGCTAAAAATTTAGTGTTAAGGGTTTATGTATAGTAAAAGAGAGTATATAAATGTTCTTGTGACATGAGTAATGTAAGTGACCCATTGTATGTGAATGTAATTAAAGGTTATTAAGTATTAGAGTTTCATTTGCATAAAAATGAATGCAATGATTTCATCATATGAGGTTAAGGTTATGTTTAATGCATGCTAACAATTTAGTGTTAAAGGTTTATGTACAATAAAAGAGAGTAAATGAATGCTCTTGAGATATGAGTAATACTCTTGAGATATGAGTAATGTAAGTGACCCATTATATGTAAATGTAATTAAACGTTATTAAGTGTTGGAGTTTTCATTTGCATAAGAATGAATGCTATGATTTCATCATATGAGATTAATGTTATGTATTAATGCATGCTAAATCGTAATGATAAGGGTTTATGTTGCAAGATGGATATGATGACATAGGAGAAACCTAGATTAAGGTTTTATGAGTGGCATTAACCTTAGGATTTCACAGGTGGCATTATGCATGAGTCAACTAAGGTTATGGTAAGAGCTAAGTATTAACTTAGAGTCAAGTCTCTAAGAGTAAAGAGTATAGAGGTTGAGGTTAAAAGTGTAAAGAGTAAAATCCCTAGAGTTGGTCTTAGGGAGTTGGGTAAAATAAACCCTCACTTTAACTTCAACTTGAGCAAAAGAATGATAGTGAAAGAATTAAGTCCAAGGGACTTTTGAGTTACCTTTGAGGCAAAGACCTAGGGTAAGAAAATGAATAAATGAAAGATAAGATAAAAACTTAAATAAAAGAGAAAGAAATGCCAAGTGGCAATGTGAGCTAGAGGCTCAAATGAGAAAGAAAGAAAAGTGCATAAAGTTGCAAAAGAGGCTAAGAGCCAAGGCAAAAGAAAAGAAAGAAAATAAAATAAAAAGATAAAACGAGCGTACCTTCAGGAGTGAAACGTAGCTCTTGTCGGAGCCAAGGGTAGTGTCTCTCTCCTGGGCAGTGACCCGTATGACAAGTTTCCCATTGGGCGGGGTAGCACTTGCGGGTGCTATCGGCAACCTTTGATATCTTGTCTTATGGCAGCATGACTACCAGGCTGAGGCCCATTGGGCAAGATTCTCCGAGGGTTTAGCAACTTTAACTAAAACATAAGAAAAAAAAGAAGAAAGAAAGTGAATAGTCAAGTATGAGTTTTGGATAGAGTGACACCTTGGAACGACTTAGTGTCGTGTTATGGCAAAGAGTAGAGTTTTACATGAGCATTATTAGTTAGAATTTACAGCTTTAAATACTGTAATTATTCTCCATTATATTGCTTCCATTGGACCAAGCGGTGTAGGACATTCTTTCTCGGTGGTTGAACCCACTGGTAACTTCGTTGTAGTTCTCACACCCTTAGGTGACCATCATCACAGGTCCAGGTACACCGAGCGAGGCGCGCGACAGGGGCAAGGGCCCAGCAGAGTAGCTACCTAGCAGTCTAGAGTCGCCAGTTTACATTTTGGGTTTTCATTTTGAGTGAACTTTGTATTTGTGAGGAAATTGATGTAAATTGTAATATTCATTTAAATGCGAGTTGAGAGATGGAAAATGTAATTAATTTTATGTTGTTGTTCACTCATGTGCTTGCTTTTATTTATTGTTTAAACTTGTTGTTTAATGAATGAAAGTGTTTAGTTAGTAGTGGTTTACTCTGATATCATCCCTCATTGATTGATTGTTTTCATTGAGATGAATGTTGCCGTTTCTTTCGGATATAGAGAGGTTATGCCCGATTGGTGGGTCGGTTGGCGTGCCCGAACTGTCCAAATTGGCGGTCTCGGGGCGTGACATATTAGAGTCGTATTAGAGCGTGGGAGTGGTTCTATGCGGCTAGCAAACCTTAGGGAGACTCTAGGGATTATTACGAGAGAGAGTGTGGATTTTGGGCGAAAGTACTTGATTGGTATGTATTGTTTCCAAAAAGGATATTGGGACTGATCGATGGTAATAAGCTTTCATTCTTCGGACTATTACGTTGCCGGCCGACAACATAATGTTGGAGATGAAAGGGAGTGCCTTCTTATACTTTCGCATGATTGGGTTGACGAGCCATTTTGTTCGGTATTTAGCTTACGCATTGTCCAAATTGTTAAATTTGGGCTGACCTTTTCATTGTGGTGTGGAGATTAGCAATGACACCACGCAGGCAGACGTGCCTGTCTCGACTCGAGCTAGGAGTGTTACGGAATTTGTGTTGGCGTATTTCGTGAAATTGTTTAAGTCTTCAAGATTGAAGATGAAGAAGTTTGGATCATGTATCTCAATCTCAAGAAAGAAGAATTCAAAAGGATCAGGTACGTCTAACTAAATATTTTCGGTGATCCGAATACTTCTTATAGTGTAGAAACACTTGGTTGAATGTTTGATTGCATAAAAATAAAAAACTGGACATACTACATGTTCAGAGTCCGGATCGGGCATCACAGTCTGGACCCCGAACGTAGATTAGTTCATGCGCAATTCCAGTCCGGACCTTGGAATTTCAGTCCGGACCCCGAACGTGGAATTTGCAGGAATTGCATGAACAGTCCGGACCGTGGAATTACAGTCCGGACCCCGAATGTCCTCTTTTCTGGAAAAAGTCTGTTTCGTCATGACAGTCCGGACCGCAGGATTTCCGGTCCGGACCGTCGTCCTGTAAAATTCCAGAAACGGTTAGTTTTTTATTCTTATCTTCTTCCAAGGGTTTCTAACCTATAAATAGACTCTATGATTCAATTTCTAGGGCATCCGCATATAATAAAAGACGGCCGAAATTGAAAAATCCACATATAGAGAAGAAAGGAAATCAATAGATTTAATTCTATGTTTCTTCATCTATATTGATTAATTTGATTCTAGGTTTTCCAAACTCAGATTTTGAGTAGGATCAAATTAATGAATACTTACATGGTATTTCCGATCTATTTCTAATCTAAGTATTCGGCGGATCATCACCACCCAAAAACAACGATTTTTCCAAAATCGGCGCGTGGACTCGCATGGCCTTGTGGATTCAAGGTGCAACCGCTTTCGTGGATTCGAAGCGAGGTACGTTCGTGGATTCGAGACGTGCTACTGGGTGAAGACTGTGGATTCGGTCGGACGCCGTGGACTCGACGTTGGACGCCGTGGATTCGGCGTTGGACGCAGATCGTGGATTCGAGAAGCGTTGCGGAGCGAGCGGAGAAGATCTACTAGGAGCGTATGAAAAAGGTTGAGTCATCTGTGAGTACGGTATATCACCTTGTACGTGTGTTAATTCTAGTGGATTTCGTCGTGTTATCGGTCCCGTGGTTTTTTACTCCGGTTTGGAGTTTTTCCACGTAAAAATCGTGCGTGTTATCTTTTCATTTCCGCATTGGGTTTTATTGCGCAACAATTTTTGAGTGTTTATGGTTTACACCTATTCACCCCCCCTCTAGGTGTTTTTTCCCCTATTTAGATCCAATTAATACATAACCCAACAAGTGGTATCAGAGCGGGAATAGGGTTGTAAACAATGGTTGAAGGTGGAAACATCAATAGACCCCCGTTCTTCGATGGAACAAATTATGCCTACTGGAAAGTACGGATGAAAGCTTTTTTAATTTCCATCGACGAACGGGTGTGGCAATCAATCGAGTTAGGATGGTTTAATCCAACTGAAATTATTGTTGATGTTCACACCATCAAACCTAGATTGAAATGGACCAAGGAAGAGATAGACTTATCTTCTTACAATGGCAAAGGTGTTAACGCTTTATTTAATGCTTTGTCACAAACTGAGTTCTCTCGCGTCTCGGCATGTGAGACTGCGAAAGAAATCTGGGATGTTCTTCAAGTTACACATGAGGGAACTAACCTTGTGAAGATTCAAAAACTGCAAATGCTTACGAGCAAGTTTGACTCCATTTTCATGGCAGAAAATGAATCATTCACAGACTACTATACACGATTGCAAGACATCGTGAATTCATGTGCTAACTTGGGAGAGAAAATTCCAGAATTTAAAATTGTAAGAAAGATTCTAAGAACTCTTCCTGAAAGATTTCGTTCCAAGGTTACGGCCATTGAAACTATTAAACACCCGGACGAAAAACGTGTAGAAGAATTAGTTGGTTCATTACAAACTTATGAAATGACATTTCCTACTAACTATTCTTCGGGAAAGGCATCCTCTTCTAAGTCTTCAGGTTTTGCGTTGAAAACAACAAAAGAAGAAGACGCGGATTCATCCTCCTCAGACGACGACGAGAACCTATCTATGGAGGACTTTGAGAAGCAGCTTGCTCTCTTGACAAGGAATTTTCGCCGAAACTTTTGAAGGGGTAATTCAAGTAAAACTCCATCATTCGGAAAGTGGAAGAAAGGCAAAGGTTTTTCAAACCAAAAGTCAAGAAAGCAAGAAAGTTTTTCAAAGGATAAGAAAAACTCAGAGGGACAAGTCCAATGCTTCAAATGTCGAGGCTACGGCCACATTGCAACGGAGTGTCCAAATAAGAATCCGGCAAAGAAGAAGGCGATGCAAGCCGTCACTTGGGATGACAACTCAACATCAAATGAGTCATCTTCCAGTGATGAAGAAAACAACGCAACGGCATTCCACGCGTCCACATCTTCACCCTTCATGTGCTTAATGGCAAGTACATCCGATTCTTTGTCCAACTCCTCCCATGCTGAAAAGAATGCCATGGGCGACGAATCGAGTAATTCTGAAGGTGAAGATTTTGCTCTTGCCTACCATAAGCTTTTGAGGGATTCAAAGAAACTGGCAAAGCAAAACAAGAGTTTGAGAGGGAGATTGCAGGATCTCGAAGAAGAAGCAAAAAGGGCAACTTCTCTCTGTTAGTTGTATGCCCCAAAAGCCTATCAGGCTGACGCATTTTATTATATGGAACATATTTGTACTTGATCTTTATTATAATTTGGGCATTTTATGCCATTCATGTTTGATGTGTCCATGAATCGTCCTTTGATTTAATGAGATGATAATGTATATTCTTAAGAGTTAAGAATTTGAGATACATATTATTAGTGATTAAGTCATGAATGCTCTCAATCGGAGGATCATCATGGGGACGATGATTGATCCGGCAAGATTGATGTATGTGTCGCTTTCTTTTAGGATGACGAGTCTCAAGTCATTAGTGTGGGGACACTGGAGCGAACGTGTAGGTGGTTGTTATAGAACAAGGGAACTGAGCGTGACCAATTACGATTAGTTACTTGGATGTCTACTCTTTCGTCAATAACTGATTCGATGTTGCAGTGGTACAACTGATCCTTAGACCTGCGACACCACGGCCATTCAATATGAGGCTGCTGTAGTTTGACTATGCAAACTCTGATCCTAGTCACGGGTCTTAGTAGTATATGTTGGCTGCAGTCGGTTCATATTAGGAATGGGTGTTTGTTTACAGGGGATCTATCGCTCTCGGTAGAGAGATAATTAGTCCTATGCTATTTGTAAGGCAAAGCTCAGAAACCCTCGGCCGGGGTAATATGGTTCATGGAAAGGTGTTTCCAAGAGTAACCATATGAGCTTGTGTCCTATCAAATTTGTCATATAACGGGTGATGGGGTTTGACGAGTATTCCATGACCTCAACTCAGTTGGGACTATGCGATAGAAGGATTGTATTGTACGGTAACTGCACCTTGAGGTTCAGTCCAATATTCACTTCTGACTGGATTGCCACCATATGCTGCTAGGCATCACTGGTGGATTGTGGGAACCAATAAGAATAATTATAGGCGAATAATTATTATACGATGGAAGAATCAAAAGTGTTTGATCCATCAAAAGGAGTTTCGATGATGATGTCGATGGGGATCGCATCATATCTCACTACCAGACAGAATTGAACCTATTAGGTCACACACAAAAGGAATCGCGCATGATCAATATCAAGGAGATGATAAAGAAGTTTATAGAATGGATTAATTATAATCACAATACTAAAGTTTACTAATTTATTAGTAAAAGGACTAATTTACAATTATTGTAAATTAGAGGTATTTAAGTGCAATACTTGCATGGTGTATTTGCTAATTGTTAGTAAATATTTGGAGGACTTATGTGTAAATGTTACACACGTAGGATAATGGATAATCCAATCACGAATTAATTCTTGCGTCGATGTAAGGAGGATGAATCAATCTTCTAATTGTGCTAGCAATCTTCCTAAAGTCCTCCATAATTAATCGTCCTTTGATTTAATGAGATGATAATGTATATTTTTAAGAGTTAAGAATTTGAGATACATATTATTGGTGATTAAGTGGTATCGGAGCCACCCTCATCGTTTGTTTTAGATCTAATCTCTTTTTCGATGTTGATTGGGTTTTATGGAACGATCGAAATCAAAACAACGAAGGTTGTTTTGAATATGTTGTTTTGATTGTTTTGCAACACTAATTGATTAGTTCATGGCTTTCATTGCACATGCTTGCCGCAATGTGTTTTGAACGCATTTACATGATGTGATCATGCGCGCCTTGTGGTTGCTTTATGCAAAATCGCAATTTAAAATTAATTTGAAACCCAATTAATTAGAAATCGAATTAGAGAATTTTATTTTATATGCCTGTGATGTGTATGAGGTGATGATCATGGATAGCAACCTTGTGATGATGTGAATGGGTGTAATTTAATAAGGACCCAGTGTTAGATTCTTTTTGAGTGCCTGCGTGCACCAATTAAATTATGTAATTTGGAGACCTGCGTGTCTCATTATCATTATGGGTTGTTTTGTAATTGTTGCAAAATTAAAGGGTAAAGGGGTAGTTTAGATTCGATGACGATTTGTTCCATTCAAGAGTTGATGCGGTGCAGATCAAGTTTGGACCAAATATTGATCGAGGGAGCCGACAAGAGTTGATCTACTCCAATCTGATCAAGATGCAGAGCAAGTTTTTGTGTGTAATACCCTCTGACCCGATTCCGGCCTGGTGGCTCAGGCCCGAATCAAATTAAAATCCATGATCATCACCGGTAGTTATTTTTTTATATATATATATATATATGCGATATATGTGCATATGATGCGATGGTTTGCATGAGATGTAAATTTTATAATGAATTAAAACTGATGAGATAACAAATCTCCCTAAATAAAATATTAAGTTAATGGTGTTATGAACCCATTAGTGGCCTTCCATCGTTGTAGGGTGTGGGCGTCTCTTTAGTGTTGATTGATGCACCCGGACATAGGGGTCAGTTGCATTAGGGAGCCGCAACCATTCTATTGGCATGAGATGCTATGTGGTAAGAAAGGGGTTGAATCCAAGAATCTGTCAGGATGAGGATTCAATGACCTTTTTATTTGCATGATGAACGGTGGGTCTAACTTAACCAAAAGATAAGGCCAAGAATCTGTTAGGATGAGGCCTATATTTTTGGAGGCCAAAGATAAAATTGCGATTTGCTTGAGAAGCATTGAACAAGAGTTGTTCACTCATTTCTTTACTCATTGCCAAGAATCTGTCAGGATGAGGTAGTGTGCAAATAGATGGGACCGCAATTCCCACTAGAAACTTTTAGTAAGGTTTTCGTTTTCTCCACTCGGGGAGTGTGGAGATTCGCTAAAATTAGTGGGAGGCACCATTTAGATTTAAAGCCCCTAATCAAAATGGATTATGATTAAGTACACAACTAATTAGAATCTTAACCATCTGCAGAAAATGTCCGCCTCTAACCCACTTGTCAGAATACTTGATACTAATCGCTTAACTGGACCGAATTTCACCGATTGGCTGAGGAATTTGAGAATTGTTCTCAATTCTGAAAAATTAGCCTACATGTTGGACACGGAGGCTCCAGCAGTGCCCGTAAATCCAACAGCTCAACAGAAAGATGCTAGAAATAAATGGACTGATGATGACATGAAGGTAAAATACTACATGCTTGCGTCTATGAGTAATGAGTTGCAACGCCAGCATGAGCACATGGAGAGTTCTGCTGACATCTTGCTTCATCTTAAAGAGTTGTATGATGAGCAAAGTCGAACAGCTCGTTACGAAGTGTCAAGGCGACTGTTCAGGACTAAGATGTCTGATGGTCACTCAGTCAATAATCATTGCTTGGCGATGATTAAGGACATTGAGGAGCTTGAGAAGCTCGGAATGACTATGGACGCAGAACTTCAAATTGATTTGATCTTACAATCATTACCTGATTCATTTTCTCAGTTTATTTTAAATTTTCAAATGAATAAAATTACTTGCACTCTCGCGGAGCTGTTGAATATGTTGGTCACGGCTGAAGGAATGCTAAAAGTCAATAAGGGCTCAGTTTTGGCTGTTGAACGAGCTTCCTCCAAAAGAAAGTCTAAATGGAAAAAGAAGAAGCCTGCAAAGAAGCCAAAAACTGACACTGTCAAGGTAAATCCCAAAAAGAAGGCCGCCAAAGGAACTTGCTTCCACTGTCAAAAGGATTGTCACGCCCCGGGGGTTTGTTTTCGCGGAAACGGTTCAGAAAAGGTACACATTTGGCGCGTAAATTTTTTTTTTGAAATTAAACCCTCTTCCCCGGCACGTGCCCAGACCCGCCGCATACACAGAATCACTCTGCAAACGGACAGAGTCTCCTCTGTATATGCACGGCGTAGCAGTTAATACAAGGTTCAATACAATCGTCCATTCAATCAAAGCAGTTCTATCAAACAACTATGCACCATAACTGAATAACAAGCACGGCCAAGAATTTCTTTTTTTTTTGAAAGGATAAATCCACAGTCCTTGAAAAAGCGCCTACCCGGCACTCAGATTTTGAAAACGCGTTTCGAA
Organism: Tillandsia leiboldiana; assembly: GCA_029204045.2. Lineage (NCBI taxonomy): Eukaryota > Viridiplantae > Streptophyta > Magnoliopsida > Poales > Bromeliaceae > Tillandsia > Tillandsia leiboldiana. The sequence continues at coordinate 47,820,960 of CM055064.1, read as the reverse complement.
AACAACATAAATCCACAGGGTTTTGAAGACAGTGCCCACACGACACTTGAGTTTTGAAATCCGTTTTCACAATCCATAAATCCACAGGGTTTTGAAATCAGTGTCCACACGACACTTAAATTTTTAAAAACGGGTTTCGCAGTCTTTTCTTTGGTTATACTTTTTCTTTTCCAAACGGCCAACAGAAACAAAGGAAAGATAAATACATAAGAAAACAACCAAATATAAACCATGCCGACATCCACACCGACCCCACGAGGGTATCGAGAACCACGCAAATGACTACAAACGTAAATGAAATGCAAGGATAAAAAGAAATACAGTCCGGGGTCCCCAGCGACCCAGAAGCTCCTGCCCCGTCCTCACCGTCGCCTACCTCTCCCCCCGTCTGGACCCTGTCACGAAGTGGGAAGTCAGTGACGAATAATAGCAGAGCAGGAAAAGTAATAAATCAAACCGTAAAGCAAACCGGAGCAACCACCCTCCCAAGAGGGCAAAGATAACGTGTACCCCTGTGTCCTGCAATACCTGACCACGTCGGACAACCTAAACCGACGGGCCGTACCGTACCTGCAATACCCGACCATGTCGGACAACTAAACTGACGGGCCGTACCGTACCTGCAATACCCGACCACGTCGGACAACTAAATCGACGGGTCGCACCGCTCGCACCTCGGCGCCTCAAACCCCACAACTACAGGGGCCCCACTACGTCACCTCGTGGGTATACACGGTGTTACGGATTTTGTTTTGGCGCATTTCGTGAAAGTGTTAAGTCTTGAAGATTGAAGATGAATGAAGTTTGGATCATATACCTCAATCTCAAGAAAGAAGAATTCAAAAGGATCAGGTAAGTTTAACTAAATATTTTTGGTGATCCGAATACTTCTTGTAGTGTAGAAACACTTGGAAGAATTTTTTATTGCATAAAAATCAAGAACTGAACATGGGACATGTTCAGGATCCGGATCAGACAGTCCAATCCGGATCCCGAAGAGTGCTTGTTCATTGGCAAATCCGATCCGGATCAGAGTCCATTTTCGATCCGGATCCCGAACATGGGAATTTGCTGGAATACATGAACGATCCGGATCGTGCATTACAATCCGGATCCCGAACCCTGTTTTACTGGAATTGCCTGACTCGTTACGACGATCCGGATCACAGTTAATCCGATCCGGATCGCCATCGTGAAAATTTCCAGAAACGGACAGTTTTTGATCCTTATCTTCTTCCTAGGGTTTCTAACCTATAAATAGACCCTATGATTCATTTTTCTAGGGCAAGCCGTAAATCCTCATACAAGCCGTCATCTTTTATACGGCCTAAGATCCACATATAGAGAAGAAAGGAAATCATTAGATATTACCCTATGTTTCTTCATCTATATTGATTAGTTTGATTCTAGGTTTTCATACTCACATCTTGAGTTGAATCAAACTAATGAATACTTAGATGGTATTTCCTATCTATCTTTGATCTAAGTATTCGGCGGATCATCACCACCCAAAAACAACGATTTATCCCAAAATCGGCGCGTGGTCTCGCGTGGCCTTGTGGATTCAAGGTGCAACCGCTCTCGTGGATTCGGAGCGAGGTACGTTCGTGGATTCGAAGCGTGCTACTGGGTGAAGACCGTGGATTCGGTCAGACGTCGTGGACTCGACGTTGGACGCCGTGGATTCGGCGTTGGACGCAGATCGTGGATTCGAGACGCGTTGCGGAGCGAGCGGAGAAGATCAACTAGGAGCGTATGGAAAAGGTTGAGTCGTCTGTGAGTACGGTATATCACCTTGTACGTGTTTAATTCTAGTGGATTTCACCGTGTTATCGGTCCCGTGGTTTTTTACTCCGGTTTGGAGTTTTCCACGTAAAAATCTTGCGTGTTCATTTATATTTCCGCATTGGGTTTTTAATTGCGCAATGATTTTTTGAGTGTTTATTGTTTACACCTATTCACCCCCCTCTAGGTGTTTTTTCCCCTATTTAGATCCATTATTACATATAACCCAACAAGTGGTATGTCACGCCCCGAGTTCAAAAATCAGTGTATAAAATTTTTTTTTTTTTATAAATCAGAGTTGCAAAAACAGCCAGGGCAATGACAGACCGCCACATATATAGAAGAGTCCCAATCCCCCATGGGATTGAGCCTTCTCTATATATGCACGGCTAGCTTGGCAACAACATCAGAGTACTAACTACGTACTACAACTATCAAATATTACAATTTAATTATTACAACAACTTAACAAATGAATTACACATTTCTTTTAACTGATACAAATACATGTGCATTCGGCTGTCCAGGGTCAATCTCTATATCGATACCTCGCCAATTCGTCCCGACATCCCAACACCCGCGCGACCTGAAAAACAGTCACCCGAGGGTGTGAGACACACCGGAGTGTATCCCAGTGGGCACGACGAGCCGAGAAATAGCAGATCGTACCTACTGGTATACAATACTAGAGGATAGTAAAAGATCACTGTTAGGAAAAGCAATTATCATAAAGGAGCAGTGTTTACTCTAAGTAAAGTCATTATGAGTTAAGACAGATAAGAAATATCATTATGGGATAAACATAGAGATCAACAACTCTATTATAATGGAAGCAACGTGGAGATCAACAAGTATATCCTCATGAAAGTGTCATGGAGTGTCAGCAGATATGAAAGCACTGGTAGGATCAGCAACTCAATAATCATGATACTAAAAGTAAAGGCATCATATCAAATCTCGACATGTATAGGTGGATAATTGAAATCAAATCCAGGAATCAATGGATAATGAAGTAAACATATCAATCAGCAACTCATGCATCAATAGATGAAATACTAAAACCAACCCAATCTCAAGCCACCATATTGGTCATCAAGACCTCAGGGAAAACCTCGCCGAACCTGGCACCAACCTGCCTGACATACTCCGGCACCCTCGGGCACTAACCTGGGAGTCAACACTCCGGCACCCTTGGGCACTAACCTGGGAGTCACGGGTCATACACCAGACCACTTTACCGGTAAAGAACATCCACACGGGTCATGACTCCGCTGATGTTCGTGAAGTACAGCAGTGCGGGCGATAAATCATGCGAATGCTCAAGCTCACGGTCCTCTGACCGGGTAATCGGCAATAAGCCGGGAACTATCCCTTTTGGGATTCAGCAATAATACCATATCAGAATATCATCTCAATCACATGCAAGAACAACAGCAACTATAATGATCCAGGAACAATCAGGGGAACTGATATCTCAGATGTCGCAATAATCACGAACAAGTACCAACATGGAAATTAACTACAAATCGATCATACAACTAAACACATGATGTTTTTGAGAAAACATTTTGAAAACAAGTTCTAGGTCCAAACATCGAAGAGCAATGCCTTTGTCCTATCAAACAAGAACAGACTCAGGCGACCCTACGAAGCTCGGTAAAAATATTTATTTAATAAAATCATGTATTTAGCAACATAACGGGTGAACAACAAGCCGAAACAATCCGATCAACGATGCAATGTCAGAATCAACTGAATCTCAACTCATATGCAGGAATAATTATCAACTAATCCAATCAAGGATGCAATATCAGAATCAACTGAATCTCAACTCATAGGCAGGAATAATTATCAACCACAACTAGAACATGAATCAGGATATAGATACTGATAGTCAAGTATAAATGTGCAAACTAGGTAATGACCAATCAGGCAAAGCAACAAACAGTAATATAACTCAATCAAAGGCAGATAGGCTCAATTATATCCAGGTTAACCAAAAACAGGGGTCCAACCAATACCGTACACAGAGAGCCGAAATGATAAAGCCCGGACCGAAGATAAACCCACCTGACAAATCGCAGGCGTCTAAACCGTAATCCACTGTATACTCGAGGACCAGTGGCAAATCGAGCCAACCTGAATCAAACGTACTGACCAGGGATCAACTCTATCTTTAACTCTAACTTATTTCACGTCAACTTAACCCTTTTTAGCACTGTTTTCGCTCGTTCTTTCTACTGGAAACTCATCTTAACGAACCGTAACTTCCAGCAGGTAACTTTTAACTTGCTGAACACCGTGCTCACACAATTGTGGCAGCACGCAACCCGAGGAAAACTTCGGGCCATAAAACACTCCTCTAACCTAGCCAAAATGAATTTTTTGTTTCTCCGGGACATCGAAACCTAATTCTAACACGAGCATCGCGTCCAGTGACCCCAAATTAGTCAAGAGCTCACTGTTACAACTTTTTAAACAGTCCAAAAACAGGACTTTGGCCAATCATTTATTCTAGAGCATGATTACACCAGAACTCAACTTCTACTTAACCAAATTAAATTCTGTTAGAGGGTTATGCTTAAAATACCTTATATATCACTGTGCTTGCCCTAGAGCAGCACAGGAGTTGCTGGATCTGAAGATCCACCATCCTTGCTCACTAACATAAAGCACAAAGCTTAAAACCTCTGTCCACACAGATCTTGTTTGATCTGAAGTGAGCATCAAGCTCAGGGAATCAATTGGAGAATCTTTCATATTCACATCTATGTCAAAATCCAACAAAATTCTCTATGTGGCATTTCCACAAATAGGTGGTGGGCACCATATACACACATGCATACAAGCTATTCCCAAACCTAGTTCTCAGCAATCACTAAACCAAATGCAATAAAACTTGAAAGGAAAAGTTCATTAGGACTTCTGCAATGATCTCAGCAAATCTGGGCTATCCCAGATGCACTGGTTGGCCGGGCTCAAGGAAGAAGATGAAGTCCAAAACTTTGAAATTCGTGACCAGTAAGCCAAAGCATCTGGGACCAAATAAAAATCACCAACAGGTGTTAAAACCCTCCTTGAACCTTCCTGTGCTTGTGGCCGGCACAGAACACGGCGGCGGCGCGGCGGAGGAGAAGAGCTCAATTTGAGCTTTTCACCTCTAATGGTGAATTCTTACAGAGACTTCATGGAGCTCTCCAACATGGATGGAAAGCTTCCATGGGGTCATATGAAGCTTCCCAACCACCTCTCCCCGGCCGGAGGTGGCCGGATCGCCGGCGGCGACGTTGGGTTCCAATTTCGGGTCATCCATGGCCAACCCTCATTCGGGCTGCATGGGAGCCATGCAAAAGCATGGTTGAGGTCCTCTGGGTCCCAACAATACTTCTGGGTAGGTGGCCGGCGTCGGGGAAGCCCGCCGGCGCCGGAAATGAAAGTTCGGCCAACATGCACAAAAACCCGAAAGCTAGGGCATGAATCTGCCACCAATCGGCTTGATCAAACTCCACCAAATTTGGTGGAGATGATCACTAGATCCAACAGTAAAATCCCATCATTTTATATTTTAATTTGGTTCACTGGTTGCGAAGAAATGCCGCGGCGGAGCTCGGCTAGGTTTCCGGCGAGAACTTGCTCCCGCCGGCCATGCAACGTGCATGGGAAGCTCAGGCCTTGCAGAGAGCATCACAAGATCCTAACTAATCTCCTGCTAGGGGTCTCGGGCTAACACAAACCGGGGTTTGAGAGGACCTTACCTTGGCCGGAGTTGATGAAGAAGGAAGAAGCTGGTTTCACTCCTCCCACTTCGCGCAACCTCAGCAAGCCTCCAAATGCTCCTCTAGTACTGTGGAACACCACAGGGAACTTCAACTCCAACCAGGTAAAGGTTTGGTCCAACCTTCCTTCCTCTCACTCTCCCTCGGATTATCTCTTGGGTTGGCCTCAAAGGAATAGTTCCTCAGCCATCCCCGCACCAGAGTTATGAAGAAATAACTCCTGGGAGTTATGAATCCCAAGAGCACATCGTGTAACCCCCCCCCACGAAGCTCAAAGGTCTTGGTAAAGACTAAAAGTAATTCGAACCCTTTTCTCCCACAACCGCCACAGCCAGCCACTCCAGCTCCCTAGCACCCACTCGTGGGCTCCAAATGCTGGCAGGAGCCCAAACCCAAAGTCCCAATAGATTGGGCCCAAGAAACATTAGGTTTCTTGCAAAACAATTGATCCTTTTGGCACTTTTCGCATATTACGAGACAACCTGATCGTCGAATTGCGAAATGGACTTCGCCACGACGTCCGGCTCGTCGAGACCTGTCAGGTAGCGTGTTTGTTTGGTTCGTTCGACGCTCGGATTAAAAGTCGTTCCATAAAGTTCGTCGAATTATCGCGCGCGGCACGCACTTCGATGCACCCGGGTCGCCAAACGCGAAATCCGTCAGTGCCATTGCGCTAAGAATGTCGAAATTAGCTAGGATCCATTACTCATACTCCTATGTTATATTTTAAAACAGTGAATCAGCCTTTAGTGATCTAAGGTGAATTAAAATAACGGGTTTACTATTCACTTAAGTTGTAGGGCCCGCCCGCTTCTTTTCTGATTTCTGGAAGATCCGACCGTCGGATCGAAAATATATGAATATGAAACTTCTATGTTTCGATGAGACGATCGCAATGGTGATCTCAAATTTTTCAGATCAGACCCCGATCAAAAGTCAACATTTCTGGGCCGCTATTGACCCACTAATTGCCTATTTAAATAATTCTGGAAATTATTTAAGCTTAGATTTTTGGATTTTAAAATCATGGTTACTACATCACCCACAACTTCTAAGAAGTTTCGTCCCCGAAACTTATCAAAATATACTTAAGGTTCCCAAACCATCATAACCGTTTATTACATTTTTTTTTTTTTTTTTTTTTCTAGCGAACATCCTAACACCCAGATGGACCTTCTCCAGATGGTTCGCCTTGTTGGGTCAGAGCATATACTCGACCACCAGTCACTTGGCGTGATCCCTCAGTTTGGCGCGATTGTGGATGACGACTTGAAGCAGCCACACTCTGGGTGGACACAGAAGGCCGAGCAGCAAGAGGTGGAACAGATAATACTAATGGGGCTGGGGCAGATCCTTGCGGGCAGTTAATAGCAATATGTCCAGGCTGGCCGCACCGGTAGCATCGGCCTTGGCGTCGATCACAAACGTGTGGTCGATGACTTCCTCCACAGAAAATGCAAGGCCCCGACTTATGCTGCTGATTACTCCCTCGAGAACTGGCCGCCTGATTCTGGCCTCGAGGGTACCTCGGGGGCCTCCAGTTGGATCCAGATGACCCTTCTCCATTCCCAGAAAATGGTCGCTTCTTTCCTTTACCCTTTTCCATGCCCTCTCGCTCAGCACGCGAGATCTCGACTTCAGTTTCAATGCAAAGGCATCGCTCGATGCAGTCATCATAATTGGCGATCAGATGCGATGATAGTTGACGTCGAATCTCAGACCGTAGACCCTGGGTAAACAGCCTGACCTTGCGCCTTTCATCTTGTACTGCGCGAGGCACCAAGTCAGAGATTGTCACGCCCCGGGGGTCGAACTGCGACCCGGGCTCGCCAACAGATCCGCCGTCTGTACGGAAACTGCCGTACAGACGAAGCGTCTAACCTGCAAAAGAGATCTATAGCTAACAAGTATCAGAGCTGAAAGGAAGCTGAAACACTAAGCGGTGAAAAGTCCAAGTACACCAGTCCACTAGCACCCCCAACATAAGTACAAAAGTGGAAACTGAAAAGTACAAGAGACACTACACCGACACCACCGACTCGGGTAGGAGCTAGCCAGCCACGCGCATACCTCGGTCAGAAAGCTCCGAATGAGCCAAACCTGGAACGGTCGCCTCAGGAACACCTGTCATCACAGCGGGTGTGAGATCTACTGCAACAGTCAGATCTCAGTGGGCACCAAAGCTAACCCCACGGTACACCCACTCAGTCTGCTGGAGACAAAAACACAAATAGATAGATAGATAGATAGATAGATAGATAGATAACTGGAAATGAATCTATCGCTACATGTCTCAATGCAATGCTGGAAGTAAGTTCTCAATCTCTCTCACGGGAGGCCGGGAAACTACGAACGTCTGCGCCCCCTACAGCCCTTATCAAACAAGAACATGCTGTAGGCTTAGGCGCCCATAGTTTCCGCCCCCGCACTGGGACTGCTAGAACTCTACAAGACACTAGAAGGCCACCTCAATCCCTTCTAGTAACCACCTGGTGACTCGGCCAGGGCATAACTATCTATCTGGTAACTCAGCCAGTGATATCTACACATCTGGTAACTCAGCCAGTGATTTATACCCATCTGGTAACTCTGCCAGTGGTATCTACTCATCTGGTAACTCAGCCAGTGATCTATACCCCTCTGGTAACTCTGCCAGTGGTATCTACTCATCTATTAACTCAGCCAGTGATCTATACCCCTCTGGTAACTCTGCCAGTGGTATCTACTCATCTGGTAACTCAGCCAGTGATCTATACCCCTCTGGTAACTCTGCCAGTGGTATCTACTCATCTGGTAACTCAGCCAGTGATTTATACCCATCTGGTAACTCTGCCAGTGGTATCTACTCATCTGGTAACTCAGCCAGTGATCTATACCCATCTGGTAACTCTGCCAGTACAACTCGTATGCTCTAACGATGCGACTAACACCCGTGTCCAAGTCGGAAACGACAACCCTCGACTTGCACGACTGTTCCGCAAATACCTGATAGTAAGGATACGATACCTTTGCATTCGGAAGCATAAAAGGCAATCCGTAGTTCCTTGGGAGAAACCAACCCACCTGCGATCCATCCGCGAAAACCGTGCGCCAAACGGAGGTCCCGATGCGATCCCGCAGCTCCACGCGGCAAAACACGCGCCCCTGGCCACGTGAGAAGCTAACACTATGCCACAACTGCGAGATAAGAAGAGGGACCGGGATCAGAAAAACATGCGGCTAAAACCGCGCTCACAAAGGCGAAAGAAACCCATCCGGCGACGAGAAACGCCGCGCGTTGCGCGGAAAACCCATCGCGCACACACGCCGCGGCGCGTCGCCGAGTCGCAGCCTGCGCGGCCAATGCGGCGCAGCTGCACGGCCCCCAAAACCCAGCCGCGCGGCGCTGGCCCAGCCGCCCGCGCGGCGCCCAGCAAGCCCGCGCGGCACAAGGCCGCCCGCGCGGGGCCCCTGCAGGGCCGCGCGCCCACGGGCGCAGCATGCAGGCCCGCGCGGCACAAGGCCGCCCGCGCGGGGCCCCTGCAGGGCCGCGCGCCCACGGGCGCGGCCTGCAGGCCCGCGCGGCCCAAGGCCGCCCGCGCGGGGCCCCTGCAGGGCCGCGCGCCCAAGGGCGCGGCCTGCAGGCCCGCGCGGCACAGGGCCGCCCGCGCGGGGCCCCTGCAGGGCCGCGCGCCCAAGGGCGCGGCCTGCAGGCCCGCGCGGCACAAGGCCGCCCGCGCGGGGCCCCTGCAGCGCCGCGCGCCCAAGGGCGCGGCCTGCAGGCCCGCGCGGCGCAAGGCCGCCCGCGCGGGGCCCCTGCAGCGCCGCGCGCCCAAGGGCGCGGCCTGCAGGCCCGCGCGGCACAAGGCCGCCCGCGCGGGGCCCCTGCAGCGCCGCGCGCCCAAGGTCGCGGCCTGCAGGCCCGCGCGGCGCAGGGCCGCCCGCGCGGGGCCCCCGCAGGGCCGCGCGCCCACGGGCGCGGCCCGCGGGCCCGCGCGGCACAGGGCCGCCCGCGCGGGGCCCCCTGCAGGGCCGCGCGCCCACGGGCGCGGCCCGCAGGCCCGCGCGGCACAGGGCCGCCCGCGCGGGGCCCCCTGCAGGGCCGCGCGCCCACGGGCGCGGCCCGCAGGCCCGCGCGGCACAGGGCCGCCCGCGCGGGGCCCCCTGCAGGGCCGCGCGCCCACGGGCGCGGCCCGCAGGCCCGCGCGGCACCTTGCAGTGCCGCGCGCCCAGCGCGCGGCCTGCAAGGACGCGCGGCACAGGGGTTGCCCGCGCGGCACCCCTGCAGTGCCGCGCGCCCAGCGCGCGGCCTGCAGGGCCGCGCGGCCCCAAGGCCGCCCGCGCGGCACCTTACAGTGCCGCGCGCCCCGCGCGGCCTGCAAGGCCGCGCAGCACAGGGGCTGCCCGCGCGGCACCCCTGCAGGGCCGCGCGCCCCGCGCGGCCCGCCAGGCCGCGCGGCACAGGGGATGCCCGCGCGGCACCCCTGCAGTGCCGCGCGCCCAGCGCGCAGCCTACAGGGCCGCGCGGCACCAGGCCGCCCCTGTGCAGCCCGGCGCCCTGCTGTCCCACTTTGGCAGCAGGGCGCAGCTGCGCGCGGCGCCCAAGCGCCTCCCCCGGCCACGCGCCGGACGACTAGCCGCAAGGCTCCGGCCACCGGGGAGAAGAAAAGAGAGAAAAGAATGAATAAAATAAAATAAACCAACCTCCTCGCGGCACGTCGGTCCTCGCTCGGCTCTCGTCCACGCTCGGAGAAGAAAAACGCCCAAGAGCCCTCTCCATTTCCACCATCTTCTTCTTCCTTCTTCTCTTTTCCTTTTCTTTCTTTCTTTCTCTTTTTCCTTTCCTACAGAGGTGGAGGGGAGGGGTTTTTATAAAGCAACAGCTTTATATAAAATTAATTAACTTAATTAATTTAATTCCAAAATCCAACTCCAACTCACTTTTGGTCTTCGGGCTCTCCGCCGCTGCTCGGAACCTCCCGAGCTCCGCTGTAATTCCAAAGTACACGCGCTCACAGCTTTTTCTCTTCAAAAAGCTCAACCGTTGAGTCGGGGTGCTCAAATCAAATACCGGCTCCAAAAATGCCAGTTCCGACTCACTTTTTGCCTCCGGGTCCTCCGCGTCAGTCCGGAACCTCCCGAACCTCGCTGTAAATCAAAAGTACACCTGCTCCAAGTGTTTCCCAATTTTCCTGCAACCCATAGCGGTGTCGGAGCTTCCCGTACCAGTCACCTAACGCGTACAAAGCCCGAAACAAGCAGAGGCCTCCGCGGGGATCCAAATCAACCCGAACTCCTCTGAAAACACAAGTGGGACACATCCAAGGCAAATTCCTCCGCACCACACCATCCTGCAAGGTCGGTGCGTCATCCAAATCCCGGTGTTCTACACTCTCCCCCCCTTAAAAGGGTTTCGTCCTCGAAATCCAACAAAATCCATGCTTTGGAGGGTAAATCAAAAACAAAAGGGATAGGAGATCCCCAGATTGCCCAAGGCTCTCAAGTGGTCACTCACATTCCTCATGCTGACAACACTGAACCTTCCCCCAAAGGTATGATTCGACTGCAAAATTCTTTGGTTTCACCAACAAGAATCGCATCGGTCGATGAGGATAACGCAGTCCTCGTCCATCACCAAGGAAGGGAAAGCAAAACAAAACTTTCGGGGTTCAAATAGGCCTCATCCAGCCTGATCACAGCTCGAGGATCCACAACTCGCATAACTCGTTTCTATATATAACTCTCAGGCTGGAAGTTTCCCTCGATTCGAGAACTCAAAAACCGAAGTTCAAGCCTCCTTAAGGCAAAACTCCTCAGCTGCTTCATAGCCACCAAAGCTCCAGTTCCACAAAACATGGATCACCTCCCCTTGACAGGGGAAAAACTTCAACCTCGAGAACCCTCTCTCGATTCTGGCACTCAATTCCCAGGGTTACACAGCTCGCCTAAACAAGGCATACTGAACAAAATGTCCTCGCCGGGATAAAGCAATCATACATCCTTGCAAAATCTATCACCGGCGTTACCTCAACCTGACCTCCTGAGTGTCCAAGCACTTTAGGTTCGAGGGTTCTGAACAATCCCATGACCTCTCTATCACGGCAATATCCGGATCAAAGCTGGTATCCTCCTCAGCTTTGCCTCAATACACCTCATATCCTCTGTCACTCAAGCGGCTAAAACACAAGGCCCAAACACGAAATCCTCGATGTCGAAGTGCAACTCTCAAAGCTTGGCAACCAACTTCTTCCTCCTCAGAAGTTGTAGCACTAGCCTCAAGAGCCCCTCAAGCTCCAAGTCAACTCGGAGATAAGCAAAAACCCACGACGGTAACACCACCAACCCGTCCAGTGAAACAGGGAAAAACACAGCTCTCAAATCAGTAGGGCATTAGTCAATCCACCTGACCACGCAAACCGCTCAAACTGCCCTACTGGTTCCGGGTCAGTATCCAGGCACAGCCCTTGGCTGTAAGGTTCCATAAAGATATCCATCACTCGAAGGCATCTGCCCAAGCACAAGGTGAGACTAATCAAGTTCGAACCTTACAAGAACTCACACGGTTGTGTACCCACAACGTGACATCACCACGGTGTAACAACCGCCTGGATCCTCACTGTCGTATTCCCACGACGAGGCACTAGGTCTCAGAGACCTCTCGATCCGTCAAATCTCGCAGCTGCGCTCACAGCTCTCCCTGTCCCACGGTTGATACTCCACGAGGTGCTGTCGAAGTTGGCGCGGTTACCAAACCACGTCAATGACTGTCTCGATCTCGGTCCCAATCAAGTAATTACCTGGTAACTCGGCCAGGGGCATCAACCACCTGGTAACTCGGCCAGGGGCAAGTAACCTCCTGGTAACTCAGCCAGGGGCAGGTAACCTCCTGGTAACTCAGCCAGGGCATCAAATATCTCATCGCATGCTATAAAAATACACTCCTCCTGACCAGGTCTACGGAGGGTCAATGTCTTCTCTTTCGACAATCCATGATAGCATAAATTGGGACGACCGATTCCTATTGTGAGGTCCCGGAATCCCCCGCGTAGGATTGCTGGTTGTTGGGCAGCGTTCGGTCGCCGTTGGGGGTGTTGGTGCGCGTGTTGGGGGCCCCGAAATGGATTTGTGATGCAATTTGGGATTTGCTTGCATCACTGGAGGCCTGCGTGGGTTGCGCGCAATTTGGACACAAGTGGTGGACTTCGGGCTTAAATTGAGATCCCGTGGGGAATTGGAGGACCCGTCGGGTGTTTGGAGGTGATTTCGCGCGTTTCAGATGTCAAATTTAGACTCCGGGTGAAGTCCGGATAAAAGTTTACCTCTCCGGTCGCCTTCGGGAATTTTTAGAGTTGGAATTTGGCTAATCGGACTTTAAAAATGGACCCGGCGCGAAAATCGGATCGAGTGGGCATTCGACAAATTTTCGGGTGAGAATTTGGAGAAATGGACATCGTTTTTGGATTCAGCGCGCGAAATCGCTAAGATTGGACTATTTATTTGTTGGTTTTGGGGTCCGATAGGCGTGCGCGTTTTTCGAGGCGACGTGGCACGTAAACCGAGGCGAGGCGCGGCGCGGATCCCGAGGTGGCACGGCGGCACGCTCCCCGAGGCGCGCAAAAGGGCGCGCTGGCGCGCGCTGGGGAACCGCGCTCCGGCACGGAACGCGGGGAGCCCGCCACGTGGCGGGCTCCCACTCGCTCCCGCGCGGGCGCGGGGGCACGTGCGCCCGGTGTGGCGGGCGCGTGTCCCGCGCCTGGGGAGGGCGCGGTGTAACGCGCCCGTGTGGCGGGCGCGTTACCACGCGCCACGTGGCGCGCTGGGCGCGTGCGTGGACCCGGCGCACGCGCCCAGCCTTGTGGACCGCGGTTTGGGCCTTCCTGGTTGGTTGGCGCGGTGGACCGGCTCCGTGGACCGGCACCGTGGACCACCCTCTTTCTCCCCTTTTTCTTCTTCTTCTTCCTCCTCCCCGCACCGCCATTTTCTCCTTTTCTTTCTTTCTTCTGCACCCGAGAGCGAGAGGGAGTGAGGGAGGAGGCTACATGAGGTGCGGCGGCGCGTCGTGGACCTCGTTTTGCGTGCGAGGACGCCCGGCGGAGCGTTTCTGCGACGGCGGCGCTAACGGGTGGGTCCCGTGCATTGGTTTTTCTGTATTTTTGTGCAGTTTTTGGAGCGTTCTTTTAGACTGTATCTGACCCTCTTGCTCCTTTCTGTGTCCTGGCACCGTGCACCGTTTTGCGTGCGGACTCCGGCACCGTGCACCGTTTTGCGTGCGGACTCCGTTTTGCGTGCGGATCCTGGCACCGTGCACCGTTTTGCGTGCGGACTCTGGCACCGTGCACCGTTTTGCGTGCGGACTCTGTTTTGCGTGCGGATCCTGGCACCGTGCACCGTTTTGCGTGCGGACTCTGGCACCGTGCACCGTTTTGCGTGCAGACTCCGTTTTGCGTGCGGATCCTGGCACCGTGCACCGTTTTGCGTGCGGACTCCGGCACCGTGCACCATTTTGCGTGCGGACTCCGTTTTGCGTGCGGATCCTGGCACCGTGCACCGTTTTGCGTGCGGACTCCGGCACCGTGCACCGTTTTGCGTGCGGACTCTGTTTTGCGTGCGGATCCTGGCACCGTGCACCGTTTTGCGTGCGGACTCCGTTTTGCGTGCAGATCCTGGCACCGTGCACCGTTTTGCGTGCGGACTCCGGCATCGTGCACCGTTTTGCGTGCGGACTCCGTTTGGCGTGCGGATCCCGGCACCGTGCTCCGTTTTGCGTGCGGACTCCGGCAGCGGACATCGTTTTGCGTGCAGACTCCGTTTGGCGTGCGGATTCCGGCACCGTGCTCCGTTTTGCGTGCGGACTCCGGCAGCGAACATCGTTTTGCGTGCGGATCGCGTGGAGGCCAATTGCAAGTGTCTACGAGCAATTGGTGGCACGTTGAGGTGGGTGGCCTTATCTCCAAGTTTTATGGACTGTACAGTATTTCTACTGATGTAGGACTATGCATGATAGTTTATTTCATTGTGTAGCATGCTAGATTGTAGGAATTGTTATTTCTTTTATTATCTGTTAATATAGTACCTTGGAACTTGACCTAGCACCCCCGTCATACGTTGCATGTGTAACCAGACCAGTAGAAAACCCTCACTTGGGCTAGGGTTATTTATGCTTAGACATCCACACTGTTCTTTCATCCCTGGACATAGTGTTTTCTCGCCCGGATAGTGGGCCGAGAGGTCGGGACTTGCTTTTAGTGTGGGATGCTTTTGCACTCTTGCTTGGGAGCAGAGTGGAGTCTGGTAGTTGTAGCGGGTTGCTTATCTGTGCGGGGAGCCGTTTTGGTAAACGGTAGTCCCGAGAGGTCTTGTTTCCCTTTTACGCTGTCGTAGGAGGGAGCCGTTGAGTAGACGGTAGTCCCGGGCCGTCGAGTATCTTCCGGTCCGTATTGTTGGGAACCGTTGGGGTTGACGGTGGTCCCAGGTCGTTGAGTGTTGTCCGACCTGTTTTGTTACCCTGAGTTGTGGGTCGTTCCTGGCTGTGGAGTATCTCCAGCCAGTGAGCTTTGTGCTGCGAGCTGTTGGAGAGGCTAGTGTCTCGTGTTTCGAGTTAGCCGATCAGCTGAGTCGTCGAGAGTGCTCCGACTGTTGTGCGAGATATTTGGGGATCTTGAGTCCTACCGTTCTGAGAGTGAGCGTGGATTTTGACTAGCCTGCTTATGCCAATTTGTGATACTCTATGCCGCGCCGTTTTCCTCAGTTGGAGTCGCGTCCCTGAGATGCCGCTGTGGATACGATGGGCCTGTTGAGGCAGTTTTGCGCGAGGGGTGAGTTAGTCGGACAGGACGCCCCACGTAAATCCCGTCCTCATGTGGATGTGTGGTAGTGGGCAGGAGCGTTCCTAGTCGACAGGCGCAGGCTTGACTGGACCCTATGAGGCAGTCAGTTCGATTGGGTCTATTGAGCACCTTGGGTGCGAGTGGTCTCTTTTACTTTCATCTGTTCCACTTTTTGGAGTATCTAGATAGAGGCATGGTAGCTGTAGAGTAGCTCCAGCTTTTCTTGTTCAGATTCCATTGCATTGTTATCCTTGGCCTCTAGTAGACTTGGTGGGCAGACCGTTGGGCTTGTTGACGGCACCCACTGAGAACTACTGTGGGAAGTAGTTCTCACACCCGTCGTGGTGTCTTTTTTTCCCCAGGAACTTCTTCTCCTGTTCCTGTTGCTCCAGTTGCTGATCCTTCTGACCGAGGCGAGGGAGTCGCGAGCTAGTTCCCTACCCGTCGTGGAGTGTAGCGGTACCCCTTCAGAGGAGAGCTTCAGTAGATTAGTTTACTTCTTTTTCCTCTGTTGAGAGACCTTTGTTGTGAGGTATAGAGTTGTACTTTATTTTACAGTTTGAGAGACTGTTGTAGTGAGGATATTCTTGTATCGAGAGTCTGTACACTGATGTATTCATTGGAGATACCTCCCTTTTGAGTTTTGTATCAGAGGACTTTGTATATGATAGTATTTGGGGAGATGGATATTGTATTATTTTCAGTTGTACAGTGTTTGGACTTCAGTTTTAGTAGTCTACTTTCAGCTCTCTGATATCTGTATACTGTAGTTGATTCTTTCTGCAGGTTAGACGCTTCGTCTGTACGGCAGTTTCCGTACAGATGGCGGATCTGTTGGCGAGCCCGGGTGGCAGTTTCCACCCCGGGGCGTGACACCTATCCAACCTCGTATCAACACCCCAGCTCTGATGTAGGACTAACATCTCGATGATCAATCCAAGGTCCTAGTTGCACTGGCAGGACAGGCAGCACTCATCCACGTGCTTCACGTGATCTGAAAATCGATCCAAACGTGCAAAACCATCAGTCCAGACACTGGCCCACACGAAGGTACCCCCGCTTTACCGAAACGCACACACGGCGTTGGCATTAAGCAAGCTCTAACCCGACGGCCACACCAGGTGAAACGCGATCCTCAACCCTGACGAAGAATGCGGCCCATGCAGCAGGGAAACTCACATCCTGGCACTGCTGCTGAAGCGAGCACTGTCGAGAACCTCCTGGTCTCTGTCTCCTCTGAGACCCCTGATCCAGAGGGTGGAATCACGGCAACCTCGAATCCCGCGACTATCGCAAAATCGGCAATGCCGGAGCTCTCACTCCGACGCTGATCCCCCGCTCACCGTCTCCCTCGGACGGAAACACTGATCCTCGGTCAATCCATCGCGTATGCACGCTCACTGCATCCAAGGTCGGCAATCGCCGAAAATGCACAAAGAGATAGTCATCTTGAGGCGGTTCCCACTCGAACACAACCAACCTCTAAGCCTCATCCTGGACGACCAGGGATACACCGCTCAACTGTCACAGAAACTCACCCCAGAACATCAACTGCGCTCCCGATGGTCCAACAAGACGAATCCGACGCCACCAGCTCTCTTGGCGTCCCAAAGAAAAGTACATAACCAAGCGCCCTGATGCTTATCCTGGATGAACAAATCCTCGAACAAATCTTCCATAACAGCGTTCCAGTTCTCGGCCTCTCACGGCTCCAACTCGGTCCCGAAATCTTCAAGGGATAGAACTGGATGCGGTACACAACCTATCAGTAACCTCTCGCTGCATCCGCACCATCAATGGTGCGATCCCGAAACAGAAATCGACAAAGTCGCGGCCGGAGGTACTACCGACGATACTCCGGGCGATGCTCTCGGTCCAAGCATGTGCACCAAGCATGTGCATCCCACGCTCCATGCTCTCTCTTCCTGGCGCCGTAACGCCTCAAATACCAGGACTGCTAGGGCCTGGATCACTCAAGCCTCTCTCGGTTCCATCCATTTAGCTTTCCGCTATACGAGCCCCTCATCCCGGGTCCAACACGCCCTCGCCGCTGCACGGCGTCTCGGAAGCATCCAAAAACCACTGCAACAGAAAAACATTAGGACCAAGACTTTCTCGACCCCAAACAAACGAAAGTCTAACCATGTTAACCTTTCTAAAGCATCATGCTGTCTGCAGCCAACACGATCACCTTTAGAGAAATAACATGCGAGGTCACTCACCCCAATCCTCAGGGGGAGGTACACCCTCAGACAAGACTCTCGCTAAGGTCACAACTCACACGACAGTCTTCCCACTGTCCAGCCAAAAGCCTAGGGTCTCTAAGTCCCCAACGACCTATATTCCTAGGCTCTGATACCACCTAATCTGTCACGCCCCGGGGGTCGAACTGCGACCCGGGCTCGCCAACAGATCCGCCGTCTGTACGGAAACTGCCGTACAGACGAAGCGTCTAACCTGCAAAAGAGATCTATAGCTAACAAGTATCAGAGCTGAAAGGAAGCTGAAACACTAAGCGGTGAAAAGTCCAAGTACACCAGTCCACTAGCACCCCCAACATAAGTACAAAAGTGGAAACTGAAAAGTACAAGAGACACTACACCGACACCACCGACTCGGGTAGGAGCTAGCCAGCCACGCGCATACCTCGGTCAGAAAGCTCCGAATGAGCCAAACCTGGAACGGTCGCCTCAGGAACACCTGTCATCACAGCGGGTGTGAGATCTACTGCAACAGTCAGATCTCAGTGGGCACCAAAGCTAACCCCACGGTACACCCACTCAGTCTGCTGGAGACAAAAACACAAATAGATAGATAGATAGATAGATAGATAGATAGATAACTGGAAATGAATCTATCGCTACATGTCTCAATGCAATGCTGGAAGTAAGTTCTCAGTCTCTCTCACGGGAGGCCGGGAAACTACGAACGTCTGCGCCCCCTACAGCCCTTATCAAACAAGAACATGCTGTAGGCTTAGGCGCCCATAGTTTCCGCCCCCGCACTGGGACTGCTAGAACTCTACAAGACACTAGAAGGCCACCTCAATCCCTTCTAGTAACCACCTGGTGACTCGGCCAGGGCATAACTATCTATCTGGTAACTCAGCCAGTGATATCTACACATCTGGTAACTCAGCCAGTGATTTATACCCATCTGGTAACTCTGCCAGTGGTATCTACTCATCTGGTAACTCAGCAAGTGATCTATACCCCTCTGGTAACTCTGCCAGTGGTATCTACTCATCTGGTAACTCAGCCAGTGATCTATACCCCTCTGGTAACTCTGCCAGTGGTATCTACTCATCTGGTAACTCAGCCAGTGATCTATACCCCTCTGGTAACTCTGCCAGTGGTATCTACTCATCTGGTAACTCAGCCAGTGATTTATACCCATCTGGTAACTCTGCCAGTGGTATCTACTCATCTGGTAACTCAGCCAGTGATCTATACCCATCTGGTAACTCTGCCAGTACAACTCGTATGCTCTAACGATGCGACTAACACCCGTGTCCAAGTCGGAAACGACAACCCTCGACTTGCACGACTGTTCCGCAAATACCTGATAGTAAGGATACGATACCTTTGCATTCGGAAGCATAAAAGGCAATCCGTAGTTCCTTGGGAGAAACCAACCCACCTGCGATCCATCCGCGAAAACCGTGCGCCAAACGGAGGTCCCGATGCGATCCCGCAGCTCCACGCGGCAAAACACGCGCCCCTGGCCACGTGAGAAGCTAACACTATGCCACAACTGCGAGATAAGAAGAGGGACCGGGATCAGAAAAACATGCGGCTAAAACCGCGCTCACAAAGGCGAAAGAAACCCATCCGGCGACGAGAAACGCCGCGCGTTGCGCGGAAAACCCATCGCGCACACACGCCGCGGCGCGTCGCCGAGTCGCAGCCTGCGTGGCCAATGCGGCGCAGCTGCACGGCCCCCAAAACCCAGCCGCGCGGCGCTGGCCCAGCCGCCCGCGCGGCGCCCAGCAAGCCCGCGCGGCACAAGGCCGCCCGCGCGGGGCCCCTGCAGGGCCGCGCGCCCACGGGCGCAGCATGCAGGCCCGCGCGGCACAAGGCCGCCCGCGCGGGGCCCCTGCAGGGCCGCGCGCCCACGGGCGCGGCCTGCAGGCCCGCGCGGCCCAAGGCCGCCCGCGCGGGGCCCCTGCAGGGCCGCGCGCCCAAGGGCGCGGCCTGCAGGCCCGCGCGGCACAGGGCCGCCCGCGCGGGGCCCCTGCAGGGCCGCGCGCCCCACGGGCGCGGCCTGCAGGCCCGCGCGGCACAAGGCCGCCCGCGCGGGGCCCCTGCAGCGCCGCGCGCCCAAGGGCGCGGCCTGCAGGCCCGCGCGGCGCAAGGCCGCCCGCGCGGGGCCCCTGCAGCGCCGCGCGCCCAAGGGCGCGGCCTGCAGGCCCGCGCGGCGCAGGGCCGCCCGCGCGGGGCCCCTGCAGGGCCGCGCGCCCAAGGGCGCGGCCTGCAGGCCCGCGCGGCACAAGGCCGCCCGCGCGGGGCCCCTGCAGCGCCGCGCGCCCAAGGGCGCGGCCTGCAGGCCCGCGCGGCGCAGGGCCGCCCGCGCGGGGCCCCCGCAGGGCCGCGCGCCCACGGGCGCGGCCCGCGGGCCCGCGCGGCACAGGGCCGCCCGCGCGGGGCCCCCCGCAGGGCCGCGCGCCCACGGGCGCGGCCCGCAGGCCCGCGCGGCGCAGGGCCGCCCGCGCGGGGCCCCTGCAGGGCCGCGCGCCCAAGGGCGCGGCTTGCAGGCCCGCGCGGCACAAGGCCGCCCGCGCGGGGCCCCTGCAGCGCCGCGCGCCCAAGGGCGCGGCCTGCAGGCCCGCGCGGCGCAGGGCCGCCCGCGCGGGGCCCCCGCAGGGCCGCGCGCCCACGGGCGCGGCCCGCGGGCCCGCGCGGCACAGGGCCGCCCGCGCGGGGCCCCCTGCAGGGCCGCGCGCCCACGGGCGCGGCCCGCAGGCCCGCGCGGCACAGGGCCGCCCGCGCGGGGCCCCCTGCAGGGCCGCGCGCCCACGGGCGCGGCCCGCAGGCCCGCGCGGCACAGGGCCGCCCGCGCGGGGCCCCCTACAGGGCCGCGCGCCCACGGGCGCGGCCCGCAGGCCCGCGCGGCACAGGGCCGCCCGCGCGGGGCCCCCTGCAGGGCCGCGCGCCCACGGGCGCGGCCCGCAGGCCCGCGCGGCACCTTGCAGTGCCGCGCGCCCAGCGCGCGGCCTGCAAGGTCGCGCGGCACAGGGGTTGCCCGCGCGGCACCCCTGCAGTGCCGCGCGCCCCAGCGCGCGGCCTGCAGGGCCGCGCGGCCCCAAGGCCGCCCGCGCGGCACCTTACAGTGCCGCGCGCCCCGCGCGGCCTGCAAGGCCGCGCGGCACAGGGGCTGCCCGCGCGGCACCCCTGCAGGGCCGCGCGCCCCGCGCGGCCCGCCAGGCCGCGCGGCACAGGGGATGCCCGCGCGGCACCCCTGCAGTGCCGCGCGCCCAGCGCGCAGCCTGCAGGGCCGCGCGGCACCAGGCCGCCCCTGTGCAGCCCGGCGCCCTGCTGTCCCACTTTGGCAGCAGGGCGCAGCTGCGCGCGGTGCCCAAGCGCCTCCCCCGGCCACGCGCCGGACGACTAGCCGCAAGGCTCCGGCCACCGGGGAGAAGAAAAGAGAGAAAAGAATGAATAAAATAAAATAAACCAACCTCCTCGCGGCACGCCGGTCCTCGCTCGGCTCTCGTCCACGCTCGGAGAAGAAAAACGCCCAAGAGCCCTCTCCATTTCCACCATCTTCTTCTTCCTTCTTCTCTTTTCCTTTTCTTTCTTTCTTTCTCTTTTTCCTTTCCTACAGAGGTGGAGGGGAGGGGTTTTTATAAAGCAACAGCTTTATATAAAATTAATTAACTTAATTAATTTAATTCCAAAACCCAACTCCAACTCACTTTTGGTCTTCGGGCTCTCCGCCGCTGCCCGGAACCTCCCGAGCTCCGCTGTAATTCCAAAGTACACGCGCTCACAGCTTTTTCTCTTCAAAAAGCTCAACCGTTGAGTCGGGGTGCTCAAATCAAATACCGGCTCCAAAAATGCCAGTTCCGACTCACTTTTTACCTCCGGGTCCTCCGCGTCAGTCCGGAACCTCCCGAACCTCGCTGTAAATCAAAAGTACGCGTGTCCACAGCTTTTTCTCCTCAAAAAGCTCGACCGTTGAGTCGGGGTGCTCAAATCAAATACCGGCTCCAAAAATGCCAGTTCCGACTCACTTTTTGCCTCCGGGTCCTCCGCGTCAGTCCGGAACCTCCCGAACCTCGCTGTAAATCAAAAGTACACCTGCTCCAAGTGTTTCCCAATTTTCCTGCAACCCATAGCGGTGTCGGAGCTTCCCGTACCAGTCACCTAACGCGTACAAAGCCCGAAACAAGCAGAGGCCTCCGCGGGGATCCAAATCAACCCGAACTCCTCTGAAAACACAAGTGGGACACACCCAAGGCAAATTCCTCCGCACCACACCATCCTGCAAGGTCGGTGCGTCATCCAAATCCCGGTGTTCTACAGAGATTCTTGTGAATTCTTCTTCATACTCCCGTATAGTGCGAACACCTTGACGGATAGTTTCCAGATCCCTCTCCAAGGTTTCTCTTGTAGTTTCTTTGAGATAGCGTTGATATAACGCTGCCTTAAACTGGTCCCAAGTGGGTTTTGGCGCACCTTCAGCAAAATTTATGTGCTGGTAATGCAACCACCACATACTTGCACTGACCCCCAAACAGTGCACTCCCAGCATCACCTTGTCTTCCTCTTCGGTATCCAGGTCCCGAAATAATTTTTCCATATGATTCAGCCACTGTTCGAGAGCCCAATGGTCTTGCCCTCTTCCAGTGAATTCCTGGGGTTTAAATTTAGTAAACTCTAACAATACCCCTTTTGTCCTTGTCCTTTCCGCCCTATACGCTGCTCTGGGATCTTCCGGAATAGCCGGTTGAACAGGCGGAGCAGCAATATCAACAGGAATGCCACCCCCTGCCACACCAGGAACAACCCCAGGCGCAGGAACAGCTTCAGGGGCAACAGGAATTGGTGGTACTGGTGCAGGAGGAGCAGGTTGTCCTTCAGGCTCAGGGACTGGTGGTGCAACAGGTGGTACTGGTGCAGCACGATGAGCATTGGCTTCTTGCTGAGTAAACTGGTGGATCATTGCTGCCAAAGCAGCAAGCTGGTCTTCAAACCGTTGCATTCGGTCGGGACTTTCTGGGCCTCGGCTTTCCGCAGATGTTTGGGAAGCCCCCCGACCAATGCCAGATCCACGTCTACCACGACGAGCCATAACTGCAGTATCCAAGGATTAATTTTAGTACAAGCAACCCACAACTTCTGTTTCAGACTTAGGACTTAGAACACTACCCAACGCTCTCACGTGACACCAGTCTTCCTAGGGTTCGTTCCTAGCCATACCTAGACTTCATACCCCTATTACTCTGATACCATCTAATCTGTCACGCCCCGAGTTCAAAAATCAGTGTATAAAATTTTTTTTTTTTTATAAATCAGAGTTGCAAAAACAGCCAGGGCAATGACAGACCGCCACATACATAGAAGAGTCCCAATCCCCCATGGGATTGAGCCTTCTCTATATATGCACGGCTAGCTTGGCAACAACATCAGAGTACTAACTACGTACTACAACTATCAAAAATTACAATTTAATTATTACAACAACTCAACAAATGAATTACACATTTCTTTTAACTGATACAAATACATGTGCATTCGGCTGTCCAGGGTCAATCTCTATATCGATACCTCGCCAATTCGTCCCGACATCCCAACACCCGCGCGACCTGAAAAACAGTCACCCGAGGGTGTGAGACACACCGGAGTGTATCCCAGTGGGCACGACGAGCCGAGAAATAGCAGATCGTACCTACTGGTATACAATACTAGAGGATAGTAAAAGATCACTGTTAGGAAAAGCAATTATCATAAAGGAGCAGTGTTTACTCTAAGTAAAGTCATTATGAGTTAAGACAGATAAGAAATATCATTATGGGATAAACATAGAGATCAACAACTCTATTATAATGGAAGCAACGTGGAGATCAACAAGTATATCCTCATGAAAGTGTCATGGAGTGTCAGCAGATATGAAAGCACTGGTAGGATCAGCAACTCAATAATCATGATACTAAAAGTAAAGGCATCATATCAAATCTCGACATGTATAGGTGGATAATTGAAATCAAATCCAGGAATTAATGGATAATGAAGTAAACATATCAATCAGCAACTCATGCATCAATAGATGAAATACTAAAACCAACCCAATCTCAAGCCACCATATTGGTCATCAAGACCTCAGGGAAAACCTCGCCGAACCTGGCACCAACCTGGCTGACATACTCCGGCACCCTCGGGCACTAACCTGGGAGTCAACACTCCGGCACCCTTGGGCACTAACCTGGGAGTCACGGGTCATACACCAGACCACTTTACCGGTAAAGAACATCCACACGGGTCATGACTCCGCTGATGTTCATGAAGTACAGCAGTGCGGGCGATAAATCATGCGAATGCTCAAGCTCACGGTCCTCTGACCGGGTAATCGGCAATAAGCCGGGAACTATCCCTTTTGGGATTCAGCAATAATACCATATCAGAATATCATCTCAATCACATGCAAGAACAACAGCAACTATAATGATCCAGGAACAATCAGGGGAACTGATATCTCAGATGTCGCAATAATCACGAACAAGTACCAACATGGAAATTAACTACAAATCGATCATACAACTAAACACATGATGTTTTTGAGAAAACATTTTGAAAACAAGTTCTAGGTCCAAACATCGAAGAGCAATGCCTTTGTCCTATCAAACAAGAACAGACTCAGGCGACCCTACGAAGCTCGGTAAAAATATTTATTTAATAAAATCATGTATTTAGCAACATAACGGGTGAACAACAAGCCGAAACAATCCGATCAACGATGCAATGTCAGAATCAACTGAATCTCAACTCATATGCAGGAATAATTATCAACTAATCCAATCAAGGATGCAATATCAGAATCAACTGAATCTCAACTCATAGGCAGGAATAATTATCAACCACAACTAGAACATGAATCAGGATATAGATACTGATAATCAAAATGTGCAAACTAGGTAATGACCAATCAGGCAAAGCAACAAACAGTAATATAACTCAATCAAAGGCAGATAGGCTCAATTATATCCAGGTTAACCAAAAACAGGGGTCCAACCAATACCGTACACAGAGGGCCGAAATGATAAAGCCCGGATCGAAGATAAACCCACCTGACAAATCGCAGGCGTCTAAACCGTAATCCACTGTATGCTCGAGGACCAGTGGCAAATCGAGCCAACCTGAATCAAACGTACTGATCAGGGATCAACTCTATCTTTAACTCTAACTTATTTCAAGTCAACTTAACCCTTTTTAGCACTGTTTTCGCTCGTTCTTTCTACTGGAAACTCATTTTAACGAACCGTAACTTCCAGCAGGTAACTTTTAACTTGCTGAACACCGTGCTCACACAATTGTGGCAGCACGCAACCCGAGGAAAACTTCAGGCCATAAAACACTCCTCTAACCTAGCCAAAATGAATTTTTGTTTCTCCGGGACATCGAAACCTAATTCTAACACGAGCATCGCGTCCAGTGACCCCAAATTAGTCAAGAGCTCACTGTTACAACTTTTTAAACAGTCCAAAAACAGGACTTTGGCCAATCATTTATTCTAGAGCATGATTACACCAGAACTCAACTTCTACTTAACCAAATTAAATTCTGTTAGAGGGTTATGCTTAAAATACCTTATATATCACTGTGCTTGCCCTAGAGCAGCACAGGAGTTGCTGGATCTGAAGATCCACCATCCTTGCTCACTAACATAAAGCACAAAGCTTAAAACCTCTGTCCACACAGATCTTGTTTGATCTGAAGTGAGCATCAAGCTCAGGGAATCAATTGGAGAATCTTTCATATTCACATCTATGTCAAAATCCAACAAAATTCTCTATGTGGCATTTCCACAAACAGGTGGTGGGCACCATATACACACATGCATACAAGCTATTCCCAAACCTAGTTCTCAGCAATCACTAAACCAAATGCAATAAAACTTGAAAGGAAAAGTTCATTAGGACTTCTGCAATGATCTCAGCAAATCTGGGCTATCCCAGATGCACTGGTTGGCCGGGCTCGAGGAAGAAGATGAAGTCCAAAACTTTGAAATTCGTGACCAGTAAGCCAAAGCATCTGGGACCAAATAAAAATCACCAACAGGTGTTAAAACCCTCCTTGAACCTTCCTGTGCTTGTGGCTGGCACAGAACACGGCGGCGGCGCGGCGGAGGAGAAGAGCTCAATTTGAGCTTTTCACCTCTAATGGTGAATTCTTACAGAGACTTCATGGAGCTCTCCAACATGGATGGAAAGCTTCCATGGGGTCATATGAAGCTTCCCAACCACCTCTCCCCGGCCGGAGGTGGCCGGATCGCCGGCGGCGACGTTGGGTTCCAATTTCGGGTCATCCATGGCCAACCCTCATTCGGGCTGCATGGGAGCCATGCAAAAGCATGGTTGAGGTCCTCTGGGTCCCAGCAATACTTCTGGGTTGTTACGGAATTTGAGTTGGCGTAGTTTCGTGAAAGTTTCAAGTCCTGAAGATTGAAGGTGAAGAAAGTTGGATCATTTAACTCAATCTCAAGAAAGAAGAATTCAAAAGGATCAGGTATGTTTAACTAAAGAATTTGTGTGATCCGAATACTTCTTGTAGTGTAGAAACACTTGGAAGAATCTTTCATTGCATAAAAATCAAGAACTGGACTTGGGACATGTTCAGGATCCGGATCAGGCTGTTCGATCCGGATCCCGAAGGTGGTTCGTTCATACATCGTCGCAATCCGGATCGTAGTCTCTTGATCCGGATCCCGAACGTTGAGTTTACCATCTACCTTGAACGATCCGGATCTTGCTTCGCAATCCGGATCCCGAACGTTGATGTTTGGTGAACTGTATGAACGATCCGGATCGTAGTTACATGATCCGGATCCCGAACCTTCGTTTTTCTGGAATTGGCTGTTTCGTTATGACGATCCGGATCTCAGTTATCACGATCCGGATCGCCGTCCGTAAAATTCCAGAAATGGCAGGTTTTTGATTCTTATCTCCTTCCTAGGGTTTCTAACCTATAAATAGACCCTATGTCTTTCTTTCTAGGGTCAATCCACATAGCCGTCATTTTCATATATCATCTTATACGGCTATAGATCCACATATAGAGAAGAAAGGAAATCATTAGAGAATACTCTATGTTTCTTCATCTATATTGATTAGTTTGATTCTAGGTTTTCATACTCACATCTTGAGTTGAATCAAACTAATGAATACTTAGATGGTATTTCCGATCTATCTTTGATCTAAGTATTCGGCGGATCATCACCACCCAAAAAACAACGATTACCCCAAAATCGGCGCGTGGATTCGCGTGTCCTTGTGGATTCAAGGTTCATTCGCTCTCGTGGATTCGGAGCGAGGCACGTTCGTGGATTCGAAGGGTGCTATTGGGTGAAGACCGTGGATTCGGTCGGACGTCGTGGACTCGACGTTGGACGCCGTGGATTCGGCGTTGGGCGCAGATCGTGGATTCGAGAAGCGTCTGGAGCGAGCGGAGAAGATCCTCTAGGAGCGTATGGAAAAGGTTGAGTCGTAAGTGTGTACGGTAAATCACCTTGTACGTGTTTTAATTCTAGTGGATTTCTGCCGTGTTATCGGTCCCGTGGTTTTTTACTCCGGTGATGGAGTTTTCCACGTAAAAATCTTGCGAGTTATTTTCATTTCCGCATTGGGTTTTTTATCGCAACGATTTTTGAGTGTTTATACGTTTACACCTATTCACCCCCCTCTAGGTGTTTCTTCCCCTATTTAGATCCGTATTATATACGACCCAACAAGTGGTATCAGAGCGGGAATAGGGTTGTGAACAATGGTTGAAGGTGGAAACATCAATCGACCCCCTTTCTTTGATGGAACAAATTATGCGTACTGGAAAGTACGGATGAAAGCCTTTTTATCTTCCATCGACGAAAGGGTGTGGCATTCAATTGAATCAGGATGGACTAATCCAACTGAACTTATCTCTGATGTTCACACCTTAAAACCTAGGTCGAAATGGACCAAGGAAGAGTTTGAGTTATCTTCTTACAATGGCAAGGGAATTAATGCTATTTTTAATGCCTTATCTCAAACTGAATTCTCTCGCGTCTCGGCATGTGAGACTGCGAAAGAAATCTGGGATGTTCTCCAGGTTACACATGAGGGAACTAACCTCGTGAAGATTCAGAAACTGCAGATGCTTACGAGCAAGTTTGACTCTATTTTGATGGCAGAAAATGAATCTTTCACGGACTACTATACACGATTGCAAGACATCGTAACTCATGTGCTAATCTGGGAGAGAAGATTCCAGAATTTAAGATTGTAAGAAAAATCTTAAGAACTCTTCCTGAACGATTTCGCCCAAAGGTTACTGCCATTGAAACTATTAAACACCCGGACGAAATACGTGTAGAAGAATTAGTTGGTTCATTACAAACTTATGAAATGATTTTTAATACTAACAATTCTTCTGGAAAAGCATCCACTTCTAAGTCTTCAGGTTATGCGTTGAAAACAACTAAGGAAGAAGACGCGGATACATCCTCCTCGGACGATGACGAGAACCTTTCTATGGAGGAATTTGAGAAGCAGCTCGCTCTCTTGACAAGGAATTTTCGCCGCAACTTTCGAAGGGGTAATTCAAGCAAATCTCCATCCCTCAGAAAGTGGAACAAAGGCAAGGGTACTCCAAGTCACAAGTCAAGAAAGCAGGAGAACTTCTCAAAGGATAAGAAAAGTTCAGAAGGACAACTGCAATGCTTCAAATGTCGAGGCTACGGCCACATTGCAACGGAGTGTCCTAACAAGTATCCGGCAAAGAAGAAGGCGATGCAAGTCGTCACTTGGGATGACAACTCAACGTCAAATGAGTCGTCTTCAAGTGATGAAGAAAAGAGCTCCACGGCATTCCACGCGTCCACATCTTCACCATTCATGTGCTTTATGGCAAGTACGTCTGAATCATTGTCCAACTCCACTGTTGAAAAGAATGCAATGGACAATGAATCGGATGATTCGGAAGGTGAAGAGTTTGCTCTAGCCTACCACAGATCTTTACAGGATTTAAAGAAACCGGCTAAGCAAAACAAGGGGTTGAGAGGGAGATTGCAGGATCTCGAAGAAGAAGTAAAAAGGGTAACTTCTCTCTCGACCGATCTTGAAGTGGAAAGGGATAGTTTGATAAAAGCAAATGTTTCCCTTCAAGAGTCCAATGAGCAGCTCGAGAAGAACTATATAGATATGGTGAACAAAGCAAACTACTTCTTGAAGCTCTATGGCGAGGGCCGACAGGAAAGACGGGAAATGACAGAGACCATTCTCCAACTCAAGGATGACTTACAGCAATTCTCTTTAGGAAGGAGTAAGTTGGATAAACTCCTTGGTCTTGGTCAAACAAATCGGTTCGGCCTCGGGTACACTCAAACTGGAAACAGCCCAAGTTCGAGTGGGACAGTCTTTGTGCCTCAGTCGGTATCTCCTCCTCCGACATCGGAATTCAAGACAAACAACGACAACAAACCTACCTCATCCTCTTCGGAATCGTCAAGCTCAAAGGTATGTTTTCGTTGTAATTTGCAGGGCACATCGAAAGAAATTGCGAGATTGGAGCTCAAAGAACAAATCAACCACATCTTGCAATTGCTACCAATAAGCTCACTTCCCGGAATTCAAGGAAGGATTTTTCAAAAGAAAAGAACATTGGTAGCACCTCAAACAAGACGATGACAAAAGAAAAAGATCAATCATACAAGACGTCGTCTTCAAGAAGAATCTCTCAACCTTTACCAACATACTCCAAAACTCAAAGGTTTGGGTATGCAAAGGTGAAACCCCTCCTTGTCCTTAATCGTTCTACGATTAAATCTTGTATAGTTTGTGTAGACTATTTTCTTTTCTTCTTTTTCTTTTGGCCAACTCGTCAACCATCCTTGCAAGGTAAATTGTATATTTTTTTCTTATTGGTTGATGTTTTCTCTCGATTTTCTTGGGTAGCATTTCTGAGAGAGAAAGCTGATACGTTTGACTCTTTTCATGAGATTTGCCATCGTATTATGATTGAAAAGAATGAAAAGATCATTCGTGTTAGAAGTGATAGGGGTGGAGAATTCATAAATTCAAAATTCATTGACTTTTGTACTTCAAATGGCATTAAACATGAATTCTCGGCACCCTATACACCTCAGCAGAATGGTGTTGTTGAGCGTAAAAACAGGGTTGTTCAAGAGATGGCGCGTGTGATGCTTCATAGCCGGAAATTACCGCTACATTTTTGGGCTGAAGCTGTGAACACCGTTGTCTATGTCATTAACAGAGTGATTTTGCGCCCAGGAACCTTGAATACACCATATGAGTTGTGGTTTAGTAGAAAACCGGATATCAAGTACTTTCGTATCTTCGGGAGTCGATGTTACATCTTACGTGACCGTGAAAATCTTGGAAAGTTCGACTCTCGAAGTGATGAAGGGATCCTTTTGGGTTATTCTACGAATAGCAGAGCATATCGAGTATTTAACATTGAATCTAAGACGATCGTAGAATCTATAAATGTTAAAGTAGATGAAGCTTCTCATTTTGAATCTGAAAAATCTACCCTCGATATCTCTCTAGATGATGATTCTCCTGCTAGTGCATCTTCTCATAATAATACTTCCAATATTAATGATGCATCTAATGGTTCTTCTAGTTTATCTGATGTGCAGGAATCATCTCGTGTACCTCCGAGTACTCCTCCGTTTCAACAAACGCTACGAATCTCCAAGGATCATCCGGAATCGAACATCATTGGAGATCCACAAGAAGGAGTTAGAACTCGAAGGCAGTTGGTTTGCGGATTTGCTTGCTACGTATCTTTAATCGAACCAAAGACAATAGACGAAGCTCTTCAGGATGACTACTGGATTAAAGCAATGCAGGAAGAGCTCCATCAATTTGAGCGAAACAAAGTCTGGGAATTAACGAAGCCTCCAAAGCAACATAATGTGATAGGTACCAAATGGATCTTCAAGACAAGAAAGATGAAGATGGTACTATCATCAGGAACAAGGCACGACTAGTTGCTCAAGGCTACTCTCAAGTAGAAGGTATAGACTTTGACGAAACTTTCGCCCCTGTAGCTAGACTCGAGTCCATTCGTATATTGTTTGCTATTGCTTGTCATTTTAAAATCAAATTATTTCAAATGGACGTCAAGAGCGCATTTCTAAATGGGTTTTTAAATGAGGAAGTTTATGTAGCTCAACCGAAAGGTTTGTAGATCATAAACAACCTAACCATGTTTTTCGTTTGAAAAAGGCTCTTTACGGTCTGAAACAAGCACCGCGAGCATGGTACGAAAGGTTAACAAAGCACCTTTTGGAGAAGGGCTATACTCGAGGGGGAGCTGACAGGACTCTCTTTGTGAAGCATTATCAAATAATTCATTGTAGCACAAATCTATGTCGATGACATTGTATTTGGTGCAACACAAGATAATGATGCTTCTAAATTCGCGGAGACCATGGAAAGCGAATTTGAGATGTCCATGATGGCGAACTGTCTTATTTTCTTGGATTGCAAATTAAACAAAATGATGAAGGTATTCACTTGAGTCAATCCAAGTATGCACTGGAGTTGGTCAAAAAGTTTGATCTAGAAAATTGTAAAGATTTTCCAACTCCAATGGGAACTAGCCACAAGGGACTTGGAAGTGAATCACATAGTGAGAATGTAGACGAGAAACTGTATAGAAGTATGATTGGAAAGTCTACTTTACCTCACGGCTAGTCGCCCGGATATATCCTTTAGTGTTGGGATTTGCGCGAGATATCAATCAGCACCAAAGGAGGTTCACCTGAAAGCGGTGAAACGGATCATCCGGTACATCAAAGGATCAATTAATTTCGGAATTTGGTATCCTATGGGAACAAGTCTGGACATTGTTGGATACTCAGATGCCGATTGGGCAGGATCAGTGGATGATCGGAAAAGCACGAGTGGTGCATGCTTCTATCTTGGCCATTGCCTTGTTGCATGGCACAGTAAAAAGCAGAATTGCATAGCACTCTCGACTGCCGAAGCGGAAATACATTTCAGCTGGAAGTTGCTCAACTCAACTCATTTGGATGAAAAGCGTATTGAGTGACTTCCGCATTTCAGCATCTTCGGTAACAATTCTTTGTGACAACACAAGTGCAATTAACATTTCTAAAAACCCTGTGTTGCACTCTAGAACAAAACATATTGAACTTAGATATCATTTTCTTAGAGAGCTAGTTGAATCAAATACTCTTCAACTTTCATATGTTTCAACTGAAGATCAATTAGCTGACTTTTTAACAAACCTTTGGATCAAAAACGTTTATTCATTTGCGAAAAGCAATTGGTATGCTTTCTTTGAAATAAACTTCTTTTTGAAACCTTTGCTTAAAATAGGTTTTGTATTTGTTTTGTGTCTATTCAATATCTATGTTTATACATAGGATAGTAATTGAGCATAGATCTTAATTGACTTTAATTGCATCTGTTCACACATTTAGAAATTTATTATGCTTTTGCCATCATAATATTTCTTTGTTGCAATGATCGTTTATGTTAATTAAATCATCTTCTAAAGTGATCAAAGTCAATTTCTCTCTCAATGATCTCTTGGTATAGTCATTATCTTATTTGACTGTTTAGTCGGAGTATGAAATCGAGATCAATTTTTGGTTGAATACTTTATATCTTAAATAATTGATAGCCAATTGAGGGGGAGTCAAAGATAATGTAAAATGCTCAAAAGATGTGGAAAGAGTTACATCCCAATGAGGAGTGTGAAAACTACCACCACATGGAGGAAAGAGCTACCACCTCGGTCGTCCGAGTATTGTGTGCAGCTACCACATGTATACCAAGCATGGTTGTTCAAATTTTGATTAAGTAAAATGATGTTGAAATACTTGACTCTGTCAATTTCAAGGTGGTATAAGGTGGATTTTAAGAAAGATGCTCAAAGAGCCACTCTCTTCAACAGATTGTCTAGAAATTATTATCTACCATATTTGGGATTTCAAACATCTATTGATCTTTGTATTTCATTTTCTTTAACGAATTGATTATTTGATAAAGGCATTACTCATAAGATCAAGTTAGATGTAATTGAAGGTGTTCAACTTTAATGGGATTTAATTCTTGTAAATTTTCATTTCATTTTTGGATATTACTGATAGATTTGGCATAATCTAATTCTTGTTGTGTGAAACGATGCTTTTGTTTAAAGTTGATACACCTTGTGCTTACAATCTTTTTCTGGTTTTTCTTGAATTTCTCTGAAATTTTCTAAAGAAAAAGTTGGGGCCGATCCGGATCGGGCAAGGTGATCCGGATCCCGAACGCAGGTTTTCTTCTGCGGGCTGACGATCCGGATTGGACCTGCCGATCCGGATCCCGAACGCAGTTTTTTCACTGCGGGTAGCCGATCCGGATCGCAAGCTTATGGAGGATCCGGATCGCGGCTAGGTTTTTATAAAGAACAAAAGGGTTTTGATTTCTTTACTCCAATCTTTTGTTCAAAGTTTCCAGAGCGCTTCTCTCTAGATTTCATCCTCCTTGGAAGCTTTCTAACTCAAGTTCTTCAGTTCCAAGTAAGTTTTATTGATCAAAATCTCGGTTTTTCACCGTTTTTCTCTTTTCCTCCTCAAACGTACGAAATTTCTTGGATCGATCTTTGTTTGTGGATGGTTTTGATCAAATTTCTTTTGAAATAAGAACTCTGGGTGTTTAGTTTTGATTATATGCTAGGTTTTCCCCCTGATTAACGGATTTTTAGGCTTTCGATTTCTAAAATTTCGGTTTTTAGGGCATTATAAGGATTTTCGAAATTCATGCAATTGATCTATTTTTAAAAGTCCTTTTGCAAAACTAATTTGATTCTTAGTCTCTCTACATGATTATGATTGTTTGGTACAATTTTTTCAATTTTGAAAACTAAGAATTTTTTTGTGTTCTTGAGTTGGTTTTCACAGAGGACACACTTCGTTACTCAAGCACTTTGATCATGTCACTCTCTTGGTTAATCCTGTTACCTAAGTCACAATGGTGCAGACAAGAGTACCTCGTGCAAAAGAGGAACCAGAATATTTCAACAAGAGAAAGACAACCGAAGGCAGGGAGGACAGCTCCATGAGTACGATACTGAAGAATGGATGAATTCTTCAAAGTATGTTCAACAAAGAATGATTGATGAGCAAAAAACAGAAAATTTGTCAAAGGCAAAAGGCTTATGAAATCTGCAGCACAACTAGCCAATATAGAAGACGAAAGAATGTCCGACGAAGTGAAAGTTTTCATAGTAGGTCCCTCTTATAGAGCTCGCATCACTCAGTCTCTGGGGTTCTACAAAATGAATCTGCTCCATGGGTTACGGGTTGGATGCACCATCTGCTTCTAGACAGCATCCATCACACTCGAAAAGAACAGGATACAGACACTGCTGTTTGGAAATCGCTACGCACAGGAACACAACAAAGACTCGAGGCTGCGTGCACAAGAGAGGACATACGAAAGAACTTCAGCAGATTTCCCTCTGATCACAAGAAGATCAAGAAGAATGTTCAACTATTTCGACATTTCTTAAAGGGATTTTGAGCAAGCTGAGTTGTACCAGCTCCAGACTCAACTCCGTGTTCCGTGAACTGCACCTTTCCTTTCTTTTGTTGCAGGATTACGCTTTTAGGATTTAGAGTTTATCTTACGTTAGCTTAGTTCTCAGGTCAGGTTTTTACATTTTATTGGAAACTTTTATTATACTCCTCAACATTTCGTATCTTAACTACATTTTGGTTGTTGTTTGTGACAAAAAGGGGAGAGAGTTTAGAGAGAACTTTGAACATTTTTGACACCTGCCATGAAACATCAAGTAAGTGAACAATGTTTTGATATGAAACGGATGAATATCAAGGGTAAGTATAACTTTAACTCCACCTTCCATTCTCAACTTGAGGTTTTTTTCATCTGTATGAATGCATAGCCTCGACCTAACTATTTGCTAACTATTTTGGGCATGTAATAAACTAACAAGTTGAATGTTCACTAAACAAGTTTTAACACTTGTTTTTGATTGCATAGAAGATATGTTGGTTCTTAACTCTGATCAATTACATATCTATATATATTATTAGTTTGTCACAAACATGTTCATGACATTTGGTTTTTACGTGCAAAGAGGATATGTTGGTGTTTTTAACTATGATCAGTTTTACATATCTGAATATAAATGTCATGGTAAGTATAAATGATTTTAAACTTCATCTCTGTTTGTGGTTTTTGAATATACAAAATTCTTGAGGTATCTAACCGATTTCTTTTGTCAAGAATGATTTCTTTTGCAGAGAGTACATGATGTCAAGTCTAGAGTCTGTTTTAGGAGTTTAACTCATGTATTGTATTTGGGATCTCCATTGTAAATTTTTGGTTGTATGGTGATAGCAACAAAAATCCTTTTTGAATTTTCTTTAGTGGATCTGTGTTTTGTCACGAAACCGCCAAAGGGGAGATTGTTAACGAATTGAGTTGCGTAGTTTCGTGAAAGTTTCAAGTCCTGAAGATTGAAGGTGAAGAAGTTGGAATCATTTAACTCAATCTCAAGAAAGACGAATTCAAAAGGATCAGGTATGTTAACTAAAGAATTTGTGTGATCCGAATACTTCTTGTAGTGTTAGAAACACTTGGAAGAATCTTTCATTGCATAAAAATCAAAACTGGACTTGGACATGTTCAGGATCCGGATCAGGCTGTTCGATCCGGATCCCGAAGGGGTTCGTTTCATACATCGTCGCAATCCGGATCGTAGTCTCTTGATCCGGATCCCGAACGTTGAGTTTACCATCTACCTGAACGATCCGGATCTTGCTTCGCAATCCGGATCCCGAACGTTGATGTTTGGTGAACTGTATGAACGATCCGGATCGTAGTCACATGATCCGGATCCCGAACCTTCGTTTTTCTGGAATTGGCTGTTTCGTTATGACGATCCGGAGTCTCAGTTATCACGATCCGGATCGCCGTCCGTAAAATTCCAGAAATGGCAGGTTTTTGATTCTTATCCTCCTTCCTAGGTTTCTAACCTATAATAGACCCTATGTCTTTCTTTCTAGGGTCAATCCACATAGCCGTCATTTTCATATATCATCTTATACGGCTATAGATCCACATATAGAGAAGAAAGGAAATCATTAGAGAATACTCTATGTTTCTTCATCTATATTGATTAGTTTGATTCTAGGTTTTCATACTCACATCTTGAGTTGAATCAAACTAATGAATACTTAGATGGTATTTCCGATCTATCTTTGATCTAAGTATTCGGCGGATCATCACCACCCAAAAACAACGATTACCCCAAAACATCGGCGCGTGGATTCGCGTGTCCTTGTGGATTCAAGGTTCAATTGCGCTCTCGTGGATTCGGAGCGAGGCACGTTCGTGGATTCGAAGGTGCTATTGGGTGAAGACCGGGATTCGGTCGGACGTCGTGGACGTCGACTATTGGGAACGCCGTGGATTCGGCGTTGGGCGCACGATCGTGGGCTTCGAGAAGCGTCTGGAGCGAGCGAGAAGGATCTCGGTTACTGACGTATGGAAAAGGTTTGAGCATCCTAAGTGTGTACGTAAATCAACCCTTAGAGTGTTTTAATTCTAGTGGATTTCCT
>CM055064.1:47748641-47784676 GCA_029204045.2 Tillandsia leiboldiana | reverse complement strand
CACTAAAAACTTTCGGGAGTCCCTTTTTGGGCATCCGGACTCAGAAACAAACAAGCAAATAGCCGTTTTCAAGCGTTTTTCCGTACTGAATCCATTTCCGACCTCTGTTGGGCCTAATTCTTTTCCGAAATCTCGGCAAACTCAGCCGAAGGCCTACACAGCTAATAATAACACACATGGTCCATCTGTGGCATCCCATTGATGCACCATGGGCCAGATACACCAACACTAGGTGCTCTAACAGTGGATTCATCGGAAGAACGCTGCATGGGAATTAGGGCCACTACATCCTCCCCCACTAAAAGGAAGTTTCATCCTCGAAACAAAGTAAGGTAGAACAGGAGTACCTCAACCAGTAGTCTCGAACAGAAAAGGGTATGCAGATCTCATCTCTGTCTCTAGCTCCCAAGTAGCCTCTCGCTCATCGTGATTGCTCCATAAGATCTTCACATACGGAATGGTCCGGTTGCGCAATTCCCTCACCTCACGAGCAAGAATCCGCAACGGCCGCTCCTCGTAAACCAGGTCCTCACCGATCTCCAAGGGAGTGAAGTCAACCACATGCGACGGATCAAAGACATATCTCCTCAGGGCTGAGACATGAAAAACATCGTGTACACCCGCCAAACGTGGAGGAAGAGCAACTCTATAAGCCACAGGGCCTACCCTCTCAAGTACCTCAAAGGGTCCAACAAATGGGGACTAAGCTTCCCACGCACTCCAAATCTCCGGACCCCTTTCGAAGGCGAGACCTTTAAGAATACATGGTCACCAATATGAAACTCTAGGTCTCGCCGTCGAGTATCTGCATAACTCCTCTCACGACTCTGGGCTACCTCAAGGTGTCGACGAACAACTCTGACCTTCTCCTCAGCCTCCAAAAGAAGATCTGGTCCCAAAGTCCTCCTCTCACCCACATCACTCCAATACAAGGGTGACCGACACTTGCGTCCATACAACGCCTCAAACGGAGCCATCTGAATGCTCGCCTGATAGCTGTTGTTGTACGCAAACTCAACCAAAGATAAGTGTCGGTACCACCCCCCTCCAAAATCCATAACGCACGCTCTCAGCATATCCTCGAGGGTCTGTATAGTGCGCTCAGACTGGCCATCAGTCTGTGGGTGGAATGCAGTGCTGAATCTGAGCTGGGTCCCCAAAGCTGACTGTAAACTCCCCCAGAATCGTGACACAAACCTCGGATCCCGATCTGAAACAATAGACGCAGGTATCCCGTGTAGCCTCACTATCTCGTCCAAATACAACTGTGCCAGACGCTCCAATGACCAAGTCATCTGAACAGGCAAGAAATGTGCGGACTTGGTGAGTCTATCTACAATAACCCAAATCGCGTCGGCTCCACTCTGCGCCCTCGGCAGCCCCGTAACAAAGTCCATGGTGATGTGGTCCCATTTCCACTCGGGAATTGGAAGACTTTGTAACTTGCCAGCAGGAACCCGGTGCTCTGCTTTCACTTGCTGGCAAGTTAAACAGTGAGCCACAAATCTTCCAATGTCCCGCTTCATTCCGGACCACCAAAAATGTGCCTTGAGGTCCTTATACATCTTAGTACCACCAGGATGAATGGTATAAGGTGTATAATGAGCCTCTCCCAAAATCTGGTCTCTGATCTCTGAATCCGAAGGCACACACACTCGGTCCCTGTACCGCAGTACTCCCGAGCCATCCACTGTAAAATCCCCTATAAGATCTGCCTGAATCTGTGATCTAATCCTCTCCAAGTGGGGGTCCTCACTCTGCGTCTCCCTAATCCTGTCCAACAGAGTGGGCTGCAAGACCATAGACATCAGTCTAGCAGAGACCCCAGGGGATACAACCTCAATCTGGAGTCGCCTCAACTGCTCAATCAGCGGGGCCTGCTGTGTGACCAACATGCTCAAGCTCTGCACTGACCTCCGACTCAAAGCATCTGCTACCACATTGGCCTTGCCGGGATGATAGAGGATACTCACATCGTAATCCTTCAGTAACTCCAACCACCGGCGTTGCCTCAGGTTCAGCTCCTTTTGAGTAAACATATACTTTAAGCTCTTATGATCCGTGTAGATCTCACAATGCTCACCGTAGAGGTAATGCCGCCACAGCTTCAATGCAAACACCACAGCTGCCAGCTCTAAATCATGAGTAGGGTAATTCTTCTCATAATCCTTTAATTGCCGTGAAGCATAAGCAATTACCCTCCCATGCTGCATCAAGACAGAACCCAAACCGTTGTGCGAGGCATCACTGTAAATCACGTAGCCATCTCCCATCACTGGCAGTGTAAGAACTGGTGCTGAAATCAGTCTCCTCTTTAGCTCCTCAAAACTCCGCTGACACTGCTCAGTCCAAATGAACCTCATCCCCTTCCTAGTCAAACAGGTCAGGGGAGTAGAGAGCTTCGCAAAGCCCTCTACAAACCGACGGTAGTAGCCTGCCAAGCCCAGAAAGCTCCGGACCTCCGTCACCGTCGTCGGTCTCGGCCAATCTCGAACTGTATCAATCTTCGTCGGGTCAACTGCCACCCCTGCGGCTGATACCAAGTGGCCCAAAAATGCAACCTCCCGAAGCCAAAACTCGCACTTCTTAAGCTTGGCATACAGCTTCTTCTCACGTAGAAGCTGCAGCACTATCCTCAAGTGCTCCTCATGATCCACATCACTCCGGGAGTAGATCAAGATGTCATCAATGAACACAACCACAAACAAGTCCAAGTACGGCTGAAATACCCGGTTCATCAAATCCATGAATGCAGCTGGGGCATTAGTCAAACCAAACGGCATAACCGTAAACTCATAATGCCCATACCGGGATCGAAAAGCCGTCTTAGGGATATCCTCGGCCCTCACCCTCAACTGGTGGTAACCTGATTGAAGATCAATCTTCGAAAACACTGTGGCTCCCTGCAACTGATCAAATAAATCATCTATCCGTGGAAGAGGGTACTTGTTCCGGATGGTCACTTTATTCAACTCCCGATAATCCACACACAAACGAAGCGACCCATCCTTCTTCTTCACAAATAAAACTGGCGCTCCCCACGGAGAAACACTAGGCCTGACAAAGCCCCTATCCATAAGATCCTGAAGCTGGGCCTTCAACTCCCTCAACTCGGCAGGTGCCATCCTATAAGGCGCCTTCGAGATTGGTGCGGTTCCGGGTACCACATCAATCACAAACTCCACCTCCCTCTCCGGCGGCATAGTCGTCAACTCAGGGGGAAACACATCTGGGAACTCGCGGATAACAGGAATATCCTCGAGTCCCAGTGCCGCCGTAGGCACCTCCACAATCGTCGCTAAGAAAGCGGTGCAGCCCCTACTAATCATCCGCCTAGCCCTCGCCGAAGAAACAGTCATCGCAAAGAAGGTGCTCTGGCAGCCTCTGAAGACGAACTCCTCCTGTCCAGGCTCGCGGAGGGTCACCGTCCTCTCTCTGCAGTCTATAACAGCATAGTACCTCGACAACCAATCCATACCTAGCACGACGTCGAAATCCTGGAGCTGCCGCAAGACAAGCAAGTCTGCCGGCAAAATCCAGGATCCCAACTGCACAGGGCAATCCCTACAATACTCCTCGACATGCAAGACATGATCTGGTATCTGAACCTCTAATGCATGCGATAAAGAAACTACCTCTATACCATGAAGGGATGCAAATGCTCTACTGATAAAAGAATGCGATGCACCGGTATCAAAGAGAGTACGAGTACGAACTGCAGAAATCAAAATAATACCTGCGACGACATGCTCTGCTGCTGTAGCATCCTCTACCTGAGCGGCATAAACTCGACCGCTCGGCGCCGGGGGATGTCGCTCTGGCTGTCGCGAGGACGATGAAGCAAAGTCTGGCCTACCGGAGGCCGTCGAAGGTCCTGCTGACTGACGAGGAATGAAGGATGCAGAAGCTGATGAAGGAGCTGGGTAACCTGCCCTGGGGCACGCCCTCGCGAAGTGACCGGTCTGCCCGCAACGGAAGCAGCGACCCTGACTCTGCGGGCACTGGGCCGGTGGGTGCGGTCCTCCACAAATGACACAACGATCAGGGCGTGGCTGCCGCAAGTCTGCTGCTGCTGCGAAGACTGCTGCTGCTGCGAAGACTGCTACTGTCGAGGTGGTCGACGCTGCTGCTGCTGGAACTGACGAGATGCCCCAGATCTCTGCCGCCCCTGATACCCCCGTCCCTGAGAGTGGAAACGGGGAGGTCTCGGGGGTCCCTGTCTACTCGACTGCCCCTCCTCAAACAGCGCCGGGCGCTTTGCCCCAGGAGTCACTACGGGGGCTGGAGCCACCTCTGCCATCACGACCTCACCACTCTCCACATACAGTGCCTGCTCCATCGAGGCCTCCAAAGTCTGTAATCTGCGGGAGCGGACCAACTGATAAATGTCCCGACGCAACCCTCTCTCGAACATATAGATCCGGTGGGTCTCATCTCTGGCCACGTGGGGCATACAAGCCAACAGCCGATTGAAATCGGCTATGTACACGTGTACGGGCCTATCTCCCTGGCGGAGACTCCTCAGCTGCTCCTCCAAACTCTGCCGAACACTCTCGGGAAAGAAGGCCCCAAGAAGCATACCATGAAACTCTGCCCAAGAGATAAACTGGGTCCCAGGCGGACCTGCGGGTCGCACACGCCGCCACCATGCCTCGGCGTTGCTCTCCAGAAAATGAGTAGCCAACAGAACTCGAAACCTCTCATCAATAAAAAGGCTCTCGAAATGGCGCTCCATGGCCGTAACCCAAGACTCAGCCGCCCACGGCTCAGCACTTATACCCGAAAAGCGGGGTGGATCAAACTTGCGAAACCTCAACAAAAGACCCACCAAAACCTGCTGCTCTGCCAAAGTCAAAGATCCCGTCGTCCCAGATGGTGGCCTACTGGAAACTGGCTCAGCCAGAACTGCTGGTGCAGGCTGCACAACCGAGGGTGCCACAACAGGGGAAGAAGGCACCGGTGAACTCTCAGGGGGTGCTACCGTCGGCTGCACTCTCTGCTCCAACAAGAGCGTCAACCGACTCACAGCCTCCTCCTGGCGTCGAGACGCCTCAGCCAACTGTGCCATCTGGGCACGGAGCTCTAAAACCTCGCTCTGCTGTCCCTGCCCCGAGTCCTCCTGCTCGGGCTCATAGGACGAAGGCTGCGAACGCGTCACCATCGAGCGTCGAGGAGGCATCCCCACCTGAGGGACAAGGCAAACAATCAGAACCCAAATCATCTCTCGACCCAATCTAGCGAAAGTCAGAAGGCATGTCCCCCTTCCCGAAGTACTATGTTGTCTGCAGCCAACATAGTTGCCACCGAAGGAAGACATGTCAATCGCTCACCCCGAACCACTCGGGAGAGTTAGAAATCCAATCAGGACTCTCGCTAAAATCACGGCTCTCACGCGAGTCATCCTAGGGTCCAACCACAAGCCTAGGGTTCCTAAGTCCTCCAAGACCTACATCCTAGGCTCTGATACCACTCTAATCTGTCACGCCCCGGGGCGATACTGCGCCCCG
The DNA here is from genome assembly GCA_029204045.2 of Tillandsia leiboldiana. Lineage (NCBI taxonomy): Eukaryota > Viridiplantae > Streptophyta > Magnoliopsida > Poales > Bromeliaceae > Tillandsia > Tillandsia leiboldiana. Next base: position 47,779,169 of record CM055064.1, on the reverse strand, counting down.
GCTCGCCAACAGATCCGCCGCCCATACGGGAAGCCCCGTATAGGCGTAGCGACTAACCTGCAAAGAAACATCTACACTAGCAGATATCAGAGCTGAAAGAGAAAAGCTGGAATAAAATACATAAAATAAACTACAACTCACAAATATACAGACCAACCTCACCAGAATACAAGAGTCTCTCAGAAAAGCAGGAAAGAAAGGTACAACTCAAAACCTCACTACAACAGTCACTCGACATAACACACACCAAAATAGTACTGGGGTACATCTACTCACACACTGAAGATGACAGGAGGGGATCTATCTCGCGACGCCCTTACCTCGGTCAGAAGGAGCTGGATCAACAACAGGAGCTGCAGGAACCGGAGCAGAAGTCCCTGGGGAGAAGACACCACGACGGGTGTGAGAACTACATCCCACAGTAGTTCTCAGTGGGTGCCGCCAATAAGCCCGACAGTCTGCCCACTAAGTCTACCAGAGGCAAAAGTAACATATGCAGTGCTGTATGGAAAGCTGGGGAAAAAATAACTCTACAACTACTATGCCTCTAACTAGATGCTCAAAAGTGGAACAGAAAGACAGATGCCACGACTAACTCTCCTCCCTGATCACCCAATCTAAACTGACTGCCACATCGGGTCCAGTCAAACCTGCGCCAACCTACTGCCGTTACGTCCCGAAGGAGCGGTCTTACGTAGGGCGTCCATGGCTGCCAACAAAAGCACAGCCAGAGGGACAAATGCAACAACAAGTCGCTAAAGAACATCTCAACTCACGCCGGTACAACAACCCGGTCTCGCCTACTCCGGAGTGGCACTCGAGGGGAGCGACCCGCTCGAGTCAAAGTAACCCATAAGTATCACTGTAAAGTATCTCTGTAAAGCTCAAATGTGGCTCATGCAGGCTATGATCCAATCCTCGATCAATAAGATCGACTACCAAACAAATCACTGACTCACTCACTGGCTGGAATCTACACAGCTGAAACTCACTGTCTCTCTGACAGTTTCCAAGAACCCAGATCTACCATCACTATCACTCTCCCAAAGAAATCAAATCTACAGACTGCTATCAACTCCACTCGGTCCCCAGACACGAGTGCAAATGCATCCCACAACCACCCGACCTCTCGGCCCACAACACGGGCGAGGAAAAGCTAAGTCTATAGTGAAATGAAGTATCGTGATGTGGAATGTCTAGAGCAATAAAAAAATCTAGCCCAAGTTGGAGTTTTCTACAGACTGGCTGAACATGATACATATGACAGGGGTGCTAGGTCAAGTTCCAAGATTTCACTACTTAACATAAAGTAGGGATCAAAAGATTCATCAACTGATATATGAGATACAACATATAGTTTTACACATGCTAATACTCCCATTTCTAACATGCATGATCCTACACACATAGAATTAGTACACAGTCTAGCGTTCTTGGAAGCAAGGTCACCCACCTGAAAGTGCTAACTGCCCGGAATCGTACAGCTGAGAAAGCCCAAAACAGTCAAATCACAGATCCCACCAAGCCAACAACACGGTAGAAGTGCTCACAACCTCCTGGGTACAAACATACACCAAAATTACACTTTAAACCACACAAATTCCAAAATCCCAAAATCTGTGATGAACAGTCCCATTCACACGAAATTTTCACCTGAAAAACTTTCTCCAAAAATTCCAATAAAAATATGACGGCGATCCTCGCGAAGAGTAGATATCGATAGAGTCCTGAAACGTCGAATTCCGATGTTCGGATGAGGAGGTAAAAATCCGACAAGTAGGTGCTATCCAAATCAACCAACAGTCGCAAAGGGGGTTAAAAATGTACCCAGAACCCCAAGAAAAGCTTGGATCCAGAAAAAGTGTCCAACACGGAAAATGTAGATTTACCTCTTACGAAACCGACACCACAGAAATCGTCCAAAAATAACGTCGGGGTAGCCCGGTAGACCTCCCAGATTAAACTGCGACGAAAATGGGCCTCCAACAGTAAATCGTCGCTCCGCACCCCGATGCAGAAGTCGCCGTCGTCGCGGCCTCCAAAAATTCTGAACCTTCGCCAAAAGATGCACAAGAGGGAGAGGAGGAAATTTGGTTAAGGACTCAAGAGCTAAAAGCCTCGGGAAAAGCCTCTAAAAGGAAGCTAAGGAGGCCTATTTATAGGCCTCACCCGAAATCAGCCCAAAACACAAGTCAACAGGTTTCGGGCCCGATTTTTCGGGCGCCCGAAAGTTTCGGGCGGCTACAGTGTTGGGCCGGCCCAACACTGTTCACGCCCGAACGCACCAAATGATGCCACGTGTCCCGCCGAACAGGAAACAGCGGTGTGGGCCACTCTATGGCCGCCACGTGTCACGCCGAACAGGAAACAGCGGTGCGGGACCAATCGCTGCCCGCCACGTGTCCACACGCCGCACAGTAAGGCGGCTGGCGCCCGCCAATCAGGCGGTGACACGTGGCCTCCCGTTGACCCGCCAGCCGGTCGGCGGCCCCGCCGGGCGCGCGGCATGGCCCCGTCGTGCGCACGCGCCCCGAGGTACCCGCCCCGGCCCCGTGCACCGCGCACGGTGCGCCCGCGAATCAGGGGGTGACACGTGTCCCCTACACCCGGTCCACGCATTCCACTTTGGAATTCCGTGGACCGCGCCGCGTGCACCGACCAACCGGAGGCTGCCACGTGCCCCCGCCTTGGTCCATGCACCGCCGCGCTCACCCGGTAGACCGCGCGCCTTGCGCCCGCCAATCAGGCGGCGCCACGTGTCCATGCGCCGGGTCTGTGCACCCCGCCGCGCAGCTCTGTGGACCGCGCATCCTGAACCGGCCAATGACAGGCCGCCACGTGGCATCCCGGCGGTTTACGGCCCCTCCCATGCACCATTTTCCACTAAAAACTTCCGGGAGTCCGTTTTTGGGCATCCGGACTCAGAAACAAACAAGCAAATAGCCGTTTTCAAGCATTTTTCCGTGCTGAATCCATTTCCGACCTCTGTTGGGCCTAATTCTTTTCCGAAATCTCAGCAAACTCAGCCGAAGGCCTACACAGCTAATAATAACACACAGGGTCCATCTGTGGCATCCCATTGATGCACCATGGGCCAGATACACCAACACTAGGTGCTCTAACAGTGGATTCATCGGAAGAACGCTGCATGGGAATTAGGGCCACTACACCGATAACACGGCGAAATCCACTAGAATTAAAACACGTACAAGGTGATTTACCGTACACACTTACGACTCAACCTTTTCCATACGCTCCTAGAGGATCTTCTCCGCTCGCTCCACGGCGCTTCTCGAATCCACGATATGCGCCCAACGCCTAATCCACAGCGTCCAACGTCGAATCCACGACGTCTGACCGAATCCACGGTCTTCACCCAGTAGCACCCTTCGAATCCACGAATGTGCCTCGCTCCGAATCCACGAGAGCGGTTGAACCTTGAATCCACAAGGACACGCGAATCCACGCGCCGATTTTGGGGTAAATCGTTGTTTTTGGGTGGTGATGATCCGCCGAATACTTAGATCAAAGATAGATCGGAAATACCATCTAAGTATTCATTAGTTTGATTCAACTCAAGATGTGAGTATGAAAACCTAGAATCAAACTAATCAATATAGTTGAAGAAACATAGAGTATTATCTAATGATTTCCTTTCTTCTCTATATGTGGATCTAGGGCCGTATAAGATGATATTTGATTATGACGGCTCTATATCAAATATGTGGATTATTTTTTCTTAACCCTAGAAAAAGAGTCATAGGGTCTATTTATAGGTTAGAAACATTTGGAAGGAGATAAGAATCAAAAACCTAACATTTCTGGAATTTTTACGGACGGCGATCCGGATCGGATTTGGGCGATCCGGATTGCAGTAGCAAGAAAGACGGTTTCCAGAAAAACAAACGTTCGGGATCCGGATCGGAATGCCTGATCCGGATCGTTCATACAATTCAGAAAAACTCAACGTTCGGGATCCGGATCGTGAGATGCTGCGATCCGGATCGAAGTAATGTATGAAACAACAACCTTCGGGATCCGGATCGCTGGCTCTGATCCGGATCCTGAACATGTCCGAACACCAGTTTTTGATTTTTATGCAATTAAAAATTCTTCCAGGTGTTTCTACACTACAAGAAGTATTCGGATCACCAATAAACTTTAGTTAAACATACCTGATCCTTTTGAATTCTTCTTTCTTGAGATTGAGTTAAATGATCCAACTTTCTTCACCTTCAATCTTCAAGACTTGAACCTTTCACGAAACTACGCCAACTCAAATTCCGTAACAATCTCCCCCTTTGGCGGTTTCGTGACAAAACACAGATCCACTAAAGAAAATTCAAAAAGATATTTTTGTTGCTATCACCATACAACAAAAATTTACAATGGAGATCCAAAAATTTAAAAATATGAGATATAAACTCCTAAAACAGACTCTAGACTTAGACATCTGTACTCTCTGCACAAAGAAATCATTCTTGACAAAAAGAGATCGTTAGATACCTCAAGAATATTTAGCATTCAAAACCTAACAGAGATAGAGTTTATGCTCACCATGACATTGAGTAATTCAGATATGTAATAAGATCACAATCAAACATTGACATATCTTCTAAGCAATAAAATTCCAAATGTCATAACTTTGCTTTGTTAGTAATCAAACAACTTGTTAGTAATAATACATGTCCAAATAGTTAGTCGAATAGTTAGTAGGAACATGCAACAAATCATAAGATAAAAACCAAAGTTGTGATACTTACCCTTCACCAAAGTCAAAGTTGAAGTGATACTTACCTTGATGTTCACACATTCACATCATCATTGTTCAAGTTCTCTCTAAACTCTCTCCCCCTTTTTGTCACAAACAAAGCCAAAATTACAAAAATTTAAGGAGAGTTAAATAGATCAAAAATTGTTCCGAAATGTAAGAACTAGAACTAAGAGTAAGTCCTAAAAACTAAACTCCTGCACAAAAAGATTAGAAAGAAAGTTAAGTCAGTCTGAATCAGAACTAGTGGGATTGGTACAATCCAACTTCTTAAAAATCGCTTGAAGCATTTTTGACATTGTGGAGACCTTTCTTTTCATCTTATGTTGCTCAGAGATAATCTGTTTGAGATTTGTAGACACGCTGTCTTGTTCAGCAGACAATCTTCGCTGTTCTTGTTGAAATGAGGACCCTACATTCGCTTTTGCTGTGTGTCTCCAGGACGTTGAAGGATGTAGTATAGAACCAGACGGTGCATCTTGACCTTCTGTCCATGGAGATTCTCTAGGGAGAGAGCGAGCTCTGGCGAGGGGTCTATCAATCTGAATTCCAGTTCCCCTCGACTTCTTTCGCCTTCTTAGCCTTCTTAGGCTTGGCAGTATCCTTGACATGTACCATGGCAGCAAGTACGAAAATAATCCAAGTGATCACCATTTTGATTGCTAGTGAAAAATGTATCCTGTGAAGACCAACTCAAGAACACATGATAAATTGTTAATTTTCAAAGATTTGAAAAATTGTACCCAAACAATCATAATCATGTAGAGAGACTAAGAATCAAATTAGTTTTGCAAAAGGACTTTTAAAAATAGATCAATTGCATGATTTTCGAAAATCCTTATTATATGCCCTAAAACCGAAATTTTTAGAAATCGAAGCCTAAAAATCCGTTAATCAGGAGAATACCTAGCATATAATCAAAACTAATCTACCCAGAGTTCTTATTTCAAAAGAAATTTGACCAAAAACCATTCAAAAACGAAAAAGATAGAAAAATCTCATCACGTTTTGAAGAAAATAGTGAAAAACTGTGAAAAACGGAATTTTGATCAATAAAACTTACTTGTATTCGAAGAACTTGAGTTTGGAAAGCTCCAAGGTGCAATAGTTCTAGAGAGAGAGGCTCTAAAGACTTGAGAACAAAAGATTAAGGTAAAAGAAATCAAAACCCTCTTGTTCTTATTAAAACCCTAGCCGTGATCCGGATCGGATCGAGATTTCGATCCGGATCGGCCAGCCGCAGGAAGAAGCCTGCGTTCGGGATCCGGATCAGCTTGCCCGATCCGGATCGGCTCCAACTTTTTCTTCAAAAAAATTTAGAAAAATTTCATAAGATCCAGAAAAAGTATGTAAGCACAATTGTGTATCAACTTTAAACAAAAATCATCGTTTCATACAACAAGAATTAGATTATGCCAAATCTATCAATAATATCCAAAAATGAAACGAGAATTTACAAAAATTAAATCCCTTAAAGTTGAACACCTTCAATTACATCTAACTTGATCTTATGAGTAATGCCTTTATCAAATCATCAATTCGGTAAAGAAAATGAAATACAAAGATCAATAGATGTTTGAAATCCCAAATATGGTAGATAATTTATCTAGACAATCTGTTGAAGAGAGTGGCTCTTTGAGCATCTTTCTTTAAAATCCCACCTTATACCAACCTTGAAATTTGACGGAGTCAAGTATTTCAACATGCATTTTACTTAATCAAAAATTGAACAACCATGCTTGGTATACATGTGGTAGCTGCACACAATACTCGGACGACCGAGGTGGTAGCTCTTTCCTCCATGTGGTGGTAGTTTTCACACTCCTCATTGGGATGTAACTCTTTCCACATCTTTTGAGCATTTTACATTTCTTTGACTCCCCCTCAATTGGCTATCAATTATTTAAGATATAAAGTATTCAACCAAAAATTGATCTCGATTTCATACTCGACTAAGCAGTCAAATAAGATAATGACTATACCAAGAGATCATTGAGAGAGAAATTGACTTTGATCACTTAGAAGATGATTTAATTAACATAAATGATCATTGCAACAGTTAAATATTATGATGGCAAAAGCATAATAAATTTCTAAATGTGCGAAAAGATGCAATTAAAGTCAATTATGATCTATGCTTAATTAATGTCCTATGTACAAACATAGATAATGAACAAAACAAAACAAAAACAAAACCTATCCTAAGCAAAGGTTTCAAAAAGAAGTTTATTTCAAGGAAAGCATTCCAATTGCTTTTCGCAAATGAATAAAACGTTTTTGATCCAAAGGTTTTGTTAAAATGTCAGCTAATTGATCCTCAGTTGAAATATATGAAAGTTGAAGAGTATTTGATTCAACTAGCTCTCTAAGAAAATGATATCTAAGTTCAATATGTTTTGTTCTAGAGTGCAACACAGGGTTTTTAGAAATGTTAATTGCACTTGTGTTGTCACAAAGAATTATTACCAAAGATGCTGAAATCCGGAAGTCGCTCAACACACTTTTCATCCAAATGAGTTGGGTTGAACAACTACCCGCTGAAATGTATTCCGCTTCGGCAGTCGAGAGTGCTATGCAATTCTGCTTTTTACTGTGCCATGCAACAAGGCAATGGCCAAGATAGAAGCATGCACCACTCGTGCTTTTCCGATCATCCACTGATCCTGCCCAATCGGCATCTGAGTATCCAACAATATCCAAACTAGTTCCCATAGGATACCAAATTCCGAAATTAATTGATCCTTTGATGTACCGGATGATCCTTTTCACCGCTTTCAGGTGAACCTCCTTTGGTGCTGATTGATATCTCGCGCAAATCCCAACACTAAAGGATATATCCGGGCGACTAGCCGTGAGGTAAAGTAGACTTCCAATCATACTTCGATACAGTTTCTCGTCTACATTCTCACTTTGTGAATCACTTCCAAGTCCCTTGTGGCTAGTTCCCATTGGAGTCGGAAAATCCTTCGAATTTTCTAAGTCAAACCTTTTAACCAACTCCATTGCATACTTGGATTGACTCAAGTGAATACCTTCATCATTTTGTTTAATTTGCAATCCAAGGAAATAAGTCAATTCGCCCATCATGGACATCTCAAATTCGCTTTCCATGGTCTCCGCGAATTTAGAAGCATCATTATCTCTTGTTGCGCCAAATACAATGTCATCGACATAGATTTGTGCTACAATGAAATTGCTTTGATAATGCTTCACAAAGAGAGTCCTGTCAGCTCCCCCTCGAGTATAGCCCTTCTCCAAAAGGTGCTTTGTCAACCTTTCGTACCACGCTCGCGGTGCTTGTTTCAGACCGTAAAGAGCCTTTTTCAAACGAAAAACATGGTTAGGTTGTTTATGGTCTACAAAACCTTTCGGTTGAGCCACATAAACTTCCTCATTTAAAAACCCATTTAGAAACGCGCTCTTAACGTCCATTTGAAATAATTTGATTTTAAAATGACAAGCAATAGCAAATAGTATACGAATGGACTCGAGTCTAGCTACAGGGGCGAATGTTTCATCAAAGTCTATACCTTCTACTTGAGAGTAGCCTTGAGCAATTAATTGTGCCTTGTTCCTGATGATAGTACCATCCTCATTTTTCTTGTTCTTGAAAATCCATTTGGTACCTATCACATTATGTTGCTTTGGAGGCTTCGTTAATTCCCAGACTTTGTTTCGCTCAAATTAATGGAGCTCTTTCTGCATTGCTTTAATCCAGTAGTCATCCTGAAGAGTTTCATCTATGTTCTTTGGTTCGATTAAAGATACGTAGCAAGCGAATCCACAAACCAACTGCCTCCGAGTTCTAAATCCTTCTTGTGGATCTCTAATAATATTCGATTCCGGATGATCCTTGGAGATTCGTAGCGTTTGTTGAAACGGAGTACTCGGAGGTATATGAGATGATTCCTGCACATCAGATAAACTTGAAGAACCATTAGATGCATCATTAATATTGGAAGTATTATTATGAGAAGATGCAATGGCAGGTGAATCATCATCTAGAGAGATATCGAGGGTAGATTTTCCAGATCCAAAGTGAAAAGCTTGATCTACTTTAACATTTATAGATTCTACGATCGTCTTAGATTCCAAGTTAAATACTCGATATGCTCTACTATTTGTAGAATACCCCAAGAATATCCCTTCGTCACTTCGAGAGTCAAACTTTCCAAGATTTTCACGGTCACGTAAAATGTAACACTGACTCCCGAAGATGCGAAAATATTTGATGTTGGGTTTTCTACCACACCATAGTTCATATGGTGTATTTAACGTTCCCGGGCGCAAATAAACTCGATTAATTACATGGATTGCAGTGTTCACAGCTTCAGCCCAAAAATGTAGCGGTAAATTCCGGCTGTGAAGCATAACACGTGCCATCTCTTGAACAACCCTGTTTTTGCGCTCGACAACACCATTCTGTTGAGGTGTATAGGGTGCAGAGAATTCATGCTTAATACCGTTTGAAGTGCAAAAGTCAATGAATTTAGAGTTAACGAATTCTCCACCTCTATCACTTCTAACACGAATGATCTTTTCATTCTTTTCAATCATAATACGAAGGCAAATCTCGTGAAAAGAATCAAAAGTATCAGCTTTCTCTTTTAAAAATGCTACCCAAGAATACCGAGAGAAATCATCAATCATCAAGAGAATATACCATTTACCTCCCAAAGATGATTGACGAGTTGGCCAAAAGAAAGAAAAATAGTCTACATAAACTACACAACATTTAATCGTAGAACGATTAAAGACAAGGAAGGATTTCACCTTTGCATACCCAAACCTTTTGAGTTTTGGAGTATGTTGGCAATGGTTGAGAAATTTTCCTTGATGAAGACGTCTTGTATGATTGATCTTTTTCTTTTGTCATCGTCTTGTTTGAAGTACTACCAATGTTCTTTTCTTTTGAAAAATCCTTCTTTGAATTCCGGGGAGTGAACTTATTGGTAGCAGTTGCAAGATGTGGTTGATTTGATCTTTGAGCTCCAATCTTGCAATTTCTTTCAATGTGCCCTACAAAATTACAACGAAAACATACCTTTGTGCTTGACGATTCCGAAAAGGGTGAAGGAGGCTTGTTGTCGTTGGTTGTCGTGAATTTCGGTGTCGGTGGAGGAGATACCGACTGAGGCACAAAGACTGTCTCAACCGAACTAAAATTGTCTTCAGTTCGATTGTATCCGAGGCCGAACTTGTTTGTTTGACCAAGACCAAGAAGTTTATCCAACTTACTCCTTCCAGATGAAAATTGCTGTAAGTCATCCTTGAGTTGGAGAATGGTCTCTGTCATTTCCAATTTTTCCTGTCGGGCCTCGCCGTAGAGCTTCAAGAAGTAATTCGCTTTATTCACCATATCTATATAATTCTTCTCGAGTTGCTCATTGGACTCTTGAAGGGAAACATTTGCTTTTATCAAATTATCCCTTTCCACTTCAAGATCGGTCGAGAGAGAAGTTACCCTTTTTACTTCTTCTTCGAGATCCTGCAATCTCCCTCTCAACCCCTTGTTTTGCTTAGCCGGTTTCTTTGAATCCCGTAAAGGTCTGTGGTAGGCTAGAGCAAAATCTTCACCTTCCGAATTATCCGATTTGTTGTCCGTTGCAATCTTTTCAACAGTGGAGTTGGACAATGACTCGGACGTACTTGCCATAAAGCACATGAAGGGTGAAGATATGGACGCGTGGAATGCCGTGGTGCACTTTTCTTCATCACTTGAAGACGACTCATTTGACGTTGAGTTGTCATCCCAAGTGACGACTTGCATCGCCTTCTTCTTTGCCGGATACTTGTTGGGACACTCCGTTGCAATGTGGCCGTAGCCTCGACATTTGAAGCATTGTAGTTGTCCCTCTGAACTTTTCTTATCCTTTGAGAAGTTCTCTTGCTTTCCTGATTTGTAACTTGAAGTACCCTTGCCTTTGTTCGACTTTCCGAAGGATGGAGATTTACTTGAATTACCCCTTCGAAAGTTGCGGCGAAACTTCCTTTTTAAGAGAGCGAGCTGCTTCTCAAATTCCTCCATAGAAAGATTCTCGTCATCGTCTGAGGAGGATGTATCCGCGTCTTCTTCCTTAGTTGTTTTCAACGCATAACCTGAAGACTTAGAAGAGGATGCTTTTCCAGAAGAATTGTTAGTAGTAAATGTCATTTCATATGTTTGTAATGAACCAACTAATTCTTCTACACGCATTTCGTCCGGGTGTTTAATAGTTTCAATGGCTGCAACCTTTGGGCGAAATCGTTCAGGAAGAGTTCTTAAGATCTTTCTTACAACCTTAAATTCTGGAATCTTCTCTCCCAGGTTAGCACATGAGTTTACGATGTCTTGCAATCGTGTATAGTAGTCCGTGAAAGATTCATTTTCTGCCATCAAGATAGAGTCAAACTTGCTCGTAAGCATTTGCAGTTTCTGAATCTTCACGAGGTTAGTTCCCTCATGTGTAACCTGAAGAACATCCCAGATTTCTTTCGCAGTCTCACATGCCGAGACGCGAGAGAATTCAGTTTGAGATAAGGCATTAAAAATAGCATTAATTCCCTTGCCATTGTAAGAAGATGAATCTAACTCTTCCTTGGTCCATTTCGACCTAGGTTTTAAGGTGCGAACATCAGAGATAATTTCAGTTGGATTAGTCCATCCTAATTCAATTGATTGCCACACCCTTTCGTCGATAGAAATTAAAAAGGCTTTCATCCGTACTTTCCAGTACGCATAATTTGTTCCATCAAAGAAAGGGGGTCGATTAATGTTTCCACCTTCAACTATTGTTTACAACCCTATTCCCGCTCTGATACCACTTGTTGGGTTATATGTAATATAGATCTAAATAGGGGAAGAAACACCTAGAGGGGGGTGAATAGGTGTAAACGTATAAACACTCAAAAATCGTTGCGATAAAAAACCCACTGCGGAAATAAAAATAACACGCAAGATTTTTACGTGGAAAAACTCCAAACCGGAGTAAAAAACCACGGGACCGATAACACGGCGAAATCCACTAGAATTAAAACACGTACAAGGTGATTTACCGTACACACTTACGACTCAACCTTTTCCATACGCTCCTAGAGGATCTTCTCCGCTCGCTCCACGACGCTTCTCGAATCCACGATCTGCGCCCAACGCCGAATCCACGGCGTCCAACGTCGAATCCACGACGTCCGACCGAATCCACGGTCTTCACCCAGTAGCACCCTTCGAATCCACGAACGTGCCTCGCTCCGAATCCATGAGAGCGGTTGAACCTTGAATCCATAAGGACACGCGAATCCACGCGCCGATTTTGGGATAAATCGTTGTTTTTGGGTGGTGATGATCCGCCGAATACTTAGATCAAAGATAGATCGGAAATACCATCTAAGTATTCATTAGTTTGATTCAACTCAAGATGTGAGTATGAAAACCTAGAATCAAACTAATCAATATAGATGAAGAAATATAGAGTATTATCTAATGATTTCCTTTCTTCTCTATATGTGGATCTAGGGCCGTATAAGATGATATTTGATTATGACGGCTCTATATCAAATATGTGGATTATTTTTTCTTAACCCTAGAAAAAGAGTCATAGGGTCTATTTATAGGTTAGAAACATTTCGAAGGAGATAAGAATCAAAAACCTAACATTTCTGGAATTTTTACGGACGGCGATCCGGATCGGATTTGGGCGATCCGGATTGCAGTAGCAAGAAAGACGGTTTCCAGAAAAACAAACGTTCGGGATCCGGATCGGAATGCCTGATCCGGATCGTTCATACAATTCAGAAAAACTCAACGTTCGGGATCCGGATCGTGAGATGCTGCGATCCGGATCGAAGTAATGTATGAAACAACAACCTTCGGGATCCGGATCGCTGGCTCTGATCCGGATCCTGAACATGTCCGAACACCAGTTTTTGATTTTTATGCAATTAAAAATTCTTCCAGGTGTTTCTACACTACAAGAAGTATTCGGATCACCAATAAACTTTAGTTAAACATACCTGATCCTTTTGAATTCTTCTTTCTTGAGATTGAGTTAAATGATCCAACTTTCTTCACCTTCAATCTTCAAGACTTGAACCTTTCACGAAACTACGCCAACTCAAATTCCGTAACAGAATGACCGTCTCCAAAAACTACAAGTCCTCCGGAGGTTTTCTCTAAAGTTTGAAAACAGTTTTTGTCACCGGTCATGTGACGGGAACATCAACTATCCAGATACCAAGACGAATTGTCATAAGGAAGCAAAAAAGTATGAATGACAAGACAAGGGAAGATTTCACCTTTGCGCACCCAAACCTTTTTGGACTGCGTCGGCAATGAATGTGAAGTTATTCTTGTAATAATCCGAAATATTTTATTTTTAACAAATAGATTAAAAGTAAAATTTGAGCCGGAGTTTGGATTCAAAAGTCCTATATTGACCTACTTGGTCAATCGCCAGTGTGCAATTTGCACAATTTACGAAGCAAAAAGACTATTTTCTGATCCGGACATGATCTTGAAAATCCGAGATGACCGTTATGATCGTCTCGTCCAACTGAGCGAGATTCATATTCAGCATATTTCGATCTGACGGTCGGATCTTCCAGAATTCAGCAAAGAAGCGGACGAATTACCGCGACCAATGTAACAGTGGTTTGCGCGCACAGTGTCACTTAAGTGGTCACTGTAGATGAACAGTAGACCTCAATTTTCTGGGCTCCGGTGGATGCAACGTTGACTAATTCACTGTTCGGATTCCGAACTTAGTGATCCAGGTAGTCGTTTTGATCGGTTTCAACGATCTGAGCGCAATGGCGCTGAAGGAATTTTCGTTTGACGACTCTAGAGTCTCAAAAGCGTGATAAACTGTATCTCGGTACAGTTATTATGGACCGAGAAATTCTCCGGGCATTTCGTTGAAAAATAAAAATCGCTACCTGATAGGTTTCGTCGAGCCGGACGTCGTGGCGAAGTCCGTTTTTCGTTTCGACGACTAAAATGCCTCAAAAAGCGTGAAAATTAGTGAAAAATGTGGTATTTTGCGCAAAACACCCTACATTTTATGCTCCGTTTTGCGTGCTGCTCTTGGGTGAGGGACTTAAATGTGAAAGGGAGCTGCTGTGAGGGACTGGGCTCCAAATATGAAAAATTGAGGGACTACATTGCATTTGTGCATCTACTATACATATATGCATTTAGGGTTAGGGTTCCTTTAAACCCTAAACCCCGAAGCTCCTTGCCCCAGCCGCCAGCTCGAACAGCCCCCTCTCCCTCTGCCGCACCCATCGGAGGATGCGCACCGGCCGCCGCTTCGTCGCCGGAGAAGAAGAAATAAGAAGAATATTATTCTTCTCGAGCCTTGGTGTTGCGAGCATCAAGAAGACATCTTTTTCTACCAAGCCTTTTCTGAGAGCTCCTTTGTGTGGCCGCGACTGAGCCGAGGTGAACCCGACGTCGGACTCCGCCTTGCACCGCCGTGGAGAGCCTTCTTCTCCATTGTTGCTCCGGCGAGGTAAGAAGTTGAAACTTTTTATTTTTATTTGGCTCATGGACCCTAGAAGTGTGTTCCTGACGTCGAGTGGTACCCCTCTGTGAAGTTTGAGCCGCCACCGTCATTCCGGTTGCCGGCGGGAGCACCCCGTCGCCGGAAAAACAATATTTGGCTGATCTTGAGTGCGGGAAGGATCCAACCGTCGAGGTGAAGATCAAGACCGTTGATCCTTTTCTCCTCATCGACTGCAAGCTATTCCCAAAGTTTGGAGTTGATCGGTTGAGGATCAGCGGAGTTTCGGCATGCCCTAGAACCGACCATTTTTGCACCGCGGCCGATCTCCGCCGTCCGGCGCCGCCGAGCACCCGCGCCGCCGGCCATCTCTTCAGCAAGCATCAGGGGATCGAGAGGGACACACTGGTCAAAGTTGCACCGGCCCAGGAGTCGCCAGCCGGAATCCGCCATTAATGGACATCAAGTTGGCCGAGCTCCGTCGCCGGTGACCGCCGGGGCTCCGCACGATGGGAAGACCACTCAGGTGAGTTCGTAGGGTCTGTAGGAAGCCCCCCATGCACTTGCATGTGAAGTTTAACGCGGGTTCTCTCTTCTCTGTGATTGCACCATGTATTGGCCGAGCTCTCCCTCCGGCCGCCGCCGCAGCCCCGCGCCGCCGGCCACCACCACAGGAGGCATCGGGGAGCCGAGGGGACTCATTCGGTCCAAGTTGCTGGGTCTCAAAAGCCTCCGGTTGAATTCCACCATTAATGGCCACCGAGCTCGGGTGAGGTTGGTCGCGGGTCGCCTCTCGTCGCCGTTTAAGCACCCAGGTAATCTCTAAACCCTGAATGAATGTTTCCTATCCAAGTTAGAGGTTCCCAAGTTCCCTCTGTACAGAGTTATCACTTAGGTTGGAGTTAGTTATAGGTTTTGTAAACAATGCTCACAAGGTGTTTGCTAAAATGCCTCAATGAAGTTTGGAATGGAAATAGGGTTCGAGCATAATATGAAAGTTGCTCCATTATGTTCCCTGAGCTTGATGCTCACTTCAGATCAAATGGGATCTGTGTGGATTGGTGTGTGGAGCAATTTTGTCGTGTTAGTGAACGAGGGATTTGGATCTTTCGATCCAGCAGTTTCTGGGCTGCATTTGGGCAAGCCCTTGAGTCACTGTGGTGCCATGAGCAAGATGCTCAAGCTGGTTTGCTAATGGCATATGTAGTTTAAAAGTTTTGTATTAAAAAGCCTTAAGTTATGTGGTTTGGCCGAGGGACTGTTCTGGGCTGTTTGCGAAGCCGCGACAGTGTGCCCCTGGCTAATTTGGGGTCACTGAATGCGATGCTCGCGTTAGAAATAGGTTTTGATGAGCCGGAGAAACAAAAATGCTATTTGGCTATGTTAGAGAGGAATTTTATGGCCCGAAATTTTCCTCGGGTCTCGTGCTGCTCCCAAATGGTGAGCACGAGCTTCGACTCGTCGTAACGGACGCGCTGAAACTTATGGCGCTGTCTTTGGATTCCTGGTTTGGAAGAACGGGTCAAAACAGTGTTCAAATTGGTGTAATTATGCAATTTTAAGGTAAATAATGGATTAAGTTGCAAATGTAACATGCTGGCTCTCTTTAGACAGTATTTACGCACCCTCTAAGCTCTTTGTTAAAGTTTCGTGGACTCTAGTTGAGCGGGAAACGGATCTTGTTTCGTAAATCGGCAAAATTGTCGGTTTTACGAGTTACGGTGCGAGTTCGTGTTTCAATTTGGATTTCTGGTCATCAATTGTTGCCTCTGGTTATTCCCTACACTGTCCTGACTGGTCCAGTGACTTCAGTTTTTTGTCGGAAAACTCCGTAGCCGAATTAGGCTTCCCGTGAGTTATGTGAGTGTTTGGGGCAAGATTTGGACACCGGAAATTACGGTTTTACCCCTGTTTGCCCGAATATCGAGTTGATGATATTTAGAGTCCTTAGTTGTGATTTGGTAGTGTTTGAATGTATATAGACCGTTGGCGGGTCATATTTGGAGGTTCAGTGGATTTTCGGGAATTTCGATTTGAGCCTAGTTTCGGCTAAGTTCCCCGTATTAGCGATATGTTATGGTAGTATTGTCGGGATGGGTATGAGTGAGTCTATTTCTGATCACAGCTACTGTTCAGGTCCCAGCAGTTCAGCACCAGCCTCCTAGTAGACCAGCGGGAGTTCGGGATCGGCCTACATTGAGGTGGGTTATCTTCGGTCCGGGCTTTATCTTTTCGGCCCTCTGGTTACTTTAGTCCAGTCGGACACCTGTTCTTGATTTAGTCCTGATGATTTTTGTCACGCCCCGGGGGTTTGTTTTAGCGGAAACGATTCACAAAAGTCAAGCATTTGACGTATAAATTTTTTTGATAAAGGAGAACCCCTCTTCCCCTGCGCGTGCCCAGACCCGCCACACATACAGGATCACTCTGTAAACGGACAGAGCCTCCCCTGTATATGCCCGGCGTGGAGTTCAGTACATATTCCAAACATACACATCCATTCAATCACAACAATTGTTCATATACAACCAGCATTCTAACTTACTTAAAAACGTATGGCCGATCAATTTGGAAAGGATAAATCCACAGTTTTAAAAGAGCGCCTACCCGGCGCTTTCGTTTTGAAAGCGAGTTTCGAAATCAGCATAAAACCACAAGGTTTTGAAAACGGTGCCTACCCGACACCCAAGTTTTGAAATCCATTTCGCAATCCATAAATCCACAGAGTTTTGAAACCAGTGCCCACACGACACTTAGATTTTAAAAAAGGTTTTCGCAATCTTTTCTTTGGCTTTTGCCCTTTTTCATTTCAAATGGCCAACAGAAATAAAAGGAAGAGTAACGCATAAGAGGATAATTAAATGCAACTCGTACCGACATCCACGCCGACCCCACGAGGGTATCGAGAACCTCTCACATAACTACAATGTAAATGAAATGCAAGAATGAAAGAAGAAATACAGTCCAGGGTCCCCAGCGACCTAGCTGCTCCTGTCCCGTCCTCACCACCGCCTACATCTCCCCCCATCTGAACCCTGTCACGAAGTGGGAAGTCAGTGACGCAAAAATAGTACAGCAGGAGAATATAATAAAACAAACCGTGAAGACGACCGGAGCAACCACCCTCTCAAGGAGGAAAGGCAACCTGTACACCTGTATCCTGTAATACCCGGACACGTCGGACAACTAAACCGACGGCCCATAAAGTACCTGCAGAAACCCGACCACGTCGGACAACTAAACCGACGGGTCGCACCGCTCGCACCTCGGCGCCTCAAACCCCACAACTAATAAGGGGCCCCACTACGTCACCTCGTGGGTATACACGGGTCATAGACCACTTTTCCGGAAAAGCGCACCCTTTGCGGTGGTCAAACCGCGGGTGCGCGTGTTGCAGCCTCGAGCCAAGTAACCATAAACACCATCATGTCAGCATCATAATATATGTAACAAGAGTAAAACGGCAACATGTATACTCAAAAGTAAAACCGTAGCATATGCGATCGAAAGTAACCCGCTATCATGTATAATCAAAGTAAAGGCAATAATACGTGCACTCGAAGGTAGCCCGCCAACATATAATTATCAAAAGGAGAACGACCGTCGGAGACCGACGCTAAACACTATGACGAAACCCACCACATAATAAACCTGATCATAACGACATTACGCATAAAGGGATTCTAAGGGTGTACCCTGTTGGGTTATATGTAATAAGGATCTAAATAGGGGAAAAACACCTAGAGGGGGGTGAATAGGTGTAAACGTATAAACACTCAAAAATCATTGCGATAAAAACCCAATGCGGAAATAAAAATAACTCGCAAGATTTTTTACGTGGAAAACTCCATCACCGGAGTAAAAAACCACGGGACCGATAACACGGCAGAAATCCACTAGAATTAAAACACGGACAAGGTGATTTACCGTACACACTTACCTCAACCTTTTCCATACCTCCTAGAGGATCTTCTCCGCTCGCTCCGCGACGCTTCTCGAATCCCGATCTGCGCCCAATGCCGAATCCACGGCGTCCAACGTCGAATCCACGACGTCCGACCGAGTCCACGGTCTTCACCCAATAGCACCCTTCGAATCCACGAACGTGCCTCGCTCCGAATCCACGAGAGCGGTTTGAACCTTGAATCCACAAGGACAACGCGAATGCCACGCGCCGATTTTTGGGGTAAATCGTTGTTTTTGGTGGTGATGATCCGCCGAATACTTAGATCAAGATAGATCGGAAATACCATCTAAGTATTCATTAGTTTGATTCAACTCAAGATGTGAGTATGAAAACCTAGAATCAAACTAATCAATATAGATGAAGAAACATAGAGTATTCTCTAATGATTTCCTTTCTTCTCTATATGTGGATCTAGAGCCGTATAAGATGATACAAGAATATGACGCTATTTCGATTCTTTTTGGATTCACCCTAGAAAAAGAGTCATAGGGTCTATTTATAGGTTAGAAACCCTAGGAAGAAGATACGAATCAAAAACCTAACATTTCTGGAAATTTTACGGACGGCGATCCGGAGTCGGATTTTGAGCGATCCGGATTGCAGTAGCAATAAAAGAACGGTTTCCAGAAAACAAACGTTCGGGATCCGGATCGGAATGCTGATCCGGATCGTTCATACATTTCAGAAAAACTCAACGTTCGGGATCCGGATCGTGAGATGCTGCGATCCGGATTGAAGTAATGTATGAAACAACAACCTTCGGGATCCGGATCGCTGGCTCTGATCCGGATCCTGAACATGTCCGAACACCAGTTTTTGATTTTATGCAGTTAAAAATTCTTCCAAGTGTTTTCTACACTACGAGAAGTATTCGGATCACACAAAATCTTTAGTTAAACATACCTGATCCTTTTGAATTCTTCTTTCTTGAGATTGAGTTAAATGATCCAACTTTCTTCACCTTCAATCTTCAAGACTTGAAACTTTCACGAAACTACGCCAACTCAAAATCCGTAACAATCTCCCCCTTTGGCGGTTTCGTGACAAAACACAGATCCACTAAAGAAAATTCAAAAAGATATTTTGGTGCTATCACCATACAACAAAAACTTACAATGGAGATCCAAAAATTTAAAAACATGAGATAAACTCCTAAAACAGGCTCTAGACTTAGACATCTGTACTCTCTGCACAAAGAAATCATTCTTGACAAAAAGAGATCGTTAGATATCTCAAGAATATTTAGCATTCAAAACCTAGTACAGAGATAGAGTTTATCTGATCATCATGACATTTGAGAATTCAGATATGTAAGAGAATCATAGTCAAAAATCAACATATCTTCTATGCAATCAAAAACCAAATGTCACAAAGTGTTAGTCCAACATCAACTTGTTAGTCATATTACATGCCCAAATAGTTAGTCGAATAGTTAGTAGAGACATGCACACAAATCACAAGATAAAAACCAAAGTTGAAGTGATACTTACCTTGATGTTCATACATTCACATCATCATTGTGCTACCTTGATGTTCATACATTCACATCATCATTATGCATTGTTCTCTAAACTCTCTCCCCCTTTTTGTCACAAACAAAGCCAAAATTATAAAAATTTTATGGAGAGTTAAAAATTCCAACGAAAATGTTCCGAAATTTAAGAACTAGAACTAAGAGTAAGTCCTAAAAAAAAACTGAAAAACCTGCACAAGAAAAGGTTAAAAATCTGCAGTTCCTGCATAATAGAATTGTTAGACAGACGATTCAGGCATCTGAATCTGATCAACTGAGGCGGAGTCTTCAGAGCTCGTGCAACCCAGCTTTTTCAAAATTCCTTTAAGCATTCCCGAAATCGTAGAACACTCTTGCTTCATCTGATGTATGTCCTTGGACATCTTTCTGAGTTCTAGAGCCATTTTATCTTGTTCTTGTTTTATGGAAGACTCTAAGTTTCCCTTTTGGTCAGTTCTTCTGGAAGTTGAAGAACGTTGTGTGACGATTGACGGAGCAGTCTGACCTTCATTCCGAGGAGATCGTCTTGGCAAAGAAGGTGAATTGTCAAGGGGTTCATTGCTTGGCACATTCTTTTTCTTTGCTTGTTGCTTAAGTATTGAGGAAGACTTCAGTAGCTTCTTTTTCTTTAGGTAAACCTTATTTTCTTCATCAATACCTTGTTGTACTTCGTCAAGAAATGTGTCCCAATCTTCTTCGTCTTCTGATTCAGTGTCAATTTGAGAGATATTCCTTGGGTTCTCTGACATGGTTCATTTATTTCAATACCTCGTGCTCGTCCAGGTCGTCGAGCAAGTCTTTTTCTTTTTAAGAAAATGGATGAAGAGGTCATTGGTGCTTTTCCTTTTTCCGCAGCAGTGAGCGGAGCCTTTTCCTTGATGTCTCTGCATGGGCTTTCCCTTTCGATGCAACAGAGGTTTCTGTGGCGATTCTCCAGGATGTGTTTCATCATCTGATAAACTCATCCCAATTGACTTTATCCTTTTAGCCCTCTTGGCAGTGTCTCTCGTATGTACCATAGCAGCAAGTAGGGAAAACAATCAAGTGATCACCATTGCTATTGGTTTCTTGAGAAAAAGAAAGCCTGTGTGCAACAACTCAAGAACACGAAAAAATTGTTAATTTTCAAAGATTTGAAAAATTGTACCCAAACAATCATAATCATGTAGAGAGACTAAGAATCAAATTAGTTTTGCAAAAGGACTTTTAAAAATAGATCAATTGCATGATTTTCGAAAATCCTTATTATATGCCCTAAAACCGAAATTTTAGAAATCGAAGCCTAAAAATCCGTTAATCAGGAGAATACCTAGCATATAATCAAAACTAATCTACCCAGAGTTCTTATTTCAAAAGAAATTTGATCAAAAACCATCCACAAACAAAGTTGATCCAAGAAATTCATCACGTTTGAGGAGGAATAGAGAAAAACGGTGAAAAACCGAGATTTTGATCAATAAAACTTACTTGGAGTTGAAGAACTTGAGTTTGAAAGCTTCCAAGAAGGATGAAATCTAGAGAGAGAAGCTCTGGAAACTTTGGAACAAAAGATTGGAGTAAAAGAAATCAAAACCCTTTTGTTCTTTATAAAACCCTAGCCGCGATCCGGATCAGTTCATGCTTGCGATCCGGATCGGCTACCCGCAGTGAGAAACTGCGTTCGGGATCCGGATCGGCAGGTCCAATCCGGATCGTCAGCCCGCAGAAGAATACCTGCGTTCGGGATCCGGATCATCTTGCCCGATCCGGATCGGCTCCAACTTTTTCTTTAGAAAATTTCAGAGAAATTCAAGAAAAACCAGAAAAAGATTGTAAGCACAAATGTGTATCAACTTTAAACAAAAATCATCGTTTCATACAACAAGAATTAGATTATGCCAAATCTATCAATAATATCCAAAAATGAAACGAAAATTTACAAAAATTAAATCCCTTAAAGTTGAACACCTTCAATTACATCTAACTTGATCTTATGAGTAATGCCTTTATCAAATCATCAATTCAGTAAAGAAAATGAAATACAAAGATCAATAGATGTTTGAAATCCCAAATATAGTAGATAATGTATCTAGACAATCTGTTGAAGAGAGTGGCTCTTTGAGCATCTTTCTTTAAAAACCCACCTTATACCAACCTTGAAATTTGACAGAGTCAAGTATTTCAACATGCATTTTACTTAATCAAAATTTGAACAACCATGCTTGGTATACATGTGGTAGCTGCACACAATACTCGGACGACCGAGGTGGTAGCTCTTTCCTCCATGTGGTGGTAGTTTTCACACTCCTCATTGGGATGTAACTCTTTCCACATCTTTTGAGCATTTTACTTTTCTTTGACTCCCCCTCAATTGGCTATCAATTATTTAAGATATAAAGTATTCAACCAAAAATTGATCTCGATTTCATACTCGACTAAGCAGTCAAATAAGATAATGACTATACCAAGAGATCATTGAGAGAGAAATTGACTTTGATCACTTAGAAGATGATTTAATTAACATAAATGATCATTGCAACAGTGAAATATTATGATGGCAAAAGCATAATAAATTTCTAAATGTGCGAAAAGATGCAATTAAAGTCAATTATGATCTATGCTCAATTAATGTCCTATGTACAAACATAGATAATGAACAAAACAAAACAAAAACAAAACCTATCCTAAGCAAAGGTTTCAAAAAGAAGTTTATTTCAAGGAAAGCATTCCAATTGCTTTTCGCAAATGAATAAAACGTTTTTGATCCAAAGGTTTTGTTAGAATGTCAGCTAATTGATCCTCAGTTGAAATATATGAAAGTTGAAGAGTATTTGATTCAACTAGCTCTCTAAGAAAATGATATCTAAGTTCAATATGTTTTGTTCTAGAGTGCAACACAGGGTTTTTAGAAATGTTAATTGCACTTGTGTTGTCACAAAGAATTGTTACCGAAGATGCTGAAATGCGGAAGTCGCTCAATACGCTTTTCATCCAAATGAGTTGAGTTGAGCAACTTCCAGCTGAAATGTATTCCGCTTCGGCAGTCGAGAGTGCTATGCAATTCTGCTTTTTACTGTGCCATGCAACAAGGCAATGGCCAAGATAGAAGCATGCACCACTCGTGCTTTTCCGATCATCCACTGATCCTGCCCAATCGGCATCTGAGTATCCAACAATATCCAAACTTGTTCCCATAGGATACCAAATTCCGAAATTAATTGATCCTTTGATGTACCGGATGATCCTTTTCACCGCTTTCAGGTGAACCTCCTTTGGTGCTGATTGATATCTCGCGCAAATCCCAACACTAAAAGATATATCCGGGCGACTAGCCGTGAGGTAAAGTAGACTTCCAATCATACTTCGATACAGTTTCTCGTCTACATTCTCACTATGTGATTCACTTCCAAGTCCCTTGTGGCTAGTTCCCATTGGAGTCGGAAAATCCTTCGAATTTTCTAGATCAAACTTTTTGACCAACTCCATTGCATACTTGGATTGACTCAAGTGAATACCTTCATCATTTTGTTTAATTTGCAATCCAAGGAAATAAGTCAATTCGCCCATCATGGACATCTCAAATTCGCTTTCCATGGTCTCCGCGAATTTAGAAGCATCATTATCTCTTGTTGCGCCAAATACAATGTCATCGACATAGATTTGTGCTACAATGAAATTGCTTTGATAATGCTTCACAAAGAGAGTCCTGTCAGCTCCCCCTCGAGTATAGCCCTTCTCCAAAAGGTGCTTTGTTAACCTTTCGTACCATGCTCGCGGTGCTTGTTTCAGACCGTAAAGAGCCTTTTTCAAACGAAAAACATGGTTAGGTTGTTTATGATCTACAAAACCTTTCGGTTGAGCCACATAAACTTCCTCATTTAAAAACCCATTTAGAAATGCGCTCTTAACGTCCATTTGAAATAATTTGATTTTAAAATGACAAGCAATAGCAAATAGTATACGAATGGACTCGAGTCTAGCTACAGGGGCGAATGTTTCATCAAAGTCTATACCTTCTACTTGAGAGTAGCCTTGAGCAACTAATCGTGCCTTGTTCCTGATGATAGTACCATCCTCATTTTTCTTGTTCTTGAAGATCCATTTGGTACCTATCACATTATGTTGCTTTGGAGGCTTCGTTAATTCCCAGACTTTGTTTCGCTCAAATTGATGGAGCTCTTCCTGCATTGCTTTAATCCAGTAGTCATCCTGAAGAGCTTCATCTATGTTCTTTGGTTCGATTAAAGATACGTAGCAAGCGAATCCACAAACCAACTGCCTCCGAGTTCTAACTCCTTCTTGTGGATCTCCAATAATATTCGATTCCGGATGATCCTTGGAGATTCGTAGCGTTTGTTGAAACGGAGTACTCGGAGATACATGAGATGATTCCTGCACATCAGATAAACTTGAAGAACCATTAGATGCATCATTAATATTGGAAGTATTATTATGAGAAGATGCACTAGCAGGAGAATCATCATCTAGAGAGATATCGAGGGTAGATTTTTCAGATGCAAAGTGAAAAGCTTCATCTACTTTAACATTTATAGATTCTACGATCGTCTTAGATTCAAGTTAAATACTCGATATGCTCTGCTATTCGTAGAATACCCCAAAAAATCCCTTCGTCACTTCGAGAGTCAAACTTTCCAAGATTTTCACGGTCACGTAAAATGTAACATCGACTCCCGAAGATACGAAAATATTTGATGTTGGGTTTTCTACTAAACCACAGTTCATATGGTGTATTTAACGTTCCTGGGCGCAAAAAACTCGATTAATGACATAGACAGCGGTGTTCACAGCTTCAGCCCAAAAATGTAGCGGTAAATTCCGGCTATGAAGCATCACACGCGCCATCTCTTGAACAACCCTGTTTTTGCGCTCAACAACACCATTCTGTTGAGGTGTATAGGGTGCCGAGAATTCATGTTTAATGCCATTTGAAGTACAAAAGTCAATGAATTTTGAATTTATGAATTCTCCACCTCTATCACTTCTAACACGAATGATCTTTTCATTCTTTTCAATCATAATACGATGGCAAATCTCATGAAAAGAATCAAAAGTATCAGCTTTCTCTTTTAAAAATGCTACCCAAGAAACCGAGAGAAATCATCAACCAATAAGAAAATACCATTTACCTCCCAAAGATGGTTGACGGGTCGGCCCCATTAAATCCATGTGCAAAAGTTCCAAGGGCCGTTTTGTACCAACGTGGTTCAAGTTCTTGTGTGCAGTCCTAGACTGTTTTCCCTTTTGGCAACCACCACACACAATGTTTTGTTTAAATAAAAGTTTGGAACCCCCTTGACCACGTCCTTGTTTGAAATTCTAGTAAGTTCCTTAAAATTTAAGTGACCTAGCCTTTCATGCCAAAGTGTTTCATTATTCAAAGAACTAAGTTACATTTTTCAGAAAATTTATTAGGAACAACATAACAATTGTTTTCAGATCTAACCCCTTTTAAAAAGAAGACATGGTCCTTATCAGTTACAACGCATTCAACAGATGAAAAGTTAACTGAAAAACCATTGTCGCAAAGTTGACTTATGCTTATGAGGTTAGTCTTAAGGCCATCAACAAATAAGACGTTTTTCAAAATCGGGCCATCTGGAATAGCTACCGTCCCTTTTCCAACAATTTTGGAAGATCGACCGTCTCCGAAAACAACAAGTCCTCCGGAGATTTTCTCAAGATTTTGAAAACTATTTTTGTCACCGGTCATGTGACGGGAACACCCGCTATCCAGATACCAAGACGAACTATCATATGCATGCAAGGAAACATTGGTAACAAGACAAGGAAAATTTCACCTTTGCGCACCCAAACCTTTTTGGAGTGCGTCGGTAATGGTCGTGAAGTTATATGCCTAGGTGAAAGCGTCTTGTTAAAACGATTGCTGCTCCTTGATGAAGTCGTCTTGCGCGGTGAACTACCAAGTTCTTTTCATTTGAAAAGATTTGCTTTGATTTCCGAGGAATCACCTTTGTGGTAGTCATTGCAAGAGGTGTTTGAGATGAGCGTTTGACTCCCGTCTTGCAATATCTTCTTATGTGCCCTGAAACACCACAACGAAAACATACCTTAGATCTTGACGATCCCAAAGAGGATGAAGTAGGTTTGTTGTCGTTGTTTGTCTTGAATTCCGGTGTCGGAGGAGGAGATACCGACTGAGGCACAAAAACTGTCCCACTCGAACTTGGACTGTTTCCAGTTTGAGTGTATCCGAGGCCGAACCGATTTGATTGACCAAGACCAAGAAGTCTATCCAACTTACTCCTTCCTGAAGAGAATCGCTGTAAGTCATCCTTGAGTTGGAAAATGGTCTTTGTCATTTCCAGGTTATCCTGTCGAGCCTCGTTGTAGAGCTTTGAGAAGTGATTCGCTTTATCCACCAGATTTGTATGTTCCTTCTCAAGTTGCTCATTGGACTCTTGAAGGGAAACATTTGCTTTTATCAGATTTTCCCTTTCCACTTCAAGAGCGTTTGAGAGAGAAGTTGCTCTTTTTGCTTCTTCTTCGAGATCATGCAATCTCCCTCTCAAACTCTTGTTTTGCTTAGCCACTTTCTTTGAATCCCTCAAAAGTCTGTGGTAGGCTAGAGCAAAATCTTCACCTTCCGAATCATCCGATTCATTGTCCGTTGCATTCTTTTCAACAGTGGAGTTGGACAACGACTCGGATGTACTTGCCATAAAGCACATGAAGGGTGAAGATATGGACGCGTGGAATGCCGTGGAGCTCTTTTCTTCATCACTTGAAGACGACTCATTTGACGTTGAGTTGTCATCCCAAGTGACGACTTGCATCGCCTTCTTCTTTGCCGGATACTTGTTGGGACACTCCGTTGCAATGTGGCCGTAGCCTCGACATTTGAAGCATTGTAGTTGTCCCTCTGAACTTTTCTTATCCTTTGAGAAGTTCTCTTGCTTTCTTGACTTGTAACTTGAAGTACCCTTGCCTTTGTTCGACTTTCCGAAGGATGGAGATTTGCTTGAATTACCCCTTCGAAAGTTGCGGCGAAACTTCCTTGTCAAGAGAGCGAGCTGCTTCTCAAATTCCTCCATAGAAAGGTTCTCGTCATCGTCTGAGGAGGATGTATCCGCGTCTTCTTCCTTAGTTGTTTTCAACGCATAACCTGAAGACTTAGAAGTGGATGCCTTTCCAGAAGAATTGTTAGTAGTAAATGTCATTTCATAAGTTTGTAATGAACCAACTAATTCTTCTACACGTATTTCGTCCGGGTGTTTAATAGTTTCAATGGCAGTAACCTTTGGGCGAAATCGTTCAGGAAGAGTTCTTAAGATCTTTCTTACAATCTTAAATTCTGGAATCTTCTCTCCCAGGTTAGCACATGAGTTTACGATGTCTTGCAATCGTGTATAGTAGTCCGTGAAAGATTCATTTTCTGCCATCAAGATAGAGTCAAACTTGCTCGTAAGCATTTGCAGTTTCTGAATCTTCACGAGGTTAGTTCCCTCATGTGTAACCTGAAGAACATCCCAGATTTCTTTCGCAGTCTCACATGCCGAGACGCGAGAGAATTCAGTTTGAGATAAGGCATTAAAAATAGCATTAATTCCCTTGCCATTGTAAGAAGATGAATCTAACTCTTCCTTGGTCCATTTCGACCTAGGTTTTAAGGTGCGAACATCACCATAAATTCAGTTGGATTAGACCATCCTAATTCAATTGATTGCCACACCCGTTCGTCGATGGAAATTAAAAAGGCTTTCATCCGTACTTTCCAGTACGCATAATTTGTTCCATCGAAGAACGGGGGTCGGTTGATGTTTCCACCTTCAACCATTGTTTACAACCCTATTCCCGCTCTGATACCACTTGTTGGGTTATATGTAATAAGGATCTAAATAGGGGAAAAAACACCTAGAGGGGGGTGAATAGGTGTAAACGTATAAACACTCAAAAATCGTTGCGATAAAAACCCAATGCGGAAATAAAAATAACACGCAAGATTTTTACGTGGAAAACTCCATCACCGGAGTAAAAAACCACGGGACCGATAACACGGCAGAAATCCACTAGAATTAAAACACGTACAAGGTGATTTACCGTACACACTTACGACTCAACCTTTTCCATACGCTCCTAGAGGATCTTCTCCGCTCGCTCCGCGACGCTTCTCGAATCCACGATCTGCGCCCAACGCCGAATCCACGGCGTCCAACGTCGAATCCACGACGTCCGACCGAATCCACGGTCTTCACCCAATAGCACCCTTCGAATCCACGAACGTGCCTCGCTCCGAATCCACGAGAGCGGTTGAACCTTGAATCCACAAGGACACGCGAATCCACGCGCCGATTTTGGGGTAAATCGTTGTTTTTGGGTGGTGATGATCCGCCGAATACTTAGATCAAAGATAGATCGGAAATACCATCTAAGTATTCATTAGTTTGATTCAAC
This sequence comes from Tillandsia leiboldiana, assembly GCA_029204045.2. NCBI lineage: Eukaryota > Viridiplantae > Streptophyta > Magnoliopsida > Poales > Bromeliaceae > Tillandsia > Tillandsia leiboldiana. Next base: position 47,751,030 of record CM055064.1, on the reverse strand, counting down.
TCAAGATGTGAGTATGAAAACCTAGAATCAAACTAATCAATATAGATGAAGAAACATAGAGTATTCTCTAATGATTTCCTTTCTTCTCTATATGTGGATCTAGAGCCGTATAAGATGATATATGAAAATGACGGCTATTTGATTCTTTTGGATTAACCCTAGAAAAAGAGTCATAGGGTCTATTTATAGGTTAGAAACCCTAGGAAGGAGATAAGAATCAAAAACCTAACATTTCTGGAAATTTTACGGACGGCGATCCGGATCGGATTTGGCGATCCGGATTGCAGTAGCAATAAAGACGGTTTCCAGAAAACAAAGGTTCGGGATCCGGATCGGAATGCCTGATCCGGATCGTTCATACATTTCAGAAAATCAACGTTCGGGATCCGGATCGTGAGATGCTGCGATCCGGATTGAAGTAATGTATGAAACAACAACCTTCGGGATCCGGATCGCTGGCTCTGATCCGGATCCTGAACATGTCCCAAGTCCAGTTTTTGATTTTTATGCAATGAAAAATTCTTCCAAGTGTTTCTACACTACAAGAAGTATTCGGATCACACAAAATCTTTAGTTAAACATACCTGATCCTTTTGAATTCTTCTTTCTTGAGATTGAGTTAAATGATCCAACTTTCTTCACCTTCAATCTTCAAGACTTGAACTTTCACGAAACTACGCCAACTCAAATTCCGTAACATCCCCCCTGAAACGTGAAGAAAGTGTGTGGAAACTTCTGTTAAGATCTCCCACCTTGAGCCGAAAAGAACTACAGTAAGAAGTATCGTTAATAACATCGTCGGGTCAAAAACACTCAAAAACGGGGCGAAAAGGGCCAAAAACAGAGCTTCTGGGCTCTTTGGCTGAAGGCTGGTGTACGGTCCAGGCGTGGACCGGGTTTACGGCGTCGGCGGTTGCCGGCACGCGCGGTGCACGCAGGAAGCGTGCACCGCGCATCTGGGCGGGCCGGTGCACGACACGAGCGTGCACCGGGCTCACGCCGCAGGGGCTTGCACGGTGCGCACGGGTGCACGCAGTAGCATGCACCGCGCCCGAGCGGGCCGGGCCGGAGCCGCAAGCGTGCGCCGGGTCCGCGGTTCTGGCTGCCGATGCGTGCTGCGGTGCACGTTGGAGCGTGCACCGCGCACGGTGTGCAGCCGGCGCACGGTTCGTGCGCCGGGTTTGCACCTACGGGGATGCGGGGCGTGCACCGGGTGCACGCAGGGGCTGTGGACCGCGGCTGAAGCATCCGTACTGCGATGAACAGTGATGCCCTTTTTCGCGATTTCTTCTCCGTTTTCGCTCCAGTGCGACTCCGGCGACGACCCCGCGAAACATGGTAACGGCGGCGGCGGCCTCCCGTCTAACAACGGCGGCGGCGGCCTCCGTTCGACACCACGCCCTTTCACGCAACACGACAAGAAGGAAAACCCTAATCGAAAAAGATAACCGGGAAGGCACGAACCGTTTACCTTATTTTAGCCGGGTGAGGGAGGAAGGAAGAGGATCGTACCGCTCTCGTTCGCGAGGTCCGCAGGGCGTCGCGATCGTCCTTCCTTCTCCAGTCTACGTCGCGGTTCCTCACGCCCTGGTTGAAAAGGAGGAAATATGGATTGGGGTTTTATTTTTCCCTTCCTTCTTAAGGGGGCCGCCTTAACCCTAGCCGTCAAGAGAGAAACCCTAAATTAACCGAAATAAAATAAAAAAACGACGGCTAAGATTGTCCCGAAAAGCGTGCAATCGCTCGCACGGATCCCGGAGCACCTAGAAAGGGCCCAAACTTCAAAAATTTATCTGGGAGAAGGGAGTCAGAATTCGAATCCGATCGCGGTCCGTTCACGTTTGCGAGCTCTAGCACAGAAAAAATGTCCGCAAGTCCCGACGACAGCCCAGAATTTCTCGAATTTCAACCCTCCTTAATCAACTGAAAACATTCGGTTAGAACCCAAGATGGAAAAACCGGAAGGTGAAGTATCCCCACATAAATAAAAAACCCAGTGCCATAAACAGATGAGAATTCGATCACAGAGTTCCCCGTACGATCGCCTCGAAGAACGTGTCGGCCACTTAACAGGATTCCGAGCGCAACTCAAAGGCAAACGCTTGGACCCCCATTCGGGAGATCCGTAAATCGGAATCGAATCCGTTCGCTTTGCCGCCCTCCGTTCTTCGAGCTCATTGCAGAGAAAAAACGGTGGAAAGTTTACTATCAGTCCGTCAAAATAAAAGGGAGGTACACACGGGCAAGGGAACGCCAGGGACTCTACAATTTTGCCTGTTCTTGATTTAGTCTGATGATTTTGGCCTGTTCTTGATTTAGTCTGAGGAATTTTGTGTTCTTGATTTAGTCGTGATGATTTTGCCTTTCTTGATTTGTCTGAGGATTTTGC
>CM055064.1:47718759-47748541 GCA_029204045.2 Tillandsia leiboldiana | reverse complement strand
CCACATAATAAACCTGATCATAACGCTCCGCATAAAGGGATTCATAAGGGGTTACCTGTGGGTTATATGTAATAAGATCTATAGGGGAAAAACACCTAGAGGGGGTGAATAGGTGTAACGTATAAACACTCAAAAATCGTTGCGATAAAAACCCAATGCGGAAATAAAAATAACTCGCAAGATTTTTACGTGGAAAACTCCATCACCGGAGTAAAAAACCACGGGACCGATAACACGGCAGAAATCCACTAGAATTAAAACACGTACAAGGTGATTTACCGTACACACTTACGACTCAACCTTTTCCATACGCTCCTAGAGGATCTTCTCCGCTCGCTCCGCGACGCTTCTCGAATCCACGATCTGCGCCCAACGCCGAATCCACGGCGTCCAACGTCGAATCCACGACGTCCGACCGAATCCACGGTCTTCACCCAATAGCACCCTTCGAATCCACGAACGTGCCTCGCTCCGAATCCACGAGAGCGGTTGAACCTTGAATCCACAAGGACACGCGAATCCACGCGCCGATTTTTGGGGTAAATCGTTGTTTTGGTGGTGATGATCCGCCGAATACTTAGATCAAAGATAGATCGGAAATACCATCTAAGTATTCATTAGTTTGATTCAACTCAAGATGTGAGTATGAAAACCTAGAATCAAACTAATCAATATAGATGAAGAAACATAGAGTATTCTCTAATGATTTCCTTTCTTCTCTATATGTGGATCTAGAGCCGTATAAGATGATATAGAATATGACGGCTATTTCGATTCTTTTTGGATTCACCCTAGAAAAAGAGTCATAGGGTCTATTTATAGGTTAGAAACCCTAGGAAGGAGATAAGAATCAAAAACCTAACATTTCTGGAATTTTACGGACGGCGATCCGGATCGGATTTGAGCGATCCGGATTGCCAGTAGCAATAAGACGGTTTCCAGAAAACAAACGTTCGGGATCCGGATCGGAATGCCTGATCCGGATCGTTCATACATTTCAGAAAACTCAACGTTCGGATCCGGATCGTGAGATGCTGCGATCCGGATTGAAGTAATGTATGAAACACAACCTTCGGGATCCGGATCGCTGGCTCTGATCCGGATCCTGAACATGTCCCACCAGTTTTTGATTTTTATGCAATGAAAAATTCTTCCAAGTGTTTCTACACTACAAGAAGTATTCGGATCACACAAATCTTTAGTTAAACATACCTGATCCTTTTGAATTCTTCTTTCTTGAGATTGAGTTAAATGATCCAACTTTCTTCACCTTCAATCTTCAAGACTTGAACTTTCACGAAACTACGCCAACTCAAATTCCGTAACAATCTCCCCCTTTGGCGGTTTCGTGACAAAACACAGATCCACTAAGAAAATTCAAAAAGATATTTTTGTTGCTATCACCATACAACAAAAATTTACAATGGAGATCCAAAAATTTAAAAACATGAGATAAACTCCTAAAACAGACTCTAGACTTAGACATCTGTACTCTCTGCACAAAGAAATCATTCTTGACAAAAAGAGATCGTTAGATACCTCAAGAATATTTAGCATTCAAAACCTAGTACAGAGATAGAGTTTATCTGATCATCATGACATTTGAGAATTCAGATATGTAAGAGAATCATAGTCAAAAACAACATATCTTCTATGCAATCAAAAACCAAATGTCACAAATGTTAGTCCACATCAACTTGTTAGTCATATTACATGCCAAATAGTTAGTCGAATAGTTAGTAGAGACATGCAAACAACACAAGATAAAAACCAAAGTTGAAGTGATACTTACCTTGATGTTCATACATTCACATCATCATTGTTCTACCTGATGTTCATACATTCCATCATCATATGCATTGTTGTTCTCTAAACTCTCTCCCCCTTTTTGTCACAAACAACCAAAATTACAAAAATTTAAGAGAGTTAAAATTCCAACGAAATGTTCCGAATTTAAGAACTAGAACTAAGAGTAAGTCCTAAAAAAACTGAAAAAAACCTGCACAAGAAAAGGTTAAAATTGCAGTCCTGCATATAGAATTGTTAGACAGAGATTCAGGCATCTGAATCTGATCAACTGAGGCGGAGTCTTCAGAGCTCGTGCAACCCAGCTTTTTCAAAATTCCTTTAAGCATTCCCGAAATCGTAGAACACTCTTGCTTCATCTGATGTATGTCTTGGACATCTTTCTGAGTTCTAGAGCCATTTTATCTTGTTCTTGTTTTATGGAAGACTCTAAGTTTCCCTTTTGGTCAGTTCTTCTGAAGTTGAAGACGTTGTGTGACGATTGACGGAGCAGTCTGACCTTCATTCCGAGGAGATCGTCTTGGCAAAGAAGGTGAATTGTCAAGAGGTTCATTGCTTGGCACATTCTTTTTCTTGCTTGTTGCTTAAGTATTGAGAAGACTTCAGTAGCTTCTTTTTCTTTAGGTAAACCTTATTTTCTTCATCAATACCTTGTTGTACTTCGTCAAAAATGTGTCCCAATCTTCTTCGTCTTCTGATTCAGTGTCAATTTGAGAGATATTCCTTGGGTTCTCTTGACATGGTTCATTTATTTCAATACCTCGTGCTCGTCCAGTCGTCGAGCAAGTCTTTTCTTTTTAGAGAAAATGGATGAAGAGGTCATTGGTGCTTTCCTTTTTCCGCAGCAGTGAGCGGAGCCTTTTCCTTTGATGTCTCTGCATGGCTTTCCCTTTCGAGCAACAGAGGTTTTCCTGTGGCGATTCTCCCAGGATGTGTTTCATCATCTGATAACTCATCCAATGACTTTATCCTTTTTAGCCCTCTTGGCAGTGTCTCTCGTATGTACCATAGCAGCAAGTAGGAAAACAATCCAAGTGATCACCATTGCTATTGGTTTTCTTGAGAAAAAGAAATCCTGTGGGCAACAACTCAAGAACACGAAAAAATTGTTAATTTTTAAAAATTGAAAAATTGTACCAACAACAATCATATCATGTAGAGAGACTAAGAATCAAATTAGTTTTGCAAAAGGACTTTTAAAAATAGATCAATTGCATGATTTTCGAAAATCCTTATTATATACCCTAAAACCGAAATTTTAGAAATCGAAGCCTAAAAAATCCGTTAATCAGGAGAATACCTAGCATATAATCAAAACTAATCTACCCAGAGTTCTTATTTCAAAAGAAATTTGATCAAAAACCATCCACAAACAAAGTTGATCCAAGAATTTCATCACGTTTGAGGAGGAATAGAGAAAAACGGTGAAAAACCAAGATTTTGATCAATAAAACTTACTTGGAGTTGAAGAACTTGAGTTTGAAAGCTTCCAAGAAGGGTGAAATCTAGAGAGAGAAGCTCTGGAAACTTTGGAACAAAAGATTGGAGTAAAAGAAATCAAAACCCTTTTGTTCTTTATAAAACCCTAGCCGCGATCCGGATCAGACCATGCTTGCGATCCGGATCGGCTACCCGCAGTGAGAAACTGCGTTCGGGATCCGGATCGGCAGGTCCAATCCGGATCGTCAGCCCGCAGAAGGATACCTGCGTTCGGGATCCGGATCATCTTGCCCGATCCGGATCGGCTCCAACTTATTCTTTAGAAAATTTCAGAGAAATTCAAGAAAAACCAGAAAAAGATTGTAAGCACAAATGTGTATCAACTTTAAACAAAAATCATCGTTTCATACAACAAGAATTAGATTATGCCAAATCTATCAATAATATCCAAAAATGAAACGAGAATTTATAAAAATTAAATCCCTTAAAGTTGAACACCTTCAATTACATCTAACTTGATCTTATGAGTAATGCCTTTATCAAATCATCAATTCAGTAAAGAAAATGAAATACAAAGATCAATAGATGTTTGAAATCCCAAATATAGTAGATAATGTATCTAGACAATCTGTTAAAGAGAGTGGCTCTTTGAGCATCTTTCTTTAAAAACTCACCTTATACCAACCTTGAAATTTGACGGAGTCAAGTATTTCAACATGCATTTTACTTAATCAAAATTTGAACAACCATGCTTGGTATACATGTGGTAGCTGCACACAATACTCGGACGACCGAGGTGGTAGCTCTTTCCTCCATGTGGTGGTAGTTTTCACACTCCTCATTGGGATGTAACTCTTTCCACATCTTTTGAGCATTTTACTTTTCTTTGACTCCCCCTCAATTGGCTATCAATTATTTAAGATATAAAGTATTCAACCAAAAATTGATCTCGATTTCATACTCGACTAAGCAGTCAAATAAGATAATGACTATACCAAGAGATCATTGAGAGAGAGAAATTGACTTTGATCACACAGAAGATGATTTAATTAACATTAATGATCATTGCAACAGCGAAATATTATGATGGCAAAAGCATAATAAATTTCTAAATGTGCGAAAAGATGTAATTAATGTCAATTATGATCTATGCTCAATTAATGTCCTATGTACAAACATAGATAATGAACAAAACAAAGCAAAAACAAAACCTATCCTAAGCAAAGGTTTCAAAAAGAAGTTTATTTCAAGGAAAGCATTCCAATTGCTTTTCGCAAATGAATAAAACGTTTTTGATCCAAAGGTTTTGTTAGAATGTCAGCTAATTGATCCTCAGTTGAAATATATGAAAGTTGAAGAGTATTTGATTCAACTAGCTCTCTAAGAAAATGATATCTAAGTTCAATATGTTTTGTTCTAGAGTGCAACACAGGGTTTTTAGAAATGTTAATTGCACTTGTGTTGTCACAAAGAATTGTTACCGAAGATGCTGAAATCCGGAAGTCGCTCAACACACTTTTCATCCAAATGAGTTGGGTTGAACAACTACCCGCTGAAATGTATTCCGCTTCGGCAGTCGAGAGTGCTATGCAATTCTGCTTTTTACTGTGCCATGCAACAAGGCAATGGCCAAGATAGAAGCATGCACCACTCGTGCTTTTCCGATCATCCACTGATCCTGCCTAATCGGCATCTGAGTATCCAACAATATCCAAACTTGTTCCCATAGGATACCAAATTCCGAAATTAATTGATCCTTTGATATACCGGATGATCCTTTTCACCGCTTTCAGGTGAACCTCCTTTGGTGCAGATTGATATCTTGCGCAGATCCCAACACCAAAAGATATATCCGGACGACTAGCCGTGAGGTAAAGTAGACTTCCAATCATACTTCGATACAGTTTCTCGTCTACATTCTCACTTTGTGATTCATTTCCAAGTCCCTTGTGGCTAGTTCCCATTGGAGTCGGAAAATCCTTCGAATTTTCAAGATCAAACTTTTTAACCAACTCCATTGCATACTTGGATTGACTCAAGTGAATACCTTCATCATTTTGTTTAATTTGCAATCCAAGGAAATAAGTCAATTCGCCCATCATGGACATCTCAAATTCGCTTTCCATGGTCTCCGCGAATTAAGAAGCATCATTATCTCTTGTTGCGCCAAATACAATGTCATCGACATAGATTTGTGCTACAATGAAATTGTTTTGATAATGCTTCACAAAGAGAGTCCTATCAGCTCCCCCTCGAGTGTAGCCCTTCTCCAAAAGGTGCTTTGTCAACCTTTCGTACCATGCTCGCGGTGCTTGTTTCAGACCGTAAAGAGCCTTTTTCAAACGAAAAACATGGTTAGGTTGTTTATGGTCTACAAAACCTTTCGGTTGAGCCACATAAACTTCCTCATTTAAAAACCCATTTAGAAATGCGCTCTTAACGTCCATTTGAAATAATTTGATTTTAAAATGACAAGCAATAGCAAACAGTATACGAATGGACTCGAGTCTAGCTACAGGGGCGAATGTTTCATCAAAGTCTATACCTTCTACTTGAGAGTAGCCTTGAGCAACTAATCGTGCCTTGTTCCTGATGATAGTACCATTCTCATTTTTCTTGTTCTTGAAGATCCATTTGGTACCTATCACATTATGTTGCTTTGGAGGCTTCGTTAATTCCCAGACTTTGTTTCGCTCAAATTGATGGAGCTCTTCCTGCATTGCGTTAATCCAGTAGTCATCCTGAAGAGCTTCATCTATGTTCTTTGGTTTGATTAGAGATACGTAGCAAGCGAATCCACAAACCAACTGCCTCCGAGTTCTAACTCCTTCTTGTGGATCTCCAATAATATTCGATTCCGGATGATCCTTGGAGATTCGTAGCGTTTGTTGAAACGGAGTACTCGGAGATATATGAGATGATTCCTGCACATTAGATAAACTTGAAGAACCATTAGATGCATCATTAATATTGGAAGTATTATTATGAGAAGATGCAATGGCAGGAGAATCATCATCTAGAGAGATATCGAGGGTAGATTTTTCAGATGCAAAGTGAAAAGCTTCATCTACTTTAACATTTATAGATTCTACGATCGTCTTAGATTCCAAGTTAAATACTCGATATGCTCTACTATTAGTAGAATACCCCAAGAAAATCCCTTCGACACTTCGTGAGTCAAACTTTCCAAGATTTTCACGGTCACGTAAAATGTAACACCGACTCCCGAAGATGCGAAAATATTTGATGTTGGGTTTTCTACCACACCATAGTTCATATGGTGTATTTAACGTTCCCGGGCGCAAAAACACTCGATTAATGACATAGACAGCGGTGTTCACAGCTTCAGCCCAAAAATGTAGCGGTAAATTCCGGCTATGAAGCATCACACGCGTCATCTCTTGAACAACCCTGTTTTTGCGCTCAACAACACCATTCTGTTGAGGTGTATAGGGTGCAGAGAATTCATGCTTAATACCGTTTGAAGTACAAAAGTCAATGAATTTAGAATTAATGAATTCTCCACCTCTATCACTTCTAACACGAATGATCTTTTCATTCTTTTCAATCATAATACGAAGGCAAATCTCGTGAAAAGAATCAAAAGTATCAGCTTTCTCTTTTAAAAATGCTACCCAAGAATACCGAGAGAAATCATCAACCAATAAGAAAACATACCATTTACCTCCCAAAGATGGTTGACGGGTCGGCCCCATTAAATCCATGTGTAAAAGTTCCAAAGGCCGTTTTGTACCAACGTGGTTCAAGTTCTTGTGTGCAGTTCTGGACTGTTTTCCCTTTTGGCAACCACCACACACAATGCTTTGTTTAAATAAAAGTTTTGGAACCCCCTTGACCACGTCCTTGTTTGAAATTTTAACAAGTTCCTTAAAATTTATGTGACCTAGCCTTTCATGCCAAAGTGTTTCATTATTTAAAGAAACTAGGTTACATTTTTCTAAAATTTTATTAGGAACAACATAGCAATTGTTTTCAGATCTAACCCCTTTTAAAAAGAAGACATGGTCCTTATCAGTTACAACGCATTCAACAGATGAAAAGTTAACTGAAAAACCATTGTCGCAAAGTTGACTTATGCTTATGAGGTTAGTCTTAAGGCCATCAACAAATAAGACGTTTTTCAAAATCGGGCCATCTGGAATAGCTACCGTCCCTTTTCCAACAATTTTGGAAGATCGACCGTCTCCGAAAACAACAAGTCCTCCGGAGATTTTCTCAAGATTTTGAAAACTATTTTTGTCACCGGTCATGTGACGCGAACAACCGCTATCCAGATACCAAGACGAACTATCATATGCATGCAAGGAAACATTGGTAACAAGACAAGGAAAGATTTCACCTTTGCGCACCCAAGCCTTTTTGGAGTGCGTCGGTAATGGTCGTGAAGTTATATGCCTAGGTGAAAGCGTCTTGTTAAAACGATTGCTGCTCCTTGATGAAGTCGTCTTGCGCGGTAAACTACCAGGGTTCTTTTCTTTCAATTGATTTGGAATTGATTTCCGAGGAATCACCTTTGTGGTAGTCATTGCAAGAGATGTTTGAGGTGAGCATTTGACTCCCGTCTTGCAATATCTTCTTATGTGCCCTGAAACACCACAACGAAAACATACCTTAGATCTTGACGACCCCAAAGAGGATGAAGTAGGTTTGTTGTCGTTGTTTGTCTTGAATTCCGGTGTCGGAGGAGGAGATACCGACTGAGGCACAAAAACTGTCCCACTCGAACTTGGACTGTTTCCAGTTTGAGTGTATCCGAGGCCGAACCGATTTGATTGACCAAGACCAAGAAGTCTATCCAACTTACTCCTTCCTGAAGAGAATCGCTGTAAGTCATCCTTGAGTTGGAAAATGGTCTTTGTCATTTCCAGGTTATCCTGTCGAGCCTCGTTGTAGAGCTTTGAGAAGTGATTCGCTTTATCCACCAGATTTGTATGTTCCTTCTCAAAACGCTCATTGGACTCTTAAAGGGAAATATTTATTTTTATCAGATTTTCCCTTTCCACTTCAAGAGCGTTTGAGAGAGAAGTTGCTCTTTTTGCTTCTTTTTCGAGATCATGCACTCTCCCTCTCAAACTCTTGTTTTGCTTAGCCACTTTCTTTGAATCCCTCAAAAGTCTGTGGTAGGCTAGAGCAAAATCTTCACCTTCCGAATCATCCGATTCGTTGTCCGTTGCAATCTTTTCAACAGTGGAGTTGGACAACGACTCGGACGTACTTGCCATAAAGCACATGAAGGGTGAAGATATGGACGCGTGGAATGCCGTGGAGCTCTTTTCTTCATCACTTGAAGATGACTCATTTGACGTTGAGTTGTCATCCCAAGTGACGACTTGCATCGCCTTCTTCTTTGCCGGATACTTGTTGGGACACTCCGTTGCAATGTGGCCGTAGCCTCGACATTTGAAGCATTGTAGTTGTCCCTCTGAACTTTTCTTATCCTTTGAGAAGTTCTCTTGCTTTCTTGACTTGTAACTTGAAGTACCCTTGCCTTTGATCGAATTTCCGAAGGATGGAGATTTGCTTGAATTACCCCTTCGAAAGTTGCGGCGAAACTTCCTTGTCAAGAGAGCGAGCTGCTTCTCGAAATCCTCCATAGAAGGGTTCTCGTCATCGTCTGAGGAGGATGTATCCGCGTCTTCTTCCTTAGTTGTTTTCAACGCATAACCTGAAGACTTAGAAGTGGATGCCTTTCCAGAAGAATTGTTAGTAGTAAATGTCATTTCATAAGTTTGTAATGCACCAACTAATTCTTCTACACATATTTCGTCCGGGTGTTTAATAGTTTCAATGGCTGTAACCTTTGGGCGAAATCATTCAGGAAGAGTTCTTAAGATCTTTCTTACAATCTTAAATTCTGGAATCTTCTCTCCCAGGTTAGCACATGAGTTTACGATGTCTTGCAATCGTGTATAGTAGTCCGTGAAAGATTCATTTTCTGCCATCAAGATAGAGTCAAACTTGCTCGTAAGCATTTGCAGTTTCTGAATCTTCACGAGGTTAGTTCCCTCATGTGTAACCTGAAGAACATCCCAGATTTCTTTCGCAGTCTCACATGCTGAGACGCGAGAGAACTCAGTTTGAGATAAGGCATTAAAAATAGCATTAATTCCCTTGCCATTGTAAGAAGATGAATCTAACTCTTCCTTGGTCCATTTCGACCTAGGTTTTAAGGTGTGAACATCACCAATAAATTCAGTTGGATTAGACCATCCTAATTCAATTGATTGCCACACCCGTTCGTCGATGGAAATTAAAAAGGCTTTCATCCGCACTTTCCAGTACGCATAATTTGTTCCATCGAAGAACGGGGGTCGGTTGATGTTTCCACCTTCAACCATTGTTTACAACCCTATTCCCTCTCTGATACCACTTGTTGGGTTATATGTAATAAGGATCTAAATAGGGGAAAAAACACATAGAGGGGGGTGAATAGGTGTAAACGTATAAACACTCAAAAATCGTTGCGATAAAAACCCAATGCGGAAATAAAAATAACTCGCAAGATTTTTACGTGGAAAACTCCATCACCGGAGTAAAAAACCACGGGACCGATAACACGGCAGAAATCCACTAGAATTAAAACACGTACAAGGTGATTTACCGTACACACTTACGACTCAACCTTTTCCATACGCTCCTAGAGGATCTTCTCCGCTCGCTCCGCGACGCTCCTCGAATCCACGATCTGCGCCCAACGCCGAATCCACGGCGTCCAACGTCGAATCCACGACGTCCGACCGAGTCCACGGTCTTCACCCAATAGCACCCTTCGAATCCACGAACGTGCCTCGCTCCGATTCCACGAGAGCGGTTGAACCTTGAATCCACAAGGACACGCAAATCCACGCGCCGATTTTTGGGATAAATCGTTGTTTTTGGTGGTGATGATCCGCCGAATACTTAGATCAAAGATAGATCGGAAATACCATCTAAGTATTCATTAGTTTGATTCAACTCAAGATGTGAGTATGAAAACCTAGAATCAAACTAATCAATATAGATGAAGAAACATAGAGTATTCTCTAATGATTTCCTTTCTTCTCTATATGTGGATCTAGAGCCGTATAAGATGATACAAGAATATGACGGCTATTTCGATTCTTTTTGGATTCACCCTAGAAAAAGAGTCATAGGGTCTATTTATAGGTTAGAAACCCTAGGAAGAAGATAAGAATCAAAAACCTAACATTTCTGGAAATTTTACGGACGGCGATCCGGATCGGATTTGAGCGATCCGGATTGCAGTAGCAATAAAGACGGTTTCCAGAAAACAAACGTTCGGGATCCGGATCGGAATGCCTGATCCGGATCGTTCATACATTTCAGAAAACTCAACGTTCGGGATCCGGATCGTGAGATGCTGCGATCCGGATTGAAGTAATGTATGAAACAACAACCTTCGGGATCCGGATCGCTGGCTCTGATCCGGATCCTGAACATGTCCGAACACCAGTTTTTGATTTTTATGCAGTTAAAAATTCTTCCAAGTGTTTCTACACTACGAGAAGTATTCGGATCACACAAAATCTTTAGTTAAACATACCTGATCCTTTTGAATTCTTCTTTCTTGAGATTGAGTTAAATGATCCAACTTTCTTCACCTTCAATCTTCAAGACTTGAAACTTTCACGAAACTACGCCAACTCAAAATCCGTAACATACCCACCTGAAACGTGAAGAAAGTGTGTGGAAACTTCTGTTAAGATGCTCCCACCTTGAGCCCGAAAAGAACTACAGTAAGAAGTATCGTTAATAACATCGTCGGGGTCAAAAACACTCAAAAACGGGGCGAAACGGGCCAAAAACAGAGCTTCTGGGCTCTTTGGCTGAAGGCTGGTGTACGGTCCAGGCGTGGACCGGGTTTACGGCGTCGGCGGTTGCGCGGCACGCGCCGGGTGCACGCAGGAAGCGTGCACCGCGCATCCTGGGCCGGGCCGGTGCACGACACGAGCGTGCACCGGGCTCACGGCCGCAGGGGCTTGCGGTGCGCACCGGGTGCACGCAGTAGCATGCACCGCGCCCGAGCGGGCCGGGCCGGCGCACGCAAGCGTGCGCCGGGTCCGCGGTTCTGGCTGCCGATGCGTGCACCGGGTGCACGCCTGGAGCGTGCACCGCGCACGGTGTGCAGCCCGGCGCACGGTTTCGTGCGCCGGGTTTGCACCTCCGGGGCTGCGGGGCGTGCACCGGGTGCACGCAGGGGCCTGTGGACCGCGGCTGAAGCATCCGTACTGCGATGAACAGTGATGCCCTTTTTCGCGATTTCTTCTCCGTTTTCGCTCCCGTGCGACTCCGGCGACGACCCCGCGAACATGGTAACGGCGGCGGCGGCCTCCCGTCTAACAACGGCGGCGGCGGCCTCCCGTTCGACACCACGCCTTGCACGCAACACGACAAGAAGGAAAACCCTAAATCGAAAAAGATAACCGGGAAGGCCCGAACCGTTTACCTTATTTTCGCCGGTGAGGGAGGAAGGAAGAGGATCGTCCCGCTCTCGTTCGCCGGGTTCCGCAGGGCGTGCGATCGTCCTTCCTTCTCCTCGTCTCCGTCTCGGTTCCTCACGCCCTCGGTTGAAAAGAGAGGAAATATGGATTGGGGTTTTATTTTTCCCTTCCCTTTCTTAAGGGGGCCGCCTTAAACCCTAGCCGTCAAGAGAGAAACCCTAAATTAACCGAAATAAAATAAAAAAACGACGGCTAAGATTGTCCCGAAAAGCGTGTCAATCGCTCGCACGGATCCCGGAGCACATAGAAAGGGGCCCAAACTTCAAAAATTTATTCTGGGAGATCCGGGAGTCAGAATTCGAATCCGATCGCGTCTCCGTTCACCGTTTTGCGAGCTCTAGCACCAAAAATTATCCGCAAGTCCCGACGACCAGCCCAGAATTTCTCGAATTTCAACCCCTCCTTAATCAACTGAAAACATTCGGTTAGAACCCAAGATGGAAAACCGGAAGGTCGAAGTATCCCCACATAAATAAAATAACCCAGTGCCATAAACAGATGAGAATTCCGATCACAGCAGGTTCCCCGTCCGATCGCCTCGAAGAACGTGTCGGCCACTTAACACGGATTCCGATGCGCCACTCAAAGGCAAACGCTTTGACCCCCATTTCGGGAGATCCGTAAATCGGAATCCGAATCCGTTCGCTTTGCCGCCCTCCGTTCTTCGAGCTCCATTGCAGAAAACGGTGGAAAGTTTACCTATCAGTCCCGTCAAAATAAAAGGGAGGTACACAAGGGCAAGGGAACGCCAGGACTCTACAATTTTGCCTGTTCTTGATTTAGTCGTGATGATTTTGCCTGTTCTTGATTTAGTCCTGAGGATTTTGCCTGTTCTTGATTTAGTCGTGATGATTTTGCCTGTTCTTGATTTAGTCCTGAGGATTTTGCCTGTTCTTGATTTAGTCCTGATGATTTTGCCTGTTCTTGATTTAGTCCTACTGATTTTATCTATATGCCATATGATCTTTCCTGATAGACATTGATCTCTTTAGACATGTTATGTACACCTGTTCGTCAGCTTTTATATCTCAGTACATAGATGTCATGTTCTGATTATACCTGCTATTTCCTGTCACCTGTGATACTTGTTTTATATTCAGATATGCATGATAGATCCTGATCGATATATACAGATAGTTGATTCCCTGTTGGGTTCTCGGCTTGTTGCCGACTACCCGGTCACTAGACCGTGAGCTTGAGCATAGCATGATGATTACCACGCACTGTTGTACTTCACGTACACTGACGGTTTGGCCACCATCGTTGTGTTCTTTACCGGTAAAGTGGTCTAGAGATGGGACCCGTGAGCCCCGATTGCATCTGTGAGTGCCGGGTTATTGTCAGCGGATGGGGTGCGGATCGGTGGTATTGCCTAAGGTTCTGTGAGACCAATAATGGCATATGATTGGATACTTGGATTTCTATTTTTGACGCATCATTTTTAGCTTGCACTGTCATTTGTAGCTATTTACGTTGTACCTTCGCTGCTCAGTTATGCTTGATTATTACAGTTATACCCTGATTCCAGCATTTATTACCTGCAGATTCCTTATGCTTGATTATTACAGTTATACCCTGATTACAGCATTTATTATCTGCGGATTCCTTATGCTTGATTATTACAGTTATACCCTGATTCCAGCATTTATTACCTGCAGATTCCTTATGCTTGATTATTACAGTTATACCCTGATTCCAGCATTTATTACCTATAGTTTCCTTGTGCTTGATTATCTGCCTATTCAGTCTTATTTGTGGATTATTTGATTTTCAGTAGACATTATCTGTTATTTCAGCTTTACCCATCGATTATTACTATCCGCAGATTTTAGTATCTAGTAGGTACGATTAGCTATTTCTCGACTCGTCGTGCCCACTGGGATACATGTACAGTGTATCTCACACCCCCTGGGTGACCATTTTCCAGGTCCGTCGGGTGGAGGGATGTCGGGACGATCGCGTGAGGCCGTCACGATAGAGCTGTCCCCCTGATGATAGATATTGATGATTGAGATTCTCGATGATTGTAGCTGACTTCCATTTCATAGTTTTCAGCTTCTATTTTGGTTGGA
Source organism: Tillandsia leiboldiana (assembly GCA_029204045.2). Classification (NCBI taxonomy): domain Eukaryota; kingdom Viridiplantae; phylum Streptophyta; class Magnoliopsida; order Poales; family Bromeliaceae; genus Tillandsia; species Tillandsia leiboldiana. The sequence goes on along the minus strand of CM055064.1, from coordinate 47,734,701 downwards.
TATTCAGATTGATATCAGCATGTTCTAGGATTATTCATGTTGATTAGTTATTGTTTAGTTGAGATATTTATATCTCTCTGATGGATGATTATTGTATTCGCCTAGCCGTGCATGTATAGGAGAGACTCTGTCCATTGGGATAGGGGATTTCCTATATGTGTGGCGGTCTGTTACGCCCGTTTTGCAAACTCTGATTTATAAAAAAAAAAATAATAATTTCAGACCTGATTTTTAAAACTCAGGGCGTGACAGATTTTATGGTATCAGAGCAAATGGTATACGGTACCTAGGAAAATTGGTTAGGATCTGGTTAGGATTGAACCCTAGGATGACTTATGACATGAGAGCGCGGGGTAATTGTCTAGCAGTTAGGAGCTCAGGTGTATGTTCACACTTATGAGTTGTTTTCCTAACTTTTTGTTGTGACTAAGTGCGGTGTTAGCACGCGTTCTGGGCTTAGTGGTCATGATTGGTGCAATGTTAGCTGCGGTTGTGGTACGAAACATGGGTTGATATATCAGTGGAGCCTGAGGGCTCGGATTTTTGACAGCGGTAGAGGATCAGTTCACCGCATTTTGCTGGGATAGTCCAGCAGATGGCTCAGCATCAAATAGTTGCTATTGTTGCACTAGCCCCACCACTAGTCCAGGTGCTTGGAGAAGTCAGTGATCCTCCGGTTGTCCCCGTGCCACTAGATATAGTATTTTTGTCACAGCCGGGGTTATTAAAATTATGTTGTGGCTGCTATTACCGGAGATTCCCCGAATATAGTTATCGGGATGCCTATGAGGTTAGCAATCTTGTTGCTTTGGACGGAAGGATTCTGACGACACTCAACAAATATTAGACCTTATTGAATTGTGTCCCAACCCTGATCAGTGTAAAATAATTTGGGATTCACGATTACTTCGATAGAGATGGTGGTAGCAGTGAGCGTTTTGGCGCAGACATGGTTGATGGATAGGCTAAATTCGGTGATCTATGGGCCGATTGAAATCCTGGTTTGAGTTGGATTCAGATTCAGACCCCACCTTTGGCACGATTTTAGTGGAGTCTTAGTTACTCCTATGAGTATGCAATAAGTTTAGATATTGTGATTACTACGATGGTGAGATATGACTGGAAAGTCTAATATACAGAGTAATGATGATAGCTTGAGGATTTGATTCTGTTTTAAACGAATTCGATTTGTGGTAATTTCGCACATTGTGTGTGAAATGATTTGGGGTCGCAATCTCCCCTGTCGATGTTTGAGTTGAGACTGGCATCGCTAGAGCTGTGTTAGCAAGTGGCGATGCATTTAAGATAATGGTGAACAGTGGAATATGGTTCTAGATTCTTGTGAGTAGCCAGGGCCGCACTCATGACCACGAGGTGGTAGAGACAGTTGATATAGGTTATAGTATCGGCATAGAGATTCGTGTCTTGAGGTATGAGTTATACCTTCTGTTGATTCCGGTGGGAGTCGTGTTCCCAACTTGATGTTGGCGACAGATCTACAGTATTTCACTTCTCTTTTGATAAGTATGTTGGCTGCAGACAATGTACTATCGAAAGAGTGGTTTGAAGTACTCTACCCCGTAAGGGGTAATATCGTGATTGGGTCTACTTGTTTGCTTATCTATATTTATAGTCTCTAGGGTTACCCTCTGGACAACGATGTTATAGTTTCAGTGATGATACCCCAGACCGTATTAGACCTTAGGTAGGTCTCAGACAGATCGCGTACATAGTGGATTATCTTTGTCATCATTGTGGACACTTGTCCTAACTTGTGGTCACTAGCCACGTTGATGTCGCCAGATTTTGCAACTAAGTTGATAATAGAAATATATGGTTTAAGCCCAAAAAGTTGGACAACATGTCCAGATCGGATATTTTAAGCTTTATGAATGGTGACCTTGGGTTGCCATGTTTTATGATGCTAAGAGACTGATCGTGTGATATTTAACCAGCAGTTGTGCGTCCTTAGTAGTCTGAGGTTTAGTTCTAGCAACTGGTGGTGAAAATTATGCCACAAACGATTATAAAGTGTAAGAAGAGATTCTCTACCTTATATGATTTCACTTAAGAAAATGAATCTAGTGGCCTTTGTCAGTGTTCTGCCTCGATAGTCAGCCTAAACGGGTAAGACCGTTGAGTTCTGCCTGCACAAACTGTAAGTTATGTGAAACCAGAAAAGAGTATGAGAGCTGGTTGCCACATCGGATGCGATCATATCAGCACTTAAGCATCGGATCTTATCTGAATTCCGCAGTTAAGCATACTTGTGCGGTATAGCCTTGGTTGGGCGTGTAGCATATCTGCGAGAACCCTAGTCAATGGAACTTGAAATATAAATCAGTTAAGCCTTAAAAATTGACATGTCCAAATCAAGTCTGTTAAGTCTTTGTGGATGGCAGAACCTAATTTCTGAATATTAGTGACATTAAAGGATTGATTTAGTCGGATATATTCGGCAGTATAATTGAGCAGAGGAAATTAACTAGCTCTGTTCCTTGAGGCAATATAGTGCCTGGCTGGCAAGCGAAAGATCAGTTCAAGGTTGGGTGGCGAAATGTATGAATGCCACAAGAGAGTATGAATAGAAAGCGGAGAATTTTTCGAATTTCTTGAATGCCCCGAAGAGATTATCGAAAAGTAGATATCTAGAGTGTAGAGTCTGTTCCTGCTCGTTATTTCACTAAATGGGTGAACCCATGAACTTGAATAGTTGACCGGTTGTGTTGAAAGATTAGCTTGTATGCACAGATGGAAATTTTAATAGATCTGAAAGTATGATGATCTTGGAAGTACATCAGGAATCAAGCGTTTTGGGATCCGCAACAAGCTCAGTCCTCGATTTGTCGGTCTCTTTGAGATATTGGAGCGTTTTTCCTCATTTATGCGACTCCTAGTTGTATTAAGTTTCAGGGACGAAACTTCTTTTAGGTGGGAGTGATGTAATAATCCGAAATATTTTATTTTTAACAAATAGATTAAAAGTAAAATTTGAGCCGGAGTTTGGATTCAAAAGTCCTATATTGACCTACTTGGTCAATCGCCAGTATGCAATTTGCACAATTTACGAAGCAAAAAGACTATTTTCTGATCCGGACATGATCTTGAAAATCTGAGATGATCGTTGTGATCGTCTCGTCGAACTGAGCGAGATTCATATTCAGCATATTTCGATCCGACGGTCGGATCTTCCAGAATTCAGCAAAGAAGCGGACGAATTACAGCAACCAATGTAACAGTGGTCTGCGCGCACAATGTCACTTAAGTGGTCACTGTAGATGAACAGTAGACCTCAATTTTCTGGGCTCCGGTGGATGCAACGTTGACTAATTCACTGTTCGGATTCCGAACTTAGTGATCCATGTAGTCGTTTTGATCGGTTTCAACGATCTGAGCGCAATGGCGCTGACGGAATTTTCGTTTGACGACTCTAGAGTCTCAAAAAGAGTGATAAACTGTATCTCTGTACAGTTATTATGGACCGAGAAATTATCCGGGCATTTCGTCGAAAAATAAAAATCGCTACTTGGTAGGTTTCGTCGAGCCGGACGTCGTGGCGAAGTCCGTTTTTCGTTTCGACGACTAAAATGCCTCGAAAAGCGTGAAAACAGTGAAAAATGCGGTATTTTGCTCAAAACACCCTACATTTTATGCTCCGTTTTGCGTGCTGATCTTGGGTGAGGGACTTAAATGTGAAAGGGAGCTGTTGTGAGGGACTGGGCTCCAAATATGAAAAATTGAGGGACTACATTGCATTTGTGCATCTACTATACATATATGCATTTAGGGTTAGGGTTCCTTTAAACCCTAAACCCCAAAGCTCCTTGCCCCAGCCGCCAGCTCCAACAGCCCCCTCTCCCTCTGCCGCACCCATCAGAGGCTGCGCACCGGCCGCCGCTTCGTCGCCGGAGAAGAAAAAATAAGAAGAATATTATTCTTCTCGAGCCTTGGTGTTGCGAGCATCAAGAAGACATCTTTTTCTACCAAGCCTTTTCTGAGAGCTCCTTTGTGTGGCCGCGACTGAGCCGAGGTGAACCCGACGTCGGACTCCGCCTTGCACCGCCGTGGAGAGCCTTCTTCTCCATTGTTGCTCCGGCGAGGTAAGAAGTTGAAACTTTTTTATTTTTATTTGGCTCATGGACCCTAGAAGTGTGTTCCTAACGTCGAGTGGTACCCCTTTGTGAAGTTTGAGCCGCCGTCGTCGTCCCGGTTGCCGGCGGGAGCACCCCGTCGCCGGAAAAACAATATTTAGCCGATCTTAAGTGCGGGAAGGATCCAACGTCGAGGTGAAGATCAAGACCGTTGATCCTTTTCTCCTCATCGACTGCAAGCTACTCCCAAAGTTTGGAGTTGATCGGTTGAGGATCCGCGGAGTTTCGGCATGCCCTAGAACCGGCCATTTTTGCACCGCGGCCGATCTCCGCTGTCCGGCGCCGCCGAGCACCCGCGCCGTCAGCCATCTCTTCAGCAAGCATCGGGGGATCGAGAGGGACACACTGGTCCAAGTTGCGCCGGCCCAGGAGTCGCCGGCCGGAATCCGCCATTAATGGACATCAAGTTGGCCGAGCTCCGTCGCCGGTGACCACCGGGGCTCCGCACAATGGGAAGACCACTCAGGTGAGTTCGTAGGGTCTGTAGGAAGCCCCCCATGCACTTGCATGTGAAGTTTAACGCGGGTTCTCTCTTCTCTGTGATTGCACCATGTATTGGCCGAGCTCCCCCTCCGGCCGCCGCCGCAGCCCCGCGCCGCCGGCCACCACCACAGGAGGCATCGGGGAGCCGAGGGGACTCATTCGGTCCAAGTTGCTGGGTCTCAAAAGCCTCCGGTTGAATTCCACCATTAATGGCCACCGAGCTCGGGTGAGGTTGGCCGCGGGTCGCCTCCCGTCGCCGTTTAAGCACCCAGGTAATCTCTAAACCCTGAATGGATGTTTCCTATCCAAGTTAGAGGTTCCCAAGTTCCCTCTGTACAGAGTTATCACTTAGGTTGGAGTTAGTTATAGGTTTTGTAAACAATGCTCACAAGGTGTTTGCTAAAATGCCTCAATGAAGTTTGGAATGGAAATAGGGTTCGAGCATAATATGAAAGTTGCTCCATTATGTTCCCTGAGCTTGATGCTCACTTTAGATTAAATGGGATCTGTGTGGATTGGTGTGTGGAGCAATTTTGTCGTGTTAGTGAACGAGGGATTTGGATCTTTCGATCCAGCAGTTTCTGGGCTGCATTTGGGCAAGCCCTTGAGTCCCTGTGGTGCCATGAGCAAGATGCTCAAGCTGGTTTGCTAACGGCATATGTAGTTTAAAAGTTTTGTATTAAAAAGCCTTAAGTTATGTGGTTTGGCCGAGGGACTGTTCTGGGCTGTTTGCGAAGCCGCGACAGTGTGCCCCTGGCTAATTTGGGGTCACTGAATGTGATGCTCGCGTTAGAAATAGGTTTTGATGAGCCGGAGAAACAAAAATGCTATTTGGCTATGTTAGAGAGGAATTTTATGGCCCGAAGTTTTCCTCGGGTCTCGTGCTGCTCCCAAATGGTGAGCACGAGCTTCGACTTGTCGTAACGGACGCGCTGAAACTTACGGCGCTGTCTTTGGATTCCTAGTTTGGAAGAACGGGTCAAAACGGTGTTCAAATTGGTGTAATTATGCAATTTTAAGGCAAATAATGGATTAAGTTGCAAATGTAACATGCTGGCTGTCTTTAGACAGTATTTACACTCCCTCTAAGCTCTTTGTTAAAGTTCCATGGACTCTAGTTGAGCGGGAAACGAATCTTGTTTCATAAATCGGCAAAATTGTCGGTTTTACGAGTTACGGTGCGAGTTCGTGTTTCAATTTGGATTTCTGGTGATCAATTGTTGCCTCTGGTTATTCCCGACACTGTCCTGACTGGTCCAATGACTTCAATTTCTGTCGGAAAACTCCTTAGCCGAATTAGGCTTCCCGTGAGTTGTGTGAGTGTTTGGGGCAAGATTTGGACACCGAAAATTACGATTTTACCCCTGTTTGCCCGAATATCGAGTTGATGATATTTAGAGTCGTTAGTTGTGATTTGGCAGTGTTTGAACGTATATAGACCGTTGGCGGGTCATGTTTGGAGGTTCAGTGGATTTTCGGGAATTTCGGTTTTAGCCTATTTTCGGCTAAGTTCCCCGTATTAGCGATATGTTATGGTAGTATTGTCGGGATGGGTATGAATGAGTCTATTTCTGATCACAGCTACTGTTCAGGTCCCAGCAGTTCAGCACCAGCCTCCCAGTAGACCAGCGGGAGTTCGGGATCGGCCTACATTGAGGTGGGTTATCTTCGGTCCGGGCTTTATCTTTTCGGCCCTTTGGTTGCTTTAGTCCAGTCGGACACCTGTTCTTGATTTAGTCCTGATGATTTTGCCTGTTCTTGATTTAGTCCTGATGATTTTGCCTGTTCTTGATTTAGTCCTGAGGATTTTTCCTGTTCTTGATTTAGTCGTGATGATTTTGCATGTTCTTGATTTAGTCCTGAGGATTTTGCCTGTTCTTGATTTAGTCCCGATGATTTTGCCTGTTCTTGATTTAGTCCTACTGATTTTATCTATATGCCATATGATCTTTCCTGATAGACATTGATATCTTTAGACATGTTATGTACACCTGTTCGTCAGCTTTTATATCTCAGTACATAGATGTCATGATCTGATTATACCTGCTATTTCCTGTCACCTGTGATACTTGTTTTATATTCAGATATGCATGATAGATCCTGATCGATATATACAGATAGTTGATTCCCTGTTGGGTTCTCGGCTTGTTGCCGACTACCCGGTCACTAGACCGTGAGCTTGAGCATAGCATGATGATTACCACGCACTGTTGTACTTCACGTACACTGACGGTTTGGCCACTGTCGTTGTGTTCTTTACCGGTAAAGTGGTCTAGAGATGGGACCCGTGAGCCCGATTGCATCTGTGAGTGCCGGGTTATTGTCAGCGGATGGGGTGCGGATCGGTAGTATTGCCTGAGGTTCTGTGAGACCAATAATGGCATATGATTGGATACTTGGATTTCTATTTTTGACGCATCATTTTTAGCTTACACTGTCATTTGTAGCTATTTACCTTGTACCTTCGCTGCTCAGTTATGCTTGATTATTACAGTTATACCTTGATTCCAGCATTTATTACCTGCAGATTCCTTATGCTTGATTATTACAGTTATACCCTGATTCCAGCATTTATTACCTGCAGATTCCTTATGCTTGATTATTACAGTTATACCCTGATTCCAGCATTTATTACCTGCAGATTCCTTATGCTTGATTATTACAGTTATACCCTGATTCCAACATTTATTACCTGCAGTTTCCTTGTGCTTGATTATCTGCCTATTCAGTCTTAACTGTGGATTATTTGATTTTCAGTAGACATTATCTGTTATTTCAGCTTTACCCATCGATTATTACTATCCGCAGATTTTAGTATCCAGTAGGTACGATTAGCTATTTCTCGGCTCGTCATGCCCACTGGGATACATGTACAGTGTATCTCACAGCCCCTGGGTGACCATTTTCCAGGTCCGTCGGGTGGAGGGATGTCGGGACGATCGCGTGAGGCCGTCACGATAGAGCTGTCCCCCTGATGATAGATATTGATGATTGAGATTCTCGATGATTGTAGCTGACTTCCATTTCATAGTTTTCAGCTTCTATTTTGGTTGGATATTCAGATTGATATCAGCATGTTCTGGGATTATTCATGTTGATTAGTTATTGTTTAGTTGAGATATTTATTGCTCTCTGATGGATGATTATTGTATTCGCCTAGCCGTGCATGTATAGGAGAGACTCTGTCCATTGGGATAGGGGATTTCCTATATGTGTGGCGGTCTGTTACGCCCGTTTTGCAAACTCTGATTTATAAAAAAAAAAAAAAAAAAAAATTTCAGACCTGATTTTTAAAACTCGGGGCGTGACAATTCTCCTTGGTGAAACTGTCTTGTTTGATTGATCGCTTTTCTTTGACATCGTCTTGTGATGTGAACTACCAATGTTCCTTTCTTTTGAAAGGTTCTCCTTTGATTTCCGAGGAATCACCTTTTTGGTAGTTGTTGCAAGAGGTGCTTGATGTGTTCTTTTCACTGCAATCTTGCAATTTCTTCTTATGTGCCCTGCAAAACCACAACGAAAACATACCTTTGTACTTGACGAACCCGAAGTAGGTGAGGTAAGGTTTTTGTCGTTGATTGCAGTGAATTCCGTCGTCGGAGGAGGAGATACCAACTGGGGCACAAAAACTGTCCCAACCGAACTAGGATTGTCTCCAGTTCGATTGTATCCAAGGCCGAAACGGTTTGTTTGACCAAGACCAAGCATCTTATCCAACTTGCTTCTTCCCGAAGAAAATCGCTTTAAATCATCCTTATGTTGGAAAATGGTCTTCGTCATCTCCATCTTTTCCTGTCGAGCCTCGGAGTAGAGCTTCAAGAAGTAACTTACTTTATCCACCAATTTTACGTGTTCCTTCTCGAAATGCTCATTTTTCTCTTGAAGGGAAACATTTATTTTGATCAAGTTATCCCTTTCCACTTCAAGAGCATTTGAGAGAGAAGTTGCCCTTTTTGCTTCTTCATCGAGATCCAGCAATCTCCCTCTCAAACCCTTGTTTTACTTTGCCAGCTTCTTTGAATCCTTTAAAAGTTTATGGTAGGCAAAAGCAAAGTCTTCACCTTCGGAATTACTCGATTCGTTGTCCGTTGCATTCCTTTCAACTTGGGAGGAGTTGGACAAGGAATCGGATGTACTTGCCATAACGTCAGGTGAAGTTGTGGACGCGTGAAAAGCCATTGCATTATTTTCTTCATCACTGGAAGATGACTCATTTGACGTTGAGGTGTCATCCCAAGTGACGGCTTGCATCGCCTTCTTCTTTGACGGATTTTTATTGGGACACTCCGTAGAGATGTGACCGTAGCCTCGGCACTTGAAGCATTGGACTTGTCCCTTCGAGTTTTTCTTATTCTTTGAAAAACTCTCTTGCTTTCTTGACTTAAAGCTTGAAGAACCTTTGACTTTCTTCGACTTTACGAAGGATGAGGTTTTACTTAAATTACCCCTTCGAAAGTTTCGGCGAAATTTTCTTGCCAAGAGAGCAAGTTGTTTCTCAAAATCCTCCATAGATAGGTTCTCGTCATCGTCTGAGGATGATGAATCCGCGTCTTCTTCTTTTGTTGTTTTCAACGCAAAACCTGAAGACTTAGAAGTAGATGCCTTTCCAGAAGAATAGTTAGTAGGAAATGTCATTTCATAAGTTTGAAGTGCACCAACTAATTCTTCTACTTTGATTTCGTCCGGGTGTTTAACTGTTTCAATGGTCGTAACCTTGGAACGAAATCTTTCAGGAAGAGTCCTTAAAATCTTTCTTACAACTTTAGATTCTGGAATTTTCTCTCCCAAGTTAGCACATGTATTCACGGTGTCTTGCAATCGTGTATAGTAATCAGTGAACGATTCATTTTCTGCCATGAAAATAGAGTCAAACTTGCTCGTAAGCATTTGCAGTTTTTGAATCTTCATAAGGTTTGTTCCCTCATGTGTAACTTGTAGAACATCCCAGATTTCTTTCGCAGTCTCACATGCCGAGACGCGAGAGAACTCAGTTTGCGACAAAGCATTAAATAAGACGTTAATTCCTTTGCCGTTGTAAGAAGATGAGTCAATCTCTTCCTTGGTCCATTTCAACCTAGGTTTGATGGTGCGAACATCAGCAATAATTTCAGTTGGATTTGACCATCCTAACTCGATTGATTGCCACACCCGTTCATCGATGGAAATAAGAAATGCTCTCATCCGTACTTTCCAGTAGGCATAGTTTGTTCCATCGAAAAACAGGGGTCTATTGATGTTTCCACCTTCAACCATTGTTTACAACCCTATTCTCGCTCTGATACCAATTGTTGGGTTATGTCTAAAAAGGATCTAAATTGGGGAAAAAAAAACCTAGAGGGGGGTGAATAGGTGTAAACGATAAATACTCAAAAATCTTTGCGTAATAAAATCCAATGCGGAAATAAAAAATAACACGCAAGATTTTTACGTGGAAAACTCCATCACAGGAGTAAAAAACCACGAGACCGATAACACGGTGAAATCAACTAAGATTAAACACGTACAAAGGTGACATAACGTACTCACACACGACTCAACCTTTTTCCATACGCTCCGAGTTGATCTTCTCCGCTCGCTCCGCAACGCGCCTCGAATCCACGATTTGCGTCCAACGCCGAATCCACGGCATCCAACGTCGAGTCCACGACGTCTGACCGAATCCACGGTCTCCACCAAGTCGTACGTCTCGATCACACGAACGTACCTCGCTCCGAATCCAGGAGAGCGGTAACACCTTGAATCCACAAGGCCACGCGAATCCACGTGCCGATTTTGGGGAAAATCGTTGTTTGGTTGGTGGTGATAATCCGCCGAATACTTAGATCAAAGATAGATCGGAAATACCATCTAAGTATTCATTAATTTGATTCTACTCAAAATCTGAGTATGAAAACCTAGAATCAAATTAATTAATATAGATGAAGAAACATAGAATTAAATCTAGTTATTTCCTTTCTTCTCTATATGTGGATTTATAAGTTTTTCTCCGTTAATATTTTTCTGTCATTTTCCGAAGTATAAAACTTATCGTGGATTACCCTAAAAGATAGAATTAGGGTTTACTTATAGGTTAGAAACCATTGGAAGAGGATAAGAATCAAAAACTGACTGTAACAGAATTTTACCCGCACGACGGTCCGGACTAGATTATGCTCGATCCGGACTGTCGTTGTTTTTCAGAGAATTCCTGAAAAAACAAGGTTCGGGGTCCGGAACAAAATATCTACGATCCAGACTGTTCATGCAATTTCTGCAAAATTCACGTTCGGGGTCCGTACTGAAACAGGGGTGTTCTGGACTGGATTTGCGCATGAACCAACCTACGTTCGGGGTCCGGACTGTAGTGCCCTGATCCGGATCCTGAACATATAACAGTCCAGTTTCTTGATTTTTATGGGATTAAAAATTCATCCAAGTGTTTCCACATTATGAGAAATATTCGGATCACCAAACTTATTTAGTTAAACGTACCTGATCCTTTTGAATTCTTCTTTCTTGAGATTGAGGTATATGATTCAACCATCTTCATCTTCAATTTTCAAGACTTAACCATTTCACGAAATACGCCAAAACAAAATCCTTAACATGTAGTGTCCTGACTTTTCTAGTGTCGTCGTTGACCTCGCCATCTAATGTTAGTTGTAGATGCCTTTTTCTTTTCGACTTGTGGGGGATTGTGTTTTAGTGCACGTTAGTATTTTTTGTTGGTAGGGCTCGCGAAACGGCAAACGGTGGTATGACCGGATCCCCAAACCGACACCCGGATCTCCCGGAATAAATTCCTGAAGTGCGGGGGGTGCACGTACCGTGCATCGGGGTTTGCAATTTTTTTTGACGTGCCGACTGACGGGCTTGCGATCCCGTCTCCGACCCGATTTACCCCTCACCATTTCGATACACGCCTAGTTAGGGTTAGGGTTTGGGGGAGGGTTAGGGTTTTTCCCCCGCCTATTTAATGCGACCTATTTCGACCCCCCAAGGGAAAAAGGGGTTTTGTTGAGCCGTAAGGAGAAAAGGGAAGAGAAACCCCATTCACCGAGTACCGTACGTGCCGGAGGCGAAGAGCGAGCCAGAACCGGATCCCTTCAGCGCGGACCTCGGGGTGAGTGATCGTTCCTTTTCTCTTTTCCCTTTCTTTGGGGGGTGTGGTCGTGGTTGTGAGCGAGGGAGGGGCGGAGGCGCAGGACTTGCTGCCGCGTCGCCGCTGGCTGCACCGCCGCTGCCCGCGCGGGCATGCGCCCGCGGGGGGCGATATTTGCGCCGCCGCTGCCCGCGCGGGTCTGCGCCCGCGCGGGGCAATGCTTGCGCCGCCGCTGCCCGCGCGGGCCTGCGCCCGCGCGGGGCGCTTCTTGCGCTGCCGCTGCCTCGCGGGCCTGCGCCGCGCGGGGCGCCACCTTGCGGCCGCGCCGCCGCTACCCACGCGGGCCTGCGCCCGCGCGGGGCGCCGCCTTGGGGCCGCGCCGCCGCTGCCCTCGCGGGGTGCTTCTTGCACCACCACTGCCGCGCGGGCCAGCGCCACGCGGGGCGCCGCCTTGCGGCCGCGCCGCCGCTGCCCGCGCGGGTCTACGCCCACGCGGGGCGCTGCTTGCGCCGCCGCCGCCCTCGCGGGTCTGCGCCCGCGCATGGCGCTGCTTGCGCCGCCGCAGCCCGAGCGGGTCTGCGCCTGCGCAGGGCGCTTCTTGCGCCGCCGTTGCCGCGCAGGCCTGCGCCCGCGCGGGGCGCTGCTTGCGGCCGCGCCGCCGCCGCCCGCGCGGGTCTGTGCCTGTGCGGGGTGCTTCTTGCGCCGCCGTTGCCGCTCGGGCCTGCGCCCGCGCGGGGCGCTACTTGCGGTTGTGCCGCCGCTGCCCGCGCGGGTCTGCGCCAGCGCGGGGCGCTGCATGCGCCGCCGCTGCCCGCGTGGGCCTACGCCCGCGCGGGGCGCTCCTTGCGCCCCGGCTGCCGCGCGGGCCTGCGCCCGCGAGGGGCGCCGCCGTGCGGCCACGCGGGCCTGCGCCGCGCGGGGCCCTGCTTTGCCACCGCCGTCGTCGCGCCGCTGCTGCTGTCACGTCACCGCCGCCGCATGGCTTGTTGCCACGCGGGGCTTTGCCGCCGCCGTCGCATGGCTTGTTGCCGCGCAGGGCGCTGGTTTGCCGTCGCCGCCGTCGCGCCGCTGCTGCTGTCGCGTCACTGCCACCGCATGGCTTGTTGCCACGCGGGGCTTTTCCGCCGCCGCCGCATGGGTTGTTGCCGTGCAGGGCGCTGCTTTGCCGCTGCCGCCGTCGCGCCGCTGCTGCTGTCGCGTCGCCGCCGCCGCATGGTATGTTGCCGCGCAGGGCGTTGCTTTGCCGCTGCAGCCGTCGCGCTACTGCTGCTGTCGCGTCGCCGCCGCCGCATGGCTTGTTGCCACGCGGGGCTTTTCCGCCGCCGCCGCATGGCATGTTGCCGCGCAGGGCGCTGCTTTGCCGCCGCCGCCGTCGCGCCGCTGCTGCTGTCGCGTCGCCTCCGCCGCATGGCTTGTTGCCACGCGGAGCTTTGCCGCCGCCGCATGGCTTGTTGCCATGCGGGGCTCCGCCGCCGCCGCTCGACCCCTCCGTTTTCCTTTTTCGTGCACGCATGTCCCCCCCACCCCCCCCCCCCCCCCCCCCCCGTCTTCTTTCGGTTATGTTTCTCCGCTTTTAGCGTCTCAGTTTTCACCAGTTTCGTGGTTGCCCCTCTGGGGACTTCGTAGGTCAGGGTGTCGGTCGAGAAGGGAAGCGGGTAGCGAGTTGATTTCCAACATACCGACCAAGCGCTGTTCAGGTGGGTGCTCTCCTCTGTTGCTGTGGGAGCAGGTTGAAAGTTTTGCCCTTCTTCTTCATAGATAATGCAACATATTTTTATAATTGCATCTACCCCCTGTTTCATATCAGCATGTTTACCTTTTATACCTCTGATAACTGTGGGTCACTTTGGGTACGACACACCCTTTTATCACACGTTTGAGCCCAAGGTTTGCTTGCACGCCCACCGGCGGTTTGGCCACCGCATTGGTCTATTTTTCCGGAAAGATGGCTTGTCGACCCGCGTACCCCACGACTAGTAGTGATGGGGACCCCTCACGGCTGCTCCATGACCGCACGAGCGTTGGGGAGGGGTATAGGCAAATCACGAGAGGCAAATGCACGAAAATGATGGTTACACAGGACTAGGAAAAAGACAGGTTTACAGGTTGGCGCATCTAGGGATACCGTGGCTCTCTTGGGAGAGGAGGAGCACGGACGCGTTGGTGGTGGTTTGCTTTGTTTTTCAGTTTCCTTTATTGCACACATTACTATATCTCATGTTGCATTTTGACTATGTCGCTGACTCCCCACTCTGTGACAGGTTGGTCGGGCGCGGGCACGGGACGACGGTGAGGACGGTTGCGAGGACACGTCGTGCATTTAGCTTAGTAGAGTGATAGATGTTAGGGCTTAGGTGTTTTGCTTTTGTTGCTGTTCTGTTGGTGGTGTGATGTGGATATGTTATGTCTGTGGTGTCTCTATTTATTTTTGCACTCTGGAGTTAGCGGTCTATTTTTGCATAAGGAAAAACATTTGCGAAAACGACTTTTAAAATAAAGGGTGCCGGGTTGGCACCGATTTGAAAACCCTTGGATTTATCCTTTCTAAAACTTGGCGACCGTGTTTGCTAGTCCTTTTACCCTCCACTTCTCTCTTTGTTTGTGTATGCCGTGATTGTGGTTAATGTACGAATTTGATTGAGAGCGGGTTAGCACACCTGACCCAGCAGAGACCGCCGTGCACGTGCGAAGGAGACTCCGCGATCGGAGTTGAGGAATTCGCGCGTGTGACGGGTCTGTCGCGCACCGGGGGACCCTGTAAATGAGAAAAATTTTAATATTTCACGTTTTCTGCTCTACCGAAAAACCCCCGGGGCGTTACAGATTAAATGGTATCAGAGAAAAACCGCATTAACCACAATGACCAACACCCAACACCATGAAGCACTGCACCGCTGACAGTATATAGCGTATAAGTCGAGTCTAGGTACGGAGAGCGCGGGTGTCTCGGGAGTGATGGTAGGAGTCCGTTTCTAATGGTCCGTTAGAGTGCCAGCACCGCGTAAGCTTACACTAACCCCTCGTCCTTGTCTGTTCAGTTGCAGGTCAGACTGAATCCGTGCTTCCGGCAACACGGGGATGGACACGACAACAGACGCGGCGTTCCGGCGTCTGCGCCAGCAACTGCGGAACATGGCCGACCAGATGCAGATCTTCGCCGGGCACCTTTACACCCTGGCACGGGACCCCGCCGAAACCGACCATGTCCCTCCGTTAGAAGAAACCAGACCCTATGCCACGCATGCTAGCAGAGAGGGACTCAGAGGAGACGCATACCATGTGGTACCGAGTGCAGTCATGCCAACCTGCCGGGAGGCGATCGACTTGGCATTGCGAGCAGAACGGGAACTGTCTGGCCGGCGAGCTCAGTGGAAGGACGGGGACTACGGTCGAGGTCAGAAACGGCCTTCCCCACGCCCCGAGAAGGAAACCACCGAGGACAAAACCCCAGTTGGACACGTGGGGAAGAAGAAAAAGGGCCGGTTTACGTCTGCAAGAAATTTGGAAACAGGAAGAGGGCCCTACATGATCTGCGGAGGACTGCATAGAGCCACCAAATGCGCCTGGAAGGAGGATCACTACTTCCGGTGCGGCAAACCGAGACATCTCCATTTCTGTTGCCCCGTATCGAAGACAGGAGTACTCCTCGTGCCACGACCGCGGGAGAGGGACGCCACCCCCACACCACGGAAGCCACTGACCGCTGACCTGTCAGAAGAGGACACGGCGGAAGATGAAGATCCGCCCGAGGAGGACCCAATGGAGGACACCGGACCCCTCCCGCCGAAGCCCCGCATCGCCGGCACCCCCTGCTTTTGACCATGGAGGACCTGGGGCCGGGGAGCGCTTCGCCGTGCGCCACTAGCCTCCGAGTTGTGGTAGAGACCCCCGCGGCAGCCTAGCGGAGGACGCACTACCCCGGATGGGGTAACACCAGGTACTTTCCTTTTGTGACCATTTCTTTTATCTTTCTCTCTCTCTCTCTCTCTCTCTCTCTCTCTCTCTCTTTCTCTCTTTCTAGCCATCATTTTTTTCCCCTTCCGCCCTACCCGGTTGGGGGAGGAGTGGGGAAAACTGCGTCCTCGCCCTGTGGGTCTCAAATAGAGAGACCTTTGGGGAGGAAGTCGAGTTTAGTTTCGAGGACGAAACTCTTTTTAAGGAGTGTGAGGTGTAGTGTCCTGACTTTTCTAGTGTCGTCGTTGACCTCGCCATCTAATGTTAGTTGTA
>CM055064.1:47678709-47718749 GCA_029204045.2 Tillandsia leiboldiana | reverse complement strand
CTGCTTGCGCCGCCGCTCCCCGCGCGGGCTTGGGACCGCGTGGGGCGCCCTCCATGCACCAGCCGCTGCCGCGCGGGCCTGCGCGCTGCGCGGGGAGTTGCCTTTGCCGCCCGCGCCGTCGCGCCACTGCTGCTGCTCGCCGTCGCCGCCCGAGCATTGGCTTGTTGCCACGCGCGGCTTTGCCGCCACCGTTGCATGGCTTGTTGCCACGACAGGGCGCCGTTCCCTCCCCGCCGTCGCCGTGCGGCAACCGCAGCTGGCTGTACGCGTCGTCGCCGCCGCATGGCTTGTTGCCATGCGGGGCGTTGCCGTCGCCGCCGCATGGCTTGTTGCCGCGCAGGGCGCTGCTTTGCCGCCGCCGCCGTCGCGCCGCTGTTGCTGTCGCGTCTGCCGCAAGTCCGCATGGCCTTTGTTGCCACGCGGGCTCCCGCCGCTACCGCTCGACCCCTTCGTTTTGCTTTTTCGTGCAACGCATGTTCCCCCCCCCTAACCCACCCCCCCCCCCCCCCACCCCCCCCCCCCCTTGTCTTCTTTCGGTTATGTTTGTCCGTTGTTAGCGTCTCAGTTTTCACCGGTTTCGTGGTTGCCCCTCTGGGGACTTCGTAGGTCAGGGTGTCGGTCGAGGAGGGAAGCGGGTAGCGAGTTGATTTCCAGCGTACCAACCAAGCGCTGTTCAGGTGGGTGCTCTCCTCTGTTACTGTGGGAGCGGGTAGAAAGTTTTGCCCTTTTTCTTCATTGATAATGCAACATATTTTCATAATCGCATCTAACCCCTGTTTCATATCAGCACGTTTACTTTTTATACCTCTGATAACTGTGGGTCACTTTGGGTACGACACACCCTTTTATCACACGTTTGAGCCCAAGGTTTGCTTGCATGCACACCGGTGGTTTGGCCACCGCATTGGTGTATTTTTTCGGAAAGATGGCATGTCGGCCCGTGTACCCCACGACTAGTGGTGATGGGGACCCCTCACGGCTGCTCCATGACCGCACGAGCGTCGGGTAGGGGTATAGGCAAATCACGAGAGGCAAATGCACGAAAATAATGGTTACACAGGACTAGGAAAAAGACAGGTTTACAGGTTGGCACATCTTGGGATACCGTGGCTCTCTTGGGAGAGGAGGAGCACGGACGCGTTGGTGGTGGTTTGCTTTGTTTTTCAGTTTCCTTTATTGCACACATTACTATATCTCATGTTGCATTTTGACTATGTCGCTGACTCCCCACTCTGTGACAGGTTGGTCGGGCGCGGGCACGGGACGACTGTGAGGACGGTTGCGAGGACACGTCGTGCTTTTAGCTTAGTAGAGTGATAGATGTTAGGGTTTAGGTGTTTTGTTTTTGTTGCTGTGTAGTAATCATGAATTTTAAAGATTTAAATAAATTTCTGGATTTATTAATTGCAGAAAGTAAGTAAATAAAACCCCAAAAATATCGCTTTTTGATCGGGGTCTGATCTCGAAAATCCGAGTTCAACATTGCGACCGTCTCGTCGAAACATGAAAAATTCATATTCACTTGTCGACGATCCAACGGTCGGATCTTTCGGAAATCAGCAAAGAAGTGCGGGCTCCACGACTTAAGTGTGAATAGTAAACTCTAGTTTTCGGTCCCCTCTCGATCGACCGTAGGCCAATTCACTGTCTGCAAATTGAGACTGGCAGTATGAGTAGTCGATTCTGGCTAATTTCGATGTTCTGAGCACAATGGCACTAACGGATTTCGTGTTTGGCGATCCGGGTGCATCGAAGTGCGTGCGTCGGATTGCGACTTACATAACTAAATGGCCCGAGAATTCATTTGCGCACCAAATCAAGCAAATGAATAGCCTATCTTGAAGGTCTCGACGAGCCGGACGTCGTGGCGAAGTCCATTTCGCATTTCGTCGAGCGGATTTTCTCGTATTGCGTAAAAAGCGCCGAATTATCGCTTTTTCTTCAAGTTTCTTGGGCCAAAGCTCTTGGAACATTGTTGTTGGGCTTTTGCCAACTTGTGAAGCCCACGAAATGTTGCTGTGCAGAGCTTGGTGGCTGGGGGTTGTGTGTGAACCCGGGTTTGAGGCTAATTGCAAAGAATCTTGCATTTATTGGTTGGTTGCCTCTTGGACTACCCTGGGCCAGAGCACAAAGGGTCTGTGGGGTGTATTCGAAGCACCAACCTCCTCTGAATTCCCCAGACTTAGCCTGTGCATTGGAGTTGGCCGAGGACATCACCATTAGAGAGGAACTCGAGAGAGAGAGAGAGAGGAAGAAGAAGATGGAACCAACTTCTTTCAAGTCTTGATCTGGAGATCCAGTGGAGTTCCTCTGTACCAGTGGAGTGTTCCTGGAGCCTGTCGTGGCCGCGCGTGAAGGAAGGACCAAGAACCGGCATCTTCCTCCTTCACCAACTCCGGCCAAAGTAAGATCACCCTATCCACCGGTTGTTAGCACCCTAGACCCCTAGGTGTAGCATAATGAGGCTCTTAGCATGCCTCCTGCACAAGCCCGAGCCCCCATGCACGTTGCATGGCCGGCGGGAGCAAAAGATGGCCGGAAACCTAGCCATGCTCCACCGCCATTTTTCTCGGCAACCTGTGAACCAACTCGGGAACCAAAATGATGGGTTTGAACTGTTGGAGCTGAGGATCAACTCCACCAAATTTGGTGGAGTTTGATCAAGCCATTTACTTGTAGAACCTAACCCTAGTTTTCGGGTTTATGCACTTCGGCCGAGCTTGCTGCTCCGGCGCCGGCGCGCCTCCCTGCCGCCGGCCACTTGCTCAGACTTCTTCTTGAGGGTGGGGGAAGTGCACCCATGCACTTGCATGGAGTCCATGCAGCACCAATGCGGGGCGGCCATGGATGACCCGAAGCGGAGTCTTGTTGCGGCCGCCGGCGCTCCGGCCAACTCCGGTTGGGCTGGGTTGGTCGGGAAGCTTTGTATGGACCAGAGGAACATTTTCATCCATGTTAGAGAGCTTCAAAGGGCTTATGTGGAAATTCACCATTAGAGGTGAAGAAGCTCGAAGGGGAGCTTTGCTCCACCGCGCCGCCGCCGTGCCCTGTCGCCGGGCACAGGCACAGAAAGTTTCCCGGAGTGTTTTAGCACCCATTGGTGCTTTTGGTTGGGACTCTATGGCCCTGGGTTGATCATCACGAATTTCGAAGCACATGGGTCATCTTCTTCCCGAGCTCCGGCCAACCTGGGGGTTTTTGGCTTGCTCCAAGTTGATGAGAACTACTCCTGGAACTTAGTAGAGTAAGTTGATCCAAGTTGGAAAGCCCCAGATGCAGTAGGTGCAGAGATGGAGCTCGGGCATGGAGAGTGTGGTGTAGTGTGAAGTGTGCACACCAAGTGCTTGACAAAATGCCTGAAAGAAGAAAGAATGGGTTTCAGGCTTCGAGTTGAATATCAAACTTGCTTAGAATTGTCCCCTGAGCTTGATGCTCACTTCAGATCAAGCTTGATCTGTGTGGACAAAAGTTTGGTGCATTGTGAACTTGTGTGTGTACAAGGGCTTGGTTCTGGTTGAACCAGCAGACCTGGGCTGCATCTAGGGCAAGCCCTGGGGTCCTGGCACTATCCAGAGACTTTTTGATTCTTGGAGTTTTGTCTGAAAATGTGTAGATTCGAAGTTATGTTAAAACCAAGCCTTAATACAATAATTGTTTAAAAACAGTGTTAGGGTTTGTTTGAAATATTGCAACAGTGTACTCCTGGCTAATTTGGGGTCACTGGACGCGATGCTCGCGTTTATTTTGGGTTTTGGTGAGCCGAAGAAACGAAAATGCGTTTCGGCTAGGTTGGTGGAGTAATTCATGACCCGAAGTTTTCCTCGGGTATCGTGCTGCCACAAATGGGTGAGCACGGCGTTCAGCAAGTCGAATGTCACCTACTGGTGGTGACGGCTCGTAAAAATGATTCTCCGTTTGTGAGAACGAGCCAAAACGGTGTTTATTTAGTGTGTAAAACACATTCTGAGTTAACCTGAGGGGCTTGCTACAATTGTAACAATATGGAAAAGCTAGATGAATGTTCTAAAACATTATCGAACCTTCGGTGGGTTTTCCGGGGTTCCTGATAAGCTAAATATGCTTAATCATGCGTTAATCGACAAAATAGTCAATTCGCGCTAGATTTGGTAGATCCTGAGTTGTCATCCGGTGTTGTTGTAGGCCTCAGTCATCAGGAGCCAGCCCGTGATTCGTCTTGTGGCTATCGCGACCGTCTACCTTCTGGTGGAGTCATTGTTCCTCCTATATACAGGTGGGTTTATCTTCGGTCCGCGTTTTATCAGGTCGGCCCTACGGGGTGCCGTGGTAGGTTGGACCCCTGTTCTTGGTGTAGCCCTGAACCTATGCTTTAGCCTTAATATATGCTTCTATTCCAGCATTCAGTCATTACAGCTATATTGCTTGATTATACTGATGAGCCTTTCGTTATACTCTATTCTTCACTGCATGTTTAGAATAGGAGTTCTAGTACCTGGCATGATTTGCATCAGTATCGATATCCCGATGGGGATTCCCTCGGCTTCTCGCCGACTGTCCAGTCCACCGACTGTTGATTGAGGTTCAGCATTATGATTTGCATCAGTATCAATATCCCGAAGGGGATTTCCTCGGCTTCTCGCCGACTGTTCGGTCTCCCGACCGTGGATTGAGATTTAGCATTATGATTGCTATTGAGTTATACCTGCTCTTACTACTTGCTTGCATATCAGCACAAAATCCTTACATCTGCATAGCCTTGGTCCCACAGATGAGCTTTTATTATGCCTTGATTTCCAGCAGTAGTTATACATCATGCTTATATTCCAGCAGTTGCTTGTTTATCATGTTGAGATATATCATACTTCTTCAGCAGTAGATATGCATTTCCTGGACACATGCCATGCTTGATTGGTCACTAGCATAGTTCTATACCTGTCTCTATTCTTCACTGCATATTTAGAATAGGAGATACTACTTCAGCACGTGGCATGTTATACTTGTATCCCGGTGGGGATTTTCCTCGGCTTCTTGCCGTCTATATGGTCAGTGGACCATGGTTTGAGCATCAGCATTATGATCGCCGTGTCGAGCCAGCTTTTAGTCACGCACACCGACGGTTTGGCCACCGTCAGGGTGTTCTTTACCGGTAGAGAGGTCTGATCGACCCGTGAGCCCAGTGGGGTTATGATAGCTAGCAGGGTGTCCAAAAGTGGCTTTAGGCCTGAGGCCCCAGGGTGTCCAAAAGTGGCTTTAGGCCTGAGGCCCCAATGACCAAAAGGGGCTTTTGCCTGAGGTCTTATGCTCCATGGCAGTTTAGCCTGAGGCCCTTGTGGCCAAAAGTGGCATTTGATTGGGTATATTTGTGGTACTACCTTTGATGCATTTTCTTGATATTCCTGCTTGTTTGATTACCTGCATTTCATATCTGTTATAGATTTATCATGCATAATATGATTGTGTTATATATGCATACTCTGTTCTATTGATCCATGTTTGATCTTACTTGCCTAACTGTATACCTGCATTAATCTTCAGTATATCCTACTTTTGTTATCCGCTTATTATTGTATCCAGTAGGTACGGCTTGCTATTTCCCGGCCCGTCGTGCCCACTGGGATACACTCCGGTGTGTCTCACACCCTCGGGTGACTGTTTTTCAGGTCCTTCGGGTGCGGGGACCTTTGGACGTTCTGTGTGAGGACGCGTAGTAGTTTTATCCCTGGTAGGATGTACCCCTTTTGATTTAGTAAAACATTGCAACTATATTTCCATTTTGAGAACCGGATGTATTAACTTATGAACCTTGTAGTTGTAATAGAGTAGAACTTATTTAGTATAGCTATCTCGTATCTACTCTGATTGACTGTATCTGTTAGCCGAGCACATATAGGGAAGGCTCTATTTGATGTACAGAGACTTTTCTATATGTGTGGCGGTCTGTTCTCGCCTTAGAGAAATCAAGATTTTAAACTCTGATATAAAAAAAAAAAAAAAAAAAATTTAGACCCACTTTTGAATCTCGGGGCGTGACAGATTAGCTGTTCTGTTGGTGGTGTGATGTGGATATGTTATGTCTGTGGTGTCTCTGTTTATTTTTGCACTCTGCAGTTAGCGGTCTATTTTTGCATAAGGAAAAACATTTGCGAAAACGACTTTTAAAATAAAGGGTGCCGGGTAGGCACCGGTTTGAAAACCCTTGGATTTATCCTTTCTAAAACTTGGCGACCGTGTTAGCTAGTCCTTTTACCCTCTACTTCTCTCTTTGTTTGTGTATGCCGTGATTGTGGTTAATGTACAAATTTGATTGAGAGCGGGTTAGCACACCTGACCCAGCAGAGACCGCCGTGCACGTGCGAAGGAGACTCCGCGATCGGAGTTGAGGAATTTGCGCGTGTGGCGGGTCTGTCGCGCACCGGGGGACCCTGTAAAAATGAAAAATTTTAATATTTCACGTTTTCCGCTCTACCGAAAAACCCCCGGGGCGTTACATAACACATGTCATATCCCATCATCCACAAACAAGTTGAATAAGTGTCATGCTCATCATATCCGCATAGTATCTCAACAATAGAGGAGTAAGAAGAAGTCACCGAGATGACGTAAAGCGATGTCACTCGTGCGTTAGTGTCTCTCCTCCGTCCCCGCCGGAGCCTGTCACATAGTGGGAGTCAGTGACCAAAAACATAGGAAGGAAAAATAACCGATACATAATCATGATGCAATATAGATAGATGCAAAGAGTAAATAGGACAACAAACCACAACAGGAACATCCGTTCCAAACATCACCATCCCTTAGTCCGTCGACCTAAGGATTACCCAACCTTGCTCAATTCCTTGGTGCTTTATAAACCACCCCTTGTTCCTTCAGTGGGCCCCTACGCAATAGCCACATAGAGTTCACGGGTCCATCCCGGACCACTCATCTGGAAAAGTGCACCCTCCTGCGGTGGATCAAACCGTTGGTGTACGTGATAGTGCCATGAGCCTCAAAACCTGTTATCATAGATTTGATCGCGGTAGCTGTACCCGACCAAATCAAGCGTCTTGTCCTATCCTCTTTTATATGTATCAAATTTCGCTAATATCGTGCCACACATTGTCCTTCCTTAAAAAAGTTATGTCAAAACATTTTAATAAAAGAAAGGAAGAGAAAGGACGAACACGAGTTCCGACAACGTCCTCAACCTTGGTTTAGTTACCCACCTCAAACAATGAAGAAGAAGATGTGCGAAAGCTCCAACTAAAAATACCTCAATCCCGCCGAACAACTACATCCAAAAACTAACGTTAAAACCATCGTTAAACACAAAACACAATTTGGGGTTCCATGCGATGCTCCGATCATGCTTTGGGTAGCGATATGTACAACGAAACGAAGATCAACCCAACACATAGCAGAACGGCACGCCCCAACAACTCGCGGTGGCGAAACGGCGAACTTCCCGCGAATCCTCTCACGCGGCGATGCCCCACATGGTGCGGTCCCATGCGGCGGCGCCCCGCATGAGCGCCCCATGCGGGCGGCGCCCCGCATGGGCTCCCCGCGTGCGGGTGGCGCCCCGCACGCGGCGATGCCCAGCGGCGATGCCCTTTGTGGCCCAGTCCCGTGCCTCGTGTTTGCAATGATGTTTCCTACGGTTCGCGGCGGCGGCCTCTTGTCTCTACCGACGGCGGCGGCGGCTTCCCGTCCGGTCACAATCCTCACATCACACACGACACCCGACGCCACCAATGCCCAAAAGAACCCAACAAAATCCATGAAAACATCATCTAAAGTCCATAAGAAACATCGAAAACCACTACGACACACCTTTGGATCGGAGAAGGTAACGGTACGACGCCGGCTCCTCCCTCCGCGCTCCCGTTTCCCGTCGGTTTGCCGCTCCCTCGTCCGGTGCTCCAACCCGATGCCGATTCCTACTCCCGTGTTCCGATAAAGCCTTTGGGGAAGAAGACGAAGATCTTTCTTGTTATGATTCAAACAACTAGGGTTCTATTCTCTTTTTGAGTGTGTAAAGTAGAAACCCTTGCCCAAACCCTATATTTATAAGAGGTCCGCAACAATAATAACTACTTTCTGAAATTTCCCAACAACCCTTACCTTGTTATAACAACCTCGATCTTTTGTAATTAATACCATTTATTCCTCAATTCATCTTTTACACCATTCGGAAATCACCTCAGTTGGCACGAATTTTAAAGCGCCTACAACCGACATGAGCATTCTAACCCTTTGCACATAAGCAAACTTAGGAAGAAGATAACGGAAGTTCTGCTCACCGGAATTTAGAGCCGTTCGCACCGCCGTGCTCCGTTTTCTGAACCCTCCAAGGAGAAAAACCAATCCGACCAAAACAAGGGAACGAAAACACAACGAAAGATACCGTAAATTCTGAAGGTAACTCGAACGGAAACCGTGGACACTACATCAGCCGAGATTCATCTCATATTTTCGGCTGGTGAATGTCTTTAATACCAACTGTGACGCCCCACTTCCCAGAGGGTCACCCATCCTAGAACTATTCTAGCTCTAGCATGCTTAACTCTCTTAACCTCTTGGGCCTTACTGTCACCCAAAATGCTATAGCCGGGTTAAGAGATTTAATCCTATTATATTATTTATATATAGGACTAATACACATTTCGGGGGTGTCACAGTGTCACGCCCCGGGGTCGAAACTTCGACCCGGGCTCGCCAACAGATCCGCCGTCTGTGCGGAAACTGCCGCACAGACGAAGCGACTATCCTGCAAAAGATCTATAGCTAACATGTATCAGAGCTGAAAAAGAACTAATAGCTATAGAAATCAACTGAACATCTGGATAAATGAAAGTCCTCAATACATAGTCTGACAAGCTATGAAAAAAAAATACAATCCTCACTAGTCTCTCAGAATGTCCAGTACAAAAGTGGAGTCATAAAATAAAAACGGGTACATCTACCTCTGACTCTTAATGCTGGTAAGGAACTAATCGGCCACGTCCTCACCTCGATCTGCTGTCTCCGCGCGAACCAAGCCGGAACAGCTACCTCAACCTGTCACCGCAGCGGGTGTGAGATCTACTGCAGAAGGCAGATCTCAGTGGGTACCGTCCCAATATCCACGGTATGCCCACTAAGTCTACTGGAGGCAAAACAGATAGATATGCAGATAGATAGATAGATAAGCTGAAGGAAAACTACAGCTAATATGTCTCAAACATAATGCTCAAAAGGAAGGTCTATCATAAACATGCTATGCATACTCTCGCTACTGCTAAAATGCCTCAGTATCAATGCTCTCAGGAAAAACCATCTAAGAACATAATATGTAACCACCCGCTCATAACACCCAATCTCAAAGACTGCCAAAACTGGCTCAGTCCAGCCTGCGCCTGTCGTCTAGGAACGCACCTGCCCACTACCACGCATCCACAAGAGGACGGGATTTACGTGGGGCGTCCTAAACCGACTATCTCAATCTTACACAAAGTGACGCGCGCCTTACCTCGGGATCCGCGCGCCGTCGCCTCGAGATTCGCGCACAAGCCTCGAAAAACGTGCGTGTCAACCAGGCTCCGAAAAAAAAAGTAAATAGTCCATTCTCAACGATTTCGCGCGCTGAATCCAAATCCGATGTCCGTTTTGCCAAATTCCAACTCTAAAAATTGCCGAAGGCATTCGGAGAGGTGATCCTTATCCAAACTTCGCCCTGAGTCCAATTTTGACATCTGTGTCGCGCGAAACCACTTCTAAACACTCGACGGGTCCTCCAATTACCCCGCACCAACTGGTCCATCCTGTGTGCTCAATCTGAGTCGTGGAGCTGTCACAGAACCGTAACACCTGCCGGTATAATTCCAAGTCTCAACTGTACTGGACACGATCCACAAGGCTCCCCCACATGCACAACGCCAACAGGAATCTGTACCTCTAGTGCACGTGGTAACAACTCTACCTCCAGTCCATACAGGAAAGCCAAATAAACACTCAACTCAAACTGCTGTAAAGAAAGCATGCCCGCGACAACCTGGTCCAGTGCCGTAGCGCCCTCCAACCGGGCGGTACAGACTCATCCGCTCGATGTAGGTGGTCGTCGCTCAGTCGGCCCCTGCTCACACTGGGGTGACAAATGCGGTCCTACGTAGATAACCAATGCATGCTACCGCCGTGCCACTCTGATGTAGGTGCTGATGCTGCCATCGGGATCCACCCGATCTCTGGCATCTCTGAAATCCGCTATCCTGGAAAGAATTCTGAAATGCCTCTGCCGACCGATCTATGCTCCATCCCCCGTAACGAAG
Organism: Tillandsia leiboldiana; assembly: GCA_029204045.2. Classification (NCBI taxonomy): domain Eukaryota; kingdom Viridiplantae; phylum Streptophyta; class Magnoliopsida; order Poales; family Bromeliaceae; genus Tillandsia; species Tillandsia leiboldiana. The sequence goes on along the minus strand of CM055064.1, from coordinate 47,708,484 downwards.
CTCAAAAATCCAGAACTCGTCTCTGGTGGCAGGTCCCTATCCAATGGAACTACAACGCCACGCTCCATACACCACGCCAACTCCATTGAAGCGTCAATATCCGTAACGGAGGGACCAACTAAACGGAAAGGTATCCTGGCACAATCCACTCCCAATCACACATATCCTATGCGCCTCATCCCTCGAAACCTGGAGCGCGCAGTTTGACCACTGCATAAACTCCCTAGCACAGGGAGGCTCTCAAATAGTCTCTCCATCACCACCAACCCCAATTCTGCCAACAAGGGCTCCCACTCAAACCTACGAATCCGGATGGTTCAGACTGCCGGGATTGACTTCATCGATCGATGATGTCCCAAAACTCATCTACTATCCGCTATCCACCCTGCCTCGGTGCCTCGGCACTACTCGTCGGCACGGATGGGCTGCTCGCTCCATCGGTGCCACTGGTACAACTGAATATGTCACTACATAGGAAGAAAGTGCTGGGGGACTCTCAAGCGGTACTGCAACTGGCTATGCTCTCTGCTCCAACAGGCGCATCAAACGTTTCATGATCTCCTCTTGGCGTCGGGCAGCCTCCGACAACTGTGCCATCTGGATCCATGAATAACTCAATCCTCTCTCTATCGCTGGCAACATCTACATCACCAATTACACACGTGATCCCTTTTTTAAGACCGAAGTCCATCACTTGTGTCCAAATTGCGCACAACCACCACCGACACACCACGCAGGCCTCCAGTGATGCAACTAAATCCCAAATTGTACCATAAATCCATTTCTTGGGCCCGACACGCGCACAAACACTCCCAAAGACCACTAGTCCATCAGTAATCTCTTAAGTGGGGATTCGGGTCCTCACGCACAGTTTCTACGGACATCCAACATCTCATAGTCGCGGTCTTATACGAATATTCTTATATAGGTGGTCTCCTCTAGGGATGTGTGTAGAGTCACATATCGCGAAAATTATCGCCTCATATTCCATTAAGAGCTATAAGCTCAACCTCAACCACTGCACAGAGCACTACTCATTATAGAGATGTAATTGGAATTAAAGTTCCTCTGAATAAACTATAAAAAGTGCTCTTTGGCCAATTTGACAGTTTGTTTTTACCACATCGAACCTTCTTCAAAGGATCTCCGATCACAAAAGTTGGGTTCCCACTATAGGAAGGCCCTTTATGGGCAAAGTTCCATCCCCCTTGATGACTCTAGGACCTTAGTCCTATTTAGGCCTTTCGTCAAGTAGTCTGCAAAATTCTGTTCAGATCTGATAAAACTCAAAGAAATAATATCATGAGAAGTTAGCCATCTAACAAACTTCTGTCTCAATTTAATATATCGACTAGCCTTAGAATTTATCAATTTCTTTTTACAAAAATCAATTGCAGCTCGAGAATCGCACCGAATAGAAATAGGTTGGATAGGAGTGAAATCAAAGGAATCGATGACAAAAGGTTCTTGAGCCATTCGGCTTCAAAACAAGTAGTGTCAAGGACAACCAACTCAGCCTCCATAGTGCTTCTAGCTATTATAGTCTGTTTGGTGGATTGTCAAGAAACTGCACTGCCACCAAGAATAAAAACATAATCAGAAGTGGATTTGATATCTAAAGAATTAGAAATCCAATTGGCATCGTTGTATCCCTCAATTACAGCAGAATAACCAACAAATCTGAGAGCAAAAGAAAGAGTATCTTTAAGATAACGAAATACTCTTTCCAGAGCAATTCAATGAATCATACTAGGACTACTAGTATACCTACTCAATCTTGATATGACATAGGTAATGTCAGGTCTAGTTCTATTGGTTAGGTACATCAGAGAACCAATGATCTGGGCAAATTTTTCTTGATTTACTGGATTATCAGTGTTCTTCACAAGTTGAACACTGGGATCAAAAGAAGTAGAAACAAGAGAATAATCAGAATATCCAAATTTATCAAGTACCATTTGGGTATAATGAGATTGGGTAAGAATAATAGAATCAGATGATTTAAAAATTTTCATTCCTAAATCACATCTGCTTAATCAAGATCCTTCATATCAAAATGGTATGATAAGAAGGATTTAACTTGGTTAATTAGATCAATATCAGGAGCAAGAATTAGGATGTCATCAATATAGAGGTAAAGAAGGACACAACGATCATCAAATCTCTTGAAATAGAGACAGTCGTCAAACTCTTTGGTCAAAAATTCATATGATGCTATAACACTGTCAAATTTCTCATGCCACTGCATAGATGCTTGTTTTAGTCCGCATAATGAGCGAACTAATTTGACACCTTATTATCTTGACCAGGCACAAAGAAACCTTCAAGCTGAGTCATATAGATTTTTTCTTCAAAATCACCATGAAGAAAAGCAGTCTTGACATCCATCTGATGAATCAAAAGTTTATGAATTGATGCTAATGCAAGAAGAATTCGGATAGTAGTAATGCGAGCAACAAGCACACATGTGTCAAAATAGTCAATATCAACCTTTTGTCGAAAACCTTGAGCAACAAGTCGCGCCTTATTCTTTTCTACTGATTCGTCAGTCCTAAGTTTCTTTCTAAAGATCCACTTATATCCTAGGGGTTTACTATCAGGAGGTAAATTAGTGAGAATCCAAGTGTTATTACTAATAATTGATTCTATCTCACGTTTTATAGTCTCATTCCGAAAAGAAGCTTCAGGAGAACTCATAGCTTCCTTATAAGATGAAGATGTACTTTTAATTAAGAAAGTACATAAGTCTTCATCAAAGTTCTTCTCAAAGCGAGTTCTCTTACTTCTCCTTAATTCAGGTATTGGATTAGGTTCTATAGAATCTAAACTATAATGCAAATCAGATGCAAGTATATGATCAGAAATAGATGCATGATCAAAAGTAGACTAATAATCAGAGGCTGATCTAGAGATGCGAGTTTTGAAAGGAAAAATATTTTTAAAGAAAGTTGCATCTCTAAATTCAATCAAAGTGTCAATGGAAATTTCAGAAATATCAGAGTTGATCACAAGAAATCTATAGTTATTACTATTTAAGGAATATCCAATGAAAACAGCATCTACGGTTTTAGATCCAATCTTCTTTCTTTTGGGTTCAGGAATAGATACCTTAGTCAAGCACTCTCACACTCGGAAGTAACTCAACTTAGGCGCTCTTCCTTTCCAAAATTCATAAGGTGTTTGGGTTCTATCCTTAGAAGGAATCCTATTAAGGATATAATAAGCTGATAAAAGAGCTTCCTCCCACAAGTTTTGAGATACACCAAAACTTAAAATTATGGCGTTAACCATGTCCAATAGGGTTCGGTTCTTTCTTTCAGCTACACCATTAGATTGAGGTGAGAAAGGAGTTGTTATTTCATGAATTATTCCATGTTCCTCGCAGAATAAATTTAATTCACTTGACGTATACTCGCCTCCTCTATCAGACCTTAGAATTTTAATCCTCTTATCTAATTGATTTTCAACCTCAGCTTTAAAGGCCTTAAACTTATAGAGAACTTCATCATTGGTCTTCAAGAGATAGGCGTAACAATACTTGGAGTAGTCGTCTATAAAAGTCACAAAGTAACGACTTCCTCCACGGGTAGGTACTCTATTAGAATCACAGACATCACTATGAATCAGTTCAAGAATATGGGTATTCCTATAAGGAATAGATTTAAAAGGTTTCCTAGGCTACTTAGCTTAGGTACAAAACTCACACTTGGATTTGGAATCAATCTTGAGTTTGGATAAAAAGTTAAAATTAGTCAATTTCAAAATAGATTTAAGGTTCATATGTCCTAATCTGCCATGTCATATATCACAAGATTCAATATTTAACACAATAGAAGAAGAAGAAGAAGAAGAAGAAGAAGAAGAAGAAGAAGAAGAAGAAGAAAAATAATTTTTATTATCAGAAAAAGAAAGTACATTCAATTTGAACAAACCCTTAGATACAAAAATTTTTTCAATAAATATTTTCTTTTAGAAATTACAACTTTATTAGATTCTAGTACATTCTTATAATCTAATTGCACTAATTGAGATCCACTAATCAGGTTCCGTCGAATCTCGGGAACATGCTGCACATTCTGAACGATCAAAATCTTTCCAAAAGTTAACTTCAGTTTGACTGCTCCAATCCCCAGCACATTGACAGCTTTTCCGTCTCCAACAGTTATACATCCTTCACCTGAGTCCTGATAGGAGGAGAATAGGGACCTATTAGTACAAGTATGGACATTGACTCCTGAATCTAACCACCAATCTAAATCATGATGGGTAAGATTAACATTAGGTATAAAGGAAACTGACCAAAAAGCGGAGTTCGAAGGTTCACCCTCAGTCATGTTGACTTGAGGTTTAGGATAATTGTACTGATTGGTTTGGCCCTTCTTGTAGACAAACTTTTCTTTCTTCTGATAAAAATATTTTGAAGCAAAATGATTGTTCCGGCCACAGACATAATAGAATCCATCATTCTTCTTATTCCTACTAGATTGGTTGGTATTGGATTTATGGGTATAGTTTTGGCTTCTATTTGGGTTCTTACTCTTAAAGTCTTTACCCTTAGGTTTAAAATTTTTATTTTTGGGTTTAGACTCATGGCTTTACTTCGAAATTTCGGTCAGGTTTAAGTTTGATATGTTATTAGTCGGTTTAACCTCCCTAAGTCGATATTGGTGTTTTATTCTAATAGCTTGAATTACAAACCTAGATTGAAGAATTTCCTGGGTTCTTCTAAGTTCATGGGCAAATTTTGACCGGAAAAGAGGTAATTTGTCCAATAGGCAGGTAGCTTAATAGGTATCATCTAAAGTTGAACCATTTCTATTAATCTCTTGGACAAAATTCTGAAATTGGTGGATTTGATCGTTTATAGGAATGTTCTCTACCATTCTAAAATTGTTAAAATCAGTAATGGTGAATCTAGCAGCGCCTTCATTATTTTTAATGTAAGTATCTTCTAGAGTACATCATAAATCTTCGGCAGTTAGGTATTTTCTATATGTTTCATATAGTTCATCAGATAGACAACTTAGAATTCTAAATTTACAGTGAAATTCAATTTCCTCGAGGGATCTGTCAGATACAGGTTCAATAACTGAGATAGTAGCAGATTTAGAAGAATCAGCAGGAGGAGTAGAAGAAACTTTAGAAGTAGGATAAGGAGGTGTTTTGCCAATTACAGTTATAAGGCCTAAGATAATTAACCAAGCCTCTAACTGTTCTTGCCACCTTAAAAATTCTACACTCTAAACTTATCTGGCTTAAGGCTAGAAGAATCATCATTAGCCATTTTGGACAATCTAGTTGAGGGAACAATGAAATTAATAGTGATAAGAATGAGCTGCAAAAAAGGTTCAAGAAATCTTTTTAGAAAAACAAATAAGTTGCTTAAGATTTCCACTCTAGTCATCCAAAATATTTTAGGTGTTTAAGTTTTTAATATTAATCTCTTATCTCAGTTGGTTCAACAGCAAACAGATAACCCAAACAATTAAAAGTTTAAATTTTAATTTAGTATTTTCGGATATAAATGCAATCAAATAAAATATGTAAGCTACAGAAAAAGATATAAGATTAAACTAAAACATATAAAAGTAGACTTTGTGCTTATTAGGTATAGGTCTTTATGTAAAGATTATTATTGTGGGTACAAATCCCACTTGAAAAAAAAAAAAAAAAAAAAAAATTAAGAAATTTTACCGTAGTTAAAAACAGTAATTTTTTTTTAAATTTTACTGTAGAGATAATAATAATTAAAACTGTAAATAAAATTTTTACTGTAGCAATTATCTTAATTAAAACAGTAAATAAATTTTTTTAAAATTTATTTTTTTTTAAAAAAAATTATAGTAGCAAAATAAATATATTATAGCAAAATAAAAAACAGTATTTATTTATTTATATATATTTCTTTTATTTTACGTTAGCAAAACAATATATATATATATATATATATATATATATATATATATATATATATATATATATATATATATATATATATATATATATATATATATATATATATAAAATAGATTTTTAAAATGCTAATTCCAGTATATTAAATTTTGAATGTCAAACATACAATCAAGTTGTCCACAAAATTATATGTAATATGCAAAACAAAATTTTGAATTAGCACTCGTTAGATTTTAATCACAATCAAATTAGTATACGCCTTAGACTATTAGAAAAATAATCACACTAAATTTGATTCTGATTAAATTATTTAAGAATTTTACGTTTAAATTAAATAACATAACTTACCTTTAAGCGCTATGAAAAGTTCTAAAAATTTATTAAAGAATGAAGTCAAATAAAACTGATCCGGAAGGGTACGAGACACAGCTTTAAAGCGTATTTTCGTCCTTCGTGCGGATTAATCGAAAACACCGTCCGAAGGTACGACCGAAACTTCTCTTTCTACGAGCACGACCATAAAAAAAATTAACGAAGTTTCTCTCAACATCCAATAATAAAATAATAATAATAAAAAAAATCAATATTTAAATCAACTATATATATAGCTTTTCTTCTTTCTTGCTTATATATATATATGGAAAATACTACTTGTACACACTCATTTGGGGTTTACATCACACACCCCACCCATCTAATGGGTGGGGTGTGGTGAGGGGTCACTTCACAATTTGTGAAGTGACCCTCCACCCTTAAATGGGTGGGTGTAAGATGTACACCCCCTTTGGGGGTGTACATATAGCATTGCTATATATGAGAAGTGCTAGGTGTACACCCCCAAACGGGGTGTACATCCTACACCCACTCATCCTAGGGTGGGTATTCATCCACTCGTCACTCGATGTGACGAGTGGAATTCACCCACCCCTAGGATGGGGTGGGTGTAAGATGTACACCCCATTTGGGGTGTACATCTAGCATTTTCCATATATATATATATATATATATATATATATATATATATATATATATATATATATATATATATATATATATATATATATATATATATATATGGAAAATGCTAGATGTACACCCCAAATGGGGTGTACATCTTGTTACGGATTTTGTTTTGGCGCATTTCGTGAAAGTGTTAAGTCTTGAAGATTGAAGATGAATGAAGTTTGGATCATATACCTCAATCTCAAGAAAGAAGAATTCAAAAGGATCAGGTAAGTTTAACTAAAGATTTTTGGTGATCCGAATACTTCTTGTAGTGTAGAAGCACTTGGAAGAATTTTTTACTGCATAAAAATCAAGAACTGAACATGGGACATGTTCAGGATCCGGATCAGACAGTCCAATCCGGATCCCGAAGGGTGCTTGTTCATTGGCAAATTCGATCCGGATCAAAGGCCATTTCGATCCGGATCCCGAACATGGGAATTTGCTGGAATACATGAACGATCCGGATCGGGCATTTCAATCCGGATCCCGAACCCTGTTTTTCTGGAATTGCCTGACTCGTTACGACGATCCGGATCACAGTTAATCCGATCCGGATCGCCGTCGTAAAAATTTTCAGAAACGGACAGTTTTTGATCCTTATCTTCTTCCAATAGTTTCTAACCTATAAATAGACCCTTTGATTCTTTTTCTAGGGTTAATCCACATACAAGCCGTCAAGCCGCATAAGCCTTTATAATAAAATATCTTTTATACGGCCTAAGATCCACATATAGAGAAGAAAGGAAATCATTAGATATTACCCTATGTTTCTTCATCTATATTGATTAGTTTGATTCTAGGTTTTCATACTCACATCTTGAGTAGAATCAAACTAATGAATACTTAGATGGTATTTCCTATCTATCTTTGATCTAAGTATTCGGCGGATCATCACCACCCAAAAAACAACGATTTATCCCAAAATCGGCGCGTGGACTCGCGTGGCCTTGTGGATTCAAGGTGCAACCGCTCTCGTGGATTCGGAGCGAGGTACGTTCGTGGATTCGAAGCGTGCTACTGGGTGAAGACCGTGGATTCGGTCAGACGTCGTGGACTCGACGTTGGACGCCGTGGATTCGGCGTTGGACGCAGATCGTGGATTCGTGAAGCGTTGTGGAGCGAGCGGAGAAGATCAACTAGGAGCGTATGGAAAAGGTTGAGTCGTCTGTGAGTACGGTATATCACCTTGTACGTGTTTAATTCTAGTGGATTTCACCGTGTTATCGGTCCCGTGGTTTTTTACTCCGGTTTGGAGTTTTCCACGTAAAAATCTTGCGTGTTCTTTTATATTTCCGCATTGGGTTTTTAATTGCGCAATAATTTTTTCAGTGTTTATTGTTTACACCTATTCACCCCCCTCTAGGTGTTTTTTCCCCTATTTAGATCCATTATTACATATAACCCAACACATCTTACACCCATCCCATCCTAGGGGTGGGTGAATTCCACTCGTCACATCGAGTGACGAGTGGATGAATACCCACCCTAAGATGAGTGGGTGTAGGATGTACACCCCGTTTAGGGGTGTACACCTAGCACTTCTATATATATATATATATATATATATATATAGGGAAAGGTGGAAGGTGAATGTTGGGTTATCACCCATAATTAGAGCAAATTAATAGTCCGGCGTGGTCCAACGTTCACATCACTAATAATTAGAGCAAATTAAGAGTCCGAGGAGTGTAAAACGTCCGAAATTAAATAAAAATTTAATAAAAATTTAATAATAAATGATAATAAATAAAAATAACTTTAATAAATAAATTAAAAATTAATAATAAAAATAAAAAAATAATGATTAAAAATTTAAAAATTTTAAATTTTATTCCAACAAAATGTTTGTTACTTTGGGTTCGGCAATAGGACTAACAAAAAAAAACACAAATATTTTGTATCAAAAACTTTTTTTTCATAATTTCTATCTACATTATTAGATCTTTAGCTTCCCTAGCCTAAAAGTTTATTCTAGTTTTCCGTCACTATTATTAAAGTTTTAGAGTATTTATTAATCAAATGCTTTTAGTTTCTGAAAACTACTGCTTTCAAAATAGGCACTAATGGGTTGGATTGAGTGAGCTAGCACCCAATACAAGTTTGAGATTTATAACATTTCAGAAATATTATATATTTTGTATTCAAAATAGTAAGTTACTAACTTATTAAATTATTTATGTTGTGAGGTTATTAAAAATTAGTATATTTTTATTATGCAAAAAAATTTTAAAAATTTATTATCAAATATGACTGCAAAATAAATTTTTTTATTATAGATAGAATAGTTAAGTAAAATGTTTTGAATCATAAAATGGCGGAATAAAAATAAACTAAACTATCAAATAGTTAAGTATAATTTTTTAAATTATAAAATAATAAAGTAAAATTTAGCTAAATAAATTGTAGTTTTTTAAAAATTTGAATTAGCAGTTAGTGCAATTTATTATGGGACAATACATTTCTTATTCCTTGCCCGTTTGGTATTGAAATTATTTGGGGATAAGAGAATATTGCTCTTATTCCTTCAAATACATCAGAAACTACGAGAATATTTTATTCCAGTACAATTAGAATAATTGGGAACTACTGTTCTCACTCTTCCCAACCACCCTTTTACTTTTTTCTTAAATATCTTTTCACGTCTCCCGAGGCATCATCTCTCAGCTCATTATTACATAATAAAATACGAGGATAAAAAAATCATTTAAAATAACTAATACTTTTTATTCTTTTTATTTCTTATTATCATACCAAACATAAAATTTTTTATTTAAAATTATACTAAATTTTTTTTTATACTAATTTCGTATTTTATATTTATTTTTAAAATAATTAGTACTGTGACAAAACCTTAAATTATAATTACTATTCCTATATGCCAATAAATTCCTTGGACATTGAAAATTGTGACAATATTAATGTGTGGCAGCATGCATGAAGGAGCTCTTTTCAATGATGAGATCTTGATAGAACATTCACCTTAGTTTTCCTTCTTTAATTCAACCTGCAGCAAGAAACCATAAAATATTCAGAACCATAAAATATTCAGGTTGGCAGCATAAGTGATCTGTTTTAATGGCTGCCTAGCTACTAAGAATTCAATTGTTCAACAACCCTTCTCTATTCAAAATTGGACCCCTCCTTTCACAAGAAAGAAATGGGATCAAAATATTTTAAGAATTAAATATGAAATATTAAAAATATTTTTATAATTGTAATTGCTCAGCTGAGCTGAAATTAAGGGTCATTTTATATAGTATGAAAGCACTATATTATAATTTTAAATTTCATTAAAGTTTTAGTCTTTATTTTTTCATGTAGACCCATCAAAATGTCATAGAGTAAGAACTCAGGTTGATAAAACTTACATATCAACTCTAATTAGGGATTAAAAATAAAGAAAAAAATAAACTTTTTGATATGTTAAGAGAATGTAACCAAAGGCGGGAATTTTTTTTTTTCTTAATCCGTTACAATTTATTAAAAATTTGCTACTGTCATGATCTATTTAAAATAAAATAATAAATAGAGATAAAAAAATTGATAAAGATAAATATGAACCCGGTTTGCATTCCTAAATAATATCAATAAAATATATATATATTTTTAAATAATATTTAATTAATAAATTTTAAATTTTATTAATTTTTTTATAAAAAATATTTTTTATATACTCGAAATCAAGTGTATATTTTATATTTTATCAATAAAAAAATTCTATCTTAAAATAAATAAAATATATATATTGTAAATTATATATATATATATATATATATATATATATATATATATATATATATATATATATATATATATATATATATATATATATATATATATATATATATATATATATATATATATATATATATATATATATATATATATTAACTTCTATAGTGCTCATAAATTTCTTCTCATTTTTTATGGATCTGTTGTTGCCTGCTTACTAGGAATTCACAAGTTTATAAAAAAAGAAAAAATTAAAATAAAAGGTAAGATGTGCTGAGACACTTTCAACTACCACATATTAGGGAATAGATCACTCAACTTTAATATTAAATTTTAATTAATAAATTATTTTAATTTTAATTATACTTAGAAGTATTAACGAAATCAATCTGTTAAATAATAACGTTCTTATCAAATTTGCTTTACTAGAATAATTTAAAATTAAACAATCAAAAATCAATCGAGTGTTACAAAAAGAAAAGAAAAGAAAAAAATCGTAAAACTGGATATCTGTTTAGCTCAGCTGGGGATGATCAAAATTAATTTTTACTATAATAAAATTATATTATAGTGATATATATATATATATATATATATATATATATATATATATATATATATATATATATATATATATATATATATATATATATATATATATATATATATATATATATATATATATATATTTTAAATTTAAAAATAAATACGGTTAGAAAAAATATCGATATTTATTATTAATATCGCTATATGTGCAGTCGCTACGGTATATAATAATAAATTAATATAATACATCTAAAATATATTTTTTTATAATTTAATTTTAAATATAAATAAAATATTTTAAAAAAATATAATAAAAATAACCGGTACAGTCTAATTTTGTTGTAACGTCGCAGTCCCTTATCAAAATCTTTATCTGACTCAGAACCGATCCCGTTTTAATTTTGCTGAGATGCAACCTTTGTACGTACGAATCACAAGTAGGAAGAAAAGGATATGAAAATATAATATTTTATAGTCCGGAATGATGCGATAATCCTCTTTGTCATGCCCCGAGTCGAAATTGCGATCCGGACTCGTCAACAGATTTGCTGTTCATACGAGAAGCCCCGTATAGACGAAGCGTCTAACCTGCAAAAGATAATACTAACAACTATACGGATATCAAAGTTGGAAAGTAAACTGTTGAAATGTAAAAATACAACTCCAAATAGTACATGTCAGATCCTCACAATATATAAGTCTCTCAAAATAAAACCTTCAAGATTAAAATATACATGATACATCAAATCCTCTAACAGTACTGAAAATCACCAAAAATAGGTACAACTACTCTCTTTGGGAACATGTAGGGATCTAACTCGCGACTCCCTTACCTCGGTCTGAAAAAACAACAACTGGAGGAGCAGGAACTGGGGTAGATGCCCCTGAAAAATGATCACCAACAGAGGGTGTGAGAACTACATCCAACAGTAGTTCTCAGTAAATACCGTCTCCAAGACCAACAAGCTGTCCACTAAGTCTACTAGAGACATAAAATAACAATGCAGTAAAACTGTAAATGAAAAGTTAGAACTAACTCTATAGCTACAATGCCTCTATTTATAATACTCAATGGGTGATACAGATGAAAATAATGCATCTACTCGACATCATATGCTCAGTTAACCCAATCATACCGATTACCACATAGGGTCCGGTTAAACCTACGCCTACCTACTACCATACATCCCCAATGGGACAGAAATTATGTAGGCAGTCCCACTCGAACTGCGTCGACAAGTCGCGATAGCAAAGTAACACCCCCAACTCCGAAGCGGCACTCGAGGGGAGCGACCCCAACGAGGAAAGTATCCACGCATCTCTGTCGAGCTCAATATGGCTTATGCGGGCTATAGTTCAAATCCACGATCAATCAGATCGACAATGACCAACTCACAACACTAACTCACTAGCTGGAGGTACTCAACAGCTAGGACCAACCGTCGACTCAGACGGCTCCCAAAAACTAGCACTGTTCTATTCTCAGTTACAAGACTCCACTCGGCCCCCAGACACGAGAGCAAGATGCAATCCACAATATCCCGACCACTCGGCCCACTCCCTGTGCGAGGAGAAACTCTAAGTTCAGGAAAAAAGAATGCAGAGTATAGGAAGGTCTAAAATATAATAACTAGCCCAAGTGAGAATTCTCTACTTGTCTAGTTAATACATGCTAACATATGACGGGATGCTAGTCCAGGTTCCACAATTTCATTATCATAGGCGGTAAACAATTTGCTAATTCTATCATACATGCATCATAATCAAAATATAGAGTACAACTCTAACATGATTATCTCTCAACCAACACAGGAGGGTACAACAGCATGCTGGCTTCCCAAATCCACAAAGGAGGTATAACTTAATCATATCCACATCTCAATCAACATAAGGTGTATCCTCTAACATGCTCATAACTCAATCAATATAAGGAGTATAACTTTATCATGCCCACATCTCTTTCAACATAAGAAGTATACTCAAGCATGCTTACATTCCAACAATATGAAAAGTATAAGTCTATCATGCATGTCCACTACAAAATAGAATTAGAAAGCCGCCCGCTAATTTTGGAGGAAATCCAACCCACATGAAACTTGACGATCCAATAGCCGATCGGGCTGAAATTTGGCGTGCTTAATTCTCAGCCTCTCAGGAATCCAACACCACGAGAATCAACCAAAATCTGCACTCGGATTGGGCGCAATCGCAAAAATACCGCACACTACGCATATTGATCCCAGAATTTTAGCAAACACACATATGTTAAATAAAATGAATATACAGCCTCAAATACCATAATTTGAAGCTTCCATCAATAAATTCAATGTGTCCTCTGTCATATGAACATCTCCACATCTTCAAAAATCCTTCTTTAATTTCTCCTAATAATCAAATTAACCAAACATTACATGTTGTCCAAAAACTGCTAACAAAATTCCAGCATGATCTTCCAAGAATTATAGAGATTTATCCATATGAAATTTTCCACATAAATCAAATTGGAAATGCTCACCTTAAACTTAAGAAGATGTCCAAACTTTAAGTGTCACGCCCCGGGATCGAAACTACGACCCGGGTTCGCCAACAGATCCGCCACCTATGCCAAACCCCGCATAGGCGAAGCGTCCTACCTGCAAGAAAAGTACTACAGCTAAACAGATATCAGAGCTATAAATAAAATCTGCTGTAAAACTAAAACCAACCACTGTACAACTGGAAATAATAATAACAATGTCCATCTCCTAAAATGATAGTCATACAATATCCTCAAATACAAAACCCCGAACTCAATAGGGAGGTATCTCAAATAAAACATCAGTGTACAGGCACTCAATACAAGTTAAATCCTCACTACATCAGTCTCTCAAGAGAGGAAAAATAAAATAACTAATCTACTGACGATCTCCTCTGAAGGGGTACCGCTACTCTCCATCGACGGGTGGGGATCTAGCACGCGACTCCCTCGTCCCGCACAGCAACCGCAGAATCAGCAACACCCGCTAAGACTCTGCAAAACAAAGGAGAGAAAGAAAGGGGAGGGGAAAAACCCCCAATGGGTGTGAGAACTACACCAAAAAAGGAGTTCTCAGTGGGTACCACCACCAGGCCCGACGATCTGCCCACTAAGTCCACTAGAGGCATAAGACAACAAATGCAGTAGAAACTGAATAAGAAGCTGGAGATACTCTACAGCTACCATGCCTCTATCTAAATGCTCAAATGGGGAAACTTTGATAAAGATATGCAACACTCGCACACGAGGTGCTCAATCAACCTAATCGAGCTGACTGCCACATCGGGTCCAGTCAAGCCTGCGCCTACCTACAACCACCTCCCGCTGCCGGGCAGGAATTACGTAGGGTGTCCATAAGGACTAACTCGCTATCGAATAGTGGCACATGCAGGCTATAATCAAAATCCAGGCTCTCTCTCTCAGAACGGATAGACTAAAGATCCACAACATCTCGCACAACGGTCGAAAAACCCACAACGACCACGGGACCACCGTCAAACCACAAACGGTTCCCAACAACACTAGCACTGGTCTACACTCAGCCCCCAGGCACGAGTGCAACAACAGAAGTACCTGCCTGAATAAACCCAATCTGATCACCAGTAAGCACTGGTACTGCCTGCTCTGCCTGCCGCATCGGGTATGCCAGCCTACGCATAACACCGATGCAAAGAAGGACTCCCAAGGACTCAATGCTTGTCTGTCGCACACTCCGGAGAGGCACTCGAGGGGAGCGACCCACACGAGTAAAGTATCTCAGTAACAAGTATCATAAATCAGCAGGACTGGATCACGACTCTGATCAAAGTGGGAAAACTCATCCACTAAAGGAAAACCTGATCCCTAATCTGATGCAACAGTAAACAATAAGTGGGAAACTCCACCCACTAGAGAAACCTACCAATGTCCGTGGTTGCCGCAAAAACCCTGCCTACCACAATCCGGTACAACCTGTCCCCGACACCAAGATCCCAGCTACACTATCCCAAATCTCTGCTCGAACCCGAGCAACATGACTCATGTGACTGACAGAAAGAGAAAAGAAGCAAAGATGGCTTCTCCTAAGTCAAGTCCCAATATGAAATTGTAGCAGTAAAAGATGGCCTATCTAGGTGTCCATACAAGCATGCATTTGTCCTCAAGAAAGATAAAAGGAAGTATAATCGATAGTAGCTTCACATAAATATAAACTCATGCCAAAATCATCTATGGACTACACCTGCCCAAAATCCGTGATCCATGATCCATAATAACCCCTCAGAGTGAAACCCGCACATAGATATAATATCCTGTCCCCTCGAATGATCAATCCTCACAAAATACTATGTGCTAACATGGCATGCTAATTAAAAACCCGCTACTACAAAATATCAAACCCACATGAATAGGCCAATGATTAAATAACATGTACAATAATTAGGTAAGCATTAATCCACAAGATCTAGGCCACTTTTCATGCTTACATCTCAATACTATTAATTGTACATTTAACCATGCATGCATTCTAATATATATAGAATTAGAGAACCGTCCACCGGTTTTGGGGATGAAGTAACCCACCTGAAACGCTTTCCGCAGGCAAAGCCGAAGTCGGTGAAGTGCGTAGTCACACTGTCACGCCCCGAGTCCGCCAATTTGTACGGTTCGGGCACGCCAACAGACCCGCCAATCGGGTAAGGCCTTTTCCTACCCGAAAGGAACGGTAACATCCATAATAACACAACAAGTGTATGCGGAAGCTCAATATCAGAGTATTAAAAATCACTATAAATTTAAAACTTTCATTCGATAACATACAGTTAATGCGGAAATGAAAGCATACAAGAGTGAACCATGCGTTACTTTATTACACTTTACATTTCTGAACTTGCAAATAAAATTATTACAATTCCTTTACATAAATTCCTCACCATACAAGGTTCACTCAAGGAATATATAAATGGGATACCTCTGCTAGACCCTCTAGGTCTCTATGCTGCTGGGCCCTTGCCCCTGTCGTATACCTCGCCGTCTGCCTCTGAACCGTCGCGATCGCTGCATCCAAACCTGAACCTGTGGGGGGAGTCACCCAAGGGGTGTGAGAACTACGACATAGTTCCCAGTGGGTTCAACCACCGAGAAAAAGTGTCCTACACCACTTGGTCCAATGGAAGAAATAATAATAGTGCTAGGAAACTAAAATCCTCGAAATCAAAATGCAGCTATGCAAAATAATATATCACTGTCTGTATATACGCATCGACCCAGCACTACTCTGTCTAGTCATACTAGGCTACTAAGCACCAACTCGGCTACTATGCCGCTGCATACAGGGTTCAACTAACCCGGCCATCTTGGCCACTCTATTTTCTCTTTATTCTTTAAATTCTGGTGCTTTAGTTCAAGTTAACCCTCGGAAATTCTTATCCAACAGGCCCAAGCCCGGTAGTCCTGCTACCATAAGATAAGATTTATAAGGTTGCCAATAACACCCGCAAGTGTTACCCCGTCCTACGGAAGAAACGTCCCGAACGGGTCACTTCCCGGGAGAGGGATACTGCCCGTACCTCCAACCTGGGCTGGTTTCACCGTAGGTCCGCCCGTTTTATTTTTATATTTTCTTTCTTTTCTTTTTACTTTAGTTCTTAGTCTCTTTGCCTTTGAAAACTTGCTTTCCTTTCTTATTCGAGCTTATAGCTCCCATTTTGCCACTGGCAAATCTCTTTCTTTTTTCTTTGAGCATTTAGCTCTTTACTTTCACTTTAAGCCTTTCGAAAGTACCTCGTCCGACGGGTCACTGCCCACGGAGTCCTGCTCCACTTGACGAGTCTCAAATTCGAAGGCGCCATTTACATTCTCTTTATCTTAACTTTAAGCCTTTCGAAAGTACCTCGTCCGACGGGTCACTGCCCAGGGAGTCCTGCTCCACTTGACGAGTCTCAAATTCGAAGGCGCCATTTACATTCTCTTTATCTTAACTTTAAGCCTTTCGAAAGTACCTCGTCCGACGGGTCACTGCCCAGGGAGTCCTGCTCCACTTGACGAGTCTCAAATTCGAAGGCGCCATTTACATTCTCTTTATCTTAAGCAATTTGCTTGTCTTGCTTATTAACCACTTTTTCATCCCTTACCCTAGGTCTTGCCACACGGGTAACCAGAGAGTCTCCTGGACTCTTACACATTTCACTTTCTTTGTTTAACTCAAATTGAAGTTAAAGTTATTGTCCATTTGCCCAGACACCCTATGACTCTCTAGTGTTATATTTGTTTAATTCTTTAACCTTGGGATCTTATCCCGCTTTCCTGATTCCTTACTGAATCCTAGAGTTAACTTAACTCTATTTTCCTGTTCCACTTTATCTTAGAGTTACACTGACTCTAATATCCTGTCTGTGAATTCAAACTCCACTAGTTCACCTTAGGTTCCCTTTACCTAAGTTCCATGTCATACTTGTCCTAGAGTTCCCTGACTCTATGCTGATCACTAGTTCACCTTAGGTTCTCTTTACCTAAGTTCCATGTCATGTTTGTCCTAGAGTTCCTTGACTCTATATTGATCACTCTATCCAATGTCCTTAGGTTATTACCTAAGACCATGCCACTCATCCACCCTAGGATAACTCCTAAGTTGATGTCACTCGTCAAACCCCTATACTAGGTTTTCTCCTAGTCTTACTACCAACAACTGTTGTTCCCTTATGTCACGTGATTCCTAGGGTAATACCCTAACATGCTTACAATCATGAATAGCTACTCTTTTTCATGCATGCAATTATTTTCATCTCATTCATAAAATAATAATTATCTCTACGCATGCATATTCATCATATATCTTTGGCAACCAACAGTTGCACTTTTTCTCTGTGTCTCTTTGCACATGCACAACTATTCCCCTATCTCTGGCAACCAACAGTTGCACTTTTTCATCTGAATCCATCGATACAGGTAATCAATGTTGGGTTATGTATAATTGGATCTAAATAGGGGAAAAAAACACCTAGAGGGGGGTGAATAGGTGTAAACAATAAACATTCAAAAATCTTTGCGATATAAAACCCAATGCGGAAAAATAAATAACACGCAGAGATTTTTACGTGGAAAACTCCAAACCGGAGTAAAAAACCACGGGACCGATAACACGGTGAAATCCACTAGAATTAAACACGTACAAGGTGATATACCGTACTCACAGACCACTCAACCTTTTCCATACGCTCCTAGTTGATCTTCTCCGCTCGCTCCACGACGCTTCTCGAATCCACGATGTGCGTCCAACGCCAAATCCACGGCGTCCAACGTCGAGTCCACGACGTCCGACCGAATCCACGGTCTTCACCCAGTAGCACGCTTCGAATCCACGAACGTACCTCGCTCCGAATCCACGAGAGCGGTAGCACCTTGAATCCACAAGGCCACGCAAGTCCACGCGCCGATTTTGGGGTAAATCGTTGTTTTTTGGGTGGTGATGATCCGCCGAATACTTAGATTAGAAATAGATCGGAAATACCATCTAAGTATTCATTGATTTGATTCAACTCAAAATGTGAGTATGAAAACCTAGAATCAAATCAATCAATATAGATGAAGAAACATAAGATAGAATCTATGATTTCCTTTCTTCTCTATATGTGGATCTTAGGCCGTATAAAAGATGACGGCTACTTTTTCTATTATGTGGATTAGCCCTAGAAAAAGAATCATAGGGTCTATTTATAGGTTAGAAACCCTTGGAAAAAGATAAGGATCAAAAACTATCCTTTTCTGAAATTTTTACATGACGACGATCCGGATCGGAGATCGGCGATCCGGATTGCAGTAGCGAGAAAAACAGATTCCAGAAAAACGAAGGTTCGGGATCCGGATCGAACTGCTTGATCCGGATCGTTCATACAGTTCACCAAACATCAACGTTCGGGATCCGGATTGCAAAGCCTGATCCGGATCGCTCAAATAAAATGGTAAACCCAGTGTTCGGGATCCGGATCAAGGGAAGCTACGATCCGGATTGAACTGATGTATGAACGAACCACCTTCGGGATCCGGATTGCAAAGCCTGATCCGGATCCTGAACATGTCCCATGTCCAGTTTTTGATAATTATGCAATTACAAGTTCATCCAAGTGTTTCTACACTATAAGAAGTATTCGGATCACCAAAGATATTAAGTTCAACATACCTGATCCTTTTGAATTCTTCTTTCTTGAGATTGAGTTATATGATCCAACCTTCTTTACCTTCAATCTTCAAGACTTAACCGAATTCACGAAATACGCCAACTTAAATTCCGTAACAATCTCCCCCTTTGGCGGTTTCGTGACAAAACATAGATCCACTCAAGAAAATTCAAAAAGATATTTTTGTTGCTATCACCATACAACAAAAATTTACAATGGAGATCCAAAATAAAATACATGAGTTAAACTTCTAAAACAGACTCTAGACTTAGACATCTGTACTCTCTGCAAAAGAAATCATTCTTGACAAAAGAAATCGTTAGATACCTCAAGAATTTTATATCATTCAAAGACCACATACAGAGATTAAGTTTATACTCATTTATACTTACCATGACATTTATACATTCAGATATGTAAATTGATCATAGTTAAAACACCAATATATCTTCTATGCAATCAAAATCCAAATGTCATGTTAGTGAACATCAACTTGTTAGTTATATTACATGCCCAAATAGTTAGTCGAATAGTTAGTCGAGGCAAGCATTCAAACACAAATGAAAACCGAAAGTTGAAGTTCTACTTACCAAGTTCTACTTACCTCTATAGTTTCAAGTTTCTTTCTCACACACATTGTATCATTGTTTATCTCTCTCTCCCCCTTTTTGTCACAAAAGTTAGCCAAAAAATACCAAAATGGAGAGAATGGTTAACAGTTCAAGTACCAAAAGTTTGAGAATTAAAAACTAAAAACTAAAACGTAAAACCTGCACAAAAGAAAGTTAAAAATCTGAAGTTCCTGCACAAGAGAATTATAGACAACCGATTCAAGCATCTGAATTTGAGTCATCCGAGGCGCTGTATCCCATTTTCGAGAACATTTTCTGCATTAACTTCTTCATTGACGAGACCGTCTTAGTTAATGTGATTTGGGACGCAGTGATTATTTCGAGTTCTTCGGAGATTCGCCTCTGCTCTTTGGTGATTTGCTCCTGTTGACAAGACAGTCTCTGTTGCTATTTGTAGATGGCGGTTATTGATGCTTCATCATCTGCTCCTGGTGCTTGATGTGAAGGCGAGGCAGAGGTACCTGCACAAGGTTTCTTTGTAGAGGAAGGAGTCGAAGTGACATGAGGAAGTTTGTGAAGAGACTTCACAGTTGTTGATTCATCTATCATCCCCCAACAATGTTGATATGATGTCGAGCTGATATCAATCTTAAACTTTTTCAAGATCCTCATGATGATCAATGGGAATGGAAGTCGTTCAGTAGGATGCGGATGCGTAACATATCTAGACATTCTATTCCAAATTATGTACGGGATGTTCATGTTCAACCCTACGGCCTCAGAAGGATGACCAAGGAGATATAAGAACAGCATTCTATCCCATCTCAATACCTTTGTCTGCAAGTTAGGGAGAATGTTGTAACACGTGATGAAGTTAAGAAATCGGTACTCAAGCCGAAGTTGTTTGGATTTTATAGATTTACCATCTGCAGATTCAGTTCCTTCCAAACAAATTCCTTCTATCACAGTTTGCCACATGGCATTCGTCAAACTTCTTCCCATCAAATAGTTGATCCCCGATCTGTTTGATTCCATTCCTAGGACCTCGTCGATTAACCGCGGAGTGATTGTTAATCTCATCCCTTGGATGTTTGTGTAGAATTGCATCGAGCCAAGTTCATCTTCCTGAAGATGTCTAGCATTTGTGTAAAAAGTTCTTACACGATACAAACAATATCCAAGTAATTTCGGGAATCGGCAAACTTGAATCAGATTAGTTCGTTCAATTAAAATCCCAAACTCTGGTGAGTGATTTCGGAGAGCTTCAATGTTGACATGTCGTTCACCGATGCATTCACGATGTTCAAAAGCTCTCAGGCGATCAGCGTTAACGAACACTTCTTCCATGCGAGGCGGGGAGTCAGGAGCTATTGGTTTGCTAACATCAGCATTTCGTGCTCGTCCAAAGCGTCGAGCTAGTCTCTTCCTCTTCACCGAGATGGACGGGGCAGTCATAGGTGCTTTTCTAGTGTCCATTGCAGTTTTTCCTTTCGAAACAACAGAGGTTTTCTGTGTCGATTTTACAGGATGTGTTTCATCATCTGACAACTCATCCCAATTGACCTCATCCTTTTCTGGTTCAGACTCTGAATCTTCAATTTGAACACATTCTCCTTTACGAAACGGTTTCTTTGCCCTCTTTAATTTGTTGGTTGCTCGAGTATGTACCATCGCAACAAGAAGAACTATGAGCCATGTGAATGCCATTGCTATTGGTTTTTTGTGAAAAGAAATCCTGTGAGCAACACCTCAAGAACACGAAAAAGTTGTTAATTTTCAAAAATTAGAAAAATTGTACCCAAACAATCATTATCGTGTAGAGAGACTAAGAATCAAATTAGTTTTGCAAAAAGAATTTTAAAAATAGATCAATCGCATGATTATCGAAAATTTCCATTATATGCCCTAAAACCGAAATTTTTGAAATCGAAGGCCAAAAATCCGTTTATCTTGAGAATACCTAGCATATAATCAAAACTAATCTACCCAGAGTTCTTATTTCAAAAGAAATTTGATCAAAAACCATACACAAACGAAATAGATACAAGAATTTCATCACGTTTTGAGGAAGAATATGAAAAACTGTGAAAAACCGAGATTTTGATCAATAAAACTTACTTGGAATCGAAGAACTTGAGTTTGAAAGCTTCCAAGATGGATGAATTCTAGAGAGAGAAGCTCTGGAAACTTTGGAATAAAAGATTGGAGTAAAAGAAATCAAAACCTTTTTGTTCTATATTAAACCCTAGCCGCGATCCGGATCAGTTCGTGATTACGATCCGGATCGGCTACCCGCAGAGAAAATCTGCGTTCGGGATCCGGATCGGCAGGTCTAATCCGGATCGGCTGCCCGCAGAAGAATATCTGCGTTCGGGATCCGGATCGGCAGGTCCAATCCGGATCGGCTCCAACTTTTTTTTTAGAAAATTTCAGAGAAATTCTAGAAAAATCAGAAAAAGATTTTAAGCTCTTTTGTGTATCAACTTTAAATGAAAATCATCGTTTCATACAACAAGAAATAGATTATACCAAATCTATCAATAACATCCAACAAATGAAACGAAAATTTATAAAAATTAAATCCCTTAAAGTTGAACAACTTCAATTACATCTAACTTGATCTTATGAGTAATGCCTTTATCAAATCATCAATTCCGTAAAGAAAATGAAATACAAAGATCAATAGATGTCTAACATCCCAGATAAGTTAGATAATATATCTAGTCAATTTATTGAAGAGAGTGGCTCTTTGAGCATCTTTCATTAAAATTCCCACCTTATACCAACCTTGAAATTTTGACAGAGTCAAGTATTTCAACATGCATTTTATTTAATCAAACTTGAAAAACCTTGCTTGGTATACATGTGGTAGCTGCGCACAGTACTCGGACGACCGAGGTGGTAGCTCTTTCCTCCATGTGGTGGTAATTTTCACACTCCTCATTGGGATGTAACTCTTTCCACATCTTTTGAGCATAATACTTTTTCTTTGACTCCCCCTCAATTGGCTATCAATTATTTAAGATATAAAGTATTTTGCCAAATATTGATCTCGATTTCATACTCGACTAAACAGTCAAATAAGATAAAAACTATACCAAGAGATCATCGAGAGAGAAATTGACTTTGATCAAAACAAAGATGAGTTAATTGACATAAATGATCATTGCATCAAATGAAATATTATGATATCTAAGGCATAATAGATTTCTAGATATATAAAAGGATGCAGTTAAAGTCAATCAAAAACTAATGCTCAATTAATGTTCTATGTCTAAGCATAGATAATGAACGAAAACACAAAGACAAAACCTAACCTAAACAAAAGTTTCAAAAAGAGGTTATTTCATGGAAAGCATTCCAATTGCTTTACGCAAATGAATAAAACGTTTTTGATCCAAAGGTTTTGTTAACAAGTCAGCTAATTGATCGTCAGTTGAAATGTAGGAAATTTGAAGAATATTTGATTCAACTAGCTCTCTAAGAAAATGATATCTAAGTTCAACGTGTTTTGTTCTAGAGTGCAACACAGGGTTTTTTGAAATATTTATAGCACTAGTGTTGTCACATAAAACAGTTACCGAAGTTGCTGAAATCCGGAAGTCGCTCAACACGCTTTTCATCCAAATGAGTTGAGTTGAACAACTACCCGCTGAGATGTATTCCGCTTCGGCAGTCGATAGTGCAATGCAGTTTTGCTTTTTACTATGCCATGCAACAAGACAATGGCCAAGATAAAAACATGCACCACTCGTACTTTTCCGATCATCCACAGATCCTGCCCAATCGGCATCTGAGTATCCAATAATATCTAGACTTGTTCCCATAGGATACCAAATTCCGAAATTAATGGTTCCTTTGATGTACCGGATGATCCGTTTCACCGCTTTCAGGTGAACCTCCTTTGGTGCTGATTGATATCTCGCGCAAATCCCAACACTAAAGGATATATCCGGGCGACTAGCTGTGAGGTAAAGTAGACTTCCAATCATGCTGCGATAAAGTTTCTCATCTACATTCTCACTAAGAGATTCACTTCCTAATCCCTTATTGCTAGTTCCCATAGGAGTAGGAAAATCTTTAGAATCTTCTAATCCGAATTTCTTTACCAACTCCTTTGCATACTTGGATTGACACAGATGGATGCCTTCACCATTTTGTTTCACTTGCAATCCAAGAAAGTATGTCAGTTCCCCCATCATAGACATCTCAAATTCGCTCTCCATGCTTTCTGCGAATTTAGAAGCATCATTATCCTTTGTTGCTCCAAACACAATGTCATCAACATAGATTTGTGCAACAATGAAGTTATTTTGATAATGCTTCACAAAGAGAGTCCGATCTGCTCCCCCTCGAGTATAGCCCTTCTCCAAAAGGTGCTTTGTCAACCTTTCGTACCACGCTCGCGGTGCTTGTTTTAAACCGTAAAGAGCCTTTTTCAAACGAAAAATATGGTTAGGTAGTTTACAGTCTACAAAACCATTCGGTTGAGCCACATAAACTTCCTCATTTAAAAACCCATTTAAAAACGCGCTCTTAACGTCCATTTGAAAGAGTTTTATTTTAAAGTGACAAGCAATAGCGAATAAGATACGAATGGACTCGAGTCTAGCTACAGGGGCGAACGTTTCATCAAAGTCTATACCTTCTACTTGAGAGTAGCCTTGAGCAACTAAACGTGCTTTGTTCCTGATGATGGTACCATCCTCATTTTTCTTGTTCTTGAAAATCCATTTAGTACCGATCACATTGTGTTGCTTCGGAGGCGTCGTTAACTCCCAGACTTTGTTGCGTTCAAACTGATGGAGCTCTTCCTGCATTGCTTCAATCCAGTAGTCATCCTGAAGAGCTTCATCGACATTCTTTGGTTCGATCATGGAAACGTAACAGGCGAATCCACAAACCAACTGTCTCCGAGTTTTGACTCCTTCTTGTGGGTCTCCAATGATGTTTGATTCAGGATGATCCTTGGAGATGAGTAACGTTTGTTGTAATGGAGTACTCGGAGGTACATGAGATGATTCCTGCACATCAGATAAACTTGAAGAACCATTAGATGCATCATTAATATTGGAAGTATTATCATGAGAAGATGCACTTACAGGAGTATCATCATCAAGAGAGATATCAGGGGTAGATTTATCAGATGCAAAGTGGAAAGCTTCATCTACTTTAACATTTATAGATTCTACGATCGTCTTAGATTCCAAGTTAAATACCCGATATGCTCTACTATTTGTAGAATACCCCAAGAAAATCCCTTCGTCGCTTCGAGAGTCAAACTTTCCAAGATTTTCACGGTCACGTAAAATGTAACACCGACTCCCGAAGATGCGAAAATATTTGATGTTGGGTTTTCTACCACACCATAGTTCATATGGTGTATTTAACGTTCCCGGGCGCAAATAAACTCGATTAATAACATAGATTGCAGTGTTCACAGCTTCAGCCCAAAAATGTAGCGGTAAATTCCGGCTATGAAGCATAACACGTGCCATCTCTTGAACAACCCTGTTTTTGCGCTCGACAACACCATTCTGTTGAGGTGTATAGGGTGCTGAGAATTCATGCTTAATACCGTTGGAAGTGCAAAAATCAATGAATTTAGAATTTATGAATTCTCCACCTCTATCACTTCTAACACGAATGATATTTTCATTCTTTTCAATCATAATACGAAGGCAAATCTCGTGAAAAGAATCAAAAGTATCAGCTTTCTCTTTTAAAAATGCTACCCAAGAATACCGAGAGAAATCATCAACCAATAAGAAAATATACCATTTACCTCCCAAGGATGGTTGACGTGTCGGCCCCATAAGATCCATATGCAATAATTCCAAGGGCCGTTTGGTACCGACGTGATTCAAGTTCTTGTGTGCAATCCTAGATTGTTTTCCCTTTTGACAACCACCACACACAATGTTTTGATTAAGTGAAAGTTTAGGAACCCCCTTGACCACGTCTTTGTTCGAAATTCTAACAAGTTCCTTAAAATTTATGTGTCCTAGCCTTTCATGCCAAAGTGTTTCATTATTCAAAGAGGCTAAGTTACAATTTTCAGAAATTTTATTGGGAACAACATAACAATTGTTTTCAGATCTAACCCCTTTTAAAAAGAAAACATGATCCTTATCAGTTACAATGCATTCAACAGATGAAAAATTAACAGAAAAACCATTGTCGCAAAGTTGACTGATACTAATGAGGTTAGTCTTAAGCCCATCAACAAGTAACACATTATTCAGAATCGGGCCATCTGGAATAGCTACTGTTCCTCTTCCAACAATTTTGGAAGACTGACCGTCTCCGAAAACCACAAGTCCTCTGGAGATTTTCTCAAAATTTTGAAAACAGTTTTTGTCACCGGTCATGTGACGGGAACAACCGCTATCCCGATACCAAGACGAATTATCATAAGCATGCAAGGAAATATTTGTAACAAGACAAGGGAAAACTTCACCTTTGCGTACCCAAACCTTTCGAGTTTTGGTGTACGTCGGAAATGATTGTGAGGTTGATACCTTTGGTGAAAGCGTCTTGTTTGATCCGTCGCTTTTCCTTGACGTCGTCGTCTTGTTTGATGAACTACCGAGGCTCTTTTCCTTCAAAGAATTTGCATTTGATTTCCGAGGAATCACCCTTTTGGTAGTCGTTGCAAGAAGTGCTTGAGTTGACCGTTTGGCTCCCATCTTGCAATTTCTCCTTATGTGCCCTGCAAAATTACAACGAAAACATACCTTAGTGCTTGACGATTCCGAGGAGGGTGAAGTAGGCTTGTTGTCGTTGCTTGTCGTGAATTCCGGTGTCGGAGGAGGAGATACCGACTGAGGCACAAAAACTGTCCCAACCGAACTAAAATTGTCTTCAGTTCGATTGTATCCGAGGCCGAACTTGTTTGATTGACCAAGACCAAGAAGCTTATCCAACTTACTCCTTCCTGATGAAAATCGCTGTAGGTCATCCTTGAGTTGGAGAATGGTCTCTGTCATTTCCAATTTTTCCTGTCGAGCCTCGCCGTTGAGCTTCAAGAAGTAATTTGCTTTGTTCACCATATCTATATAATTCTTCTCGAGTTGCTCATTGGACTCTTGAAGGGAAACATTTGCTTTTATCAGATTATCCCTTTCCACTTCAAGATCGGTCGAGAGAGAAGTTACCCTTTTTACTTCTTCTTCGAGATCCTGCAATCTCCCTCTCAACCCCTTGTTTTGCTTAGCCAGTTTCTTTGAATCCTTTAAAAGTCTGTGGTAGGCTAGAGCAAAATCTTCACCTTCCGAATCATCCGATTCATTATCCGTTGCATTCTTTTCAACAGTGGAGTTAGACAATGACTCGGATGTACTTGCCATTAAGCACATGAAGGGTGAAGATGTGGACGCGTGGAACGCTGTTGAGTTGTCTTCTTCATCACTTGACGATGACTCATTTGACGATGAGGTGTCATCCCAAGTGACGGCTTGCATCCCCTTCTTCTTGGACGGATTCTTATTTGGACATTCCGTTGAGATATGGCCGTATCCTCGGCACTTGAAGCATTGGACTTGTCCTTCTGTGCTTTTCTTATCCTTAGAAAAACCCTCTTGCTTTCTTGACTTGTAACTTGAAGAACCCTTGCCTTTCTTCCACTTTCCGAAGGATGGAGTTTTGCTTGAATTACCCCTTCGAAAATTTCGGCGAAACTTCCTTGTCAAGAGAGCGAGCTGCTTCTCAAAGTCCTCCATAGATAGGTTCTCGTCATCGCCTGAGGAGGATGAATCCGCGTCTTCTTCTTTTGTTGTTTTCAAAGCATAACCTGAAGAC
The DNA here is from genome assembly GCA_029204045.2 of Tillandsia leiboldiana. Taxonomy (NCBI): domain Eukaryota; kingdom Viridiplantae; phylum Streptophyta; class Magnoliopsida; order Poales; family Bromeliaceae; genus Tillandsia; species Tillandsia leiboldiana. Next base: position 47,680,744 of record CM055064.1, on the reverse strand, counting down.
TTAGAAGAGGATGCCTTTCCCGAAGAATAGTTAGTAGGAAATGTCATTTCATAAGTTTGTAAAGAACCAACTAATTCTTCTACACGGATTTCGTCCGGGTGTTTAATAGTTTCAATGGCTGTAAGCTTGGAACGAAATCTTTCAGGAAGAGTTCTTAATATTTTTCTTACAACTTTAAATTCTGGAATCTTCTCTCCCAAGTTAGCACATGAGTTTACGATGTCTTGCAATCGTGTGTAATAGTCTGTGAACGATTCATTTTCTGCCATGAAAATAGAGTCAAACTTGCTCGTAAGCATTTGCAGTTTCTGAATCTTCACAAGGTTAGTTCCCTCATGCGTAACTTGAAAAACATCCCAGATTTCTTTCGCAGTCTCACATGACGAGACGCGAGAGAACTTTGTTTGTGATAAGGCATTAAATAAAACATTAATTCCCTTGCCATTGTAAGAAGATATATCAATCTCTTCCTTGGTCCATTTCGACCTAGGTTTGATGGTGCGAACATCACCAATAATTTCAGTTGGATTAGTCCATCCTAATTCAATTGATTGCCACACCCGTTCGTCGATGGAAATTAAAAAGGCTTTCATCCGTACTTTCCAGTACGCATAGTTTGTTCCATCGAAGAACGGAGGTCTGTTGATGTTTCCACCTTCAACCATTGTTTACAACCCTATTCCCGCTCTGATACCACTTGTTGGGTTATGTATAATTGGATCTAAATAGGGGAAAAAAATACCTAGAGGGGGGTGAATAGGTGTAAACAATAAACACTCAAAAATCTTTGCGATATAAAACCCAATGCGGAAAAATAAATAACACGCAGAGATTTTTACGTGGAAAACTCCAAACCGGAGTAAAAAATCACGGGACCGATAACACGGTGAAATCCACTAGAATTAAACACGTACAAGGTGATATACCGTACTCACAGACGACTCAACCTTTTCCATACGCTCCTAGTTGATCTTCTCCGCTCGCTCCACGACGCTTCTCGAATCCACGATGTGCGTCCAACGCCGAATCCACGGCGTCCAACGTCGAGTCCACGACGTCCGACCGAATCCACGGTCTTCACCCAGTAGCACGCTTCGAATCCACGAACGTACCTCGCTCCGAATCCACGAGAGCGGTAGCACCTTGAATCCACAAGGCCACGCGAGTCCACGCGCCGATTTTGGGGTAAATCATTGTTTTTTGGGTGCTGATGATCCGCCGAATACTTAGATTAGAAATAGATCGGAAATACCATCTAAGTATTCATTGATTTGATTCAACTCAAAATGTGAGTATGAAAACCTAGAATCAAATCAATCAATATAGATGAAGAAACATAAGATAGAATCTATGATTTCCTTTCTTCTCTATATGTGGATCTTAGGCCGTATAAAAGATGACGGCTACTTTTTCTATTATGTGGATTAGCCCTAGAAAAAGAATCATAGGGTCTATTTATAGGTTAGAAACCCTTGGAAAAAGATAAGGATAAAAAACTATCCTTTTCTGAAATTTTTACATGACGACGATCCGGATCGGAGATCGGCGATCCGGATTGCAGTAGCGAGAAAAACAGATTCCAGAAAAACGAAGGTTCGGGATCCGGATCGAACTGCTTGATCCGGATCGTTCATACAGTTCACCAAACATCAACGTTCGGGATCCGGATTGCAAAGCCTGATCCGGATCGCTCAAATAAATGGTAAACCCAGTGTTCGGGATCCGGATCAAGGGAAGCTACGATCCAGATTGAACTGATGTATGAACTAACCACCTTCGGGATCCGGATTGCAAAGCCTGATCCGGATCCTGAACATGTCCCATGTCCAGTTTTTGATAATTATGCAATTACAAGTTCATCCAAGTGTTTCTACACTATAAGAAGTATTCGGATCACCAAAGATATTAAGTTCAACATACCTAATCCTTTTGAATTCTTCTTTCTTGAGATTGAGTTATATGATCCAACCATCTTTACCTTCAATCTTCAAGACTTAACCGAATTCACGAAATACGCCAACTTAAATTCGTAACC
>CM055064.1:47643887-47678609 GCA_029204045.2 Tillandsia leiboldiana | reverse complement strand
ACCAAACTAATTCTTCTACACGGATTTCGTCCGGGTGTTTAATAGTTTCAATGGCTGTAAGCTTGGAACGAAATCTTTCAGGAAGAGTTCTTAATATTTTTCTTACAACTTTAAATTCTGGAATCTTCTCTCCCAAGTTAGCACATGAGTTTACGATGTCTTGCAATCGTGTGTAATAGTCTGTGAACGATTCATTTTCTGCCATGAAAATAGAGTCAAACTTGCTCGTAAGCATTTGCAGTTTCTGAATCTTCACAAGGTTAGTTCCCTCATGCGTAACTTGAAAAACATCCCAGATTTCTTTCGCAGTCTCACATGACGAGACGCGAGAGAACTTTGTTTGTGATAAGGCATTAAATAAAACATTAATTCCCTTGCCATTGTAAGAAGATATATCAATCTCTTCCTTGGTCCATTTCGACCTAGGTTTGATGGTGCGAACATCACCAATAATTTCAGTTGGATTAGTCCATCCTAATTCAATTGATTGCCACACCCGTTCGTCGATGGAAATTAAAAAGGCTTTCATCCGTACTTTCCAGTACGCATAGTTTGTTCCATCGAAGAACGGAGGTCTGTTGATGTTTCCACCTTCAACCATTGTTTACAACCCTATTCCCGCTCTGATACCACTTGTTGGGTTATGTATAATTGGATCTAAATAGGGGAAAAAAATACCTAGAGGGGGGTGAATAGGTGTAAACAATAAACACTCAAAAATCTTGCGATATAAAACCCAATGCGGAAAAATAAATAACACGCAGAGATTTTTACGTGGAAAACTCCAAACCGGAGTAAAAAATCACGGGACCGATAACACGGTGAAATCCACTAGAATTAAACACGTACAAGGTGATATACCGTACTCACAGACGACTCAACCTTTTCCATACGCTCCTAGTTGATCTTCTCCGCTCGCTCCACGACGCTTCTCGAATCCACGATGTGCGTCCAACGCCGAATCCACGGCGTCCAACGTCGAGTCCACGACGTCCGACCGAATCCACGGTCTTCACCCAGTAGCACGCTTCGAATCCACGAACGTACCTCGCTCCGAATCCACGAGAGCGGTAGCACCTTGAATCCACAAGGCCACGCGAGTCCACGCGCCGATTTTGGGGTAAATCATTGTTTTTTGGGTGCTGATGATCCGCCGAATACTTAGATTAGAAATAGATCGGAAATACCATCTAAGTATTCATTGATTTGATTCAACTCAAAATGTGAGTATGAAAACCTAGAATCAAATCAATCAATATAGATGAAGAAACATAAGATAGAATCTATGATTTCCTTTCTTCTCTATATGTGGATCTTAGGCCGTATAAAAGATGACGGCTACTTTTTCTATTATGTGGATTAGCCCTAGAAAAAGAATCATAGGGTCTATTTATAGGTTAGAAACCCTTGGAAAAAGATAAGGATAAAAAACTATCCTTTTCTGAAATTTTTACATGACGACGATCCGGATCGGAGATCGGCGATCCGGATTGCAGTAGCGAGAAAAACAGATTCCAGAAAAACGAAGGTTCGGGATCCGGATCGAACTGCTTGATCCGGATCGTTCATACAGTTCACCAAACATCAACGTTCGGGATCCGGATTGCAAAGCCTGATCCGGATCGCTCAAATAAAATGGTAAACCCAGTGTTCGGGATCCGGATCAAGGGAAGCTACGATCCAGATTGAACTGATGTATGAACTAACCACCTTCGGGATCCGGATTGCAAAGCCTGATCCGGATCCTGAACATGTCCCATGTCCAGTTTTTGATAATTATGCAATTACAAGTTCATCCAAGTGTTTCTACACTATAAGAAGTATTCGGATCACCAAAGATATTAAGTTCAACATACCTAATCCTTTTGAATTCTTCTTTCTTGAGATTGAGTTATATGATCCAACCATCTTTACCTTCAATCTTCAAGACTTAACCGAATTCACGAAATACGCCAACTTAAATTCCGTAACAATCAATATCATAATTACCTAACGCCTCTAACAGGCTACTATCATGCTTCGAATCGAAAAGCAAGGGAGCAAGGGGAGAGGTCACCCAATTTCGGCAGAATTCCCCACCTTGTAGTGTCCCCAATTGCTTGTAGACACTTGCAATTGGTCTCCACGCGATTCCACTTGTTTCCTCGAGCTTGCACGTAAAATGATGCACATCCCACGAGTCCGCACGCAAAACGGTGCACGTCCACCGAACCTGCATGCAAAACGGTGCATGTCATTAAAAACCCATACGTAAAATGGTGTGCGCCACTTCAGCCGGCACGCAAAGCGATGCGCGGCAACACGATCTGCACGCGAAACGGTGCACGTACCTCAAATCTGCATGCAAAACGGTGCACGTCTGACTGTAGGTGTAGAATACCGGGACTTCGGTTAGTCCACCGACCTCGCAAGATGGCGCGGAGCGGAGGATTTGCTTGGGACGAGTTCCAATTGAGTTTACAGATGAGTTCGGGTTGATTCGGATCATCGCGGAAGCCCCAGCTTGGTTCGGGGGTTTCCGGGCTTTGTGCGCCGTTAGAGGCTAGTTTGGGAAGCACCAACTCCACTGTGGTCTGCGAAAAATTGGGAAACACTTGGAACAAGTGTATTTCATGACTACAGCGGATTTCGGGAGGTTCCGGACTGACGCGGAGGACCCGAAGGAGAAAAGTGAGTTGGCACTGGCAGTTTTGGAGCCGGTTTTTGGATTGAGCGCACAGACTCAACGGTTGAGCTTTTTGAGGAGAAAAAGCTTTGAGCATGTGTATTTTCTGATTACAGCGGGGTTCGGGAGGTTCCGGGCCGGTGCGGAGACCCCGAAGTCAAAAGGTGACTTGGAGTTGACCTAAGTTGGATTATTTAATTATTTAATTTAATGATTTGGATTTTTTTGCCTGTGAGGGGATTAGAGATGGAAGAGAGTGAGAGAGGGAGTTTTCTTTAATTAATTGTGCCAGCTGCCTCTCACCTGCACCCCCCATGCCCATTTAATTAGCTCTACCACTAATTAAATGGGGTGCCACGTCATCATCCCTCTCACCTTTTTTAAAACAGAGTAATTTTGCAAAAACAGAGGATGAGAGGAAGAGGGAAAAGAAGGTAGATGAAGAGGAAGAAAGAAGAAAATAAGAGAAGAGTGTTTAAGAGTTTTGAAGGGATTTTTTCCTGCAGTTGGAGGCCGAGCGAGAGCGCGGCGAGCGGCGGGCGCGACGTTTTCGTTTTATAAGAGGTATGTGCTGTTTTCGAAAGGGGGACGAAGCTTGTTTTCTGGGTCTTTAATGGTGGTTTTGAGGCAGTGCTTGGTGTTTCTGTTGGGGGGTTGATGGTTGGACTGCTGTCCTTGCTTACTGTAGCATGCAGCAAGGGGGGGGGGGGGTGTTTGTGCGGCGCGCGGTGCACAGCGCGCGCAACGCGCGCGGCGGGCGCGCGGCGGGCCCGCGACGCGCAGGCGCGCGGCGCGCAGTGCACAGCGCGCGGCGGGCGCGCGACGCGCAGGCGCGCGGCGCGGAGCGGGCAGCGCGCGTGGCGAGCGCGCAGCGCGCAGGCGCGCGGTGCGCAGGCGCGCGGTGCGCAGCGCGCGCCGCGCGCTGCGAGCGCTCTGCAGCGTGCGGTGCGCTGCAGCGCGGCGTGCTTTTGGCGGCGGCTGCAGCGTGCCGTGCGAGCGGGCGCGCGGGGTTTCCTGCGGCGTGGGCTCTTGGGAGCTAGTTTTAATTTGGATTTTTGATCTTTCCTCTCTCTCTCTCTCTCTCTCTCTCTCTCTCTCTCTCTGTGTTGTTACAGCAACTTCGGTTCGCGGCGAGCTTGGTGCCGCGCGAGCTGTTGGTGCCGACGGTGACGGCACGTGGATCACCATCAGATTTTGGAGCTGCGGCAGTGAGGGAGCCTTCACTTCTTAGAGTGGGCTGCAAGTGGTGATTTGTGGTGGATTAAAATAAGTGTGAATGTGTGTATTTGGAGCCTGGCAAAGTGTATTTGAGCAGTAAGTTGAAGTAATTTGTGTATGTGAGCATTTGTGATTAAGTACACATTGTTTTAGTTGTGATGGGAACTTAAGAGTTTATGTTGGAGCTGCTTGTGCTGTGGGAGTGTGTGTGTATTGTGGACTTAAGTGGACTGTGTATGTGGGTGCTATGGAATTGATGCATTGTGTTTATGTAATCTTTAACTATTGTATGCATATGGAGCCTTGGCAGTGTGAAGTGTGTGCTGAGTATGTGGGTGTGTGTAGGTGAGCTTTGGAGCTGCTTGTACTGCTGGTGGTGTATATAAGATATATAAGTTGTTCTTGGGCTGTGACACTTTGGTGGTGGTGTGGTGAACTTGTAGTTTTATGTGGTTGGGGGAAGTAAGTTGTATTTTAAATACTGTGGGACTTGGTTATGTTAACTGTGCATTTGTGTGCTGTTGGTGACACTTGGAAGCTCTGTTTTGGCTGGGGAATGATCAGAGTGCGCCGGGATTTTTGGGGTTGTGGACTCGGGGGAAAAAAAAATTTATTCGAGCTCCCGGGATTCTTCCAAGTTTGCGGCAGTGTGCGCGCGCGGCGCGTTTTTGGAGTTTCATCAATTCGAGGGTTCAGCACTACACCGACTTCAGCGTTGCCTACGGAATGCGTTTCAGGTGGGTTGGAATTTCTTCGAAATTTATGGAATGCCCTTTAATTCTTCTGTAAGCATATTGATCATGTTTAGCTTATTTATTATATTGATAAATCTGATAGTTGCTTAGAAATAGTAGAATGACATTCTTGAGCCCCAGATATGTTTAGTATGATCTACAGGTTATTTGACACTAGACTGCATGTTCATTTGATATTAAGGCTGCATCTGGACCTTCATATATTTTTAGTACCCCGTTTTAAGTAAAACTCCATTTTAAAAAGGGTTTTTAATTATTGAGAACATTATGAATGGTCCAGATTGTTCGAGTTGATTGTGTACTCGTGCCAGAGGGCCGAGTGTATTTTTAGAGCATCGTCTGTCGAGTTCTAGTGTCACGAGGGTTCTTCTTCCTTGTTGGGATGATGGGTTTATTCTAGATCATGGATTGTGTTTATGATTTAGTGGTAGAGGTAGTTCTCCCACTTAGTTTTGAGGATATTTGGGGTTCTGGCAGATTGAGTCGCGGGGGGTTTCCCGGCTCAGCCATGGTCATGCATTATCAGATTGAGTCGTTGAGGGTTCTCTGACATAGCGGTGAGAGTGTTTGGGCTATTCATGTTTGAGTCGAGGTTCTTTTCCGACTGAGTTGTGTTTTCGAGCTTTGAGATACCGATCTGTTTGATCGTGGATTATAGCCTGCATGTGCCGCATATTTGAGACAGTGAGACAGATGTGATACTTGAGTTCGGTGGGGTCGCTCCCCTCGAGCTACTCCCTGGGTGCGATGATGATACCGAGCCTGACGAGGCTACGATGTGGATATGCGCCTAGTTCATATACTAGAGGTCGCTTGATACCCCTGGCCGAGTTACCATGGGGTCACTTTGGATATGCGCCTAGTTGATTTACTGGTGGTCGCTTGATACCCCTGGCCGAGTTACCATGGGGTCACTTTGTGTGAGATTGAGATAGTCGGTCTAGGACGCCCCACGTAAATCCCGTCCTCTTGTGGATGCGTGGTAGTGGGCAGGTGCGTTCCTAGACGACAGGCGCAGGCTGGACTGAGCCAGTTTTGGCTGTCTTTGAGATTGGGTGTTATGAGCGGGTAGTTACATATTATGTTCTTAGATGGTTTCTCCTGAGAGCATTGATACTGAGGCATTTTAGCAGTAGCGAGAGTATGCATAGCATGTTTATGATAGACTTTCCTTTGAGCATTATGTTTGCGACATATTAGCTGTAGTTTTTCCTTCAGCTTATCTATCTATCTATCTATCTATCTACATATCTATCTGTTTTGCCTCCAGTAGACTTAGTGGGCATACCGGGGATATTGGGACGGTACCCACTGAGATCTGCCTTCTGCAGTAGATCTCACACCCGCTGCGGTGATAGGTTGAGGTAGCTGTTCCGGCTTGGTTCGCGCGGAGACAGCAGATCGAGGTGAGGACGTGGCCGATTAGTTCCTTACCAGCTTTGAGAGTCAGAGGTAGATGTACCCGTTTTTATTTTATGACTCCACTTTTGTACTGGACATTCTGAGAGACTTGTGAGGATTGTTTTATTTTTTCATAGTTTATCAGACTTTGTATTGAGGATTTTCTTTTATCCAGATGTTCAGTTGATTTCCATAGCTATTAGTTCTTTTTCAGCTCTGATACATGTTAGCTATAGATCTTTTGCAGGTTAGACGCTTCGTCTGTGCGGCAGTTTCCGCACAGACGGCGGATCTGTTGGCGAGCCCGGGTCGCAGTTTCGACCCCGGGGCGTGACAGATTAGAGTGGTATCAGAGCCTAGGTGTATAGGTCATTGAGGACTTAGAGACCCTAGGCTATTGGTTGGACAGTAGGATGACTGTCGTGAGAGACGAGACTTTAGCGAGAGTCCTGATTGAGTTTGTACCTCCCCCAGAGGATTGGGGTGAGTGATCTTACATGTTATTTCTCTAAAGATGATTATGTTGGCTGCAGACAACATGATGCTTCAGTATGGGTAACATGTTCTAGACTTTCGCTTGATTGGGTCGAGAGAGTTTTGGTCCTAATGTTTGTTTTGCTGTAGTAGTTTCCGATGCTTCCGAGACGCCGTCCAGCGGCGAGGGCGCGTTTGACCTTGGATGAGGAGTCGAACAGCGGGAGGCTATATAGACAGAGCAGAGCGAGGTCTGAGAGTGACAGGCCCAAGTAGCCAGACGTTTGAGGCGATGCGGCGCCAGGAAGAGAACAAGGAGCGCGTGATGCGCGTGCTTGAGCTGAGAGCATCTCCCGGGGTATCGCCAGTAGTACTCCCGGCCACGACATCGTCGTTATCGACCCGGAGCGCACTGTGGATAGTGCGGGAGCAGCGAGAGTTGCTGACCGGCTGTGGTACTTCATCTAGTTCCATCCCTGCAGATTTCGGGATTGAGTTTGGAGCCTTGAGAGGCCGAGAACTGGATCGCTGCTATGGAAGAGTTGTTCAAGGATTTGTTCATTCAGGAGAAGCATCTAGTGCACTTGGTTATGCACTTTTGGATTGGGACGCCGAGAGTTGGTGGCGTCGAGTTCGTCCTGCTGGAGCACCGGGAGCGCATAGGATGACCGGGAACGAGTTTCTGTGATTGTTGAGCAGAGTAACCCTTGTCACCCAAGATGAGGCACCAGCGGCCGTGTCAGGACATGTTCAGGCAGAGTGTTCCTGAATGGTACTCTTGGAATTGCCGCTTGCGACCGCACCCTCTACCCCTTTTTGGATGAAGAGGTTCGTCTAGTCTACCGATGGGCTGATAAAGCTGTGATATCGAAGCGGATAGAGCGATGGTCGCCAGCATCTAGTGGATGAGTTTCCACAGCTGGTTAGAGACACCAGGATAGTGGATTGTATCTTACCTGATGTAGCCTTCCTTATAGTTGTTGGATTTAGAGCATTTAGATGTCGACACCGCTTGTGTGTGCTTCAGTGAAGCAGGGGTAGTTTCGTGTGGGCCAGAGATAGGACTGTTGGCTGTGCACGTGAGGATCAGGTTCCAGATCACGTTATCACTTGGAAGAGTGTTGCCAGTCCTGCCCAGTGTACATAGGACTTTGGTTTTGACCACTGTGTATTAGTCCTCCAACGGTTTAGAGATGTTGCTTTGAGGATGGATATATTTTGGCTATCCCAACTTATGTTATTATGGATTGTCGAGAGAGGACTATGACCCTCCGTGGACCTGGTCAGGAGGAGTACGCTTTTAGAGGAAGCTAGAGCACGATAGAGTTTGAGTTGTGATCGTATCGCTTCGCGTAAGACTGTAGAGGAGGTGCTTACGGCGGCACCGGGACTAAGGAATATTTTTATCGCCCGTGTGATCCCGGGTGAATGTCTACCTGATCTGATATTGAAGCCGCCGCTTAGTGAGATTGAGATTGAGATAATGACTGACGTGGATTTGGAAGCTGCGCCGATTATGGTAGCACCTATTGGAGTATCACCTGCGAGTCAGTGAGTGAGAGCTGATAGTGCAGCTGCGGGATTGATGGATCGAGAGGTCTGTGGGACCCAGTACCACGTCGTGGGAACACGACCATGGGGATCTGTGAGATTGATGCTTGAGTATGATGCCACTCCGTTGATACACGGGGGTGATGCCACGCCGTTGGTACACGGCAGTGATGCCACGTTGTGAGTACACAACAGTGAGGGTTCTATGATGGTTCGAGCACAGACAGGGTTGGTTTGTGTTTTGGCAGACGCCCTTTGTGAGATTGATAGCTTCTTGGAACCATACAGCCGAGGGCTGTGCCCCGATAGTGTACAGGATTCAGTAGGGGCATTGTGAGCTCGCAGCGCGGTCAAATGGATTGACTAATGCTCTGCCGCCTTTAGAATTTGAGGAATTGAGTGTTCCGGTTATGTTTGACGGGTTGGAGATTATACCCGTCGGGGATGTTTGGATTTATTTCCGAAGAGGCTTAGAGCCTCAGGAGCACTTGAGGATAGTGCTACAATTTCTAAGAGGGAGGAAGTTGTTGCCAGGTTGTGAGAGTTGCTTTTGTCTCAGAAGGTTTTGTTTTTAGACCTTGTATTCTCAGCTGCATGAGTGACGGAGGACCCAACGAAGAGTGATGCCGTTGGGATTTAGCTTAGCCTACGATTGCGACTGAGGACCGAAGCTTTTAGAGTAAGTAGTGCCAGTGTAGCTTCGAGAGGATGAAGCTGAAGTTGATGTCAGCTTTGGGTGGAGGTTTGCCGGTGGACAAAGTTATTCGGGATGTAAGGTTGATCATGTAGTGATTGTCCCGGCAATGACTCTATGGTCATGGACGCCGTGTTTAGGCGAGCAGTGTACCTTGGATTGAGATGATCGATCAGTGGGTGCCACTTTAGGAGCAGCTGATCCTTTTTCTTGCTCGTGAAGCTGAGGATTGGCGCAGACGGATCATACCTTGAGTGAAGGATCAGTGGAGCCATCGTGAGGAGCGAGAGCGACCACATGAGAGATGAGGATGAGTTGAGGATCTCTTATCCCCAGTTGTTTGAGACACCCTCCTGAGTTATGGATTTATTCTGGTTTCGAGGACGAAACCATTTCTAAGGAGGGGAGAGTGTAGAATACCGGGACTTCGGTTAGTCCACCGACCTCGCAAGATGGCGCGGAGCGGAGGATTTGCTTGGGACGAGTTCCAATTGAGTTTACAGATGAGTTCGGGTTGATTCGGATCATGGCGGAAGCCCCAGCTTGGTTCGGGGGTTTCCGGGCTTTGTGCGCCGTTAGAGGCTAGTTTGGGAAGCACCGACTCCACTATGGTCTGCGAAAAATTGGGAAACACTTGGAACAGGTGTATTTTATGATTACAGTGGATTTCGGGAGGTTCCGGACTGACGCGGAGGACCCGAAGGAGAAAAGTGAGTTGGCACTGGCAGTTTTGGAGCCGGTTTTTGGATTGAGCGCACAGACTCAACGGTTGAGCTTTTTGAGGAGAAAAAGCTTTGAGCATGTGTATTTTCTGATTACAGCGGGGTTTGGGAGGTTCCAGGCCGGTGCGGAGACCCCGAAGTCAAAAGGTGACTTGGAGTTGACCTAAGTTGGATTATTTAATTATTTAATTTAATAATTTGGATTTTTTTGCCTGTGAGGGGATTAGAGATGGAAGAGAGTGAGAGAGGGAGTTTTCTTTAATTAATTGTGCCAGCTGCCTCTCACCTGCACCCCCCCATGCCCATTTAATTAGCTCTGCCACTAATTAAATGGGGTGCCACGTCATCATCCCTCTCACCTTTTTTAAAACAGAGTAATTTTGCAAAAACAGAGGATGAGAGGAAGAGGGAAAAGAAGGTAGATGAAGAGGAAGAAAGAAGAAAATAAGAGAAGAGTGTTTATGAGTTTTGAAGGGATTTTTTCCTGCAGTTGGAGGCCGAGCGAGAGCGCGGCGAGCGGCGCGCGCGACGTTTTCGTTTTATAAGAGGTATGTGCTGTTTTCGAAAGGGGGACGAAGCTTGTTTTCTGGGTCTTTAATGGTGGTTTTGAGGTAGTGCTTGGTGTTTCTGTTGGGGGGTTGATGGTTGGACTGCTGTCCTTGCTTACTGTAGCATGCAGCAAGGGGGGGGTGTTTGTGCGGCGCGCGGTGCACAGCGCGCGCAGCGCCCGCGGCGGGCCCGCGACGCGCAGGCGCGCGGCGCGCAGTGTACAGCGCGCGCAGCGCGAGCGGCGGGCGCGCGACGCGCAGGCGCGCGGCGCGCTGCGAGCGCTCTGCAGCGTGCGGTGCGCTGCAGCGCGGCGTGCTTTTGGCGGCGGCTGCAGCGTGCCGTGCGAGCGGGCGCGCGGGGTTTCCTGCGGCGTGGGCTCTTCGGAGCTAGTTTTAATTTGGAATTTTGATCTTTCCTCTCTCTCTCTCTCTCTCTCTCTCTCTGTGTTGTTACAGCAACTTCGGTTCGCGGCGAGCTTGGTGCCGCGCGAGCTGTTGGTGCCGACGGTGACGGCACGTGGATCACCATCAGATTTTGGAGCTGCGGCAGTGAGGGAGCCTTCACTTCTTGGAGTGGGCTGCAAGTGGTGATTTGTGGTGGATTAAAATAAGTGTGAATGTGTGTATTTGGAGCCTGGCAAAGTGTATTTGAGCAGTAAGTTGAAGTAATTTGTGTATGTGAGCATTTGTGATTAAGTACACATTGTTTTAGTTGTGATGGGAACTTAAGAGTTTATGTTGGAGCTGCTTGTGCTGTGGGAGTGTGTGTGTATTGTGGACTTAAGTGGACTGTGTATGTGGGTGCTATGGAATTGATGCATTGTGTTTATGTAATCTTTAACTATTGTATGCATATGGAGCCTGGGCAGTGTGAAGTGTGTGCTGAGTATGTGGGTGTGTGTAGGTGAGCTTTGGAGCTGCTTGTACTGCTGGTGGTGTATATAAGATATATAAGTTGTTCTTGGGCTGTGACACTTTGGTGGTGGTGTGGTGAACTTGTAGTTTTATGTGGTTGGGGGAAGTAAGTTGTATTTTAAATCATGGATTGTGTTTATGATTTAGTGGTAGAGGTAGTTCTCCCACTTAGTTTTGAGGATATTTTGGGTTCTGGCAGATCGAGTCGCGGGGGGTTTCCCGGCTCAGCCATGGTCATGCATTATCAGATTGAGTCGTTGAGGGTTCTCCGACATAGCGGTGAGAGTGTTTGGGCTATTCATGTTTGAGTCGAGGTTCTTTTCCGACTGAGTTGTGTTTTCGAGCTTTGAGATACCGTTCTGTTTGATCGTGGATTATAGCCTGCATGTGCCGCATATTTGAGACAGTGAGACAGATGTGATACTTGAGTTCGGTGGGGTCGCTCCACTCGAGCTACGCCCCGTGTGCGATGATGATACCGAGCCTGACGAGGCTACGATGTGGATATGCGCCTAGTTCATATACTAGAGGTCGCTTGATACCCCTGGCCGAGTTACCATGGGGTCACTTTGGATGTGCGCCTAGTTGATTTACTGGTGGTCGCTTGATACCCCTGGCCGAGTTACCATGGGGTCACTTTGTGTGAGATTGAGATAGTCGGTCTAGGACGCCCCACGTAAATCCCGTCCTCTTGTGGATGCGTGGTAGTGGGCAGGTGCGTTCCTAGACGACAGGCGCAGGCTGGACTGAGCCAGTTTTGGCTGTCTTTGAGATTGGGTGTTATGAGCGGGTAGTTACATATTATGTTCTTAGATGGTTTCTCCTGAGAGCATTGATACTGAGGCATTTTAGCAGTAGCGAGAGTATGCATAGCATGTTTATGATAGACTTTCCTTTGAGCATTATGTTTGCGACATATTAGCTGTAGTTTTTCCTTCAGCTTATCTATCTATCTATCTATCTATCTACATATCTATCTGTTTTGCCTCCAGTAGACTTAGTGGGCATACCGGGGATATTGGGACGGTACCCACTGAGATCTGCCTTCTGCAGTAGATCTCACACCCGCTGCGGTGACAGGTTGAGGTAGCTGTTCCGGCTTGGTTCGCGCGGAGACAGCAGATCGAGGTGAGGACGTGGCCGATTAGTTCCTTACCAGCTTTGAGAGTCAGAGGTAGATGTACCCGTTTTTATTTTATGACTCCACTTTTGTACTGGACATTCTGAGAGACTTGTGAGGATTGTTTTATTTTTTCATAGTTTATCATACTTTGTATTGAGGATTTTCTTTTATCCAGATGTTCAGTTGATTTCCATAGTTATTAGTTCTTTTTCAGCTCTGATACATGTTAGCTATAGATCGTTTGCAGGTTAGACGTTTCGTCTGTGCGGCAGTTTCCGCACAGACGGCGGATCTGTTGGCGAGCCCGGGTCGCAGTTTCGACCCCGGGGCGTGACAGTAGGGTTGCACGCAAAACGGTGCATATTTTTTCTAGCCCTGCACGGAAAATGATGTAAATTATTTAAATCTACACGTAAAACGGTGCGCATTGGTCCAACCCGCACGCAAAACGGAGCACGTACCCCGTATTGGCACGCAAAACGGTGCACTTTCTACTGTGGGGTTGCACGCAAAACGGTGCACACTTTTCCCGTCCTGCACGAAAAACGAGATACAATGTTAGAGTCTGCACGTAAAACGGTGCTCATTAGTCCAACCTGCACGCAAAACGGAGCACGTACCTCGGGTCGGCACGCAAAACGGTGCACGTTCCTTTTTCAACTTTGCACGCAAAACGGTGCACGTTTTCTGAGTTCGCGTCCAAAACTGCGCGCATTTGCCGAATCCGCACGCAAAACGGTGCTCACCTCCACGAGCTTGCACGCAAAACGAGGCGCGTCCAAAACGCCCGCGAAACTCGCGCAGTAAAACGGCACAGAAAAGTTGGGTCCCTAACATGCACGTGGGCAAACGGGGTCAAATCCAAAATCCAAAAGGAAACCTTAAAACTGTGCAAAAAATACCACAAGATGGTATACGGGACCTACCTCAACATCGTCGCGTCGTCCAACGCGTCCACTAGGCTCTTTGGAACATCTTGCGCGCTCCACGGAGTCCACGGCGCGCTCGTGCACCCTTGAAAACCCCGGCGAAAATCGCCTTCCACCCCTCCCCGTGCGCTCGGGTGAAGCCAACAGGGAGAAAAAGGAGAAAAAAGGGGCAATTCGGGCCTAAATAGGCCGTTTCCGGACTTTCGGGCGCACCCTTTCGGGCGCCCGAAAACTTTCGGGCGGCTACAGTAACCGGCCCGCCGCGGTCCACGCGTCCACGTAGCGCCAGCTGGGCGCCACGTCACCCTCGCTCAGCCAATCAAGGGATGACACGTGTCCCTGGACCCGTGCACCACGACCACCGAACTGCGGCGGCCAATGGGAGGCCGCCACGTGGACCGCACCCAGCTCGCGGTGGTTGCGACTTGTCCCGTCAGCGCGTCACATCGCGCTGACCGTCCAATGGGAGGCCGACGCGTGGCACTGCCCGCTGACACCGCGCCAGGGCCCGCGCGCCTTCCCGACGCGCACCCCGCTCCCTCGGTCAGAGCGACCAATGAGGAAGCGCCACGTGGCGCTTCCCCCACCTTCCATGCGGCCTCGGGCCGCGCACCACAGCGCGTCGCGCGGGAAAGCTTGCCTCGGGATTCACGCCCGTGCTCGGGATCTGTGCCAACTGCCTCGGGATCCGTGCCAACTGCCTCGGGATCCGTGCCAACTGCCTCGGGATCCGGGCCGCTACAGTAACTTTCGGGCGCATATCTTTCGGACCGGGCTGCTATAGTGAACCGGGTTCGCTACAGTGCAGCCCGGTTCACTGCAGCCCCCAAAACCGGGTTTGCTACAATGCTTTCCTGGCGCCCGGAACCCACTTTCGGGCGCCCGAAACTTGGGCCCAAGCCCAGTTTCGCCCGTTTTCGTCCGTTCTTGCCCGTTTCTCGCCCGTTTTCGCTCAAATTTGACGGGCAGCCACAGTTTAACTTAATTTACCACCTGGAACTTAAACTTTTCAATTTGGACCCTCTTTGGGTTACCAAAAGTCCCACTATATTTGAATTCGCTGGCGGAGCCCGTTCTCTCTATCCGGGTGTCCGATCGACGCGAAACTTTTACTGTGGCCTTAAAACACATTTACGGAGCTCCCGTAATTTTCTCGAAATTTTTCGAAACTGTGAATTTTCCACTCATAATCTGGCCCCACTTTCTCATGTAAGATTCAAGATCTTACATTCTAATCCCGATTTGGGCCCAATTCGTTTCCAGGTCATCCTTTACCTCAATAATTCAATAAAATAGCATTTCATAGCATTTTATTTACATTTATTTATATACCAAAATTCCGGTTCACTACACACACGCTATCCAAAATCTGCCATAACCGCACCCTCGGTAATCAGCCGCACAAGCCTATGTTCCAACCAACATCATCACCAACAATCAATAACCAACACCACAATATCCCAAAAACAGCACACGCTGCTTTTACAAACCAGCAGAGAGGAGGGGGATTTTCACCTGCATACAGTCCTCTAAAAATCCCAGAAAAATCACGGTTGCGATCCTCGCGACGAGTAGCCTCAAAACGAGTATTTATATACCTCATTCCGACACCTGTAGGCCTAGAAACAATTAGAACAACACTGGAATTCCACATACTCAAGAACAAAAGCCTGGAGAAATTCAGTCCCAAAGATGCCAAATTATCACCTTCGAAGAGCCCTCAGAAAAATCCAATAAAACTACGGGTGTGTTCCTCTCGAAGCGTAGATATCAATCGAGTCCTTATACGACTCATTCTGATGATCACAAGTCAAGATAGAAAATCGACAAGCCTCCGCTGTCCAAAAACTCACAACAGAACAAGGGGACAAAGTTTGTCTCGGAAACTATGCCAAAAACTCGAAATGCGGAGAAGTGATCAACACGGAAAACGAAGCCTTGCCTCTCATGAATGCGCTGCCGTAAAAATCAGCTCAAAATACCATCGGAGTAATCTAGGGTGCCTCACAGACCAAAAAGTGACGGTGAAAGCCAAAATCCAAGAAACGTCGTAGTGCGCCACATCGCAGAAAGCGCGGATATCGAGGCCTCCAAAAAATCTGGAATCCATCACGAGATACAGCAGCCCAAGAGGAAGAACTTTCGTATACAACTCTCAGAGAGAAGAAGCCCAGAAGAAGCCCGAAACCATCCTTGAATTCGGCCTTATATAGGCCCAACTCAACAAATATGAAAATACCATCTGTGTCCCCACATTCGGGCGCCCGAAATGTTCGGGCAGCTACAGTACACCGAAAACGTACCCTGAACTGTCAAAGCCCGAATCGACCCTGAAGCGCCACGTGTCCCAGAACAGCAAATAGCCAAACGGGTCAACCCTGAGCGCCACGTGGCACACCGCACAGCGCACAGCGGCGCCAGCCACTGCGGTCGCGCCACGTGGCGCCGACCGGCCTGCCCGCGCGCACGTCGCGCGCCTATCCACGCGTACGGCCACCTGCCCCGCCTGCCAGCGCACGTCGCCACACCTGCCGCACACAGTACCCCGACCAATGGGGAGGCGCCACGTGTCAGCCCCTCCGCTTGCTGCGCCCGGTGTACGTACGCCCGATGCACCGAACCAGTAGCCAGCTGCCACGTGTCCCCCCCGGTCCACCATACGCCCTGCGCTCTCCGTAGACCGCGCTGCCTGCACCAGCCACCCAGCGGCTGCCACGTTCCTACCCTCCGGTGCATGCCGGCACCGTGGACCGCGCGCCTGCCCGCGCGCTTGCCCGCGGGCCCGCGCCTGCCCACAGCCGCTCCGCCGCCTGCCCGAGCCCGCGCCGCCGCCCTCCGCCGCTGCCCGCCGCCGCTGTAGTTGCCCGGCTGGCCGGAACAGTAACCCAAGCCTGATGCCCGATTTGCGCGAAACCAATTTTGATGCCCGATTCGCGCGAAACCACTTCTAAACAATCGACGGGGTCCTCCGATTACCCACGTGATCCATTTTACACCCGAAGTCCATCACTTGTGTCCAAATTGGTGCAAAAACACCGTCGACACGCCACATAGGCCTCCAGAAGCTACTGGTCACACTGTAGAAGCCCTGTAGAGATCTGGGTCACCACATCCTCCCCTACTAAAAGAAAGTTTTGTCCTCGAAACTAAAGCAACTCACACGGAGTCTCAGAAACCAAGGGTAGGTACTCAACACCGCCGTCTCCAGCTCCCAAGTCACCTGTCACTCCCTGTGATTACTCCTCAGCAACAACAACAACCAGTACGGCATGGCCTAATTGCGTAATTCTCTCATCTCACGAGCCAGAATTCGCAACAGGCGTCCCTCGTACTACAAATACTCGCAGATCTCAAAGGAAACGAGTCCATCACGGGCGAGGAATCCACGAGCCTAACACTCCTGAGCTGAGACGTGGAAAAACCATCAAAAACTCCAACAAAAGGCTGGGGGAAAAGGAAATAACCAGTAGTGCAACACGCACCAAACCACATCCTGTGTCAACTCAACCAAGGCAACCCGAAGCATCCCCACGCGATCATCCAAGAAGGGAAGAAGTCTTAACAAGCCAGGGTCCTCACTCGGTCACTCTCAAATCTTGACCATCCGCGTGGACTGCTCCACCGCAGTCTACCATCAAAAGGAACCCCCAGGGACACAACCTCGAGCCCTGTTCACCTCAGCGATCCCACCCAGCGCCAGCTACGGAATCACCAAACTCAACCCCAAATAGCTCTCCGGCTCCAGGTATCCACCACCACAGTGGCCCTGTCGGGGTGATACTGGGTGCTCATCAATAATCCAACTGTAACTCCATAGCCACTATGGGAGGCATCATGGTATCTCGCAAATCCATCTCCCATCACTGGCGATGCTAAAATCGGTGCTGGTATCAGTCTAATCATCATTCGTCCAGCTCTGCTGGCACTGCCCAGTCCAGGAAGCTTCTTGTCACAACAATAGATGTCAGTCTCGGCCAATCTCAAATAGCATCCATCTTGGCCGAATTTCCACCGCCGCTCCAACGGTTAGAATAATGTGGCCCAAGTAGGTATTTTCCCAAAGCTAAAAGTTGCACCTCAACAATTCGGCTCACAGCTTGCGGTACCATCCAATACCTATGCAGAACATATTTACCAATCCGTCCAAGTACAACTGGAACACACAATTCCTCAAATCTTAAAGGTGACGGGGCATTAATTAATCCATTTGGCCTCACTATGAGCTCATAATGCCCCTACCGTGTCCTGAACGCCATCTAGGCAAAGTCCTCGACTGTCTGATTCCAAGTAGGTACACGCATCACAAACAAACAACTGCCGGAGTATAACTCCATCAAAAAGGTCCTAAATAATATCCGGACCTGCCTGTGCTCAAACCACAAGGGAACCCTCACCATCGTGTATCAACGACGTGGCATCACCACCGTGTACCAACGGCGTGGCACTAGGTCAAACAGACCCTCGATTCATCAGATCCCCGCACTTGTGCTATCAACTCTCCCATCTCTTACAGATAATATCCATGAGGTGCTATTGCGGTTGGCGCGGTTTCCAGAACCACGTCAAACGCAATCTCAATCTCCCTAACTGGCGGCATAATCATCGGCTCGAGTGGACTCACACCCGGGATCTCGCAGCGATAGAAATATCCTTTAGTCCCGGTGCCGCCATAAGCTCCTCTCACACTGTCGCTATAACCTGTGTGCTCGAACAGTCTCAAGATAACAAGCCTCCTTTTGTCTGCCTCGCAGAAGGTCACAGTCATCACTCTCCGCACTTAACCATCCAGTGGTACTGTGCCAACCAATCCCAAGCACTGGGTCAAAACACCGAACTGCCACCCATACTAATAGGTTTGCTGGTATAACTCATGGTCTCAACGGCACTGGACATGATCCACAAGCCTCCTTCAAATGCACAACATCGATAGTAACCTGTACCTCTAGTGCACGTGGTAACAACTCTGCCTCTAGTCCATGCCGGAATGCAAAGTGCACTAACTCCGACTGCTGTGATGAAATCACACCTGCAACAACCCGATCCACTGCCGTGGCGCCCTCCAACCAGGCGGCACAAACTCATCCACACGATGCAAGCGGTTGTCGCTCCGTCTGCCAGAAAACATCCAAACCAATCACAAAGGGAGCACGACCTCCGTCTCTGCTCACGCTGCGGCGACGGATACGATCCTCCACAGACAACAAAACCACGCTACTGCTGTGCTACTCTGATATAGATGCTGATGCTGCCATCGGGGTCCACTCGATCTCCGATATCTCAGAAATCCATTATTGCAACCGTCATATGACAAAACACAAATAATTCACGCAATTCCTTATACAATTATCCTTACTAAGCTCACCCCTCAATCACATATATTATACCCCAAACATGCATGTTATCAATCACAAAGAGTAACATTCCCTTGGGTAAGCTTTACATTAACAGTCCACAAGGATATCCGCCATCCTGGAAAGCAAAACGAAAATGCCTCTGCCGGCCGATCTGTCCTCCATCACCTAGCGCCAAGCGCCTCCATTCAGAACTCGCCTCTGGCGGCAGATCCCCGTCCATAGGGACTGCAGCGCCCAGCTCCAAACACAATGCCTACTCTATCGAGGCATCCAAAATCCAAAATCTGTACAGGAGGGACTAAATCAACTGAAAGGTATCCTGGCGCTATCCACTGCCAGTCACACAAATTCTATGCGCCTCATCCCTCTAAAATGGAGCGCGCAGTTCAACCACTGCATAAACTCTCGGCGCAAGGAAGCTCTTAATTAGTTTTTCCTGTACGACCAACCACGATTCAACCTCCCAAGGCTCCAAGCTCAAACCTATGAATCGGGGTGGTTCAACTGCCAAAACTGGCTTAATAAACCGATCATGACCCATAGCTCAATCTGTTGTTAGCTATCCACCTTGCCTCGGTGCCTCGGCACTAAACATTGGCACGGAGGGGGCTACTCGCTCCATCGGCGCCACGAAAATCACTGCCGCTGAGGATACTGCAACCAGGTGGTCTCAGGAGGAAAGCACTGTCGGGCTGCCCACTGCTCCGACAACAGTGTTACCTAGACCAGCTGCTCACTTTGCCGCTGGTAAGCCTCTGACAATTCTGTCATCTGGGTCCGGAGCTCTCTAACCTCAATCCGGGTATCCGGCCCAAAACCAACCGCTCAAGCTCAACTGCTATGACAGGGTGCACAAGGGTCCCAAACCCAGCGTCGGGGAGACACCGTTCGCCACGACGAAACCAGAAATCAGCACACAATAATGCTCCACCCAATCCAGCGAAAGTCTAGAGCATGTCACCCATTCAGCAGCGTTATGTTGTCTGCAGCCAACATAACCACTTAGGAGAATAAACATGCCAATCACTCATCCCGTCCCTTGGGAGAGGTGTAAAACTCAATCAGGACTCTCGCTACAAATCACGACTCTCACGAAGTCATCCTAGGGTCAAACCATAAGCCTAGGGTTTCGAAGTCCACCATGACCTAGAACCTAGGCTCTGATACCACCCTAATCTGTCACGCCCTGGGGTTGAACTGCGACCCGGGCTCGCCAACAGATCCGCCACCTATGCCAAACCCCGCATAGGCGAAGCGTCCTACCTGCAAGAAAAGTACTACAGCTAAATAGATATCAGAGCTATAAATAAAATTTGCTGTAAAACTAAAACCAACCACTGTACAACTGAAAATAATAATAACAATGTCCATCTCCCAAAATGATAGTCATACAATATCCTCAAATACAAAACCACGATCTCAATAGGGAGGTATCTCAAATAAAACATCAGTGTACAGGCTCTCAATACAATTCAAATCCTCACTACATCAGTCTCTCAAGAGAGGAAAAATAAAATAACTAATCTACTGACGATCTCCTCTGAAGGGGTACCGCTACTCTCCATCGACGGGTGGGGATCTAGCACGCGACTCCCTTGCCCTGCACAGCAACCGCAGAATCAGCAACACCCGCTAAGACTCTGCAAAACAAAGGAGAGAAAGAAATGGGAGTGGGAAAATCCCCAATGGGTGTGAGAACTACACCAAAAAGGGAGTTCTCAGTTGGTACCACCACCAGGCCCGACGATCTGCCCACTAATTCCCCTAGAGGCATAAAACAACATGTTGGGTTATATGTAATAAGGATCTAAATAGGGGAAAAAACACCTAGAGGGGGGTGAATAGGTGTAAATGAATAAACACTCAAAAATCGTTGCGATAAAAACCCAATGCGGAAATAAAAAATAACTCGCAAGATTTTTACGTGAAAAACTCCATCACCGGAGTAAAAAAAACCACGGGACCGATAACACGGCAGAAATCCACTAGAATTAAAACACGTACAAGGTGATTTACCGTACACACTTACGACTCAACCTTTTCCATACGCTCCTAGAGGATCTTCTCCGCTCGCTCCGCGACGCTTCTCGAATCCACGATCTACGCCCAACGCCGAATCCACGGCGTCCAACGTCGAATTCACGACGTCCGACCGAGTCCACGGTCTTCACCCAATAGCACCCTTCGAATCCACGAACGTGCCTCGCTCCGAATCCACGAGAGCAGTTGAACCTTGAATCCACAAGGACACGCGAATCCACGCGCCGATTTTTGGGGTAAATCATTGTTTTTGGTGGTGATGATCCGCCGAATACTTAGATCAAAGATAGATCGGAAATACCATCTAAGTATTCATTAGTTTGATTCAACTCAAGATGTGAGTATGAAAACCTAGAATCAAACTAATCAATATAGATGAAGAAACATAGAGTATTCTCTAATGATTTCCTTTCTTCTCTATATGTGGATCTAGAGCCGTATAAGATGATACAAGAATATGACGGCTATTTCGATTCTTTTTGGATTCAACCCTAGAAAAGGAGTCATAGGGTCTATTTATAGGTTAGAAACCCTAGGAAGGAGATAAGAATCAAAAACCTAACATTTCTGGAAATTTTACGGACGGCGATCCGGATCGGATTTGAGCGATCCGGATTGCAGTAGCAATAAAGACGGTTTCCAGAAAACAAACGTTCGGGATCCGGATCGGAATGCCTGATCCGGATCGTTCATACATTTCAGAAAACTCAACGTTCGGGATCCGGATCGTGAGATGCTGCGATCCGGATTGAAGTAATGTATGAAACAACAACCTTTGGGATCCGGATCGCTGGCTCTGATCCGGATCCTGAACATGTCCGAACACCAGTTTTTGATTTTTATGCAGTTAAAAATTCTTCCAAGTGTTTCTACACTACGAGAAGTATTCGGATCACACAAAATCTTTAGTTAAACATACCTGATCCTTTTGAATTCTTCTTTCTTGAGATTGAGTTAAATGATCCAACTTTCTTCACCTTCAATCTTCAAGACTTGAAACTTTCACGAAACTACGCCAACTCAAAATCCGTAACAATCTCCCCCTTTGGCGGTTTCGTGACAAAACACAGATCCACTAAAGAAAATTCAAAAAGATATTTTTGTTGCTATCACCATACAACAAAAATTTACAATGGAGATTCAAAAATTTAAAAACATGAGATAAACTCCTAACACAGACTCTAGACTTAGACATCTGTACTCTCTGCACAAAGAAATCATTCTTGACAAAAAGAGATCGTTAGATACCTCAAGAATATTTAGCATTCAAAACCTAGTACAGAGATAGAGTTTATCTGATCATCATGACATTTGAGAATTCAGATATGTAAGAGAATCATAGTCAAAAACCAACATATCTTCTATGCAATCAAAAACCAAATGTCACAAAGTGTTAGTCCAACATCAACTTGTTAGTCATATTACATGCCCAAATAGTTAGTCGAATAGTTAGTAGAGACATGCACACAAATCACAAGATAAAAACCAAAGTTGAGGTTGAAGTGATACTTACCTTGATGTATACAAAATTTTCACATCAGCATTGTTCAAGTTCTCAGTCATCATTGTACCTTGATGTATACAAAATTTTCACATCATCATCATTGTTCATTGTTCTCTAAACTCTCTCCCCCTTTTTGTCACAAACAAAGCCAAAATTACAAAAATTTAAGGAGAGTTAAAAATTCCAACGAAAATGTTCCGAAATTTAAGAACTAGAACTAAGAGTAAGTCCTAAAAAGAACTGAAAAACCTGCACAAGAAAAGGTTAAAAATCTGCAGTTCCTGCATAATAGAATTGTTAGACAGACGATTCAGGCATCTGAATCTGAGTCAACTGAGGCGGAGTCTTCAGAGCTCGTGCAACCCAGCTTTTTCAAAATTCCTTTAAGCATTCCCGAAATCGTAGAACACTCTTGCTTCATCTGATGTATGTCCTTGGACATCTTTCTGAGTTCTAGAGCCATTTTATCTTGTTCTTGTTTTATGGAAGACTCTAAGTTTCCCTTTTGGTCAGTTCTTCTGGAAGTTGAAGAACGTTGTGTGACGATTGACGGAGCAGTCTGACCTTCATTCCGAGGAGATCGTCTTGGCAAAGAAGGTGAATTGTCAAGGGGTTCATTGCTTGGCACATTCTTTTTCTTTGCTTGTTGCTTAAGTATTGAGGAAGACTTCAGTAGCTTCTTTTTCTTTAGGTAAACCTTATTTTCTTCATCAATACCTTGTTGTACTTCGTCAAGAAATGTGTCCCAATCTTCTTCGTCTTCTGATTCAGTGTCAATTTGAGAGATATTCCTTGGGTTCTCTTGACATGGTTCATTTATTTCAATACCTCGTGCTCGTCCAGGTCGTCGAGCAAGTCTTTTTCTTTTTAAGAAAATGGATGAAGAGGTCATTGGTGCTTTTCCTTTTTCCGCAGCAGTGAGCGGAGCCTTTTCCTTTGATGTCTCTGCATGGGCTTTCCCTTTCGATGCAACAGAGGTTTTCTGTGGCGATTCCCCAGGATGTGTTTCATCATCTGATAACTCATCCCAATTGACTTCATCCTTTTTAGCCCTCTTGGCAGTGTCTCTCGTATGTACCATAGCAGCAAGTAGGAAAACAATCCAAGTGATCACCATTGCTATTGGTTTCTTGAGAAAAAGAAATCCTGTGTGCAACAACTCAAGAACACGAAAAAATTGTTAATTTTCAAAAATTTGAAAAATTGTACCCAAACAATCAAAATCATGTAGAGAGACTAAGAATCAAATTAGTTTTGCAAAAGGACTTTTAAAAATAGATCAATTGCATGATTTTCGAAAATCCTTATTATATGCCCTAAAACCGAAATTTTAGAAATCGAAGCCTAAAAATCCGTTAATCAGGAGAATACCTAGCATATAATCAAAACTAATCTACCCAGAGTTCTTATTTCAAAAGAAATTTGATCAAAAACCATCCACAAACAAAATTGATCAAAGAATTTCATCACGTTTGAGGAGGAAAAGAGAAAAACGGTGAAAAACCGAGATTTTGATCAATAAAACTTACTTGGAGTTGAAGAACTTGAGTTTGAAAGCTTCCAAGAAGGGTGAAATCTAGAGAGAGAAGCTCTGTAAACTTTGGAACAAAAGATTGGAGTAAGAGAAATCAAAACCCTTTTGTTCTTTATAAAACCCTAGCCGCGATCCGGATCAGACCATGCTTGCGATCCGGATCGGCTACCCGCAGTGAGATACTGCGTTCGGGATCCGGATCGGCAGGTCCAATCCGGATCGTCAGCCCGCAGAAGAATACCTGCGTTCGGGATCCGGATCATCTTGCCCGATCCGGATCGGCTCCAACTTTTTCTTTAGAAAATTTCAGAGAAATTCAAGAAAAACCAGAAAAAGATTGTAAGCACAAATGTGTATCAACTTTAAACAAAAATCATCGTTTCATACAACAAGAATTAGATTATGCCAAATCTATCAATAATATCCAAAAATGAAACGAGAATTTACAAAAATTAAATCCCTTAAAGTTGAACACCTTCAATTACATCTAACTTGATCTTATGAGTAATGCCTTTATCAAATCATCAATGCAGTAAAGAAAGTGAAATACAAAGATCAATAGATGTTTGAAATCCCAAATATAGTAGATAATGTATCTAGACAATCTGTTGAAGAGAGTGGCTCTTTGAGCATCTTTCTTTAAAAACCCACCTTATACCAACCTTGAAATTTGACGGAGTCAAGTATTTCAACATGCATTTTACTTAATCAAAATTTGAACAACCATGCTTGGTATACATGTGGTAGCTGCACACAATACTCGGACGACCGAGGTGGTAGCTCTTTCCTCCATGTGGTGGTAGTTTTCACACTCATCATTGGGATGTAACTCTTTCCACATCTTTTGAGCATTTTACTTTTCTTTGACTCCCCCTCAATTGGCTATCAATTATTTAAGATATAAAGTATTCAACCAAAAATTGATCTCGATTTCATACTCGACTAAGCAGTAAAATAAGATAATGACTATACCAAGAGATCATTGAGAGAGAGAAATTGACTTTGATCACTCAGAAGATGATTTAATTAACATAAATGATCATTGCAACAGTGAAATATTATGATGGCAAAAGCATAATAAATTTCTAAATGTGCGAAAAGATGCAATTAAAGTCAATTATGATCTATGCTCAATTAATGTCCTATGTACAAACATAGATAAAGAACAAAACAAAACAAAAACAAAACCTATCCTAAGCAAAGGTTTCAAAAAGAAGTTTATTTCAAGGAAAGCATTCCAATTGCTTTTCGCAAATGAATAAAACGTTTTTGATCCAAAGGTTTTGTTAGAATGTCAGCTAATTGATCTTCAGTTGGAATATATGGAAGTTGAAGAGTATTTGATTCAACTAGCTCTCTAAGAAAATGATATCTAAGTTCAATATGTTTTGTTCTAGAGTGCAACACAGGGTTTTTAGAAATGTTAATTGCACTTGTGTTGTCACAAAGAATTGTTACCGAAGATGCTGAAATCCGGAAGTCGCTCAACACACTTTTCATCCAAATGAGTTGGGTTGAACAACTACCCGCTGAAATGTATTCCACTTCGGCAGTCGAGAGTGCTATGCAATTATGCTTTTTACTGTGCCATGCAACAAGGCAATGGCGAAGATAGAAGCATGCACCACTCGTGCTTTTCCGATCATCCACTGATCCTGCCCAATCGGCATCTGAGTATCCAACAATATCCAAACTTGTTCCCATAGGATACCAAATTCCGAAATTAATTGATCCTTTGATATACCGGATGATCATTTTCACCGCTTTCAGGTGAACCTCCTTTGGTGCAGATTGATATCTCGCGCAGATCCCAACACCAAAAGATATATCCGGGCGACTAGCCGTGAGGTAAAGTAGACTTCCAATCATACTTCGATACAGTTTCTCGTCTATATTCTCACTTTGTGATTCACTTCCAAGTCCCTTGTGGCTAGTTCCCATTGGAGTCGGAAAATCCTTCGAATTTTCAAGATCAAACTTTTTAACCAACTCCATTGCATACTTGGATTGACTCAAGTGAATACCTTCATTATTTTGTTTAATTTGCAATCCAAGGAAATAAGTCAATCCGCCCATCATGGACATCTCAAATTCGCTTTCCATGGTCTCCGCGAATTTAGAAGCATCATTATCTCTTGTTGCGCCAAATACAATGTCATCGACATAGATTTGTGCTACAATGAAATTGTTTTGATAATGCTTCACAAAGAGAGTCCTATCAGCTCCCCCTCGAGTGTAGCCCTTCTCCAAAAGGTGCTTTGTCAACCTTTCGTACCATGCTCGCGGTGCTTGTTTCAGACCGTAAAGAGCCTTTTTCAAACGAAAAATATGGTTAGGTTGTTTATGGTCTACAAAACCTTTCGGTTGAGCCACATAAACTTCCTCATTTAAAAACCCATTTAGAAATGCGCTCTTAACGTCCATTTGAAATAATTTGATTTTAAAATGACAAGCAATAGCAAACAGTATACGAATGGACTCGAGTCTAGCTACAGGGGCGAATGTTTCATCAAAGTCTATACCTTCTACTTGAGAGTAGCCTTGAGCAACTAATCGTGCCTTGTTCCTGATGATAGTACCATCCTCATTTTTCTTGTTCTTGAAGATCCATTTGGTACCTATCACAATATGTTGCTTTGGAGGCTTCGTTAATTCCCAGACTTTGTTTCGCTCAAATTGATGGAGCTCTTCCTGCATTGCGTTAATCCAGTAGTCATCCTGAAGAGCTTCATCTATGTTCTTTGGTTCGATTAGAGATACGTAGCAAGCGAATCCACAAACCAACTGCCTCCGAGTTCTAACTCCTTCTTGTGGATCTCCAATAATATTCGATTCCGGATGATCCTTGGAGATTCATAGCGTTTGTTGAAACGGAGTACTCGGAGATATATGAGATGATTCCTGCACATTAGATAAACTTGAAGAACCATTAGATGCATCATTAATATTGGAAGTATTATTATGAGAAGATGCAACGGCAGGAGAATCATCATCTAGAGAGATATCGAGGGTAGATTTTTCAGATGCAAAGTGAAAAGCTTCATCTACTTTAACATTTATAGATTCTACGATCGTCTTAGATTCCAAGTTAAATACTCGATATGCTCTATGTTACGGCATTTTGGTGTTGGCATATTTTGTGAGTCAAGTCAGTGAGTTGAGTCGGAGTCTTAAAGGGATCAAATTGTCAATCAGCATTCAAAGACTTAGAGAAGATTCAACAAGAGCTCAAGTTGACACTCAGTGTCTTGAGTCTTGAAGATTGAAGTTGAAGAATTGTGGATCAGTTACATCAATCTCAAGAAGAAAGTATTCAAGAGGATCAGGTATGTTTAACTAAATAATTGTGGTGATCCGAATACTTTCTTATAGTGTAGAAACACTTGGATGAACTTTTAATTGCATAATAATCAAAAACTGGTGTTCGGACATGTTCAGGATCCGGATCAGAGCCAACGATCCGGATCCCGAAGGTTGTTGCTTCATACAAGACTTCGATCCGGATCCATGCAATTTCCGATCCGGATCCCGAATGTTAAGTTTTCTGATTTGTATGAACGATTCGGATCGGGCAATGCGATCCGGATCCCGAACCATGGTATTTCTGGAATCGTCAATCTCGTTACGACGATCCGGATCGCAGTAAATCCGATCCGGATCGCCGTCCTGAAAATTTCCAGATAAGGTATGTTTTTGATTCTTATCTCTTTCCAAGGGTTTCTAAACTATAAATAGACACTTAGGGTTTCTCAAAAACGTGGGAGCTACGACCGATCTTTTTATAAAACTCTTGAGAGCAACCCTAGAGGCTAGGTTTTTATCGATCTTCTTTATAGCCTCTTTTAGGTCAATTCGATGGTTCCTTCAAGAACATATCTTTGGTCGAATTGATCTAATCTTTGCTTAGAGATTTCTTCTACGGTTCTTCATTGATAATCTAAGCAAAGGATCACCATCGAAGTCAATATTCTTATCGACTGAGTTTGCGTCGTGGATTCGACGTGGCATCGTGGATTCGGTGTGCTAAAGGCGTTTCGTGGATTCGAAGCGTGCGTTCGCGGATTCGAACGTGAGCAGTGGACGGGCAAAACGGTGGAGCGCGAGGTCCAAGAAATTGAAGGAGGGGTTAAATCCGTGAAGACGGTAATCACCTTGTTATCCTTCTTTTCTTAGGGATTGTTATTGCGTGGATATCCAACCGGTCAGCGCAAGGTCCGAAGAAGCTGAAGGAGGGGTTGAGTCCGTGGAGTCGGTAATCACCTTGTTATTCTTCTATTCTTAGTGGATTGTTTTTGCGTGGATATCCAACCGGTCAGCGCAAGGTCCGAAGAAGCTGAAGGAGGGGTTGAGTCCGTGGAGTCGGTAATCACCTTGTTATTCTTCTATTCTTAGTGGATTGTTATTGCGTGTTGGTCCCGTGGTTTTTCTCCTGGATTGGAGTTTTCACGTAAATCTCGGTGTGCTGTTTTTATTTTCCGCATTGGTTTTTATTTTGCACTGAGATTGAGTTTTTAAGTATTACACCTATTCACCCCCCCTCTAGTTGTTTGATAGTACCTATTTAGATCCTTTGGGATTAATAACTCTACAATTGGTATCAGAGCGGGTTTTAGGTTTATCTATCATGATGGGTGAAAGTGGTAATATTTATAGACCTCCTCTTTTTGATGGGACTAATTATGCTTATTGGAAAGTGCGGATGAGGGCTTTTCTCATCGCAATTGATGAGCGGGTATGGGAATCCGTGGAATGCGGTTGGGTGCATCCTGTTGAGGAAGTAGGAAATTCTACTACCCCAAAACCTCGCTCTAGATGGTCCAAAGAGGAATTTGAAAGATCTTCTTACAATAGGAAAGGTATGAACGCTTTATTTAATTCTCTTTCCTCGACTGAGTTCACACGAATTTCCGCGTGTGAATCCGCGAAGGAAATTTGGGATATTCTCAAAATTACACATGAGGGTACTAATCTTGTAAAAATTCAAAAGCTCCAGATGCTTACAAGTCAATTTGACTCTATTCTGTAGAGTTATTAATCCCAAAGGATCTAAATAGGTACTATCAAACAACTAGAGGGGGGGTGAATAGGTGTAATACTTAAAAACTCAATCTCAGTGCAAAATAAAAAACAATGCGGAAAATAAAAACAGCACACCGAGATATACGTGGAAACTCCAATCCAGGAGAAAAACCACGGGACCAACACGCAATAACAATCCACTAAGATTAGAAGAATAACAAGGTGATTACCGACTCCACGGACTCAAACCCCTCCTTCAGCTTCTTCGGACCTTGCGCTGACCGGTTGGATATCCACGCAATAACAATCCCTAAGAAAAGAAGAATAACAAGGTGATTACCGTCTCCACGGATTTAACCCCTCCTTCAATTTCTTGGACCTCGCGCTCCACCGATTTTGCACGCCCACTGCACACGTTCGAATCCACGAACGCCACTCGAATCCACGAGCACACGTTTCGAATCCACGAAACGCCTTTAGCACATCGAATCCACGATGCCACGTCGAATCCACGACGCAAACTCAGTCGATAAGAATATTGACTTCGATGGTGATCCTTTGCTTAGATTCTCATTGAGGAACCGTAGAAGAAATCTCTAAGCAAAGATTAGATCAATTCGACAAA
Source organism: Tillandsia leiboldiana (assembly GCA_029204045.2). Lineage (NCBI taxonomy): Eukaryota > Viridiplantae > Streptophyta > Magnoliopsida > Poales > Bromeliaceae > Tillandsia > Tillandsia leiboldiana. Next base: position 47,649,538 of record CM055064.1, on the reverse strand, counting down.
AGATATGTTCTTGAAAGAACCATCGAATTGACCTAAAAGAGGCTATAAAGAAGAACGATGAAAACCTAGCCTCTAGGGTTGCTCTCAAGAGTTTTATAAAAAGATCGGCCGTAGCTCCCACGTTTTTGAGAAACCCTAAGTGTCTATTTATAGTTTAGAAACCTTTGGAAAGAGATAAGAATCAAAAACTTACCTTATCTGGAAATTTTCAGGACGGCGATCCGGATCGGATTTACTGCGATCCGGATCGTCGTAACGAGATTGACGATTCCAGAAAACCAAGGGTTCGGGATCCGGATCGCATTGCCCGATCCGGATCGTTCATACAAAACAGAAAACTTAACATTCGGGATCCGGATCGAAGTCTTGTATGAAGCAACAACCTTCGGGATCCGGATCGTTGGCCCTGATCCGGATCCTGAACATGTCCGAACACCAGTTTTTGATTATTATGAAATTAAAAATTCTTCCAAGTGTTTCTATACTATAAGAAAGTATTCGGATCACCAAAATTATTTAGTTAACCATACCTGATCCTTTTGAATACTTTCTTCTTGAGATTGATGTAACTGATCCACAATTCTTCAACTTCAATCTTCAAGATTCAAGACACTGAGTGTCAACTTGAGCTCTTGTTGAATCTTCTCTAAGTCTTTGATTGCTGATTGACAATTTGATCCCTTTAAGACTCCGACTCAACTCACTGACTTGACTCACGAAATATGCCAATACCAAAATGCCGTAACAATCTCCCCCTTTGGCAATTTCGTGACAAAACCCAAAAATACATAAAAGCGCTCAAGTCACTTATCTTAAACCAAAAATCGAAATTCAATGTTATCACCAAAACATTGATTTTCTTTGCATGAAAGATCCAATAAATACAAAATTACATTTGAACCAAACAGTCCTAGAACATACTCTATGACTTAGGACTTGGAGTCTTAAAGTGATGTAATTCCTGCATAACAAAACTCCAAACAAAATCAAACGTCAGTCGTTAGAAATTAAAATCCTACATTTGATTCATCCTTTTGGTTCTTTTGTTTTTCCCAGCTCTTTCAACCTTTCTTTGTCTCCCCCTATCTTGAGCATCTCTAACATGTTCTCCATGTTCTTGAGCATCTATGTTCTCCCCCTTTGTGGTACGATCATCATTTTCCGTTCTCCCCCATTTTTCCATTTTCGTTTCGTTTGTCCTCTCTTGATGATCTCATCTCCGTCATTTCTCTTCTCCCCCTTTTTGTCACAAATTGTCAAACAGTGAACATACTAGACAAAAGGAAATTACTAACAAAATTAGTTCATGGAGAAAGAGAGATAAAAGCTCAGTTCTGGTATATATAACAAAAATGCAGATTGCGTACCGGTACCAGAAAGCAAAAATTAAATAATTTCTTGAAACAAATCCAGATTTTAGAATCTTTTCAAATACCGATTTGTATTCCATCAAGAAATCAATTTAAGTGCTTTAAACAGTGAATTCACATAGATGTCATTCAATCCAATTAATTTCACAAAATTAAAAAGATTTACTCCAAAATCATGAAAAATAAAGGTAAAACATTATAAACCGTTTTTCATGTTATATTCATCAAACACAAGTCATCAAAAATAATCTTGAGATCCAAAGTCTATCAAGATGTAACGGATTTACAAAGATGACATACGGAGATTTCCAAACGACATCAATCTTGAATTCTACCCTTTCAAATTGAGATAAGCACTAAAATACCTAAGGGTGGCTCTTTGAGCATCTTTCAACTATCCCACCATATACCAACCAGGAGATTGTTCAAAATATAAGAGTTTTGCATATAAATCTCCAAATGCTTCAACTAAAGATTTTCTCATAAAATACTATCAAGCATCCATAACATGTGGTAGCTTCACACACAAACCGGACGACCGGGGTGGCAGCTCTTTCCTACATGTGGTGGTAGTTTTCACACTCCTTTCGGATGTAACTCTTTCCACATCTTTTGCAAATCATTTCAATACACTTGAAAGAATGCAATCTCTTACGTGAAAGAATTAAATCCCAAATTTTAGTCTATCGGTTGTCTCACGTTTATCACAATGAATTCACACAACCGAGATAGATTAAGCATCTAAAGATCACACATGATTTCTAAAATTTGATGCTTATAAAATCAAAAACTCCTATAATGAAGTATCTTCAAGATTATGATTAAGGAGTAAAGTTGATAATCCAAATAAAATTAATTTGGAGTGAATAAAAGTGAAGCCCTTTTTATTCAATGCACTTGTTCAGTAAAAACCCTTTTGTTCAAAAACAAAGTATAAAAACGAAGAGCATTGAGAAACATGTAATGCAAAGATTAAGAAAAATATGAAAAGAAAACTAATCAAAGCATTACATACAGTCATAAGCTATTTAGAACTTAAGACAAGGAAAGATATCACCTTTCCGAATCCAAAATCGCTGGATTTTGGGTTGTCTTGATTCGTTGTGGCCGGGGGTTGTCCGCTTTGACTGTTGATCCACCTTAGGTCTTTGCCTCGCAGTGATCCACTTGAATGATTGATGTTGTGGCTCGGACCTTTGGTGGGTTGAGTGAACTCCTTTGACTTGATGTGTCTTTTGATTCCGTTGAGTTCGCTCCGTAGATGAAGTTGCCGAAGGACTCTTCTTTCTCTTTTTCGGGCAATTCTTCACCAAATGTCCTTCAAGTCCACATAGGTGACAAGTTCTTCCTTTCAATTTCATTGTGGAACTTGAAGCATTCACAGTTTGGTTCTTTTTGAATCCCAAACCAACCTTGCTTGTTTGACCTAATCCGGACATACATTCAAGTTTCTTGGAACCGGTTGAAATCCTTTGTATGTCGGATTTAAGTTGATGAACTTGCTTGGTCAATGCTTGATTGGTGACATGTATTTCCTCAAACTGCTTTTCAAGAGAATCAATCTTGTTAATATGGGAATTAACGACCGTTTCCGATTGATTTATCTTTTCTTGGAGGATTTTATTATTATCCAATAAAAGCTCTCGTTCCTCCTCGAGATCATGAAGTTTGATCTTTAAAGCATGATTCTCGTCTTGATCTTCAAGTCGTTGCTTTCTCAACTTCTTGATATGTTTGGCCATCTTCTTAGATTCCGCAAGAAGTTGTTGATATGCCTCAACGAGTTCTTCCTCGTCCGACTCCCCCTCACTTGATGACTCTCCGCCGGTTGTTGATGTTTCATACAAAATCAAAGGAGTAGAGTTAGTGACTAATGATGATAAACAATTATTAGAAGAGGGAAAATGAGAGGCATGAGAAGCAACGATTTTTTCCTCTTTACTTGAGGTTGATTCATTAGAAGTAAAATCGTCCCAAGTTTTCGCTTGCAAAGCCTTCTTTTTATATAATTTCGGAGTAGGACAATCCGTTGAAATATGGCCGTAGCCTTTGCATCTATAACATCGGATTTCCCCTTCGAATTCATCTTTTTCCTTAGAAGGTTTTGCAAGGAATTTGAGGTTAGAGGATTTAGAACCCGATGATCCTTTAGATGGTTTCGTGGATGAAGATCCATCGGTTCGATTCTTCCAAAATTTCCGACGAAATTTCTTTGTGATCCGCGCCAATTGTTCTTCAAAATCGGCAAAAGAGATTTCATCGTCGGAACTCGATTCGCTATCTTCTTTCTTTGTGGATTTGAATGCAATACCTGTAAGCTTAGAAGAAGACTTGGAAGAAACTTGATTAGTAGGAAAAGTCATTTCATAAGTTTGCAAAGCACCTACTAATTCCTCTACACTCATCTCATCCGGATGACTAACGGTTTCAATGGCGGTAACCTTTGCCCTAAACCGTTCCGGAAGAGTCCGAAGTATCTTTCTTACAATTTTCGACTCCGGGATCTTTTCTCCTAAATTAGCACATGTATTTATTACATCTTGAAGTCTAGTGTAATAATCTGTAAACAATTCATGCTCTTCCATATGAATAGAGTCAAATTGACTTGTAAGCATCTGGAGCTTTTGAATTTTTACAAGATTAGTACCCTCATGTGTAATTTTGAGAATATCCCAAATTTCCTTCGCGGTTTCACACGCGGAAATTCTTGTAAATTCAGTCGAGGAAAGAGAGTTAAATAAAGCGTTCATACCTTTCCCATTGTAAGAAGATCTTTCAAATTCCTCTTTGGACCATCTAGAGCGAGGTTTTGGGGTAGTAGAATTTCCTACTTCCTCAACAGGATGCACCCAACCGCATTCCACGGATTGCCATACTCGCTCATCAATTGCGATGAGAAAAGCTCTCATCCGCACTTTCCAATAAGCATAATTAGTCCCATCAAAAAGAGGAGGTCTATAAATATTACCACTTTCACCCATCATGATAGATAAACCTAAAACCCGCTCTGATACCAATTGTTGAGTTTTTAAGTATTACACCTATTCACCCCCCCTCTAGTTGTTTGATAGTACCTATTTAGATCCTTGTGGATCCATAATAACTCAACATATTCATATGGATGAGCATGAATTGTTTACAGATTATTACACTAGACTTCAAGATGTAATAAATACATGTGCTAATTTAGGAGAAAAGATCCCGGAGTCAAAAATTGTAAGAAAGATACTTCGGACTCTTCCGGAACGGTTTAGGGCAAAGGTTACCACCATTGAAACCGTTAGTCATCCGGATGAGATGTGTATAGAGGAATTAGTAGGTGCTTTGCAAACTTATGAAATGACTTTTCCTACTAATCAAGTTTCTTCCAAGTCTTCTTCTAAGCTTACAGGTATTGCATTCAAATCAACAAAGGAAGAAGATAGCGAATCAAGTTCCGACGATGAAATCTCTTTTGCCGATTTTGAAGAACAATTGGCGCGGATCGTAAAGAAATTTCGTCGAAAGTTTTGGAAGAATCGAACCGATGGATCTTCATCCACGAAATCTTCTAAAGGATCATCGGGTTCTAAATCCTCTAAACTCAAAAGCTTTGCAAAACCTTCTAAAGAAAAAGAAAAAGATGATTTCGAAGGGGAAATCCAATGCTATCGATGCAAAGGCTACGACCATTTTTCAATGGATTGTCCTTCTAAGAAATCATATAAAAAGAAGGGTTTGCAAGCGAAAACTTGGGACGATTCTACTTCTAATGAATCAACCTCAAGTAAAGAGGAAAAAGGAAAAATCGTTGCTTCTCATGCCTCTCATTTTCCCTCTTCTAATAATTGTTTATCATCTTTAGTCACTGACTCTACTCCTTTGATTTTGTATGAAACATCAACAACCGGCGGAGAGTCATCAAGTGAGGGGGAGTCGGACGAGGAAGAACTCGTTGAGGCATATCAACAACTTCTTGCGGAATCTAAGAAGATGGCCAAACATATCAAGAAGTTGAGGACGCAACGACTTGAGAATCAAGACGAGAATCATGCTTTAAAGATCAAACTTCATGATCTCGAGGAGGAACGAGAGCTTTTATTGAATAATAATAAAATCCTCCAAGAAAAGATAAATCAATCGGAAACGGTCGTTAATTCCCATATTAACAAGATTGATTTTCTTGAAAAGCAGTTTGAGGAAATTCATGTCACCAATCAAGCATTGACCAAGCAAGTTCATCAACTTAAATCCGACATACAAAGGATTTCAACCGGTTCCAAGAAACTTGATTGTATGTCC
>CM055064.1:47575840-47643787 GCA_029204045.2 Tillandsia leiboldiana | reverse complement strand
GATAAATAAGCTAAAACATGATGTCAATATGCTTACAGAAGCATTAGAGGGCATTCCATAAATTTTGGAGAAATTTCCAACCCACCTGTACGCTTTCCGCAGGCAACGCTGAAGTCGGGAAGTGCCGGAACCTCGAACTGACGAAACCTGGAAAAAAAATCGTGCCGCAAATCCCAAAAAAATCCGGAAGCTCCAATAAATTCCCACGAGTCTGCTCTGAAGATCTGCACACACCGATCATCCACAGCTAACACACAGCACACACACAAAGGCTCAAGTACACCTCCCAATCCACCCAAGCATCACCTTAAGTAAATGCCCGCATCAAGTCTAACATAATTAACTAGCTTGCATTAAGATATATGTTCAGCTTTACACCCACAGCACCAGCACACTTCATAAAAAAATTCCTCAACCCTTAATACACTCACAAAAATCAAGCTCATGCAAGCCAACTTCATACATCTAGAGCCATAAAAAAAAGATCTACACATCAAAATAAGTCCCACTTATCGCAATCACTTCCTCTATTACAGTCCAGAAATATCCACAGCAACTTCCAACATTCCATGCACATTCACAAAATGCACCACATCACACACACCTCAAAATTTCTCACAAAATCCTCAGCACACATAAAGCTCCAAAAGCTGCTAAATAAATCCACCCTTATGCATACATGCTGTGATGCATTCCAAAACCACACCAACACATCACTAATGTTACGGAATTTGAGTTGGCGTAGTTTCGTGAAAGGTTCAAGTCTTGAAGATTGAAGGTGAAGAAAGTTGGATCATTTAACTCAATCTCAAGAAAGAAGAATTCAAAAGGATCAGGTATGTTTAACTAAAGATTTTTGGTGATCCGAATACTTCTTGTAGTGTAGAAACACCTGGAAGAATTTTTAACTGCATAAAAATCAAAACTGGTTTCGGACTGTTCAGGATCCGGATCAGAGCCAGCATCCGGATCCCGAAGGTTGTTGTTTCATACATACTTCAATCCGGATCGCAGCATCTCACGATCCGGATCCCGAACGTTGAGTTTTTCTGAATTGTATGAACGATCCGGATCAGGCATTCCGATCCGGATCCCGAACGATTGTTTTCTGGAAACCGTCTTTCTTGCTACTGCAATCCGGATCGCCCAAATCCGATCCGGATCGCCGTCCGTAAAATTCCAGAAATGTTAGGTTTTTGATTCTTATCTCCTTCCAAGGTTTCTAACCTATAAATAGACCCTATGACTCTTTTCTAGGGTTAATCCAATAGCCGTCATAATTCAAATATCATTTTATACGGCCTAGATCCACATATAGAGAAGAAAGGAAATCATTAGAGAATACTCTATGTTTCTTCATCTATATTGATTAGTTTGATTCTAGGTTTTCATACTCACATCTTGAGTTGAATCAAACTAATGAATACTTAGATGGTATTTCCGATCTATCTTTGATCTAAGTATTCGGCGGATCATCACCACCCAAAAACAACGATTTACCCCAAAATCGGCGCGTGGATTCGCGTGTCCTTGTGGATTCAAGGTTCAACCGCTCTCGTGGATTCGGAGCGAGGCACGTTCGTGGATTCGAAGGGTGCTATTGGGTGAAGACCGTGGATTCGGTCGGACGTCGTGGATTCGACGTTGGACGCCGTGGATTCGGCGTTGGGCGCAGATCGTGGATTCGAGAAGCGTCGTGGAGCGAGCGGAGAAGATCCTCTAGGAGCGTATGGAAAAGGTTGAGTCGTAAGTGTGTACGGTAAATCACCTTGTACGTGTTTTAATTCTAGTGGATTTTTCGCCGTGTTATCGGTCCCGTGGTTTTTTACTCCGGTGATGGAGTTTTCCACGTAAAAATCTTGCGTGTTATTTTTATTTCCGCATTGGGTTTTTATCGCAACGATTTTTGAGTGTTTATACGTTTACACCTATTCACCCCCCTCTAGGTGTTTCTTCCCCTATTTAGATCTATATTACATATAACCCAACAAGTGGTATCAGAGCGGGAATAGGGTTGTAAACAATGGTTGAAGGTGGAAACATCAATCGACCCCCTTTCTTTGATGGAACAAATTATGCGTACTGGAAAGTACGGATGAAAGCCTTTTTAATTTCCATCGACGAAGGGTGTGGCAATCAATTGAATTAGGATGGTCTAATCCAACTGAAATTATCTCTGATGTTCGCACCTTAAAACCTAGGTCGAAATGGACCAAGGAAGAGTTAGATTCATCTTCTTACAATGGCAAGGGAATTAATGCTATTTTTAATGCCTTATCTCAAACTGAATTCTCTCGCGTCTCGGCATGTGAGACTGCGAAAGAAATCTGGGATGTTCTTCAGGTTACACATGAGGGAACTAACCTCGTGAAGATTCAGAAACTGCAAATGCTTACGAGCAAGTTTGACTCTATCTTGATGGCAGAAAATGAATCTTTCACGGACTACTATACACGATTGCAAGACATCGTAAACTCATGTGCTAACCTGGGAGAGAAGATTCCAGAATTTAAGATTGTAAGAAAGATCTTAAGAACTCTTCCTGAACGATTTCGCCCAAAGGTTACTGCCATTGAAACTATTAAACACCCGGACGAAATACGTGTAGAAGAATTAGTTGGTTCATTACAAACTTATGAAATGACATTTACTACTAACAATTCTTCTGGAAAAGCATCCACTTCTAAGTCTTCAGGTTATGCGTTGAAAACAACTAAGGAAGAAGACGCGGATACATCCTCCTCAGACGATGACGAGAACCTTTCTATGGAGGAATTTGAGAAGCAGCTCGCTCTCTTGACAAGGAAGTTTCGCCGCAACTTTCGAAGGGGTAATTCAAGTAAATCTCCATCCTTCGGAAAGTCGAACAAAGGCAAGGGTACTTCAAGTTACAAGTCAAGAAAGCAAGAGAACTTCACAAAGGATAAGAAAAGTTCAGAAGGACAACTACAATGCTTCAAATGTCGAGGCTACGGCCACATTGCAACAGAGTGTCCCAACAAGTATCCGGCAAAGAAGAAGGCGATGCAATGTCACGCCCCGGGGTCGAAACTGCGACCCGGGCTCGCCAACAATCCGCCACCTATGCCAAACCCGCATAGGCGAAGCGTCCTACCTGCAAAAAGAGCTACAGCTAACAGATATCAGAGCTAAAAGATAAAACTGCTATAGAAATAAAACCAACCACTGTACAACTGAAGATAAAACAACAAGGTCCATCTCCCAAAAATGATGATCATACAATAACCTCGAGTACAAAACTCATAGCTCACAGGGAGATATCTCAAATAAAACATCAGTGTACAAGCTCTCAATACATCATATCCTCACTACATCAGTCTCTCAAAAGAGGAAATAAATACCAATCTACCGACTATACTGAAGATCTCCTCAAAAGGGGTACCGCTACTCTCCAAAGATGGGTCTGGATCTAGCTCGCTACTCCTCACCACGCACAGCAACCACAGAACGGCAACACCCGCCAAGACTCTGCAAAACAAAGGAGAGAAAGGACAAAAAGGGGGAAAACCCCCAACGGGCGTGAGAACTACGCAAAAAGGGAGTTCTCAGTGGGTATCGCCACTAGGCCCGACGATCTGCCCACCAAGACTACTAGAGGCAAAAGATAACCGATGCAGTAAAACTGAAAGGAGAAGCTGGAAACACTCTACAGCTACCATGCCTCTATCTAAATGCTCAATGGGGAAACTCTGATGAAGATATGCAACACTCGCACACGAGGTGCTCAATCGACCCAATCGAGCTGACTGCCACATCGGGTCCAGTCAAACCTGCGCCCACCTACAACCACCTCCCGCTGACGGGCAGGAATACGTAGGCGTCCAAACGGACTAACTCGCTATCGAGTAGTGGCTCATGCAGGCTATAGTCAAATCCATGCCCTCTCTCTCTCAGAACGAAAGACTCAAGATGCTCAACCTCTCACACAATGGTCAAAGAACTCACAACGACCACGGGACCACCGTCAAACCCCAAACGGTTCCCAACAACACTAGCACTGGTCTACACACAGCCGCTAGACTCCGCTCAGTCCCCCTGACATGAGTGTAACCCTAAGTAACTGTCTGGAAATAAACCCAATCTGATACCACCAGTAGAACTGGTACTGCCTGCTCTGCCGCGACGGGTATGCCAGCCTACGCATAACACCGAAGCAAAGGAGTCCCAAGGACTCAAAGTCTATCAGCCGCGCACTCCGGAGTGGCACTCGTGGGGAGCGACCCACACGAGTAAAGTATCTCTGTAACCAGTATCACTGTAACAAGTCTCACGATATAGCAGGACTGGATCACGACTCTGATCAAAGTGGGAAAACTCATCCACTAAAGGGAAACCCGATCCCCAAACTGAAATAACTGTAAACAATAAGTGGAAAACTCCAACCACTCGAGAAGCCTGATACCCAATCTGATGCATAAACATTCTCCGGTCAACCGCCCAATGTCCGCGGCTGCCGTAATACCCCACGAACCACAACCTAACACAATCCGGCACAACCTGTCCCCGACACCAGGACCCCCGCTACACTATCCCTAATCTCTGCTCAAACCCGAGCAACATGAACCTACGATCGACAGAAAAGGAGAAAGGAAGCAGAGATGGTTTCTCCTAAGTCAAGTCCCAATATGAAAGTGTAGCAGTAAAAGATGGCCTATCTAGATGTCCATACAAGCATGCATTTGTCCTCAAAGCAAAATAAAGAAAGATAAACCTCATGCCAAATTATCAATGACCATACCTGTCCATAATCCTCAATCCAAAACGGCTCCTCAGAGTAGAACCTGCACATAACTACATAATCCTATCCCAATGCATAAACCAGCCTCATAAAAGGTTATGTGCTAATATGGCATGATAATTAATCATATATGGTAACCTTGCCTTAGGTGGGCTTCCACTAATCACCAACATGAATATTTGATTATACCATTGTCATACTATGAGAAATTCACTTGCAATTTCCATAAAATCCTCACTGTTAAACTTACCGATCAATTCCAGCTATTGTACCGTACACCTGCATGCAATGCTAACATATAACAATATAGAGAACCGTCCACCGGTTCCGGGAATAAGGCACCCACCTGAAAAGCTGACTGTCCAAAGCCCAACAGCTGAAAACACCAGATAACTCTAATCCCTTGCTCCAATAAGTTCAGCACACCCGTAACTCTCCTAGCACAATACAAAGTCCACTATTACACATACATTCCAAAATCTGCTCTCACACACACATACCACAACAGTCCCAGAAATGCTTAATTTTCACCTCAGCAAGAGCCCAGAAAATTCCCAGAAAAATATCACCGCGATCCTCGCGTCGATAGCTTCGCAACGGTAGCTTGCACGCCCAAATCTGAGTTCGGTAAGCCAAGATATAATTCGACAGGGTGGTACACTCACAAGATTTCAGCACAAAAAGACTGTAGCACTATACACAGAGAAACAGTGATTTTCACCTCTGATGAAATCTCAGAAAAATCCAAGAAAAATACGAGCGCGTTCCTTGCGATCTGAAGATGAAAAAGTTGTATAAGCTCGTTTCTGTCTGACGCTCGTGCGCAAAGATATGGCCAAAACACCTCGATGCTGTCCCACAAAGCCAAACAGAAAATGGGTCACAGTGTTGCCTCGGGATCCGTGCCAAAAACTCGAAACGGGAAAGCGCGATCAAAACGAAAGATGAAGCCCTACCTCTTAGGAGTCTGTCGGCGCAAGAATCACAGAAAAAGGATCTCGGGGTAGCCCAGGGGAGCCAAAACACTGCTGCTGCGACGAAGGGGAACACAGGAAAAGCAACGTCGCGCCGCGCCGTAAAATCCAGAACCTCGGGATGCGTGCTCCTAAAATCGTAGAACTTGGCAGGAAGATCAAGAATTAAGAGATGAACAAGTCTTCTTCAAGGTGCTCGGGCAGAAGATGCGCGGGTTGAGAGAAAAGAGCCAAAGAAGAAGGCTCGGGTGCTATTTATAGGCAGCAGAAAATAATTGGGGAAAATTCCCATTGTGTCCCATTTTCCGGGCGCCCGAAACTTTTCGGGCGCGCACAGTGCGGCCCGTCCACAACTTTCGGGCGCGCACAGTGTGGCCCAGCCCAAAATACGCGGTTGTGACGGGATCCAGGCTTCTGTCCGACCCGCCCCAGCGCTCGCCACGTGTCGCCCGAACAGGCAACAGCCAAACCGGCGTCCCGCGCTCCGCCACGTGGCGTTGACCGTGCCTGCCCCGCGCACGTCGCCCCGGCTGACCCGCGCGTACGGCCACCTGCCTGCCGGTACGGCCACCTGCCCGCCTGCCAGCGCACTTCGCCCCACCTGCCACGCACAGTACCCCGTCCAATGGGGAGGCGCCACGTGTCACACCCTTCGCCTGCTGCGCCCGGTGTACGTAATTTCAATGCACCGAACCAGTACGCAGATGCCACGTGTCCCAAGCCGGTCCACCGTGCACCACCGGCCTGCTCCGTGAACCCAGACCACAACACCGACCAGTAAGAACCTGCCACGTGTCCCTTCCTCGGGTGCACGACGGCCCGCGCGCCGCCTGCCCGAGCCCGCGCCGCCGCCTTCCGCCGCTGCCCGCCGCCGCGGCCGCCGCCGGCGATCGCCGGAAATACTGTTCCGGCCATGAACAGTGATTTTACTATAGCAAGCTTCGAAAAATACAAGTAAATAGCCCATCTTGACCGTTTTCCGCGCGCTGATTCCAAATCCGGCGTCCATTTTGCCAAATTCCAATCCTATAAAATGCCGGAGGCTCCCGAAAAGGTATTTTTAATCCGAATTTTGCGCCGAGCCTAATTTGATATCCACTCTGCGCGTAAACTCTTCTAAACATCCGACGGGGTCCCCCGATTACCCACGTGATCCATTTTAAGCCCCGAGTCCATCTCTTGTGTCCAAATTGGCGCGCAAACACCGCCGACATGCCACGTAGGCTTCCAGAAGCTGCTGGTCACACTATAGAAGCCCTGCAAAGATCCGGGTCACCACATCCTCCCCCACTAAAAGAAAGTTTCGTCCTCGAAACTAGAGCAACTCCCAAGGAGTCTCAGAAACCAGGGGTTGATACCCAACACTGCCGTCCCCAGCTCCCAAGTCACCAATCACACCCCGTGATTACTCAGCAACAACATCAGCAACAACCAGAACGGCATAGCCCGATCGCGCAATTCCCTCACCTCACGAGCCGAATTCGCAACGGGCGTCCATCGTACTCCAAACTCTCACAGACCCCAAAGGAACGAGTCAAACACGGGCGAGGGGTCCAAAACATAACACTCCTGAGCTGAGACGCAGAAAAAACCTCAAAAACTCCAACAAAGGCAGGGGGAAAGGAACAAATAGCCTGAGCCACACGCTCTAACGTCACTCCTAAGAGCCAACTCAACCCAGGCGACCCGAAACACATCCACACAAACACCTGCACAGAAAAGGGGCCCTAACAAGCAGGGGTTCACACCCAGTCACCCTCAAAACTCAACCACCCAAGTGGATTGCTCAGCCGCAGCCTTTCATCAAAAGGGATCCTCTGGGACACAAACTCAAACCCTGCACACTAGAATGGCCCCACACAGCGCCAGCTAAGGAACCGCCAAACTCGACTCCCAAAAGCTCTTCCGCTCCAGGTATCCGCCACCACAGTAGCTCAGTCAAGGTGATACTGGATGCTCAACAAAAATCCAATGGTAGCTCTTCAGCCCCTATGGGAGGTATCACAAAAACTCGCAAATCCAACTCCCACCACTGACTAGGTTAAAATCAGCGCTGGTGCCAATCTCATCAACCGCTCGTCAAGCCCTGCCGGCACTACCCGGTCCAAAAACTCCTTACCCCAACAAGGACCGTCGATCTCCGCCAGTCTTAAATAGCATCCATTTTGGCCGGAATTCCACCGCCGCCCCTACGGCTTGAATAAGTAATCCAGGAAGATATGCTCTCGAAGCTAAAACTTGTACCACAACGACTAGGCATAAGGCTCCTTCCTCACAGATCTTGACACACCATCTACAAATGCTGCACAAGCTCTAAATCACTCAGGGAGGGGGTAAAACCAAAATATCCCTGGAGGATGCCGCTAACCAACCGTTCAAGGCCAACAGAAATACAAAATTCCTCAATCTAGAGGCAACAGGGCATTAGTCAATCCATTGGCTTCACTGTACTCGTAATGCCCCTACTGTGTCCTGAACACCATCTAGACAAAGCCTTCAGTTGAAATTCCATATTGGTGCAGGCATCATACAATAACTGCCTGTACATAGCTCCATCAAAAGATTCTAAATAATATCTGGACCTGCCTGGGCTCCAATCCCAAAGGGCTCTCACCGTCGTGTATCAACGACGTGGCACTAGGTCAAACGACCCTCGATCCAACAGATCCCTGCACCGGTGCGATCAACTCTCCCAGCTCTTACAGATAATATCCAAGTGGTGCTATCGAGGTTGGCGCGGTTTCCAGAACCACGTCAACCGCAATCTCAATCTCCCTAACAGGCGGCATAATCATCAACTCGAGTGGACTCACACCCGGGATTTCGCAGCAATAGAAATATCCTTTGGTCCCGGCGCCACCATAAGCTCCTCTCACACAGTCGCTAAAATCCGTGTGCTCGAACAGTTTCCCTATAACAAGCCTCCTTTAGACTGCCTCACGGTCATCACTCTCTCTGCACTTAACCATCCAGTGGTGCTGTGCCAACCAATCCCAAGCACTGGGTCAAAACATCGAACTGCCACCCATAACAAAAGGTTTGCCGGTATAACTCATGGTCTCAACGACACTAGACATAAACCACAAGCCTCCTTCACATGCACAACACCGATGGTATCCTGTACCTCTAGTGCACGTGGTAACAACTCTGCCTCTAGTCCATGACGGAATGCAAAGTGCACTAACTCCGACTACTGTGATGAAATCACACCTGCAACAACCCGATCCACTGCCGTGGCGCCCTCCAACCAGGCGGCACAAACTCATCCACACGATGCAAGCGGTTGTCGCTTAGTCCACCAGAAAATATCCAATCAATCACAAGGGAGCACGACCTCTGTCTCTGCTCACGCTGAGGCAACAGATACGATCCTCCGCAGACAACAAAACCACGCTACCATTGCACTACTCTGATATAGACACTGATACTGCCATCGGGGTCCACCCGATCCCCAACATCTCAGAAATCCATCATTGCAACCGTCATAAGACAAAACACCATTAATCCATGCAATTCCCTATACACTTATCCTTACTAAGCTCACCCCTCAATCCCATATAATACATTCAAAATATGCAAGTTATAAATCACAAAGGGTAGAATTCCCTTGGGTAAGCTTTACATTAACCATCCACAAGGATATCCACCACCCAGGAAAGCAAAACGAAAATGCCTCTGCCTGCCGATCTGTCCTCCATCACCTAGCGCCAAGCGCCTCCCTCCAGAACTCGCCTCTAGCGGCAGATCCCCATCCAAGGAACTGCAATGTCCAGCTCCAAACACAATGCCTACTCCGACGAGGCATCCACAGTCCAAGACCCGAACAGGAGGGACCGAAAAGAAACTAAAGAGTATCCTGGCGCAATCCACTCCCAATCTCACTTATCCTATGTGCCTCGTCCCTCGAAACCTGGAGCGCCAGTTCAACAACTGCATAAACTCTCTAGCACAGGGAGGCTCTCAATTGATCACTCCATCACCCCCAACCACGACTCTGCCTCCAAAGGCTCCAAACTCAATCTTACGAGTCGGGGTGGTTCATCTGCCAATCTGGCTCGCTAATCAAACATGCCCCACAGCTCCTCTGCTGTCAACCATCCACCCTACCTCAGTGCCTTGGCACTAAACATTGGCACGGAGGGGGCCACTCACTCCATTGGCGCTACAGAAATCCCTGCCGCTGAGGATACTACATCCTGGTGGTCTCAGAAGAAAAGTACTGTCGGGCTGCCCACTGCTCTGACAACTGCGTCACCAAACTAGCTGCTCACTCTGCCGCTGATATGCCTCTAACAATCCTGTCATCTGGGTCCAGAACTCTCTGACCTCAATCCGGGTATCCAGCCCAAAACCAACCGCTCAAGCTCAACTGCCATGACAGGATGCACAAGGGTCCCAAACCCAGCGTCGGGGAGACACTGCTCGCCACGACGAAACCGCAAATCAGCACACAACAACGCTCGACCCAATCCGGCGAAAGTCTAGAGCATGTTACCCATTCCACAGCGTTATGTTGTCTGCAGCCAACATAACTACTTAGGAGAATAAACATGCCAATCACTCATCCCGTCCCTCGGGAGAGGTGTAAAACTCAATCAGGACTCTCGCTACAAATCACGACTCTCACGAAGTCATCCTAGGGTCCAACCACAAGCCTAGGGTTTCTAAGTCCACCATGACCTACAACCTAGGCTCTGATACCACCTAATCTGTCACGCCCCGGGGTCGAAACTGCAACCCGGGCTCGCCAACAGATCCGCCACCTATGCCAAACCCGCATAGGCGAAGCGTCCTACCTGCAAAAAGAGCTACAGCTAACAGATATCAGAGCTAAAAGATAAAACTGCTATAGAAATAAAACCAACCATTGTACAACTGAAGATAAAACAACAAGGTCCATCTCCCAAAAAATGATGATCATACAATAACCTCGAGTACAAAACTCATAGCTCAACAGGGAGATATCTCAAATAAAACATCAGTGTACAAGCTCTTAATACATCATATCCTCACTACATCAGTCTCTCAAAAGAGGAAATAAATACCAATCTACCGACTATACTGAAGATCTCCTCAAAAGGGGGTACCGCTACTCTCCAAAGATGGGTCTAGATCTAGCTCGCTACTCCCTCACCACGCACAGCAACCACAGAACGGCAACACCCGCCAAGACTCTGCAAAACAAAGGAGAGAAAGGACAAAAAGGGGGAAAACCCCCAACGGGCGTGAGAACTACGCAAAAAGGGAGTTCTCAGTGGGTATCGCCACTAGGCCCGACGATCTGCCCACCAAGACTACTAGAGGCAAAAGATAACCGATGCAGTAAAACTGAATGGAGAAGCTGGAAACACTCTACAGCTACCATGCCTCTATCTAAATGCTCAAATGGGGAAACTCTGATGAAGATATGCAACACTCGCACACGAGGTGCTCAATCGACCCAATCGAGCTGACTGCCACATCGGGTCCAGTCAAACCTGCGCCCACCTACAACCACCTCCCGCTGACGGGCAGGAATTACGTAGGGCGTCCAAACGGACTAACTCGCTATCGAGTAGTGGCTCATGCAGGCTATAGTCAAATCCATGCCCTCTCTCTCTCAGAACGGAAAGACTCAAGATGCTCAACCTCTCACACAATGGTCAAAGAACTCACAACGACCACGGGACCACCGTCAAACCCCAAACGGTTCCCAACAACACTAGCACTGGTCTACACACAGCCGCTAGACTCCGCTCAGTCCCCCTGACATGAGTGTAACCATGAAGTAACTGTCTGGAAATAAACCCAATCTGATACCACCAGTAGAACTGGTACTGCCTGCTCTGCCGCGACGGGTATGCCAGCCTACGCATAACACCGAAGCAAAGGAGTCCCAAGGACTCAAAGTCTATCAGCCGCGCACTCCGGAGTGGCACTCGTGGGGAGCGACCCACACGAGTAAAGTATCTCTGTAACCAGTATCACTGTAACAAGTCTCACGTGTTACGGAATTTGAGTTGGCGTAGTTTCGTGAAAGTCTCAAGTCTTGAAGATTGAAGGAGAAGAAAGTTGGATCATTTAACTCAATCTCAAGAAAGAAGAATTCAAAAGGATCAGGTATGTTTAACTAAAGATTTTGTGTGATCCGAATACTTCTTGTAGTGTAGAAACACTTGGAAGAATCTTTCATTGCATAAAAATCAAAAACTGGACTTGGGACATGTTCAGGATCCGGATCAGGTTGTTCGATCCGGATCCCGAAGGTGGTTCGTTCATACACCAGTTCAATCCGGATCGTAGCCTCTCTTGATCCGGATCCCGAACACTGAGTTTACCATCTTCCTTGAACGATCCGGATCAGGCTTCGCAATCCGGATCCCGAACGTTGATGTTTGGTGAACTGTATGAACGATCCGGATCAAGCACTTCGATCCGGATCCCGAACCTTCATTTTTCTGGAATTGCCTGACTCGTTACGACGATCCGGATCACAGCTAATCCGATCCGGATCGCCGTCCGTAAAATTTCCAGAAATGTTAGGTTTTTGATTCTTATCTCCTTCCTAGGGTTTCTAACCTATAAATAGACCCTACGACTCTTTTTTTAGGGTTAATCCAAAAAGAGGCCGAAAATCCAAATAGTCGTCATTTTCATATATCATCTTTTACGGCTCTAGATCCACATATAGAGAAGAAAGGAAATCATTAGAGAATACTCTATGTTTCTTCATCTATATTGATTAGTTTGATTCTAGGTTTTCATACTCACATCTTGAGTTGAATCAAACTAATGAATACTTAGATGGTATTTCCGATCTATCTTTGATCTAAGTATTCGGCGGATCATCACCACCAAAAACAACGATTTACCCCAAAAATCGGCGCGTGGATTCGCGTGTCCTTGTGGATTCAAGGTTCAACCGCTCTCGTGGATTCAGAGCGAGGCACGTTCGTGGATTCGAAGGGTGCTATTGGGTGAAGACCGTGGATTCGGTCGGACGTCGTGGATTCGACGTTGGACGCCGTGGATTCGGCGTTGGGCGCAGATCGTGGATTCGAGAAGCGTCGTGGAGCGAGCGGAGAAGATCCTCTAGGAGCGTATGGAAAAGGTTGAGTCGTAAGTGTGTACGGTAAATCACCTTGTACGTGTTTTAATTCTAGTGGATTTCTGCCGTGTTATCGGTCCCGTGGTTTTTTACTCCGGTGATGGAGTTTTCCACGTAAAAATCTTGCGTATTATTTTTATTTCCGCATTGGATTTTTATCGCAACGATTTTTGAGTGTTTATACGTTTACACCTATTCACCCCCCTCTAGGTGTTTTTTCCCCTATTTAGATCCTTATTACATATAACCCAACAAGTGGTATCAGAGCGGGAATAGGGTTGTAAACAATGGTTGAAGGTGGAAACATCAACCGACCCCCGTTCTTCGATGGAACAAATTATGCGTACTGGAAAGTGCGGATGAAAGCCTTTTTAATTTCCATCGACGAACGGGTGTGGCAATCAATTGAATTAGGATGGTCTAATCCAACTGAATTTATTGGTGATGTTCACACCTTAAAACCTAGGTCGAAATGGACCAAGGAAGAGTTAGATTCATCTTCTTACAATGGCAAGGGAATTAATGCTATTTTTAATGCCTTATCTCAAACTGAATTCTCTCGCGTCTCGGCATGTGAGACTGCGAAAGAAATCTGGGATGTTCTTCAGGTTACACATGAGGGAACTAACCTCGTGAAGATTCAGAAACTGCAAATGCTTACGAGCAAGTTTGACTCTATCTTGATGGCAGAAAATGAATCTTTCACGGACTACTATACACGATTGCAAGATATCGTAAACTCATGTGCTAACCTGGGAGAGAAGATTCCAGAATTTAAGATTGTAAGAAAGATCTTAAGAACTCTTCCTGAACGATTTCGCCCAAAGGTTACTGCCATTGAAACTATTAAACACCCGGACGAAATTCGTGTAGAAGAATTAGTTGGTTCATTACAAACTTATGAAATGACATTTACTACTAACAATTCTTCTGGAAAGGCATCCACTTCTAAGTCTTCAGGTTATGCGTTGAAAACAACTAAGGAAGAAGACGCGGATACATCCTCCTCAGATGATGACGAGAACCTTTCTATGGAGGAATTTGAGAAGCAGCTCGCTCTCTTGACAAGGAAGTTTCGCCGCAACTTTCGAAGGGGTAATTCAAGCAAATCTCCATCCTTCGGAAAGTCGAACAAAGGCAAGGGTACTTCAAGTTACAAGTCAAGAAAGCAAGAGAACTTCTCAAAGGATAAGAAAAGTTCAGAAGGACAACTACAATGCTTCAAATGTCGAGGCTACGACCACATTGCAACGGAGTGTCCTAACAAGTATCCGGCAAAGAAGAAGGCGATGCAAGTCGTCACTTGGGATGACAACTCAACGTCAAATGAGTCATCTTCGAGTGATGAAGAAAAGAGCTCCACCGCATTCCACGCGTCCGTATCTTCACCCTTCATGTGCTTTATGGCAAGTACATCCGAGTCGTTGTCCAACTCCACTGTTGAAAAGAATGCAACGGACAATGAATCGGATGATTCGGAAGGTGAAGATTTTGCTCTAGCCTATCACAGATCTTTACGGGATTTAAAGAAACCGGCTAAGCAAAACAAGGGGTTGAGAGGGAGATTGCAGGATCTCGAAGAAGAAGTAAAAAGGGTAACTTCTCTCTCGACCGATCTTGAAGTGGAAAGGGATAAACTGATAAAAGAAAATGTTTCCCTTCAAGAGTCCAATGAGCAACTCGAGAAGAATTATATAGATATGGTAAACAAAGCAAATTACTTGTTGAAGCTCTACGGCGAGGCCCGACGGGAAAGATTGGAAATGACAGAGACCATTCTCCAACTTAAGGATGACTTACAGCAATTTTCTTTTGGAAGGAGTAAGTTGGATAAACTTATTGGTCTTGGTCAAACAAACAAGTTCGGCCTCGGATACAATCGAACTGAAGACAATTTTAGTTCGGTTGGGACAGTCTTTGTGCCTCAGTCGGTATCTCCTCCTCCGACACCGGAATTCACGACAACCAACGACGACAAGCCTACTTCATCCTCTTCGGAATCGTCAAGCACAAAGGTATGTTTTCGTTGTAATTTTGCAGGGCACATTGAAAGAAATTGCAAGATTGGAGCTCAAAGATCAAATCAACCACATCTTGCAACTACTACCAATAAGTTCACTCCCCGGAATTCAAAGAAGGATTTTCCTAAAGAAAAGGACATTGGTAGTACTTCAAATAAGACGATGACAAAAGAAAAAGACCAATCATGCAAGACGTCTTCATCAAGGAAAACTTCTCAACCATTGCCAACATACTCCAAAACTCAAAAGGTTTGGGTATGCAAAGGTGAAACCCCTCCTTGTCTTTAATCGTTCTACGATTAAATCTTGTGTAGTTTATGTAGACTATTTTCTTTTCTTCTTTTTCTTTTGGCCGACCCGTCAACCATCTTTGGGAGGTAAATGGAACATTTTCTTATTGGTTGATGATTTCTCTAGGTTTTCTTGGGTAGCGTTTTTAAAAGAGAAAGCTGATACGTTTGACTCTTTTCATGAGATTTGCCATCGTATTATGATTGAAAAGAATGAAAAGATCATTCGTGTTAGAAGTGATAGAGGCGGAGAATTCATAAATTCAAAATTCATTGATTTTTGCACTTCAAATGGCATTAAACATGAATTCTCGGCACCCTATACACTGTTACGGCATTTTGTGTTGGCACATTTCGTGAGTTTGAGTCGGAGTCTTAAAGGGAACAAATTGTCAAATCGGCTTTCGAAGACTCATTGAAGATTCAACATGAGCTCAAGATAACACTCAGGTATGGTTAATTAAACCATGGTGATTTAAGTTCATTTATAACCATTGGAATCAGGAACTTAGTGAAAACCGGTTTAGACTTGGTTTAAGGAACTTGGATTTAACTTACAATCTATTTTAAGTTTGGTTTCCGGTACTTGGTTTGATTTGGATAAAGCTTATCTTGGAAAAATCAGTTTTTACATTACGTACCGGAACCACACTTGAAGTTCCTCTAACCCGACACAGAATTTTCTGTAAATTGCACTGCGTACCGGAACACGGACTCGCGTACCGGAACACAATAGAAAAATCTGTGGTTTGCACCATTGCGTACCGGAACGCGATATTTGGTACCGGTACACAATGCCCCATCGGGATAAATTTCCTAAACCGACTTTTATCTTTTTCCAAGGGTTATAAATAGATACTTAGGGTTTCTAAACGAGGGTGACCAATATGAAACACTCGTGAGCAACCCTAGAGGCTGGTTTTTACCGTTCTTCTCTTTCGCCTCTATTAGGTCAATTCGACGGTTCTTCCATGATCTATCTTTCGTCGAATTGATCTAGTCTTTGCTTAGATATTTCTTCTACGGTTCCTTCATGATAATCTAAGCAAAGGATCACCATCGAAGCCTATATTTTATATCGGCTATTTGCGTCGTGGATTCGGCGTGACATCGTGGATTCGATGTGTTGAAGGCGTTTCGTGGATTCGAAACGTGTGCTCGTGGATTCGAGTGGCGTTCGTGGATTCGAACGTGTGCAGTGGACGTGCAATCGGTGGAGCGCGAGGTCCGAAGAAATTGAAGGAGGGGTTGACACCTTGTTATTCTTCTTTTCTTAGAGGATTGTTATTGCGTGGACATCCAACCGTTCAGCGCAAGGTCCAAAGAAGCTGAAGGAGGGGTTGAGTCCATGGAGTCGGTAATCACCTTGTTATTCTTCTATTCTTAGTGGATTGTTATTGCGTGTTGGTCCCGTGGTTTTTCTCCTGGATTGGAGTTTCCACGTATATCTCGGTGTGCTATTTTTATTTTCCGCATTGTTTTTATTTTGCACTGAGATTGAGTTTTTAAGTATTACACCTATTCACCCCCCCTCTAGTTGTTTGATAGTACCTATTTAGATCCTTGTGGATCCTTAATAACTCTACAATTGGTATCAGAGCGGGTTTTAGGTTTATCTATCTTGATGGGTGAAAGTGGTAATATTTATAGACCTCATCTTTTTGATGGGACTAATTATGCTTATTGGAAAGTGCGGATGAGAGCTTTTCTCATCGCAATTGATTAGCGAGTATGGCAATCCGTGGAATGCGGTTGGGTGCATCCTGTTGAGGAAGTAGGAAATTCTACTACCCCAAAACCTCGCTCTAGATGGTCCAAAGAGGAATTTGAAAGATCTTCTTACAATGGGAAGGGTATGAACGCTTTATTTAATTCTCTTTCCTCGACTGAATTTACAAGAATTTCTGCGTGTGAATCCGCGAAGGAAATTTGGGATATTCTCAAAATTACACATGAGGGTACTAATCTTGTAAAAATTCAAAAGCTCCAGATGCTTACTAGTCAATTTGACTCTATTCATATGGAAGAGCATGAATTGTTTACAGATTATTACACTAGACTTCAAGATGTAATAAATACATGTGCTAATTTAGGAGAAAAGATCCCGGAGTCGAAAATTGTAAGAAAGATACTTCGGACTCTTCCGGAACGGTTTAGGGCAAAGGTTACCGCCATAGAAACCGTTAGTCATCCGGATGAGATGAGTGTAGAGGAATTAGTAGGTGCTTTGCAAACTTATGAAATGACTTTTCCTACTAATCAAGTTTCTTCCAAGTCTTCTTCTAAGCTTACAGGTATTGCGTTCAAATCCACAAAGGAAGAAGATAGCGAATCAAGTTCCGACGATGAAATCTCTATTGCCGATTTTGAAGAACAATTGGCGCGGATCACAAAGAAATTTCGTCGGAAATTTTGGAAGAATCGAACCGATGGATCTTCATCCACGAAACCATCTAAAGGATCATCGGGTTCTAAATCCTCTAACCTCAAATTCCTTGCAAAATCTTCTAAGGAAAAAGATGAATTCGAAGGGGAAATCCGATGTTATAGATGCAAAGGCTACGGCCATATTTCAACGGATTGTCCTACTCCGAAATTATATAAAAAGAAGGCTTTGCAAGCGAAAACTTGGGACGATTCTACTTCTAATGAATCGACCTCAAGTAAAGAGGAAAATGCCGTTGCTTTTCATGCCTCTCAAATTCCCTCCTCTAATTTGTGTTTATCATCTTTAGTCACTGACTCTACTCCTTTGATTTTGCATGAAACATCAACATCCAACGGAGAGTCATCAAGTGAGGGGGAGTCGGACGAAGAAGAACTCGTTGAGGCATATCAACAACTTCTTGCGGAATCTAAGAAGATGGCCAAGCATATCAAGAAGTTGAGGAAGCAACGACTTGAGAATCAAGACGAGAATCATGCTTTAAAGATAAAACTTCATGATCTCGAGGAGGAACAAGGACGTTTATTGAATAACAATAAAATCCTCCAAGAAAAGCTAAACCAATCGGAGACAAACGCTAAATCATATATGGACAAGATTGGTTTTCTAGAAAAACAGTTTGAGGAAATTCATGTCACCAACCAAGCATTGACCAAACAAGTTCATCAACTTAAATCCGACATACAAAGGATTTCAACCGATTCCAAGAGACTTGAGTGTATGTCCGGTTTAGGTCAAACAAGCAAGGTTGGTTTGGGTTTTAAAAAGGATCAAACTGTGCATGCTTCAAGTTCCACATTCAAATTGAAAGGAAGAACGTGTCACCTTTGTGGACTTGAAGGACATTTGGTGAAGAATTGCCCGAAAAAGAGAAAGAAGAGTCCTTCGGCAACTTCATCTACGGAGCGAACTCAACGGAATCAAAAGACACGTCAAGTCAAAGGAGTTCACTCAACCCACCAAAGGTCCGAGCCACAACATCAATCATTCAAGTGGATCACTGCGAGGCAAAGACCTAAGGTGGATCAACAGTCAAAGCGGACAACCCCCGGCCACAACGAATCAAGACAACCCAAAATCCAGCGATTTTGGATTCGGAAAGGTGATATCTTTCCTTGTCTTAAGTTCTAAATAGCTTATGACTGTATGTAATGCTTTGATTGGTTTTCCTTTCATATTTTTCTTAATCTTTGCATTACATGTTTTTCAATGCTCTTCGTTTTTATACTTTGTTTTTGAACAAAAAGGTTTTTACTGAACAAGTGCATTGAATAAAAAAGGGCTTCACGTTTATTCACTCCAAATTAATTTTATTTGTATTATCAACTTTACTCCATAATCATAATCTTGAAGATACTTCATTATAGGAGTTTTTGATATTATAAGCATCAAATTTTAGAAATCATGTGTGATCTTTAGATGCTTAATCTATCTCGGTTGTGTGAATTCATTGTGATAAACGTGAGACAACCGATAGACCAAAATTGGGGATTTAATTCTTTCACGTAAGAGATTGCATTCTTACAAGGGTATTGAAATGATTTGCAAAAAGATGTGGAAAGAGTTACATCCGAAAGGAGTGTGAAAACTACCACCACATGTTGGAAAGAGCTGCCACCCCGGTCGTCCGGTTTGTGTGTGAAGCTACCACATGTTATGGATGCTTGTTAGTATTTTATGAGAAAATCTTTAGTTGAAGCATTTGGAGATTTATATGCAAAACTCTTATATTTTGAACAATCTCCTGGTTGGTATAAGGTGGGATAGTTGAAAGATGCTCAAAGAGCCACCCTTAGGTATTTTAGTGATTATCTCATTTGAAAGGGTAGAATTCAAGATTGATGTCGTTTGGAAATCTCCGTATGTCATCTTTGTAAATCCGTTACATCTTGATAGACTTTGGATCTCAAGATTATTTTTGATGACTTGTGTTTGATGAATATAACATGAAAAACGGTTTATAATGTTTTACCTTTATTTTTCATGATTTTGGAGTAAACCTTTTTAATTTTTATAATTAATTGGATTGAATGACATCTATGTGAATTCATTGTTTTTCAAAGCACTTAAATGAATTTCTTGATGGTATACAAATCGGTATTTGAAAAGATTTCAAAATTTGGATTTGTTTCAAGAAATTTTTGCTTTTTGGCTCTGTTGTTCCGGTACCTGCTTTTTAGTACCTGAAAATCCAATCCGGATTAGAAAATCCAATCCGGATCCCGAATGTGAAGTTTTCTGGTTTTTCACTTGCGTACCGGTACTACACTTTTAGTACCGGAACTACATTGCGGATCCGGATCCCCCTGCCTGTCAATCCGGATCCCGAACGATGGCTTTTCGGCTTTTACACTGCGTACCGGTACGCGGCTTCTGGTACCGGTACGCGATCTGGGATTCCTTATATTCCGAGACTACATTGTTTTATTTCATCTCTCCCACTTCAAAACCCTCCCTCTCTCTCTCTATAACATCTCTAAGGGGTTTCTCATCAAAATCAAGTGATTTGTTGCTTTGATTTGTAAGTTTCTTCATTAATCTTGTTTACTTTTGTTTCAAAACCCTAGTTTTTAGGTTTTGATGTTTTATTTTGGGATTTTTGAGTTGATCCTTACTCTAAATGAAATCTCTTGCTTAAATCACTCTTAATTCATGTTTAGAACATATATGGTTGCTTTCTATCTAATTAGATTCATGTTCCCATGCTTATTTGATTGAATCTAACATTTTCATATGTTCTTAGCATAAAAGAAATTGAGAATTAGGGCTTTTAATGTAAATGATTTTTAAATGATGAATCATCAATTGTGACATGTTTAGAATGTTTCTTAGACATGTTTAAGCCTTCCTATACGATCAAATCATAGTGCATTGTGTTCTTTGTAGGAAATGGCATTTTCATGGCTTCTTGCATTAGTGGTTTTGATGGCCACTGGAAGTGGACGTGGTCGCGGTTCTGGAAAGAAAAAGGCTACCAAGCGATCACGCAACGAGGATTCAACTAGCTCAGATTCTGAACATTCCTCAGAATATGAAGAGGAATCAGTTCAAGGAAAGGGGAAAGCACCTTTGGCTTCAAGGAAAAAGAAGGGTGCGGATTCTCCTCCGCGAAGAAGTACCGGTGGACCGGTAATACGCGAGCGCTCTCAACGGAGATCAAATGTTGATGAAAGTGAACCGCATGTGAGTGCAAAACGCCGTGCTAGATTTGCGAACCGCACATGCATTGGAGAGCGACACGTGAACTTTAATGAGCTATGTCGTGAGGTGCCTGACTTTGCAAGACTTTTGGAACGAAGCCATATTCGGCCACTTGGCAGAGTTCAACCTAAGATGGGTTTTTGTGTGGAGATCATCAGGGAATTCTACATGCGAGGTAACATACTTCAAAAAGACCATGAAACCGGAGCTTTCGTCTTTGAAACAACAGTTAGAGACGTCAAGTTTGACATTACTCCAGCAGTAATTGGTGCAAACCTTGGATTAGCTGTTGACACTTCTGGTCTTTATTTCACTGAGGGTAATTTCCAACATGATACCCATTGGGATATGGTTGTGGACTCTATTTGCAAGACAGGGACGAACACGAACAGATCATATGTTGAATCAAAGGACCTAAAACCAGAGTATCATATTTTGTCCTTAATTGTATGCTACAACCTATTGCCCACACTGGGGACCAAAAGGATTCGATGGGATCGATTGTTACTTCTCTTTTTCCTCGGTCACCCGGAAAGTGCAAATGGAATTAACACAAACATTCCATTTCTCATTTGGCAGCAAATGGTACATGTCATTGAAGGATCAAGGCAACGTGACCTTCTACCGTATCCAATCTTGATTACTAGTATTCTGGAAGATCACGGTGTGGACATTTCTTGTGCCAAATATGATTATGGCTTGGGGGCAATTGATGGAATCACTTTAGCCAAGTCAATTAGCACTTTGAAGACTTTTGGGCATACAAAAGCCTATGCAAGTGAAGCGACAGTGAGTGCACCACCTCGTCAAGAATCTCCTGAACCAGATGAGGTCATAACTCTTCAAACCTTGCATCGGGATGTTCGTTCATTAAAGCAAAGGATGGAGCAAAGGATGGAGCAAGGCTTCAAGAAACTTGAGGATGGTTTAAAGAAAATCTTCGATATCCTTGGGTGCAAACATGATGATGTGGTCACTGGAGCAACTGCACCGAGTACATCGCATGGACCAACATCACATGATGATGATGATGATTCAAATGAGGATGAGTGATCTCTTTTCCTTCTTGTTTTTGGTTTTCAGTTTCCTTTCACGTTGTGATGAACAAGAACTCTAATCGTCTTGTAACTAAGAACTTATCCTCCTAGTATTTCTACTTTTTGTTTATATTAACTGTTTGACAATTTGTGACAAAAAGGGGGAGAACGGAGACATATCATAAAAAGGAGGATTTCAGAAAACAGAAAATAATGATTGCATCACAAAGGGGGAGAACATGGAGAACATGGATGCTCTTGGATGCTCAAGATAGGGGGAGATAAAGAATAGATTGAAAGAGCCACAAAACAAAAGCTGGAAAAACAAAAGAACCAAATGGAAGACGAATCAAATGTAGGATTTTAACTTCTAACGACTAACGTTTGATTTTGTTTGGAGTTTTGTTTTGCAGGAATTACATCACTTTAAGACTTCAAGTCCTAAGTCATAGAGTATGTTATAGGACTGTTTGGTTCAAATGTATTTTGTATTTATTGGATCTTTCACGCAAAGAAAATCAATGTTTTGGTGATAACATTGACTTTCGTCTTTTTGGTTTAAGATGAGTGACTTGAGCGACTTTATGTATTTTTGGGTTTTGTCACGAAATTGCCAAAGGGGGAGATTGTTACGGCATTTTGTGTTGGCACATTTCGTGAGTTTGAGTCGGAGTCTTAAAGGGAACAAATTGTCAAATCGGCTTTCGAAGACTCATTGAAGATTCAACATGAGCTCAAGATAACACTCAGGTATGGTTAATTAAACCATGGTGATTTAAGTTCATTTATAACCATTGGAATCAGGAACTTAGTGAAAACCGGTTTAGACTTGGTTTAAGGAACTTGGATTTAACTTACAATCTATTTTAAGTTTGGTTTCCGGTACTTGGTTTGATTTGGATAAAGCTTATCTTGGAAAAATCAGTTTTTACATTACGTACCGGAACCACACTTGAAGTTCCTCTAACCCGACACAGAATTTTCTGTAAATTGCACTGCGTACCGGAACACGGACTCGCGTACCGGAACACAATAGAAAAATCTGTGGTTTGCACCATTGCGTACCGGAACGCGATATTTGGTACCGGTACACAATGCCCCATCGGGATAAATTTCCTAAACCGACTTTTATCTTTTTCCAAGGGTTATAAATAGATACTTAGGGTTTCTAAACGAGGGTGACCAATATGAAACACTCGTGAGCAACCCTAGAGGCTGGTTTTTACCGTTCTTCTCTTTCGCCTCTATTAGGTCAATTCGACGGTTCTTCCATGATCTATCTTTCGTCGAATTGATCTAGTCTTTGCTTAGAGATTTCTTCTACGGTTCCTTCATGATAATCTAAGCAAAGGATCACCATCGAAGCCTATATTTTATATCGGCTATTTGCGTCGTGGATTCGGCGTGACATCGTGGATTCGATGTGTTGAAGGCGTTTCGTGGATTCGAAACGTGTGCTCGTGGATTCGAGTGGCGTTCGTGGATTCGAACGTGTGCAGTGGACGTGCAATCGGTGGAGCGCGAGGTCCGAAGAAATTGAAGGAGGGGTTGACACCTTGTTATTCTTCTTTTCTTAGAGGATTGTTATTGCGTGGACATCCAACCGTTCAGCGCAAGGTCCAAAGAAGCTGAAGGAGGGGTTGAGTCCGTGGAGTCGGTAATCACCTTGTTATTCTTCTATTCTTAGTGGATTGTTATTGCGTGTTGGTCCCGTGGTTTTTCTCCTGGATTGGAGTTTCCACGTATATCTCGGTGTGCTATTTTTATTTTCCGCATTGTTTTTATTTTGCACTGAGATTGAGTTTTTAAGTATTACACCTATTCACCCCCCCTCTAGTTGTTTGATAGTACCTATTTAGATCCTTTGGGATTAATAACTCTACATACACCTCAGTATAATGGTGTTGTTGAGCACAAAAACCGGGTTGTACAAGAGATGGCGCGTGTGATGCTTCATAGCCGGAATTTACCGCTACATTTTTGGGCTGAAGCCGTGAACACCGCTGTCTATGTCATTAATAGAGTTTACTTGCGCCCAGGAACTTTAAATACACCATATGAGCTGTGGTTTAGTAGAAAACCGGATATCAAATACTTTCGTATCTTCGGGAGTCGATGTTACATTTTACGTGACCGTGAAAACCTTGGAAAGTTTGACTCACGAAGTGACGAAGGGATTTTCTTGGGGTATTCTACTAATAGTAGAGCATATCTAGTTTTTAACTTGGAATCTAAGACGATCGTAGAATCTATAAATGTTAAAGTAGATGAAGCTTTTCACTTTGGATCTGGAAAATCTACCCTCGATATCTCTCTAGATGATGATTCTCCTGCTAGTGCATCTTCTCATGATAATACTTCCAATATCAATGATGCATCTAATGGCTCTTCTAGTTTATCTGATGTGCAGGAATCATCTCATGTATCTCCGAGTACTCCGTTTCAACAAACGTTACGAATCTCCAAGGATCATCCGGAATCGAATATTATTGGAGATCCACAAGAATGAGTCAGAACTCGGAGGCAGTTGGTTTGTGGATTCGCTTGCTACGTATCTTTAATCGAACCAAAGAACATAGATAAAGCTCTTCAGGATGACTACTGGATTAAAGCAATGCAGGAAGAGCTCCATCAATTTGAGCGAAACAAAGTCTGGGAATTAACGAAGCCTCCAAAGCAACATAATGTGATAGGTACCAAATGGATCTTCAAGAACAAGAAAAATGAGGATGGTACTATCATCAGGAACAAGGCACGATTAGTTGCTCAAGGCTACTCTCAAGTAGAAGGTATAGACTTTGACGAAACATTCGCCCCTGTAGCTAGACTCGAGTCCATTCGTATACTATTTGCTATTGCTTGTCATTTTAAAATCAAATTATTTCAAATGGACGTTAAGAGCGCATTTCTAAATGGTTTTTTAAATGAGGAAGTTTATGTGGCTCAACCGAAAGGTTTTGTAGATCATAAACAACCTAACCATGTTTTTCGTTTGAAAAAGGCTCTTTACGGTCTGAAACAAGCACCGCGAGCATGGTACGAAAGGTTAACAAAGCACCTTTTGGAGAAGGGCTATACTCGAGGGGGAGCTGTGTCACGCCCCGGGTGTAAACCAGAACCCGGGCCCGTCCACAGATCCGCCGTGCACACGGTATTTTCCGTGTACACGAAGCGCCAGTAACCTGCTCAGATAAAAGAGATAAATAAAAGAGCAATAAAACAGAGCTGAACTAAAACTAATACATCTCAGACTGAAGCTGGAAATAAAATACAATACATCTGTATAAATGATACATCTGTCTCTCCCAGCTCACCAAAATAAATACAACCTGCTGGCAAAAGCCAGTCCCAAAGTAAAGGTACTACCGTCTGAGGAAACATGGGTACACCAACAATCCAGCTAACATGCTCATCCTGCCTCGAGATCTATCTACTCGGCCGTCCTCTCTCCTCGACCCGCCACTGTAAGCCCAGTAGCACCCGCATAAAACACTGCAAAACAAGGGAGAAGCAAAAGAGGAAAGAAGAATGGGGGTGAGACTACTAGTAAACCAGTAGCCTCCCCTAGTGGGTAAAACCTCAACTCTGACACGCCCACTAGGTCTACCAGAGGCAAAAGGAATAAAGGTGGTATGCAATGAGTATGACTCCTGATGAAAAGCTACCACTAGAATGCCTCTAAAAACTGAGCTAAAAGAATAGCTGAATGTATGCATCAGAATGTCAACGCCTGCCTGTCTAGACCCAATCGATACACCAGTAAGCACTGGTACTGCCTACTCTGCCTGCCAAATCGGGTATGCCCGCCTACGCATAACACCGATAGGAAAAGGGAGTCTCGAAGACTCGAAGCCTGTAAAAACGCACACTCCGGAGTGGCACTCGAGGGGAGCGACCCACACGAGTATAATGCCTGGGTAACAAGTACCAAATCAGCAGGACTGGATCATGACTCTGATCACGGTGGAAAACCCATCCACTAAAAGAAATCCAAATCCTCTATCCCAATCTGATGCAATAACCACTGTCCGGTCAACCGCCAAAGATCCGCGGTTGCCGCAATGCCCGGCCCTCACAGCCTGCCTGTCCCAAAGCCCACAACTGTCTGACTACACTATCCCAGTCCCTGCTCGAACCCGAGCGCACTATCCCCCGAATATAAATAAAAGAAGAGAAAAGCATGGTTTCTCCTAAGTCAATTCCAGCATGATAGTGTAGCAGAAAAAGGTGGCCTAACTAGGTGACCATACAAGCATGCAAATGTCCCAAGATGATATAAAAATAAACAGATGTCGATAACCTTTATAATGTTAGAGCATGTATAGAACAGTATGAGAATAGTAAATATGAGATAGCCTGTGCCTGCCTATGCCACATACCCAAAGCCCACAATTATTGATTAGCCTTACCTTTTAACATGATGTTACTGTCCTACAATCACAATCCCCAATCAAGCAAGTTCTAACAATATCTGTTTAATCACAATAAGCCTGCCATTGCCACACATAAAGTGCATTTATCCTTTTAATCAAAGAAGCTACTCAAATGCCTAGCGGGTAATCAAAAGATGGAGGGTTAACAACCACACCCATAATGACAATCCTGACCCAGGTCCGACATCCGGTCAACCACCTACTATCCGCAATAGCCGCAATACCCCAAAAGCTAAAATTCAAGCCCCGGCTACACTATGCCGATCCCTGCTCAAACCCGAGCAACAAATAGCCGCCTGCCTAAGGAATAGGGGGAAGAAGAGACAATAGGGTTCCTCCCAAGGCAGTCCCAACATATAGTGTAGCGATCAGAAATGGTCTAACTAGATATCCCTGAAATCAAGCCTATCTCCTCATGGAAGAAAGAAGGGGAGTGACAAATAGTGGTTCATCATGTGTATCAAGTAATAACTCCACCTGGGTGTAATCATCATGCTAAATCATAATCCAACCGCACATGTCCATAACCTGCTAATCACCCTCACATGAATCATCCACCTATGCCTGTCCAAAAATCCTCAAGTGGTACCCTCCCACAAGACGCCTCACAATATCACAATATGAAAGTACATCCCCCCCCTTATGCAAGGTTAAATGCTAAAACGATGTCCATGAAGCATGTATAAGTTCCAACATGTCAAGTTTCCAATATAATGTTTTCCATATGATAGGCTCACAATTATCTAGTTAAGCATGCATGTCCATTAGGTGACCATTCAACATGTCCAATAAAGGGGATCACTCTAATATTCCTAGTGGGTATATCAGAAAAGAGGAGTAAAGCAACCACCCACCTCGAGCGCTAAACCCCTGATCCCAACAGCGAAGTCCGCGCCCGGTCTCAACGATCACCACGGTGCTGCACAAAAATACCCCAAAAGAACAAGCACAATTAATCCACCATGCTCACACCAAAATCTGTCCCAAATACAATCAGTCCACAGTTTTGCCTTTTTTCACCTGCGAGATCTGCTCGAGAAATTCCAGGAAAAATACCGTCACGATCCTCGCGACGAACCGGTCGAAACGAGTACCTGCACGTTCCCACACGAGTTTTCTACGCTGAGATCCAAAATCGACAAGAGAACTACCCCGAACAATACTTCCACCCAAACTGTGCTACAAAGTTCTGTAAAAAGGGGTTTCTCACCTTCGGGGAAAATTCCAGAAAATCCAAGAAAATTCAGAGAGACTCCTTGCGATGCGTAGATGCAAATTGCCTTTTGAATCACCTCAATCCGATGTCTGGTTGCGGAGATATCGCCGAAATACCGAACCGCTGTCCAAAACTCCATCACAGCAAAAGAGGTCACAAGATGATCCGAAAAACCCATGAAAACCTCGGGATGGGAAAAACCAGCAAACACGGAAAACGTAGCCCTACCTGTCGTGAAGACGATGGCGCAAGAATTGCTGAAAAAGAGTGCCGGGGTAGCTCGGGAGAGTCCGTGCACTGAAATGCGACGAAGGGAATCACAAGGGAACGAGCGTCGCGCCGCGCCGTAAAATCCAAACCTCGGAGTGTGTGCCACCACAAATCTTGGAAATCCTCCAGAAGATGTAGAACTCGAAGGGGAACAACTTTGCTGAAGACACCTTGGTGAGAGGAGGCTCGGAAATGGTGGAAAAGTGAGAAGAAAGGAGCTCGGGCTGTTTAAATAGGCCTCCCAAACAAATAGCAAATGCCATCCGGGTCCCAATTTTCGGGCGCCCGGAAGTTTCCGGGCGCGCACAGTGCGGCCCGGCCCAAGACTTTCGGGCGCGCACAGTGCGGCCCGGCCCAAGGCGCGCCGTCGGACGGGATCCGCGGTCCGTCCGACCCGCCTCAGCGCCCGCCACGTGTCGCCCGAACAGGCGACAGCCCAAATCCTCCACTCCTGCTGCGCCACGCGGCCAACCCCGGGAGTCGACACGCGTCCCCGACAACAGTACCGTCGCGCCTGCGCGCCTGCCCGCGCCAGCTGCCCCTCCAGCCCGCACAGTTGACCAGCCAATAGGGAAGCGCCACGTGTCCCTGCCACTGACCGCTGCACCCGGTGCACGAGCCTCCGTAAGCCGAACCAATGGTAACCTGCCACGTGTCCACTCCGGTGCACCGTGAACCAAAACCCAACCATCATGCTCCGTAGACCGTGAGCTGTGAGCCGGCCTATGGAGTGGTGCCACGTGCCCCCGCCTTGGTGCACGACGGCCGCGTGGACCGCGCGCCTGCCCGCGCGCCCGCGCGCTGCCCGCGCCCTGTGCCGCCGCCGTTCCGCCTGCCCGAGGCCGCGCCGCCGCCCGCCGACGCTGCCCGCCGCCGCCGCCGCCGCCGGCGATCGCCGGAGTTACTGTTCCGGCGGTGAACAGTACCCGAAGCTCAGAAAAATCCAGCAGATAGTCCATCTTGACCGTTTTCGCGCGCTGAACCCGAATTTGACGTCCGCTTCGCCAAATTCCCATCCAATAAATCGCCGGAGGCTCCCGAAAAGGCAGTTTTCAATCCGAATTTCGTGCCGAGTCCAAATCTGATATCCGATTTGCGCGGAAAACACCTATAAACATCCGACGGGGTTCCCTGATTACCCACGTGATCCACTTTAAGCCCGGAGTCAATCACTTGTGTCCAAATTGGCGCACGAACACCGCCGACATGCCCCGTAGGCCTCCAGAAGCTGCCGGTCACACAGTAAAAGCCCTGTAGAATTCCGGATCATCACATCCTCCCCCACTAAAAGAAAGTTTCGTCCTCGAAACTAAAGCAACTCTCAACGAGTCTCAGAAACCAGGGGTAAGTACTCAACACCGCCGTCTCCCGCTCTCAAGTCGCCTATCACTCCCCGTGATTACTCCTCAGCAACAATAACAGCAACAACCAGTACGGCATAGCCCGATCGCGCAATTCCCTCATCTCACGAGCCGGAATTCGCAACGAGCGTCCCCCGTACTCCAAACTCTCGCAGGGCTCCAAAGAAGTGAGTCAATCACGGGCGAGGAGTTCAAAACACAACACTCCTGAGCGAAGACGCAGAAAAACCTCAGGGACTCCATCAAAAGCCTGGGGGAAAAGAACGAACAGCCAGTGCAACACGCACTAAAATCACCCTCTAGAGCCGACTCAACCAGGGCAACCCGAAACACATCCACACAAGCACCCGCACAGGAAAGGGGCCCTAACAAGCAGGGGTTCTCACTCGGTCACTGTCAAAACCAGACCACACGAGTAGATTGCTCAGCCGCAGCCTATCCTCAAAAGGGATCCCCTGGGACACAATCTCAAGCCCAGTATACCACCATGGTCCCACACAGCGCCAGCTATGGGACCATCAAACTCAACTCCCAATTTAGCTCTTCTGCTTTAGGTATCCGCCACCACAGTGGCCCGGTCGGGGTGATCCTGGATGCTCATCAAAATCCAATGGTAGCTCCATAGCCACTATGGGAGGCATCACTATAACTCGCAAGTCCATCTTCCTCCGTTGACCAACTAAAATCGTCACTGATACCAATCTTACCATCCACTCGTCAAATTCTGCTGGCACCATCCGGTCCAAAAGCTCCTCACCTCAGTAGTAACTGCCGATCTCGGCCCATCTCAAATAGCATCTATTTTGACTGGACTTCCACCGCCGCCCCCGCGGCTAAATACGTAATCCAGGAAGATGTGCTCTCAAAGATGAAACTTGTACCAAAAC
This sequence comes from Tillandsia leiboldiana, assembly GCA_029204045.2. Taxonomy (NCBI): domain Eukaryota; kingdom Viridiplantae; phylum Streptophyta; class Magnoliopsida; order Poales; family Bromeliaceae; genus Tillandsia; species Tillandsia leiboldiana. Next base: position 47,613,805 of record CM055064.1, on the reverse strand, counting down.
CATTTAGCATAAAACCTTATCCTCACAGACCTTGCCACAGCATCTATAAATGCTTCACAAGCTCTAAATCACTCAGGGAGGGGTAAAAGCCAAGATACCCCTGAAAAATGCCGCTATCAATCCGTTCAAGCCCAACTGGAACACAGAATTCCTCAATCTTAAAGGCAATAAGGCATTAGTCATTCCATTGGCCTCACCGTACTCATAATGCCCCTAGCGTGTCCTGAACGTCATCTTGGCGAGATACTCAGCTGTAGTTCCCAATTGATGCAGGCATCATAATCGAACATCTGCCGGAGTATAACTCCATCCAAAAGGTCCTAAATAATACCCGGACCTGCCTGGGCTCCACTCACAAAGAACTCTCACAGTCGTGTATCAACGACGCGGCACTAGGTCCAACAAACCCTCTATCCATCAGGTCCACGCACCTATGCCCACAACTCTCACAGCTCTACAAATGATATTTAACGAGGTGCTATCGAGGTAGGCGCAGTTCCCAGAACCACGTCAATCGAAATCACAATCTCCCTAACCGGCGGCATCATCATCGGCTCAGGTGGAATCACACCCGGGATCTCACGGCAACAAGAATATCCTTACGTCCCGGTGCCGCCGTAGGCACCTCTCACACTATCGCTGTAACCTGAGTACCCAAACAGTCGCAACAAACAAGCCTTCTATTGTCTGCCTCGCAGAAAACAAGGTCCTTTCTCTCAGTAGTGAAACATCCAGTGGCACTATGCCAACCAGTCCCAAGCACTGGGTCTAAACACCGAACGGCCACAAATACCAATAAGTCTGCCGGCATAACTTACGGCCTCTACCGCACTGGATATGATCCACAAGCCTTCCCCACCTGCACAATACCAACAGTAACCTGTACCTCTAGTGCACGGGGCAACAACTCTGCCTCTAGCCCATGCCGGACTGCAACATGCTCTAACTCTGACTGCTGTGATGAAATCACACCGGCGACACTCGATCCACTACCGTGGCGCCCTCCAACCGGGCGGCACAAATTCATCCTCTCGATGCAAGTGGTCGTCGCTCAGCCTGCCAAACATATCTAGACCAATCACAAAGGGAGCTCGACCCCTGTCCCTGCTCACACTGAGGCGACGAATGTGGTCTCTCGCAGACAGCCAATCCACGCTACCGCTGCACCACTCCGATAAAATGGGCTGATGCTGTCATCGGGGTCCACCCAACCTCTGACGTCTCAGAAATCCACCTGGATATCATCGTCATACGACAAAGCACCATCAATTCATGCAATTCCTTATACAATTACCCTTACTAAGCTCACCCCTCAATCACATATGTTGTACCCCAAACATGCATGTTATCGATCACCAAGGGTAACATCCCCCTGGGGTAAGCTTTACATAATCCATCCAAAAGGATATCCACCATCCTGGAAGGGAAACGAAAATGTCCTTGCCGGCCGACCTGTCCACCAATACCTAGCGCCAAGCGCCTCTATCCAGAACTCGCCTCTGGCGGCAGACCCCTATCCAACGGAACTGCAATGCTACGCGCCATACCCAATGCCTCCACTATCAAAGCACCCCAAAATCTAAAACCTGCAAAAGAGGGTCCGAATACACGGAAGGGCATCCTGGCGCAATCCACTCACAGTCAAGCATATCCTATGCGCCTTGTCCCCTAAATCATAGAGCGCGTAGTTCAGTAACTGCGTAAATCCTTTTGACACCAAGAGGCTCTCAAGCAGTCTTTCCATCACCACCAACCACGATTCTACCCCAAGAGGCTCCAAACTTAATCCTATGAATCGGGGTGGTTTATCTGCCAAAACTGGCTTAACTGATCAATGGTGTCCCATAGCTCATCCGCTGTCAACAATCCACCCTGCCTCGGCGCCTCGGCACTAACCATTGGCACGGAGGGCTACTCACTCCCTCAGTACTACAAAAATCCCCGCCCCTGAGGATACTGCAACCGGGTGGTCTCAGAAAGAAGCACTGTCGAGCTGCCCGCTGCTCCGACAACTGTGTCACTCAAAACCAGATGCCCGCTCACTCTGCCGCTGATAAGCCTCTGACAATCCTGTCATCAGGGTCCCGAGTCCTCTGACTCTAATCCGGTATCCGGCCTGAAACAACTAGCTCAGACCCAACTGCCGCACCAAGGTGCGCCCGGGTCAAGGCCCAACGTCGGGGAGACACCGCTCGCCACGACAAACCGCAAATCAGCACACCCCAAACACTCGACCCAATCTAGCGAAAGTCAAAGACATCCTTCTATTTCTGTAACCTTATGTTGTCTGCAGCCAACATACTGTCCCACAGAAATAGAGTATGTCGATCCCTCTTCACTCACAGGAAGAGTAAAACAAATAAATCGCCGACTTTCGCAAGGTGTCGCGTCTCTCGCGTCCTATCATCCTAGGGTCTGCTAAAAGCCTAGGGTTTCCTAAGTCCCAACCGACCTATCCCTAAGCTCTGATACCAACTTAATCTGTCACGCCCCGGGTGTAAACCAGAACCCGGGCCCGTCCACAGATCCGCCGTGCACACGGTATTTTCCGTGTACACGAAGCGCCAGTAACCTGCTCAGATAAAAGAGATATAATAAAAGAGCAATAAAAACAGAGCTGAACTAAAACTAATACCTCTCAGACTGAAGCTGGAAATAAAATACAATACATCTGTATAAATGATACATCTGTCTCTCCCAGCTCACCAAAATAAATACAACCTGCTGGCAAAAGCCAGTCCCAAAGTAAAGGTACTACCGTCTGAGGAAACATGGGTACACCAACAATCCAGCTAACATGCTCATCCTGCCTCGAGATCTATCTACTCGGCCGTCCTCTCTCCTCGACCCGCCACTGTAAGCCCAGTGGCACCCGCATAAAACGCTGCAAAACAAGGGAGAAGCAAAAGAGGAAAGAAGAATGGGGGTGAGACTACTAGTAAACCAGTAGCCTCCCCTAGTGGGTAAAACCTCAACTCTGACACGCCCACTAGGTCTACCAGAGGCAAAAGGAATAAAGGTGGTATGCAATGAGTATGACTCCTGATGAAAAGCTACCACTAGAATGCCTCTAAAAACTGAGCTAAAAGAATAGCTGAATGTATGCATCAGAATGTCAACGCCTGCCTGTCTAGACCCAATCGATACACCAGTAAGCACTGGTACTGCCTGCTCTGCCTGCCAAATCGGGTATGCCCGCCTACGCATAACACCGATAGGAAAAGGGAGTCTCGAAGACTCGAAGCCTGTAAAAACGCACACTCCGGAGTGGCACTCGAGGGGAGCGACCCACACGAGTATAATGCCTGGGTAACAAGTACCAAATCAGCAGGACTGGATCATGACTCTGATCACGGTGGAAAACCCATCCACTAAAAGAAATCCAAATCCTCTATCCCAATCTGATGCAATAACCACTGTCCGGTCAACCGCCAAAGATCCGCGGTTGCCGCAATGCCCGGCTCTCACAGCCTGCCTGTCCCAAAGCCCACAACTGTCTGACTACACTATCCCAGTCCCTGCTCGAACCCGAGCGCACTATCCCCCGAATATAAATAAAAGAAGAGAAAAGCATGGTTTCTCCTAAGTCAATTCCAGCATGATAGTGTAGCAGAAAAAGGTGGCCTAACTAGGTGACCATACAAGCATGCAAATGTCCCAAGATGATATAAAAATAAACAGATGTCGATAACCTTTATAATGTTAGAGCATGTATAGAACAGTATGAGAATAGTAAATATGAGATAGCCTGTGCCTGCCTATGCCACATACCCAAAACCCACAATTATTGATTAGCCTTACCTTTTAACATGATGTTACTGTCCTACAATCATAATCCCCAATCAAGCAAGTTCTAACAATATCTGTTTAATCACACTAAGCCTGCCATTGCCACACATAAAGTGCATTTATCCTTTTAATCAAAGAAGCTACTCAAATGCCTAGCGGGTAATCAAAAGATGGAGGGTTAACAACCACACCCATAATGACAATCCTGACCCAGGTCCGACATCCGGTCAACCACCTACTATCCGCAATAGCCGCAATACCCCAAAAGCTAAAATTCAAGCCCCGGCTACACTATGCCGATCCCTGCTCAAACCCGAGCAACAAATAGCCGCCTGCCTAAGGAATAGGGGGAAGAAGAGACAATAGGGTTCCTCCCAAGGCAGTCCCAACATATAGTGCAGCGATCAGAAATGGTCTAACTAGATATCCCTGAAATCAAGCCTATCTCCTCATGGGAGAAAGAAGGGGAGTGACAAATAGTGGTTCATCATGTGTATCAAGTAATAACTCCACCTGGGTGTAATCATCATGCTAAATCATAATCCAACCGCACATGTCCATAACCTGCTAATCACCCTCACATGAATCATCCACCTATGCCTGTCCAAATCTCCTCAAGTGGTACCCTCCCACAAGACGCCTCACAATATCACAATATGAAAGTACATCCCCCCCCTTATGCAAGGTTAAATGCTAAAACGATGTCCATGAAGCATGTATAAGTTCCAACATGTCAAGTTTCCAATATAATGTTTTCCATATGATAGGCTCACAATTATCTAGTTAAGCATGCATGTCCATTAGGTGACCATTCAACATGTCCAATAAAGGGGATCACTCTAATATTCCTAGTGGGTATATCAGAAAAGAGGAGTAAAGCAACCACCCACCTCGAGCGCTAAACCCTGATCCCAACAGCGAAGTCCGCGCCCGGTCTCAACGATCACCACGGTGCTGCACAAAAATACCCCAAAAGAACAAGCACAATTAATCCACCATGCTCACACAAAAATCTGTCCCAAATACAATCAGTCCACAGTTTTGCCTTTTTCACCTGCGAGATCTGCTCGAGAAATTCCAGGAAAAATACCGTCACGATCCTCGCGACGAACCGGTCGAAACGAGTACCTGCACGTTCCCACACGAGTTTTCTACGCTGAGATCCAAAATCGACAAGAGAACTACCCAGAACAATACTTCCACCCAGAACTGTGCTACAAAGTTGTGTAAAAAGGGGTTTCTCACCTTCGGGGAAAATTCCAGAAAATCCAAGAAAATTCAGAGAGACTCCTTGCGATGCGTAGATGCAAATTGCCTTTCGAATCACCTCAATCCGATGTCTGGTTGCGGAGATATCGCCGAAATACCGAACCGCTGTCCAAAACTCCATCACAGCAAAATGAGGTCACAAGATGATCCGAAAAACCCATGAAAACCTCGGGATGGGAAAAACCAGCAAACACGGAAAACGTAGCCCTACCTGTCGTGAAGACGATGGCGCAAGAATCGCTGACAAAGAGTGCCGGGGTAGCTCGGGAGAGTCCGTGCACTGAAATGCGACGAAGGGAATCACAAGGGAACGAGCGTCGCGCCGCGCCGTAAAATCCAAACCTCGGAGTGTGTGCCACCACAAATCTTGGAAATCCTCCAGAAGATGTAGAACTCGAAGGGGAACAACTTTGCTGAAGACACCTTGGTGAGAGGAGGCTCGGAAATGGTGGAAAAGTGAGAAGAAAGGAGCTCGGGCTGTTTAAATAGGCCTCCCAAACAAATAGCAAAATGCCATCCGGGTCCCAATTTTCGGGCGCCCGGAAGTTTCCGGGCGCGCACAGTGCGGCCCGGCCCAAGACTTTCGGGCGCGCACAGTGCGGCCCGGCCCAAGGCGCGCCGTCGGACGGGATCCGCGGTCCGTCCGACCCGCCTCAGCGCCCGCCACGTGTCGCCCGAACAGGCGACAGCCCAAATCCTCCACTCCTGCTGCGCCACGCGGCCAACCCCGGGAGTCGACACGCGTCCCCGACAACAGTACCGTCGCGCCTGCGCGCCTGCCCGCGCCAGCTGCCCCTCCAGCCCGCCCAGTTGACCAGCCAATAGGGAAGCGCCACGCGTCCCTGCCACTGACCGCTGCACCCGGTGCACGAGCCTCCGTAAGCCGAACCAATGGTAACCTGCCACGTGTCCACTCCGGTGCACCGTGAACCAAAACCCAACCATCATGCTCCGTAGACCGTGAGCTGTGAGCCGGCCTATGGAGTGATGCCACGTGCCCCCGCCTTGGTGCACGACGGCCGCGTGGACCGCGCGCCTGCCCGCGCGCCCGCGCGCTGCCCGCGCCCTGTGCCGCCGCCGTTCCGCCTGCCCGAGGCCGCGCCGCCGCCCGCCGACGCTGCCCGCCGCCGCCGCCGCCGCCGGCGATCGCCGGAGTTACTGTTCCGGCGGTGAACAGTACCCGAAGCTCAGAAAAATCCAGCAGATAGTCCATCTTGACCGTTTTCGCGCGCTGAACCCGAATTTGACGTCCGCTTCGCCAAATTCCCATCCAATAAATCGCCGGAGGCTCCCGAAAAGGCATTTTCAATCCGAATTTCGTGCCGAGTCCAAATCTGATATCCGATTTGCGCGAAAACACCTATAAACATCCGACGGGGTTCCCTGATTACCCACGTGATCCACTTTAAGCCCGGAGTCAATCACTTGTGTCCAAATTGGCGCACGAACACCGCCGACATGCCCCGTAGGCCTCCAGAAGCTGCCGGTCACACAGTAAAAGCCCTGTAGAATTCCGGATCATCACAGAATTCCGACTTAAGGATCCCCCAGAAAGGGATTTTTAGGATCGCGGTAACCGTAAGGTGTAGAGATTCGGCTTTTACGACTGATTGTGACTCATATGTTACTTATTTATGCCCTTAAGTGAATAAAATTATTTAACGTTTGAAACTCGGTCGGTGTGTGGTGCGGGTATTTTTTCCGTCGAAGGGCCCGAAAAACGAAGAACGATGGCGCGATCGGATCGGAAATCCGATGTACGGATCTCCCGGAATGGGGTTTTTAATATCGCGATGACTTAAGTCGTGCATCGAAATCCGCGTAAAATATCTGTTAAGTTTGTTAGGGGAATCTGGATATTCCTGTGATTAATTAATTAAGGAAATTAATTAATCGGTTACGTACAACTAAATTTGGGGTTTTTATCTCCTATGATTAATTAAAATGGGGAAATTAATTAATCGGCGACTAGGATTTAAAAGGGGAGAAATTAATACGTACAAAGAAAAAAAAGAGAAAACCCTAGCCAAAAAGAAAGAACGCGAAAGAGAAAGAAAAGAAAAAGACGGAACCCTAGTCGAAGGAAAGAAAGGAGAAAAGGGAGGAAACGAAGGAGTCCGATCACCCCGAACAACGAACCGGAGACAAGAGCGCGACCGGACGTCTCCCCCGTGGATTAATTCGGTGAGTGCAATCCTCATTGTGGTTTTTCGGGGACTTCTTTTAAGTTCTTGTTTAGGGTTTCGGTCGTCATCATCGTATCCGTCACCGCCGCCGTCGTTGCGCAAGTTAGGGCATGGCACGGGCGGCGGAGACGCGCGATGCCGCTAGGGCATCGCGCGGGCAGCAACAACGGGAGCCGCGCGGGCTACTCGCGGACCGCACCCGCATGGGCGCCGCGCGGGCACCATGCGGGCATCGCGCGGGCACCGCACCCGCATGGGCGCCGCGCGGGCACCGCACCCGCGCGGGCACCACGCGGGCACCGCACCCGCATGGGCGCCGCGCGGGCACCGCACCCGCGCGGGCACCACGCGGGCACCGCACCCGCATGGGCGCCGCGCGGGCACCGCACCCGCGCGGGCACCATGCGGGCATCGCGCGGGCACCGCACCCGCATGGACGCCGCGCGGGCACCGCACCCGCGCGGGCACCATGCGGGCACCACACCCGCATGGGCGCCGAGCGAGCACCGCACCCGCGTGGGCGCCGCGCCGGCACCGCACCCGCGCGGGCACCATGCGGGCACCGCACCCGCATGGGCGCCGCGCCGGCAACGCACCCGCGCGGGCACCATGCGAGCACCGCGCGGGCACTGCACCCGCATTGGCGCCGCGCGGGCACCGCACCCGCGCGGGCACCGCACCCGCATGGGCACCGCACCCGCATAGGCGCCGCGCGGGCACCACACCCGCGCGGGCACCACGCGGGCACCGCACCCGCATGGGCACCGCACCCGCACGGGCACCACGCGGGCACCACGCGGATCACACCCGCGCGGGCGGCGCCCGCGGAGGATCGCCGCATGGTTTTGGTGGGCTTCGCGGGGGGAAATCCGTCGACCGACGGGTTTGACGGTTTCTTTAGGTTTCCGTCGGACGGGTAATGTCGGGCTTTCGTTTTGTAGAGTTAATGCGTGGTTCTGATTTTGGTTACCCTTATGGACCCTTCTTAGGTCCAGATACGCAACGGGAGTGTGCGAAAGATCCGGGTGCTCCGATCCGCTCGCAACCAGGTGGGTACCCTTGCTATAAGTGCAACGAGTGCAGTAAGTGCACCATATCATCCTAAAAGGCTCGTTAATTTGTCTAATAAAGTAGATGGACTTTTATACCTTCGCATGAATATTTATTATTAATAACTGTGGCAGCTGCGGTCGCGGGGCTTAATACTTTTTATTAATAATTGTGGCGGCTGCGGTCGCGGGGCTTATCACACGCCGACACCGGCAATTTTGGTTTTGGATGTTGCACGTACACAGGCGGATTGGCCTCCGCATGGGTGTACTTTTTCGGAGAAGTGGTCCGAGTGACCCTTGTGCCTCACGTGTATGGGGTGAGGACCTCTTCACGCCTGCTAAGGGCGCCGCACTAGCACCGTGAAGGGGTTAAAAACATCGAAGGGGTATTGTGACTGTGCTCGAGGGGAGACTTCCGTCTCTCCGACAGGTACTCTGGGGTTGGGGCCCAGCTTATTTTGTTACGGAATTTGAGTTGGCATAGTTTCGTGAAAGGTTCAAGTATTGAAGATTGAAGGTGAGGAAAGTTGGATCATTTAACTCAATCTCAAGAAAGAAGAATTCAAAAGGATCAGGTATGTTTAACTAAAGATTATTGGTGATCCGAATACTTCTTGTAGTGTAGAAACACCTGGAAGAGTATTTAACTGCATAAAAATCAAAAACTGGTGTTCGGACATGTTCAGGATCCGGATCAGAGCCAGCAGTCCGGATCCCGAAGGTTGTTGTTTCATACATTACTTCAATCCGGATCGCAGCATCTCACGATCCGGATCCCGAACGTTGAGTTCTCAGAATTGTATGAACGATCCGGATCAGGCATTCCGATCCGGATCCCGAACGTGTGTTTTTCTGGAAACCGTCTTTCTTGCTACTGCAATCCGAATCGCCCAAATCCGATCCGGATCGCCGTCCGTCAAAATTCCAGATTTGTTAGGTTTTTGATTCTTATCTCCTTCCAAATGTTTCTAACCTATAAATAGACCCTATGACTCTTTTTCTAGGGTTAATCCAAAATAATCACATAGAGCCGTCATATTCAAATATCATCTTATACGGCCCTAGATCCACATATAGAGAAGAAAGGAAATCATTAGAGAATACTCTATGTTTCTTCATCTATATTGATTAGTTTGATTCTAGGTTTTCATACTCACATCTTGAGTTGAATCAAACTAATGAATACTTAGATGGTATTTTCGATCTATCTTTGATCTAAGTATTCGGCGGATCATCACCACCCAAAAACAACGATTTCCCCAAAATCGGCGCGTGGATTCGCGTGTCCTTGTGGATTCAAGGTTCAACCGCTCTCGTGGATTCGGAGCGAGGCACGTTCGTGGATTCGAAGGGTGCTATTGGGTGCAGACCGTGGATTTGGTCGGACGTCGTGGATTCGACGTTGGACGCCGTGGATTCGGCGTTGGGCGCAGATCGTGGATTCGAGAAGCGTCGCGGAGCGAGCGGAGAAGATCCTCTAGGAGCGTATGAAAAGGTTGAGTCGTAAGTGTGTACGGTAAATCACCTTGTACGTGTTTTAATTCTAGTGGATTTCTGCCGTGTTATCGGTCCCATGGTTTTTTACTCCGGTGATGGAGTTTTCCACGTAAAAATCTTGCGTGTTATTTTTATTTCCGCATTGGGTTTTTATCGCAACGATTTTTGAGTGTTTATACGTTTACACCTATTCACCCCCCTCTAGGTGTTTTTTCCCCTATTTAGATCTTCATTACATATAACCCAACAAGTGGTACCAGAGAGGGAATAGGGTTGTAAATAATGGTTGAAGGTGGAAACATCAATCGACCCCCTTTCTTTGATGGAACAAATTATGCGTACTGGAAAGTACGGATGAAAGCCTTTTTAATTTCCATCGACGAAAGGGTGTGGCAATCAATTGAATTAGGATGGTCTAATCCAACTGAAATTATCTCTGATGTTCGCACCTTAAAACCTAGGTCGAAATGGACCAAGGAAGAGTTAGATTCATCTTCTTACAATGGCAAGGGAATTAATGCTATTTTTAATGCCTTATCTCAAACTGAATTCTCTCGCGTCTCGGCATGTGAGACTGCGAAAGAAATCTGGGATGTTCTTCAGGTTACACATGAGGGAACTAACCTCGTGAAGATTCAGAAACTGCAAATGCTTACGAGCAAGTTTGACTCTATCTTGATGGCAGAAAATGAATCTTTCACGGACTACTATACACGATTGCAAGACATCGTAAACTCATGTGCTAACCTGGGAGAGAAGATTCCAGAATTTAAGATTGTAAGAAAGATCTTAAGAACTCTTCCTGAACGATTTCGCCCAAAGGTTACAGCCATTGAAACTATTAAACACCCGGACGAAATGCGTGTAGAAGAATTAGTTGGTTCATTACAAACATATGAAATGACATTTACTACTAACAATTCTTCTGGAAAAGCATCCTCTTCTAAGTCTTCAGGTTATGCGTTGAAAACAACTAAGGAAGAAGACGCGGATACATCCTCCTCAGACGATGACGAGAACCTTTCTATGGAGGAATTTGAGAAGCAGCTCGCTCTCTTGACAAGGAAGTTTCGCCGCAACTTTCGAAGGGGTAATTCAAGTAAATCTCCATCCTTCGGAAAGTCGAACAAAGGCAAGGGTACTTCAAGTTACAAGTCAAGAAAGCAAGAGAACTTCTCAAAGGATAAGAAAAGTTCAGAGGGACAACTACAATGCTTCAAATGTCGAGGCTACGGCCACATTGCAACGGAGTGTCCCAACAAGTATCCGGCAAAGAAGAAGGCGATGCAAGTCGTCACTTGGGATGACAACTCAACGTCAAATGAGTCGTCTTCAAGTGATGAAGAAAAGAGCTCCACGGCATTCCACGCGTCCATATCTTCACCCTTCATGTGCTTTATGGCAAGTACATCCGAGTCATTGTCCAACTCCACTGTTGAAAAGACTGCAACGGACAACGAATCGGATGATTCGGAAGGTGAAGATTTTGCTTTAGCCTACCACAGACTTTTGAGGGATTCAAAGAAAGTGGCTAAGCAAAACAAGAGTTTGAGAGGGAGAGTGCATGATCTCGAAGTAGAAGCAAAAAGAGCAACTTCTCTCTCAAACGCTCTTGAAGTGGAAATGGAAAATCTGATAAAAGTAAATGTTTCCCTTCAAGAGTCCAATGAGCTTTTTGAGAAGGAACATACAAAACTGGTGGATAAAGCGGATCACTTCTCAAAGCTCTACAACGAGGCTCGACAGGATAATCTGGAAATGACAAAGACCATTTTTGTAGTGGCCCAAATTCCCATGCAGCGTTCTTCCGATGAATCCACTGTTAGAGCACCTAGCGTTGGTGTATCTGGCCCATGGCGCGTCAATGGGATGCCACAGATGGACCCTGTGTGTTATTATTAGCTGTGTAGGCCTTCGGCTGAGTTTGCCGAAATTTCGGAAAAGAATTAGGCCCAACAGAGGTCGGAAATGGATTCAGCACGGAAAAACGCTTGAAAACGGCTATTTGCTTGTTTATTTCTGAGTCCGGATGCCCAAAAACGGACTCCCGGAAGTTTTCAGTGGAAATTGGTGCATGGGAGGGGCCGTAGACCGCCGGGATGCCACGTGGCGGCCTGTCATTGGCCGGTTCTGGATGCGCGGTCCACAGAGCTGCGCGGCGGGGTGCACAGACCCGGCGCATGGACACGTGGCACCGCCTGATTGGCGGGCGCAAGGCGCGCGGTCTACCGGGTGAGCGCGGCGGTGCATGGACCAATGCGGGGCCACGTGGCAGCCTCCGGTTGGTCGGTGCATGCGGCGCGGTCCACAGAATTCCAGTTGAATGCGTGGACCGGGTGTAGGGGACACGTGTCGCCCTCTGGTTCGCGGGCGCACCATGCGCGGCGCACGGAGTCGGGGTCGGTGCCTCGGGGCGCGTGCCCACGTCGGGGCCATGCCGCGCGCCCGGCGCGGCCGCCGACCGGTCAGCGGGTCAACCGGGGAGGACACGTGTCGCCCGCTGATTGGCGGGCGCCAACCGCCTCACTGTGCGGGGGCGGGCCACGTGGCAGCCCGCGGGTGGGCCGAACAGCTGTTTGCTGTTCGGCGGGCCACGTGGCGGCACCTGGTGGATTCGGGCGTGAACAGTGTTGGGCCGGCCCAACACTGTAGCCGCCCGAAAGTGCCGGGCGCCCGAAAGTTGGGCCCGAAAGCCCATTGACTTGTCTTTTTGGGCTGATTTCGGGTGAGGCCTATAAATAGGCCCCTTGGGGCTCACTTTAGAGGCTTTTCTCGGGAGCTTTTGCCATTGAGCCCTTCACCAATTTTCTTCCTCTCCCTCTTGTGCATCTTTTGGCAAAGGTTCAGAATTTTTGGAGGCCGCGACGACGGCGACTTCTACATCGGGGTGCGGAGCGACGATCTACTGTTGGAGGCCCATTTTCGTCGCAGTTTAGTCTGGGAGGTCTACCGAGCTACCCCGACATTATTTTTGGACGATTTCTGCGGTGACGGTTTCGTAAGAGGTAAATCTACATTTTTCGTGTTGGACATTTTTTCTGGATCCGAGCTTTTCTTGGGGTTCTGGGTACATTTTTAACCCCCTTTGCGACTGTTGGTTGATTTGGACAGCACCTACTTGTCGGATTTTTATCTCCTCATCCGGACATCGGAATTCGACGTTTCAGGACTCTATCGACATTTACTCTTCGCGAGGATCGCCGTCATATTTTTATTGGAATTTTTGGAGGAAGTTTTTCAGGTGAAAATTTCGTGTGAATGGGACTGTTCACCACAGATTTTGGGATTTTGGAATTTGTGTGGTTTAAAGTGTAATTTTGGTGTATGTTTGTACCCAGGAGTTTGTGAGCACTTCTACCGTGATGTTGGCTTGGTGGGATTTGTGATTTGACAGTTGTGGGCTTTCTCAGCTGTGCGATTTCGGACAGTTAGCACTTTCAGGTGGGTGACCTTGCTTCCAAGAACTCTGGACTGTGTACTAATTCTATGTGTGTAGGATCATGCATGTTAGAAATTGGAGTATTAGCATGTGTAAAACTGTATGTTGTATCTTGTATATCAGTTGTTGAATCTTTTGATTCCTGCACTATGTTAAGTAATGAAATCTTGGAATTTGACCTAGCACCCCTGTCATATGTATCATGTTCAGCCAGTCTGTAGAAAAACTCCAACTTGGGCTAGGTTTTTATTGCTCTAGACATTCCACATCACGATACTTCATTTCACTTTGGACTTAGCTTTTCCTCGCCCGAGTTGTGGGCCGAGAGGTCGGGTGGTTGTGGGATGCTTTTGCACTCGTGTCTGGGGACCGAGTGGAGTTGATAGCAGTCTTTAGATTTGATTTCTTTGGGAGAGTGATAGTGATAGTAGATCTGGGTTCTTGGAAACTGTCAGAGAGACAGTGAGTTTCAGCTGTGTAGATTCCAGCCAGTGGGTGAGTCAGTGATTTGTTTGGTGGTCGATCTTATTGATCGAGGATTAAATCATAGCCTGCATGAGCCACATTAGAGCTTTACAGTGATACTTTACAGTGATACTTATGGGTTACTTTGACTCGAGCGGGTCGCTCCCCTCGAGGGCCACTCCGGAGTAGGCGAGACCGGGTTGTGTACCGGTGTGAGTTTGAGATGTTCTTTAGCGACTTGTTGTTGCAGTGGTCCCTCTGGCTGTGCTTTCGTTGGCAGCCACGGACGCCCTACGTAAGTCCGCTCCTCCGGGACGTAACGGCAGTAGGTTGGCGCAGGTTTGACTGGACCCGATGTGGCAGTCAGTTTTGATTGGGTGATCAGGGAGGAGAGTTAGTTGTGGCATTATGTTCTTTCTGTTCCACTGTTGAGCATCTAGATAGAGGCATAGTAGCTGTAGAGTTACCTTTCCCAGCTTTCCTTATAGCACTGCATATGTTACTTTTGCCTCTGGTAGACTTAGTGGGCAGACCGTCGGGCTTGTTGGCGGCACCCACTGAGAACTACTGTGGGATGTAGTTCTCACACCCGTCGTGGTGTTTTCTCCCCAGGGACTTCTGCTCCGGTTCCTGCAGCTCCTGTTGCTGATCCAGCTCCTTCTGACCGAGGTAAGGGCGTCGCGAGATAGATCCCCTCCTGTCGTCTTCAGTGTGTGAGTAGATGTACCCCAGTTCCATTTTGGTGTGTGTTATGTCGAGTGACTTTTGTAGTGAGGTTTTGAGTTGTACCTTCCTTTCCTGCTTTTATGAGAGACTCCTGTATTCTGGTGAGGTTGGTCTGTATATTTGAGAGTTGTAGTTTTACTTTATGTATTTTATTCCAGCTTTTCTCTTTCAGCTCTGGTATCTGCTAGTGTAGATGTTTCTTTGCAGGTTAGTCGCTACGCCTATACGGGGCTTCCCGTACGGGCGGCGGATCTGTTGGCGAGCCGGGGCGCAGTATCGCCCCGGGGCGTGACAGATTAGAGTGGTATCAGAGCCTAGGATGTAGGTTTTGGAGGACTTAGGAACCCTAGGCTTGTGGTTGGACCCTAGGATGACTCGCGTGAGAGTCGTGATTTTAGCGAGAGTCCTGATTGGATTTCTAACTCTCCCGAGTGGTTCGGGGTGAGCGATCGACATGTCTTCCTTCGGTGGCAACTATGTTGGCTGCAGACAACATAGTACTTCGGGAAGGGGGACATGCCCTCTGACTTTCGCTAGATTGGGTCGAGAGATGATTTGGGTTCTGATTGTTTGCCTTGTCCCTCAGGTGGGGATGCCTCCTCGACGCTCGATGGTGACGCGTTCGCAGCCTTCGTCCTCTGAGCCCGAGCAGGAGGACTCGGAGCAGGGACAGCATAGCGAGGTTTTGGAGCTCCGTGCCCAGGTGGCACAGTTGGCTGAGGCGTCTCGACGCCAGGAGGAGGCTGTGAGTCGGTTGACGCTCTTGTTGGAGCAGAGAGCGCAGCCGGCGGTGGTACCCCCTGAGAGTTCACCGGTGCCTTCTTCCCCTGTTGTGGCACCCCCGGTTGTGCAGCCTGCACCAGCAGTTCCGGCTGAGCCTGTTTCCAGTAGGCCACCGTCTGGGACGACGGGATCTTTGACTTTGGCAGAGCAGCAAGTTTTGGTGGGTCTTTTGTTGAGGTTTCGCAAGTTCGATCCACCCCGCTTTTCGGGCATGAGTGCTGAGCCGTGGGCGGCTGAGTCTTGGGTTACAGCTATGGAGCGCCATTTCGAGAGCCTTTTTATTGATGAGAGGTTTCGAGTTCTGTTGGCTACTCATTTTCTGGAGAGCAACGCCGAGGCATGGTGGCGGCGTGTGCGACCCGCAGGTCCGCCTGGGACCCAGTTTATCTCTTGGGCAGAGTTTCGCGGTATGCTTCTTGGGGCCTTCTTTCCCGAGAGTGTTCGACAGAGTTTGGAGGAGCAGCTGAGGAATCTCCGCCAGGGAGATAGGCCCGTACACGCGTACATAGCCGATTTCAATCGGCTGTTGGCTAGTATGCCCCACGTGGCCAGAGATGAGACCCACCGGATCTACATGTTCGAGAGAGGGTTGCGTCGGGACATTTATCAGTTGGTCCGCTCCCCTCAGATTACAGACTTTAGAGGCCTCGATGGAGCAGGCACTTTATGTGGAGGGTGGTGAGGCCGTGATGGCAGAGGTGACTCCAGCCCCCGTTGTGACTCCTGGGGCGAAGCGCCCCGCGCAGTTTGAGGAGGGGCAGTCGAGTAGACAGGGACCCCCGAGACCACCCCGTTTCCACTCTCAGGGACGGGGGTATCAGGGGCGGCAGAGATCTGGGGGATCTCGTCAGTTCCAGCAGCAGCAGCAGCAGCGTCGACCACCTCGACAGCAGCAGTCTTCCCAGCAGCAGCAGTCTTCGCAGCAGCAGCAGACTTCGCGGCAGCCGCGCCCCGACCGTTGTATCATCTGTGGAGGACCGCACTCACCAGCCCAGTGCCCGCAGGGTCGGGACCGCTGCTTCCGTTGCGGGCAGACCGGTCACTTCGCGAGGGCGTGCCCCAGGGCAGGTTACCCAGCTCCTTCATCAGCTTCTGCATCCTTCGTTCCTCGTCAGTCAGCAGGACCTTCGGCGACCTCCGGTAGGCCAGATTTTGCTCCCTCGTCCTCGCGACAGCCAGAGCGACATCCCCCGGCGCCGAGCGGTCGAGTCTATGCCGCTCAGGTAGAGGATGCTACAGCAGCAGAGCATGTCGTCGCAGGTATTATTTTGATTTCTGCAGTTCGTACTCGTACTCTCTTTGATACCGGTGCATCGCATTCTTTTATCAGTAGAGCATTTGCATCCCTTCATGGTATAGAGGTAGTTTCTTTATCGCATGCATTAGAGGTTCAGATACCAGATCATGTCTTGCATGTCGAGGAGTATTGTAGGGATTGCCCTGTGCAGTTGGGATCCTGGATTTTGCCGGCAGACTTGCTTGTCTTGCGGCAGCTCCAGGATTTCGACGTCGTGCTAGGTATGGATTGGTTGTCGAGGTACTATGCTGTTATAGACTGCAGAGAGAGGACGGTGACCCTCCGCGAGCCTGGACAGGAGGAGTTTGTCTTCAGAGGCTGCCAGAGCACCTTCTTTGCGATGACTGTTTCTTCGGCGAGGGCTAGGCGGATGATTAGTAGGGGCTGCACCGCTTTCTTAGCGACGATTGTGGAGGTGCCTACGGCGGCACTGGGACTCGAGGATATTCCTGTTGTCCGCGAGTTCCCAGATGTGTTTCCCCCTGAGTTGACGACGATGCCGCCGGAGAGGGAGGTGGAGTTTGTGATTGATGTGGTACCGGGAACCGCACCAATCTCGAAGGCGCCGTATAGGATGGCACCTGCCGAGTTGAGGGAGTTGAAGGCCCAGCTTCAGGATCTTATGGATAGGGGCTTTGTCAGGCCTAGTGTTTCTCCGTGGGGAGCGCCAGTTTTATTTGTGAAGAAGAAGGATGGGTCGCTTCGTTTGTGTGTGGATTATCGGGAGTTGAATAAAGTGACCATCCGGAACAAGTACCCTCTTCCACGGATAGATGATTTATTTGATCAGTTGCAGGGAGCCACAGTGTTTTCGAAGATTGATCTTCAAGTCAGGTTACCACCAGTTGAGGGTGAGGGCCGAGGATATCCCTAAGACGGCTTTTCGATCCCGGTATGGGCATTATGAGTTTACGGTTATGCCGTTTGGTTTGACTAATGCCCCAGCTGCATTCATGGATTTGATGAACCGGGTATTTCAGCCGTACTTGGACTTGTTTGTGGTTGTGTTCATTGATGACATCTTGATCTACTCCCGGAGTGATGTGGATCATGAGGAGCACTTGAGGATAGTGCTGCAGCTTCTACGTGAGAAGAAGCTGTATGCCAAGCTTAAGAAGTGCGAGTTTTGGCTTCGGGAGGTTGCATTTTGGGCCACTTGGTATCAGCCGCAGGGTGGCAGTTGACCCGACGAAGATTGATACAGTTCGAGATTGGCCGAGACCGACGACGGTGACGGAGGTCCGGAGCTTTCTGGGCTTGGCAGGCTACTACCGTCGGTTTGTAGAGGGCTTTGCGAAGCTCTCTACTCCCCTGACCTGTTTGACTAGGAAGGGGATGAGGTTCATTTGGACTGAGCAGTGTCAGCGGAGTTTTGAGGAGCTAAAGAGGAGACTGATTTCAGCACCAGTTCTTACACTGCCAGTGATGGGAGATGGCTACGTGATTTACAGTGATGCCTCGCACAACGGTTTGGGTTCTGTCTTGATGCAGCATGGGAGGGTAATTGCTTATGCTTCACGGCAATTAAAGGATTATGAGAAGAATTACCCTACTCATGATTTAGAGCTGGCAGCTGTGGTGTTTGCATTGAAGCTGTGGCGGCATTACCTCTACGGTGAGCATTGTGAGATCTACACGGATCATAAGAGCTTAAAGTATATGTTTACTCAAAAGGAGCTGAACCTGAGGCAACGCCGGTGGTTGGAGTTACTGAAGGATTACGATGTGAGTATCCTCTATCATCCCGGCAAGGCCAATGTGGTAGCAGATGCTTTGAGTCGGAGGTCAGTGCAGAGCTTGAGCATGTTGGTCACACAGCAGGCCCCGCTGATTGAGCAGTTGAGGCGACTCCAGATTGAGGTTGTATCCCCTGGGGTCTCTGCTAGACTGATGTCTATGGTCTTGCAGCCCACTCTGTTGGACAGGATTAGGGAGACGCAGAGTGAGGACCCCCACTTGGAGAGGATTAGATCACAGATTCAGGCAGATCTTATAGGGGATTTTACAGTGGATG
The DNA here is from genome assembly GCA_029204045.2 of Tillandsia leiboldiana. Taxonomy (NCBI): domain Eukaryota; kingdom Viridiplantae; phylum Streptophyta; class Magnoliopsida; order Poales; family Bromeliaceae; genus Tillandsia; species Tillandsia leiboldiana. The sequence goes on along the minus strand of CM055064.1, from coordinate 47,595,288 downwards.
GCTCGGGAGTACTGCGGTACAGGGACCGAGTGTGTGTGCCTTCGATTCAGAGATCAGAGACCAGATTTTGGGAGAGGCTCATTATACACCTTATACCATTCATCCTGGTGGTACTAAGATGTATAAGGACCTCAAGGCACATTTTTGGTGGTCCGGAATGAAGCGGGACATTGGAAGATTTGTGGCTCACTGTTTAACTTGCCAGCAAGTGAAAGCAGAGCACCGGGTTCCTGCTGGCAAGTTACAAAGTCTTCCAATTCCCGAGTGGAAATGGGACCACATCACCATGGACTTTGTTACGGGGCTGCCGAGGGCGCAGAGTGGAGCCGACGCGATTTGGGTTATTGTAGATAGACTCACCAAGTCCGCACATTTCTTGCCTGTTCAGATGACTTGGTCATTGGAGCGTCTGGCACAGTTGTATTTGGACGAGATAGTGAGGCTACACGGGATACCTGCGTCTATTGTTTCAGATCGGGATCCGAGGTTTGTGTCACGATTCTGGGGGAGTTTACAGTCAGCTTTGGGGACCCAGCTCAGATTCAGCACTGCATTCCACCCACAGACTGATGGCCAGTCTGAGCGCACTATACAGACCCTCGAGGATATGCTGAGAGCGTGCGTTATGGATTTTGGAGGGGGGTGGTACCGACACTTATCTTTGGTTGAGTTTGCGTACAACAACAGCTATCAGGCGAGCATTCAGATGGCTCCGTTTGAGGCGTTGTATGGACGCAAGTGTCGGTCACCCTTGTATTGGAGTGATGTGGGTGAGAGGAGGACTTTGGGACCAGATCTTCTTTTGGAGGCTGAGGAGAAGGTCAGAGTTGTTCGTCGACACCTTGAGGTAGCCCAGAGTCGTGAGAGGAGTTATGCAGATACTCGACGGCGAGACCTAGAGTTTCATATTGGTGACCATGTATTCTTAAAGGTCTCGCCTTCGAAAGGGGTCCGGAGATTTGGAGTGCGTGGGAAGCTTAGTCCCCATTTTGTTGGACCCTTTGAGGTACTTGAGAGGGTAGGCCCTGTGGCTTATAGAGTTGCTCTTCCTCCACGTTTGGCGGGTGTACACGATGTTTTTCATGTCTCAGCCCTGAGGAGATATGTCTTTGATCCGTCGCATGTGGTTGACTTCACTCCCTTGGAGATCGGTGAGGACCTGGTTTACGAGGAGCGGCCGTTGCGGATTCTTGCTCGTGAGGTGAGGGAATTGCGCAACCGGACCATTCCGTATGTGAAGATCTTATGGAGCAATCACGATGAGCGAGAGGCTACTTGGGAGCTAGAGACAGAGATGAGATCTGCATACCCTTTTCTGTTCGAGACTACTGGTTGAGGTACTCCTGTTCTACCTTACTTTGTTTCGAGGATGAAACTTCCTTTTAGTGGGGGAGGATGTAGTGGCCCTAATTCCCATGCAGCGTTCTTCCGATGAATCCACTGTTAGAGCACCTAGTGTTGGTGTATCTGGCCCATGGTGCATCAATGGGATGCCACAGATGGACCATGTGTGTTATTATTAGCTGTGTAGGCCTTCGGCTGAGTTTGCCGAGATTTCGGAAAAGAATTAGGCCCAACAGAGGTCGGAAATGGATTCAGTACGGAAAAACGCTTGAAAACGGCTATTTGCTTGTTTGTTTCTGAGTCCGGATGCCCAAAAAGGGACTCCCGAAAGTTTTTAGTGGAAAATGGTGCATGGGAGGGGCCGTAGACCGCCGGGATGCCACGTGGCGGCCTGTCATTGGCCGGTTCAGGATGCGCGGTCCACAGAGCTGCGCGGCGGGGTGCACAGACCCGGCGCATGGACACGTGGCGCCGCCTGATTGGCGGGCGCAAGGCGCGCGGTCTACCGGGTGAGCGTGGCGGTGCATGGACCAAGGCGGGGGCACGTGGCAGCCTCCGGTTGGTCGGTGCACGCGGCGCGGTCCACGGAATTCCAAAGTGGAATGCGTGGACCGGGTGTAGGGGACACGTGTCACCCCCTGATTCGCGGGCGCATCGTGCGCGGTGCACGGGGCCGGGGCGGGTACCTCGGGGCGCGTGCGCACGACGGGGCCATGCCGCGCGCCCGGCGGGGCCGCCGACCGGCTGGCGGGTCAACGGGAGGCCACGTGTCACCGCCTGATTGGCGGGCGCCAGCCGCCTTACTGTGCGGCGTGTGGACACGTGGCGGGCAGCGATTGGTCCCGCACTGCTGTTTCCTGTTCGGCGTGACATGTGGCGGCCATAGAGTGGCCCACACCGCTGTTTCCTGTTCGGCGGGACACGTGGCATCATTTGGTGCGTTCGGGCGTGAACAGTGTTGGGCCGGCCCAACACTGTAGCCGCCCGAAACTTTCGGGCGCCCGAAAAATCGGGCCCGAAACCTGTTGACTTGTGTTTTGGGCTGATTTCGGGTGAGGCCTATAAATAGGCCTCCTTAGCTTCCTTTTAGAGGCTTTTCCCGAGGCTTTTAGCTCTTGAGTCCTTAACCAAATTTCCTCCTCTCCCTCTTGTGCATCTTTTGGCGAAGGTTCAGAATTTTTGGAGGCCGCAATGACGGCGACTTCTGCATCGGGGTGCGGAGCGACGATTTACTGTTGGAGGCCCATTTTCGTCGCAGTTTAGTCTGGGAGGTCTACCGGGCTACCCCGACGTTATTTTTGGACGATTTCTGTGGTGACGGTTTCGTAAGAGGTAAATCTACATTTTCCGTGTTGGACACTTTTTCTGGATCCGAGCTTTTCTTGGGGTTCTGGGTACATTTTTAACCCCCTTTGCGACTGTTGGTTGATTTGGACAGCACCTACTTGTCGGATTTTTATCTCCTCATCCGGACATCGGAATTCGACGTTTTAGGACTCGATCGATACTTACTCTTCGCGAGGATCGCCGTCATATTTTTATTGGAATTTTTGGAGGAAGTTTTTCAGGTGAAAATTTCGTGTGAATGGGACTGTTCATCACAGATTTTGGGATTTTGGAATTTGTGTGGTTTAAAGTGTAATTTTGGTGTATGTTTGTACCCAGGAGGTTGTGAGCACTTCTACCGTGTTGTTGGCTTGGTGGGATCTGTGATTTGACTGTTTTGGGCTTTCTCAGCTGTACGATTCCGGGCAGTTAGCACTTTCAGGTGGGTGACCTTGCTTCCAAGAACGCTAGACTGTGTACTAATTCTATGTGTGTACGATCATGCATGTTAGAAATGGGAGTATTAGCATGTGTAAAACTGTATGTTGTATCTCATATATCAGTTGATGAATCTTTTGATCCCTACTTTATGTTAAGTAGTGAAATTTTGGAACTTGACCTAGCACCCCTGTCATATGTATCATGTTCAGCCAGTCTGTAGAAAACTCCAACTTGGGCTAGGTTTTTTTATTGCTCTAGACATTCCACATCACGATACTTCATTTCACTATAGACTTAGCTTTTCCTCGCCCGTGTTGTGGGCCGAGAGGTCGGGTGGTTGTGGGATGCATTTGCACTCGTGTCTGGGGACCGAGTGGAGTTGATAGCAGTCTGTAGATTTGATTTCTTTGGGAGAGTGATAGTGATGGTAGATCTGGGTTCTTGGAAACTGTCAGAGAGACAGTGAGTTTCAGCTGTGTAGATTCCAGCCAGTGAGTGAGTCAGTGATTTGTTTGGTAGTCGATCTTATTGATCGAGGATTGGATCATAGCCTGCATGAGCCACATTTGAGCTTTACAGAGATACTTTACAGTGATACTTATGGGTTACTTTGACTCGAGCGGGTCGCTCCCCTCGAGTGCCACTCCGGAGTAGGCGAGACCGGGTTGTTGTACCGGCGTGAGTTGAGATGTTCTTTAGCGACTTGTTGTTGCATTTGTCCCTCTGGCTGTGCTTTTGTTGGCAGCCATGGACGCCCTACGTAAGACCGCTCCTTCGGGACGTAACGGCAGTAGGTTGGCGCAGGTTTGACTGGACCCGATGTGGCAGTCAGTTTAGATTGGGTGATCAGGGAGGAGAGTTAGTCGTGGCATCTGTCTTTCTGTTCCACTTTTGAGCATCTAGTTAGAGGCATAGTAGCTGTAGAGTTATTTTTTCCCCAGCTTTCCATACAGCACTGCATATGTTACTTTTGCCTCTGGTAGACTTAGTGGGCAGACCGTCGGGCTTATTGGCTGTGAGGACCTGGATCCCCACGACGAGATTACTGGATCATCTACAGCTCCCGGAGGCCTATGTGGCGTGTTGGTGGGATTTGTGCCCCAATTGGACATTAGTGTTGGGCTCAGTGTGTTAAATGGATCACGTGGGTGATTGGCGGACTCCGTCGGAGTTCCAGAAGTGGTTTCGCGCGCCAAGGATATTTAAATTGGACTCAGTGCGAAGTTTGGACCAAGGATTACCTTTCCGGATGCCTTCGGCAAATTTTGGAGTTGGAATTTGGCGAAATGGACATCAAATTCGGATTCAGCGCGCGAAAACGGTTAAAACGGACTACCCACTTGTCATTTTTGAGCTTCGGGTACTGTTCACGCCGGAACAGTGTTTCCGGCGGCGGCGGCAGCGGCGGAGCGGCCGCAGGCAGCGCGGCGGACGGTGGCGCGGGCCGCCCGGTCCACGCGGCAGGCGTGCGCCGGGGGCGGGACGCGTGGCGGCTCGGGAGTGGGCCGGTCCGCGGGGCGCGGTCTACGGGGGAGTGCGGGGCGCACGGTGGACCGGGGGTGACACGTGGCATCACCCTAGAGGTGGGTTCACGGCGGATGGTCTACGCAGTTTTCGGGATGGCTCATGGTTTACGGTGCACCGGGCTTGGACACGTGGCAGGTTTGCATTGGTTCGGTCCACATGATTGCGTGCACCGGGTTCACTAGGCAGAGGCTTGACACGTGGCATTCTCCTATTGGTGGGGCTACTGTGCGCGGCAGGGTGGCAGGCGGCGGCGTCAGGCGGGCACGTGGGCGCGGCAGGCGGGCGTTGACCGGGGTGCGTGCCACGTGTCGTCGTCCGCGGGTGGCCACGTGGCGCGACGCGTGCGGCGGGTTCGGCTGTTGCCTGTTTGGCGGGCGACGTGGAGGCCCAGGAAGGTTTCGGGCTGCTACAGTGATCTTTCGGGCTGCTACAGTACGCGCCCGAAAGTTCCCAGCGCCCGGAAACGGGGACATGTTGGGTATTAAGTGATTTGTTTTTCCCAGCTTATATAGAGGCCGAGTTCTTTTGCAGAGAGCTTCTTCTCCGCGCGGAATTTCACTGTGCAACCTTCACAAGAAATCTTCCTCTCCCAGTGGCGATTCCATCTGCAGATTTCCAGATTTTTCAGCAGCACGCATCCCGAGGTTACCATTTTTACGGCGCGGCGCGACGCTCGTTCGTTTGTGTTCTTCTTCGTCGCATTTCGGTGCGAGGACTCCCCCGGCTTACTCCGACCTCCGAATGAGGCGATTCTTGCGCCGTTGGCTTCACGACTGGTAGGGCTATGTTTCCCATGTTTACTGGTTTTTCCCATTCCGAGTTTTTCATGGGTCTTTCGGATCATCTTGTAACCCCTTTTTCTGGGCGGAGTTTTGGGACAGCGGTGCGGTATTTTGGCAATATCTTCGCGCACAGGCATCGGATTGGGGCGATTCAAGAGGCGATTTGCATCTACACATCACGAGGAATATGCCCAAATTTTCTTGGAATTTTCTGAATATTTCTCGAAGGTGAAGATTATCTGTGAACAGTAATTGTTGCTACAGTTTTTGAGTGTAGTTTGATTCGGGGTGGTTCCCTTGTCCGAATTGTTTCTCAGTGTAGGAAGCTCGGAATTGGACGTGCAGGTACTCGTTTCGAAGGTATCGACGCGAGGATTACTGTGGTATTTTTATTGGATTTTTCTGGGCACTTGCAGCAGGTGAAATATGCGCGGCTTTGGGACTGATTTTCAGATTTGTGTATGTTTGGTTAATTTTGGAATAAGAGTGTAATGTTGAGCGTTATTGTTGTGCCCAGGGGTGTTTCTAGCTGTTTGAAGCCGAGGCTCGCGCGACTTGTACCGAGGATGTTTTGTTGGCAGATTTTGGACCGCGGGCGTCTACCCACTTCACCGACTTCAGGTTTGCCTTGGGTTAACCGCTTCAGGTGGGTGAGCTTATTATCAGTAATTGTTTAAGGCAATGTTTATGTTGTGGCAAGTATAAGTCCACTTGTGGGGATGTCACCTCTCTATGACTGATGCATGCATGTTTAGGATACATGGTTTATGTTGGTAAGTAGGTAAGCTTGTTAATGATATTGGTATAAATGTTTGCAAGAATAGTATGTATGAGGTATACTGAGGACTTGCATGACTTGGACATCTATGTGATGATTAGTGTAAGCTTACCTAGGATAATGTTACCCTATGAGATTATGTAACATGCCATGTTAGCACATAGCCTTTCTTGTGATGGATTATGCTTGGGACAGGATTTCGTAGCTATGTGCGGATTTGTACTCTGAGGAGTTATTATGATCATTCTATTGTTGAACCCTGAGTTGTGGACAGGTCTAGTTTTGAGATTCCGGCATGTTGTTTATTCCTAAAGGAACTATTATTATGCTTTACCCCCTTTATTTCCTTGAGGACATTTGCATGCTTGTATGGTCATGTAGTTAGGCCATCTTTTACTGCTGCACTATTTATGGGAACTTGACTTAGGAGAAACCATGCTTTTCCTTTCTTCGCTTTTGCTAGTCAAGTGTTCAGTGCTGCTCGGGTTCGAGCAGGGGTCTGGATGGGGTAGTCAGGACTTCGTGTCTGGGACAGGTTGGTTTAGTTGTGGGGCTTTGCGGCAACCGCGGATATTGGGCGGTTGACCGGATGTTTCTCTATGCACCTGATTGGGTATCAGTTTTTCTTAGTGGATGGAGTTTCCCACTTATCGTTTAGTTGCATCCGACTGAGGTCGGGTCTTTCTTTAGTGGTTGAGTTTTTCCACTTTGATCTGATTGGTGATCAAGTCCTGCTGTTTCGAGATACTGTTGATGTTGATGACAGAGATGCTTAACTCGTGTGGGTAGCTCCCCTCGAGTGCCGCTCCGGAGTAGGCTTCAGACCGTGTTGGGTTCCGGTCAGACCGTGTTGGGTTCCGGTGAGACCGTGTCGGGTGCCGGTCAGACCGTGTTGGGTTCCGGTCATTTGGACAGAGCAGGCAGTGCCGGGTTTTATACCAGTTCATTCGATTGAGTTTATTTCGGTCAATTACTTTTATTGTTACACTCGTGCCTGGGGGCCGAGTGCAGCCTGGTAGTTGAGTTAGATCAGTGCTAGTATTGTTGAGAGCCGTCTGGTTGACGGTGGTCCCGTGTTGTTGCGAGTACTTTGACCCCTGTGTGAGAGGTTGAGCATCTTGATTCTACCCGTTCTGAGAGAGAGAGCGTGGACTTTGACCATAGCCTGCATGATCCTCTACTCGATAGCGAGCTAGTCCGTTTGGACGCCCTACGTAATTCCTGCCCGTCTTTGGGAGGTGGTTGTAGGTGGATGCAGGTTGACTGGACCAGATGTGGCAGTCAGCTGGATTGGGTCGTTGGTGCACTTTATGTGCTAGTGGTTGCATACCACTGTTTGGTTCTCCCCTTTTAGCCTTTAGTTAGGGGCTGGGTAGCTGTGAGAGTTTTCAGCTTACTCATTTCAGTCTTATGACTTGGGTTAATTTTTGTCTCTTGAGGACTTGGTGGGCAGACCGTCGGGTCTGGCGGTGGTACCCACTGAGAACTCCCGTTTTGGAGTAGTTCTCACACCCTTTGGGGGTTTTTTCCCCTTTTTCTCCTCTCCTTTGTTTTGCAGAGTCTTAGCAGGTGTTGCCGACTCTGCGGTTGTTGATCGTGGCGAGGGAGTCGCGAGCTAGATCCCTACCCGGCGTTGGAGAGTAGCGGTACCCTTCTGAGGAGATCATCAGTAGATTAGCTGTTTCTTTTTCCCCTTTTGAGAGACTATTGTAGTGAGGATATTTTGTATTGAGAGACTGTACACTGTTGTTTATATATTGGAGTTACCTCCCGGTTGGGTTTAGAGCTTGTACTCGAGGATTTGTATTATTATTATTTTGGGAGGCAGACAGTGTTGTTTATTTCCAGTTGTACAGTGATTGATTTTAGTTACAGCAGATTTTTATTTATAGCTCTGATATCTGTTTAGTTATAGAACTTTTCTTGCAGGTAGGACGCTTCGCCTATGCAGGTTGGCATAGGTGGCGGATCTGTTTGGCGGGCCCGGGTCGCAGTTTCGACCCCGGGGCGTGACAGATTAGAGTGGTATCAGAGCCTAGGTTGTAGGTCATGGTGGACTTAGAAACCCTAGGCTTATGGTTTGACCCTTGGTTGACTTTGTGAGAGTCGTGATTTTGCGAGAGTCCTGATTGAGTTTTATACCTCTCCCAAGGGACGGGAGGAGTGATTGGCATGTTTATTCTCCTAAGTAATTATGTTGGCTGCAGACAACATAATGCTGTGGAATGGGTGACATGCTTTAGACTTTCGCTGGTTTGGGTCGAGTGTTGCTGTGTGCTGTTTTGTTGTTTCGTCGTGGCGAGCGGTGCCTCCCCGACGTTGGGTTTTGACCCGTGTGCATCCTGTCATGGCAGTTGAGCTTGAGCAGTTGGTTTTGGGCCGGATACCCGGATCGAGGTCAGAGAACCCCGGACCCAGATGACAGGATTGTCTGAGGCTTGTCAGCGGCAGAGTGAGCAGCTGGTCTTGGTGACACAGTTGTCGGAGCATTGAGTAGCCCCCTCTGTGCCAATGTTTAGTGTCGAGGCACCGAGGCAGGGTGGATGGTTGACAGCTGGTGAGCTGTGGGACATGATCGACCTCTTGAGCCATATTTGGCAGATGAACCACCCCGACTCGTAAGATTGAGTTTGGAGCCTTTGGAGGCAGAGTCGTGGCTGGTGGTGATGGAGTGATTAATTGAGAGCCTCCCTGTGCTTGTGAGTGTATGCAGTTGTTGAACTGCGCGCTCCAGATTTGAGGGACGAGGCGCATAGGATATATGAGACTGGGAGTGGATTGCGCCAGGACACCTTTCTGTTATTCAGTCCCTCCATTTTAGATTTAGACGCCTCGTTGGAGCAGGCACAGTGTATGGAGCGCGGCATTGCAGTTCCTTTGGATAGGGATCTGCCGCCAGAGGTGAGTTCTGGATTTTGGCGTTTGGCGCCGGATGATGGAGGACAGATCGGCCGGCAGGGGCATGACTAATTTTCTTTCTTGGATGGCGAATTCCCGAGATGTCAGAGGTCGAGTGGACCCCGAAGGCGACATCAGTATTTTATCAGAGTGGCGCAGCGATAGCGTGGATTTGTTATCTGCGGAGGACCTTATTCGTCGCCTCATTGTGGTCAGAGACAGAGGTCGTGCTTCCTAGTGATAGCCCTGATTTTCAGGCAGATTGAGCGACAACCACTTGCTTTGAGCGGATGAATCTGTGCCGCCCGGTTGGAGGGCGCCACGGTAGTGGATTGAGTGTCGCAGGCGGGATTTCACCACGGTAGTCGGAGTTAGAGCATGTTCCACTCTTACATGGGTTAGAGGTAGATTTGTTACCACGTGCACTAGAGGTACAGGTTCCTGTTGTTGTTGTGCACGTGGAGGAGGCTTTTGGATCATGTCCAATGCGGCCGAGACCGCGAGATGCCGGCAGAATTATTGGAAATTATAGCACTTAGGTGTTTTGACCTTATGCTCGAGATTGTTGGGCACTATGCCACAGGATGTTCGACTGCGGCAAAAGGGGACTTGATCTTCGGCAAGACAGGCAATTGGAGGCTTGCTCGTGGAGGTTGTTAGAGCACTCTGGTTTTAGCGACCGGATGAGAGGTGCTTACGGCGGCACCGGGACTCAGGGATACCTCTGTTGCCCGCGAGATCCCGTGTGTGGATTCACCTTAGTTGTTGGTAATGCCGCCGGTTAGGGAGATAGAGATTGTGTTTGACGTGGTTTGAGGGACCGCACCACCCTGGACAGCACCTCATTGGATATCGCCGGTAGGGCTGAGAGAGACCCGATGGCACTGCTGCAGGGGGCCGATGGATCGGGGGTCTGTTTGACCTAGTGCCACGCCGTTGGTATACGGTGGTGATGCCACATCGTTGATACACGGAGGTGAGGGTCCTTTTATGGTATCTAGGACCTTATTGATGGAGTTGTACTCCGGCAGTTGGTGTATGATGCGAGTACCCACTTGGTGTTAGATAGCTGAGGACTTCGCCTAGGTGGCGTTTTGGACGCGGTGGGGGCATTATGAGTTGTTAGTGAGGCCAATGGAATGACGATTGCCCTGTGGATTTCAAGATCTGAGGAATAGTAGGTCCCGGTTGTACTTGGACGGACTGGGAGTAGTGTTTTCCCGGTGATATTTTGATTTGCTCCCAGAGTGACTTGGAGTACGAGGAGCGCTTTGTGGATGTGCTATCATGCCGTGGGGATGAAGCGGTATGCCAAGTTATTGAAGCACAAGTTGTAGCTGCAGAAGCATACCTTCTTGGGTCGCTTTGTTTGAGCCGTAGGGGCGGCGGTGGAACCCGACCTAATGGATGTTATTCTAGTTGACTGAGACCAACTTTCGTTTTGAGGTGAGGAGCTTCTAGACTTGGCGGTGCCGAGAGAGCATGGCCAATGGATAATGTGTCTGATATTAGCGCCAATGCTAGTGTTTCCTGTGTTGGGAGATGGAATTGTGTGTGTTAGTGATGCCTCCCATTGTGGCGGTGGAGTTACCGTGGGTGGATCTTCGGTCCACACTTTATTAGTCCAACCCTATGAGTGTTGTGGCAGGATGAACCGCTGTTTTGCAGGCAGCTTAGATTCCACGGTTGAGCCTTCAGTACGTCCTTTATTCCCAGCTTGGATTGTTATACCTGGGCGTAGGCCATGCCTGCTCGGCTATCAGTTTTGATTACTCAGCATCTTGAGTGGGATTTTCGCGGATTGTCGTTACTGGTTTGGGATTTTTGACCGCGAGGTTGGGCATCCGCATTATGATCGCCTTTCGAGCCAGTTTTCACTCCCGTTCACTGACGGTTTGGTCCCCGTCAGGGCATCCTTTCGACCCGTGGGTCTGTTGGAGTTATGTTGGCTTGTTGAGTGTCCAACCGTGGCTTGAGATTGGGTCTCTGGAGGATCCCTTTTGAGGGTAGCTCGTGGTTGAGAAGGCCACTCGGGTGATTTTGGATCGGAAGTAACCGAGTGAAGACCCCAGCTTATTGGATCTTTTCCTCATAGGATGAATCTGTGGGTATACTTCGGGTCACCTTGTTGAGATTTACACCAGGATGTGGTTTGGTGCGTGTTGCACCGATGGTTATTCTGTTTTTCCCCCAGCTTTTGATGGAGCCTCTGTGTTGTTTTACGTCTCAGCTCAGGTGTGTTTTACTTTTGGATCCCTCGCCGTGATTGACTTGTCTATTGAGATCTGTGATTGTTGGAGTACGAGGAACGCCCATTGCGGATTCTGGCTCGAGAGATGAGGGAATCGCGCAATCGGGCCATGCCGTACTGGGTATTGTTGTTATTGGGGAGTGATCACGGGGAGTGTGTGGTGTGTGGGGAGCTGGAGGCGTGATTGATGGATACCTACCCGTGGTATTTGTGACTCCTGGTGGATTTGAGCTAGTTTCGAGGACGAAACTTTTCTTAGTGGGGGAGGATGTGAGGACCTGGATCCCCACGACGAGATTACTGGATCATCTACAGCTCCCGGAGGCCTATGTGGCGTGTTGGTGGGATTTGTGCCCCAATTGGACATTAGTGTTGGGCTCAGTGTGTTAAATGGATCACGTGGGTGATTGGCGGACTCCGTCGGAGTTCCAGAAGTGGTTTCGCGCGCCAAGGATATTTAAATTGGACTCAGTGCGAAGTTTGGACCAAGGATTACCTTTCCGGATGCCTTCGGCAAATTTTGGAGTTGGAATTTGGCGAAATGGACATCAAATTCGGATTCAGCGCGCGGAAAACGGTTTAAAACGGACTACCCACTTGTCATTTTTGAGCTTCGGGTACTGTTCACGCCGGAACAGTGTTTCCGGCGGCGGCGGCAGCGGCGGAGCGGCCGCAGGCAGCGCGGCGGACGGTGGCGCGGGCCGCCCGGTCCACGCGGCAGGCGTGCGCCGGGGGCGGGACGCGTGGCGGCTCGGGAGTGGGCCGGTCCGCGGGGCGCGGTCTACGGGGGAGTGCGGGGCGCACGGTGGACCGGGGGTGACACGTGGCATCACCCTAGAGGTGGGTTCACGGCGGATGGTCTACGCAGTTTTCGGGATGGCTCATGGTTTACGGTGCACCGGGCTTGGACACGTGGCAGGTTTGCATTGGTTCGGTCCACATGATTGCGTGCACCGGGTTCACTAGGCAGAGGCTTGACACGTGGCATTCTCCTATTGGTGGGGCTACTGTGCGCGGCAGGGTGGCAGGCGGCGGCGTCAGGCGGGCACGTGGGCGCGGCAGGCGGGCGTTGACCGGGGTGCGTGCCACGTGTCGTCGTCCGCGGGTGGCCACGTGGCGCGACGCGTGCGGCGGGTTCGGCTGTTGCCTGTTTGGCGGGCGACGTGGAGGCCCAGGAAGGTTTCGGGCTGCTACAGTGATCTTTCGGGCTGCTACAGTACGCGCCCGAAAGTTCCCAGCGCCCGGAAACGGGGACATGTTGGGTATTAAGTGATTTGTTTTTCCCAGCTTATATAGAGGCCGAGTTCTTTTGCAGAGAGCTTCTTCTCCGCGCGGAATTTCACTGTGCAACCTTCACAAGAAATCTTCCTCTCCCAGTGGCGATTCCATCTGCAGATTTCCAGATTTTTCAGCAGCACGCATCCCGAGGTTACCATTTTTACGGCGCGGCGCGACGCTCGTTCGTTTGTGTTCTTCTTCGTCGCATTTCGGTGCGAGGACTCCCCCGGCTTACTCCGACCTCCGAATGAGGCGATTCTTGCGCCGTTGGCTTCACGACTGGTAGGGCTATGTTTCCCATGTTTACTGGTTTTTCCCATTCCGAGTTTTTCATGGGTCTTTCGGATCATCTTGTAACCCCTTTTTCTGGGCGGAGTTTTGGGACAGCGGTGCGGTATTTTGGCAATATCTTCGCGCACAGGCATCGGATTGGGGCGATTCAAGAGGCGATTTGCATCTACACATCACGAGGAATATGCCCAAATTTTCTTGGAATTTTCTGAATATTTCTCGAAGGTGAAGATTATCTGTGAACAGTAATTGTTGCTACAGTTTTTGAGTGTAGTTTGATTCGGGGTGGTTCCCTTGTCCGAATTGTTTCTCAGTGTAGGAAGCTCGGAATTGGACGTGCAGGTACTCGTTTCGAAGGTATCGACGCGAGGATTACTGTGGTATTTTTATTGGATTTTTCTGGGCACTTGCAGCAGGTGAAATATGCGCGGCTTTGGGACTGATTTTCAGATTTGTGTATGTTTGGTTAATTTTGGAATAAGAGTGTAATGTTGAGCGTTATTGTTGTGCCCAGGGGTGTTTCTAGCTGTTTGAAGCCGAGGCTCGCGCGACTTGTACCGAGGATGTTTTGTTGGCAGATTTTGGACCGCGGGCGTCTACCCACTTCACCGACTTCAGGTTTGCCTTGGGTTAACCGCTTCAGGTGGGTGAGCTTATTATCAGTAATTGTTTAAGGCAATGTTTATGTTGTGGCAAGTATAAGTCCACTTGTGGGGATGTCACCTCTCTATGACTGATGCATGCATGTTTAGGATACATGGTTTATGTTGGTAAGTAGGTAAGCTTGTTAATGATATTGGTATAAATGTTTGCAAGAATAGTATGTATGAGGTATACTGAGGACTTGCATGACTTGGACATCTATGTGATGATTAGTGTAAGCTTACCTAGGATAATGTTACCCTATGAGATTATGTAACATGCCATGTTAGCACATAGCCTTTCTTGTGATGGATTATGCTTGGGACAGGATTTCGTAGCTATGTGCGGATTTGTACTCTGAGGAGTTATTATGATCATTCTATTGTTGAACCCTGAGTTGTGGACAGGTCTAGTTTTGAGATTCCGGCATGTTGTTTATTCCTAAAGGAACTATTATTATGCTTTACCCCCTTTATTTCCTTGAGGACATTTGCATGCTTGTATGGTCATGTAGTTAGGCCATCTTTTACTGCTGCACTATTTATGGGAACTTGACTTAGGAGAAACCATGCTTTTCCTTTCTTCGCTTTTGCTAGTCAAGTGTTCAGTGCTGCTCGGGTTCGAGCAGGGGTCTGGATGGGGTAGTCAGGACTTCGTGTCTGGGACAGGTTGGTTTAGTTGTGGGGCTTTGCGGCAACCGCGGATATTGGGCGGTTGACCGGATGTTTCTCTATGCACCTGATTGGGTATCAGTTTTTCTTAGTGGATGGAGTTTCCCACTTATCGTTTAGTTGCATCCGACTGAGGTCGGGTCTTTCTTTAGTGGTTGAGTTTTTCCACTTTGATCTGATTGGTGATCAAGTCCTGCTGTTTCGAGATACTGTTGATGTTGATGACAGAGATGCTTAACTCGTGTGGGTAGCTCCCCTCGAGTGCCGCTCCGGAGTAGGCTTCAGACCGTGTTGGGTTCCGGTCAGACCGTGTTGGGTTCCGGTGAGACCGTGTCGGGTGCCGGTCAGACCGTGTTGGGTTCCGGTCATTTGGACAGAGCAGGCAGTGCCGGGTTTTATACCAGTTCATTCGATTGAGTTTATTTCGGTCAATTACTTTTATTGTTACACTCGTGCCTGGGGGCCGAGTGCAGCCTGGTAGTTGAGTTAGATCAGTGCTAGTATTGTTGAGAGCCGTCTGGTTGACGGTGGTCCCGTGTTGTTGCGAGTACTTTGACCCCTGTGTGAGAGGTTGAGCATCTTGATTCTACCCGTTCTGAGAGAGAGAGCGTGGACTTTGACCATAGCCTGCATGATCCTCTACTCGATAGCGAGCTAGTCCGTTTGGACGCCCTACGTAATTCCTGCCCGTCTTTGGGAGGTGGTTGTAGGTGGATGCAGGTTGACTGGACCAGATGTGGCAGTCAGCTGGATTGGGTCGTTGGTGCACTTTATGTGCTAGTGGTTGCATACCACTGTTTGGTTCTCCCCTTTTAGCCTTTAGTTAGGGGCTGGGTAGCTGTGAGAGTTTTCAGCTTACTCATTTCAGTCTTATGACTTGGGTTAATTTTTGTCTCTTGAGGACTTGGTGGGCAGACCGTCGGGTCTGGCGGTGGTACCCACTGAGAACTCCCGTTTTGGAGTAGTTCTCACACCCTTTGGGGTTTTTTTCCCCTTTTTCTCCTCTCCTTTGTTTTGCAGAGTCTTAGCAGGTGTTGCCGACTCTGCGGTTGTTGATCGTGGCGAGGGAGTCGCGAGCTAGATCCCTACCCGGCGTTGGAGAGTAGCGGTACCCTTCTGAGGAGATCATCAGTAGATTAGCTGTTTCTTTTTCCCCTTTTGAGAGACTATTGTAGTGAGGATATTTTGTATTGAGAGACTGTACACTGTTGTTTATATATTGGAGTTACCTCCCGGTTGGGTTTAGAGCTTGTACTCGAGGATTTGTATTATTATTATTTTGGGAGGCAGACAGTGTTGTTTATTTCCAGTTGTACAGTGATTGATTTTAGTTACAGCAGATTTTTATTTATAGCTCTGATATCTGTTTAGTTATAGAACTTTTCTTGCAGGTAGGACGCTTCGCCTATGCAGGTTGGCATAGGTGGCGGATCTGTTTGGCGGGCCCGGGTCGCAGTTTCGACCCCGGGGCGTGACATTGGCGGCACCCACTGAGAACTACTGTGGGATGTAGTTCTCACACCCGTCGTGGTGTCTTCTCCCCAGGGACTTCTGCTCCGGTTCCTGCAGCTCCTGTTGCTGATCCAGCTCCTTCTGACCGAGGTAAGGGCGTCGCGAGATAGATCCCCTCCTGTCATCTTCAGTGTGTGAGTAGATGTACCCCAGTACTATTTTGGTGTGTGTTATGTCGAGTGACTGTTGTAGTGAGGTTTTGAGTTGTACCTTTCTTTCCTGCTTTTCTGAGAGACTCTTGTATTCTGGTGAGGTTGGTCTGTATATTTGTGAGTTGTAGTTTATTTTATGTATTTTATTCCAGCTTTTCTCTTTCAGCTCTGATATCTACTAGTGTAGATGTTTCTTTGCAGGTTAGTCGCTACGCCTATACGGGGCTTCCCGTATGGGCGGCGGATCTGTTGGCGAGCCGGGGCGCAGTATCGCCCCGGGGCGTGACAATCGGTCCCGTGGTTTTTTACTCCGGTTTGGAGTTTTTCCACGTAAAAATCTTGCGTGTTATTTTTATTTCCGCATTGGGTTTTTTATCGCAACGATTTTTGAGTGTTTCTACGTTTACACCTATTCACCCCCCTCTAGGTGTTTCTTCCCCTATTTAGATCTATATTACATATAACCCAACACATTCTTCTAAAATTGTTGGAAAATGAACAATTGCTATTCCAGAAGGCCCGGTTTTAAACAATGTTTTATTTGTTGAGGGCCTTAAGACTAACCTCATTAGCATAAGTCAACTTTGTGATAATAGTTTTTCAGTTAACTTTTCTTCTGCAGAATGTATTGTAACTGATAAGGACCAATTATTCTTTATGAAAGGGGTTAGATCTGAAAATAATTGTTATGTCATTCCAAACAAAATTTCTGAAAATTGTAACCTAGTTTGTTTGGATAATGAAACTCTTTGGCATGAAAGACTAGGTCACATAAATTTTAAGGAACTAGCAAGGATTTCAAATAAAGACGTGGTTAAGGGGGTTCCTAAACTTTCTTTCAAAGAAAACATTGTGTGTGGAGGTTGTCAAAAGGGAAAACAATCAAGGACTGCACACAAGAACTTGAACCACGTTGGTACCAAACGGCCATTAGAATTACTGCATATGGACTTAATGGGGCTGACTCGTCAACCAAGTTTGGGAGGTAAATGGTTTTTTTTTTTTTTTTTGGTTGATGATTTCTCTAGATATACATGGGTAATATTTTTAAAAGAGAAAGCGGATACTTTCGATTCTTTTCATGAGATATGTCATCGTATTATGATTGGAAAAAATGAAAAGATCGTTCGTGTTCGGAGTGATAGAGGTGGAGAATTCATCAATTCTAAATTCATTGATTTTTGCACTTCCAACGGAATAAAACATGAATTCTCAGCACCCTATACACCTCAACAGAATGGTGTAGTCGAGCGCAGAAATAGGGTTGTACAAGAGATTGCGCGTGTTATGCTTCATAGCCGGAAACTCCCGTTACATTTTTTGGCTGAAGCTGTGAACACCGCCGTCTACGTAATTAATCGAGTGTATTTGCGCCTAGGAACTTTAAATACACCATATGAACTATGGTTTTGTAGAAAACCAAATATCAAATATTTTCATATCTTTGGGAGTCGCTGTTACATTTTACGTGATCGCAAAAATCTTGGTAAATTCGACTCTCGAAGTGACGAAAGGATTTTCATGGGTTATTCTACAAACAGTAGAGCATATCGGGTATTTAACCTCGAATCTAAAACGATGGTAGAATCTATTAATGTTAAAATAGATGAAGTTTTTCATTTTGCATCTGATAAATCTACCCCGGATATGTCTCTAAGATGATGATACTCCTGTAAATGCATCTTCTCATAATAATTCCTTCGATAAAATTGATGCATCTAATGGTTCTTCTAGTTTATCTGATATACAGGAATCATCACATGTACCTCTGAGTACTCCGTTACCTCAAACGCTACGTATCTCCAAGGATCATCCAGAGTCGAACATTATTGGAGACCCACAAGAATGAGTCAAGACTCGGAGACAGTTGGTTTGTGGAGTCGCATGTTACGTCTCCATGATAGAACCAAAGAACGTCGATGAAGCTCTTCAGGATGATTACTGGATTGAAGCAATGCAAGAAGAGCTCCATCAGTTCGAAAGAAACAAAGTCTGGGAACTAACGAAGCCACCGAAGCAACACAATGTGATTGGTACTAAATGGATTTTCAAGAACAAGAAAAATGTGGATGGTACCATTATCAGGAACAAAGCACGCCTAGTTGCTCAGGCTACTCACAAATTGAAGGAATAGACTTGATGAGACGTTCGCCCCGGTAGCTCGACTCGAGTTGATTCGTATTTTGTTCGCAATTGCTTGTCATTTTAAAATCAAACTCTTTCAAAATGGACGTTAAGAGCGCGTTTTTTAAATGGGTTTTTGGAACGAGGAAAGTTTATGTGGCTCAACCGAAAGGTTTGTAGACCATAAGCAACCTAACCATGTTTTTCGTTTGAAAAAGGCTCTTTACGGTCTAAACAAGCACCGCGAGCGTGGTACGAAAGGTTGACAAAGCACCTTTTGGAGAAGGGCTATACTCGAGGGAGAGCAGATCGGATCTCATTGTGAAGCATTATCAGGATAACTTTATTGTGACACAAATCTATGTCGATGACATTGTATTTGGTGCACTAGAGACAATGATGTTCTAAATTCGCTGAAACCATGGAAAGCGAATTTGAGATGTCTATGATGGGCGAACTAACATACTTTCTTGGATTGCAAGTGAAACAAAATAAAGAATGGCATCCATCTTGGCCAATCAAGTATGCAAAGAGTTGGTCAAGAAGTTTGGATTAGAAAATTCTAAAGACTTTCCGATTCTGATGGGAACTAGCATAAGGGATAGGAAGTGGAATCTCTTAGGAAAGTATAGACGAGAAGCTTTATCGCAGTTGATTGGAAGTTACTCGAATCTCACGGCTAGTCGCCCGGACTATCCTTAGTGTTGGAAATCTACGTGAGATATCAATCAGCACCAAAGGAGGTTCACCTGAAAGCGGTGAAAAGGATCATCCGGTACATCAAAGGAACCGTGAATTTCGGAATTAGTCCCTATGGAACAACTCTTGACATAATAGGATATTCAGATGCCGATGGGGCCATGGATCACCAAGTGGATGATCGGAAAAGTAACGAGAGGGTGCATGTTTTTTATCTTGGCCTGTCTTGTTGCGTGGCATAGTAAAAAAGAAAACTGCATTGCACTCTCGACTGCCGAAGCGGAAAATATTTCAGCGGGTAGTTGTTAACCAACTCATTTGGATAAAAGCGTGTTGAGCGATTCAAAATTTCAGCATTTCGGTAACTATTCTTTGTGACAACACAAGTGCTCTAAATATTTCTAAAAATCCTGTGTGTGCACTCAAGAACAAAACACATTGAACTTAGATATCTTTCTAAGAGAGCTAGTTAAATCAAGTATTCTTCAAATTTCTATTTTCAAATGAAGATCAATAGCTGACATTTTGACAAAACCTTTGGATCAAAAACGGTATATTCATTTGCGTAAAGCAATAGGAATGCTTTCTTTGAAATAACACTTTTTGAAACGATTGCTTAGGTTAGGTTTTGTTTTGTATTTTTGGTTTCTATCTATGTTTCTTGAGCATTAGTTTAATGACTTTAACTGCAACTTTCCTATTTTAGAAATTTATTATGCTTTGTGTAGTAAC